>CM077346.1:53985182-54634348 GCA_039655645.1 Ammopiptanthus mongolicus | reverse complement strand
AGCTTTACTGCGAACACTATGAGGGAAAGAACCGTTCTTCTCACTTGATCACGAGCACTACGAACATTGCTATGAAGAGGAGGATGAATGCTATCACTAGTACAGCAATGGAGCAGAACCTCTACATAGCCCACGCGAACAAATCACCGTCGGAGAAAGTGTCGTGTTAGCTGACGGCAGGGGATGGGGGCGTGCCTACCAAGGAGGTGGTGTGATGGCTACTAGGTTATGCGCAGTAGTCTCTCGACACTTAAGTGACGTGCACAACCTTATAAGCTGTCATCCACTTACCCTATCCCCAATGGGCTTGTACGCTACAGGCCCAATCTCTAATTAATATTATTAAATCATATTTAATAAATTAATTCATTCTCCGATTATTTGCTCTATGCATGTGACCCTATAGGTTCCCAACAAATTCGCAATAATATTAAATCACATTTAATATTATAAACAATGAGCGACATCTAGCAATACATCATTGTTACCCAATTAGTGAGAATATCGGTGATACGATATATACCTATTGTAACCAAAATTACCGTGTAGTAAATGTCCCTTCGTCCATATGCCTTAATTGAACACAAGGCATACATGTGTCGTCCTTGTTAAGTTAAATTATTTATTTCTGAATTCCCGAGTAGACGTGTAATCACAAATGGGCCCAATATCTCATACTGGCCCAATGTAGCATGGCCATGCATTTTCACGTCTCACTCTATCGAGAGGCCCATGACATTACTCCTGTTATGTAGGAGGGACGAATCCTATCTACATCACTCATATCCCTCAACATGATTCATTGTAGGCCCAACAACTATCTTTTTGATCATCCTGTGACGGATAACGTTTGGTAGCATTAAAGCCTACAACTCCTCATGTAGGAATCGTAGTGACTTCAAGTCGAAGAACTACTTCACTTCAGTTACCATGAGAAGCGCTTATGACACTTACATAACTATTATGTAGCGTTCTCATAGTGGGTCAATGCAGTGCAAATATTACTCCTAATATTTGCACCTGTGTGTTGACTTGATATCGTATATCCATGACTCGTGAAATGTGATCATCAGTCTACTCACTCAATAGTCTCTATGTATTATTGTTTGTCCTAATTAACAATAATACTCGACTACAGATAGTTTAAGAACAACGTTCTATAGTTTAATGGGATCTCACGATCAAGTCACATTTGATATTCCATTAAACGAATTGCCTATTCTAAGGACTTTATTATGCTAAATACCAATAACATAATAAATTAATGCATTATTCATATATGAACTATATGATCAAAGTCATGATGCAAATGATGATCTATTCCAAATAGATTGGCCACTAGGGCTTACACCAACAATCTCCCACTATCACTAGAGCCAATCAGGCATCAATCTAACACCCATCGATCTAGTGTGAGTGCCATGCTACTATTGAGCAGGAGACTCCATTAGTGAATTGTTCAGTGTTGCCATTCTGCACATCTTCACATCTCCTCTATCGATCATCTATCAAATGAGATGAAAGCGCCTAAGTATATGTTCGGATCACTGGGGAGATCAAGTTTCCTTTACTTATGTGATTACTCTACCATCATCGCAACGAGATCAATGGAGTTCGCAAAGTTAGGAACTATGCCTTGTTCATAAATGAACTTCACGATCCAAACGACCTCTAAATCTGCATTTGAGGCAACTATATACTCGACCTCTGTGATAAAATAAGCAACTGTCTTACACTTGAAACCTTTTCAAGCTCACAATGGCACCATTTAGGACTGCGATCTGGAATCATCTTTATTGGTTTGGAAACAGCGTCGATATAACACCTTACAACGACCTTTTCCTCACCTTCATTTGTCAAGAATGTATCTTTAGTTCTTGTCATGTACTTAAGAATGTTCTTGACTACAGCTCAGTGACCTTCACTGAAATCAATTTGGTACCTTCCTGTCATGCTCAAAGCATACAAGATAACAAGTCTAGTACATTGAATCATGCATATTTAAAGTGCCTGAGCACTTTGTCAGCATATGTATTCGAAATAAGGTTGAGCATCCTCAGCAATCTATCTCAATAGATCTTGAGTCCTAACACTTAGGAGGTCTCGCCTTGGTCCTTCACCGAGAAACATTTCCCTACCCATGTTTTTACATTTTGTGGTGTAGGGATATCGTTTCCGATAAGCAATATCTCATCCACATACAATACAAGAAATACAACTCCTACTAACCTTCTTGTACACACAAGATTCATCCTCGTTCTTGATGAGTCCAAACTGTCTTACAACTTCATCAAAACGAAGATTCTAGCTTCTGCAAGCTTGCTTTAATCCATAAATGGATCTCTGTAATTTACACACCTTTCCAGCATCTTTTGGATCTACAAAAACTTGGGTTGTATCATGTACACATCCTTGAGAAGTTTCCCGTTAAGGAATGCAATTTTGACATCCATCTGCTAGATTTCATAGTCGTAATATGCAGCAATAGCAAGTAGAATCCGAACGGATTTAAGCATTGCAACTGGGGAGAAGGTCTCTTCAAAGTTTACACCATAAATTTGTTTGAAACCTTTCTTGACCAGTCGTGCCTTATCACCTTACCATCCATATCAGTCTTCATCTTGAAGACCCACTTGCACCCTATGGGTTTATCCCTTCGGGTGGCTCAAACAAGGTCCAAACCTGGTTAGTGTACATGGACTCCATCTCAGATCCCATGGCCTCAAGCCACTTTTTAGATTCTGGGCCAATTAGGGCCTTCTGGTAGGTTACAGGCTTATCTTGATCCATGAGCAGCACATCACCTTGCTGAGTCAGGAGAAGTCCATATCTCTAAGGTTGGTGACGTGACCTGTTAGACCTACGCAATTCTTGTGTTACTTAAACCGGTGATTGAACTACAACATCTTGTAGAACCAGTTCTTGTCCCATTGCAGGCGGATCAGTACTTTGTGGCACTTGGATTTCTCCAAGTTCTACATTCCTCCCACTATCTTCTTAGGAGATGTATTCCTTCTTAAGGAACACTCCAGTCCTAGCGACAAACACTTTGTCCTTGAAAGGGTTGTAGAAATAGTTTCATTTGGTTCCTTAGGATATCCCACAAAAGTACATTTATCTGATTTGGGTCCAAGTTTATCTGAAATCAAATAAACCTGACAAGCCAAATCTTCATAAATGACATACTGGTCCTTCGGGCCATCTGTATCATATAAGGTGTCATTTCAACTACTTTAGATGGAACACAGTTAATGGTAAGAAACAGTTGTATGTAAAGCATATCTTCAGAAAGAGTGATAGAGTTCTAACTGACTTATCATAGATCGGACCATGACAAGCAGGGTACGACTAAGATAGTTATCAATCTCGTGGCCTTAGTATTCATCATTACGACCTGATCGTATGACCTTAATACTCTTGCCTAGTTTATTCTCCACTTTACTCTTGAATTCTTTGATCCTTTCAAAGATTTCTGACTTGTGTCATACACAAATTCATGTCTATTGAAGTCAATAGTAAATGCGATGAAGTATGGAAACCTACCTTTTAGCAAACTTGTTTAGAGGCCCTCATAAATCAATATGCATCATGCCATAAGATCAACAACCCTCTCACCTTACTGGTGAATGGGGCTTAGTCATATTTCCCAACAAGGAAGATTTATATATCTCAAACGATTCACAATTGGATGAGTCCAAGAGTCCATTTTAGTGGAGCTTGGAAATACGTTTCTTACTTATATGGTCTAAAAGATATTGCTAAAGGCATAGAGGGTCCAAATCACTTGGTTTGACCCTATTCACATTTATGTTATAGATGGGCATATCAAGATCAAGGACACCAAGTCCATATCTCATATGAACACTAGTATAGAAAACATCAGTTGAATAAATGGAACAACAATTGTCCTTTTATTACAACTCAAAATCTTCTCTTGTCTATACAAGAAATGGAAGTGATGTTTCTATTACCAGCCGGAATAAAATAACAATTATTTACTTCCATCAAGGTCCATAAGGCAAATTCAAACTCCTATAGTCAATGTAGCAACTTTTGCTCCATTTCCACTCATACGTCGACCTTTGCCTTTAGTCAACGTCCTACTTCCTTTGATCCTTCACATTAATGTGAGATCCACATGCGGTATTAAATACCCATGATTTTGAAGTAGGTTGACTTCTACAACACAATGCTCCAAGAGGAAGTCATACTTCCTTTCTTCTTCTTATACTTTTTCTGGTACCTTTGGAAGTTTTCCAATGTTTTGTCAAACCGCAATGAAAACAATTGTCTTCCTATGGAACCCTGCTTATCAACTTCAGGACAGAAGTACTGGGCTTTGAACTCGTTCTTGCCCTGGCTCTTCTCCTTGTTTAGCAGTTTTAAGACTTTCCCTTTATAGACTATCATAATAGTCTACCCTTTTCTACTGTAGAGACTCTGCTCGACAGTTCTCTAGTTACTTGCAATCTCTGGTAGAGGTCTGTCAGAATCATTCATAATGAACTGACTATAATTATCCGGCAACAATTGCAGGATCATATCACTGGCCAACATTTGGCCTAAAGGAAAGCCCAGTTTACCATATTCTCAATAGTATGAAGCACATGATAACTGTCTGGATTTCTCTTCTGCCAGTTCGTAACTGAAACGGGGTCGGGAAGCCTTGATGTTCTTATGCATTGCACGCTCTCAATAGAGAATTATGAGGTGCATGATCATATCACGTGCCTCCATGGTTGCAAGCATGAGGCATCCTATATCCAGGACATCGATTTGATGCTTCTCGTAAACATCCTTTTCGATCCTAGTAGGAAGTGGTTGCTCAGGAATCATTTGGTCCAGAATATACAACTTTTTCTTGTACTTGAGGACAATCCTCAAATTCCTATACCAATATAGAAATTTAACTCTAGATACCTTGTCCTTCGGACATTTCGCAGTTATAACATGCAGTGTAATGCCATGGTAATTCTAAATACAGAAACTTGCAGAAGATTTGTATCATGATAAAACATATTTAATAAGGTCTTTTATTAAATACGCCTCCCATTATTTTTCTCAAATCAATGACCCTCACCGTTGACTCGGAAAATCCCGTTGGAAGATTTTGTAGTGGGACCAAGATCCATATTTCACTTCGTTCTAAGTCAGCTTTGGCTGATCGCCCAGAACTTGGCTATCTAGGTAGGAAACTCCTTTTCAATTGCATCTCATGCAACTCTTGGATCAATTGGGTGAATAACTCCTTATTCCAATTTATCTAATAAATTGATACCTAACTCCTTTGCCTCTAAGCCATTTCAATCCTATTGAATTTTATTAGTTAAGTCAAACCCAATGGTTGGCAATTGGATATTACAATTATCCCATCGCGCCTCACCAAAATATATTAAGGTGCCCCGCTTTGGCAGACCCACAGTTATTCGATTCTGGCCTTGACGAGTGCCACGCATTGGAAGGCATTTCAAACTTAATATTAATTTGAGGGATTTATTAATTACTTTGATCTCACCATAAGTTAAACTCTTTAACTTACTATATACATACATGCATCACATAAATACAAAACATATAATAAACGTGACATGGTTATGGCCCCTAACGCATTGATTCTCCCAAGCCAATGAGAGAATCTAATCTAAACTCTAGGAGCGCCCAAGCTTCTCCAAGCATGATCGCCCACCAACGTCCTCATATGATGTCGTCGTCTTGTCTCCATCATTACATTCCAAAACAATAGAAACCTCGTTTTGCATACGAGGGGAATAAGATGAGAAAATAATGTACATATGGAGATAAAGAGAAATGCACGATACGTAGGTTGTATTTCAAAATACCCAAAGAAAATAAATAAAGGACTAAGGCCATAACCATTCACTATTCACAACAAAACACACAATAACAATTTAATAATAAAATACCATAATATTTATTATTATTATTATTATTATTATTATTATTATTATTATTATTATTATTAAGTGATTTAAAAAATCACTCAAAACAATGCTTCTGATATCCTCACAATCGATTACCATAATCAATTACTGCTATTCTGACTCCTCAGAAAATAATTACTGTACTATCATAATCGATTACTGTACGACCATAATCGATTATTGTACTACCATAATCGATTATGTAACCTGTTATGTAACCTGTTATACCAACATTTATCCAAAATCTTTGCATAATCGATTATATAATTAATTACATCATCTATTATTGCGGTTCTGACCAGAATTTGCCTTGTTTCCACGATGATTAGGGTATCAACATTTGAACCCTCATAATCGATTATTGTTCCACCATAATCGATTATGGCACGTCTGGACGTAAGGTGCGCATGATAGCAACACTTGCTGTCGTCGTAAATCAAAACCAGGATTTCAGAAAAAAGTTTTTCGCAGAACACCTTTACGATTTTCAAACATAACATGTTAAAGGTCATTTCTTTTCAAAACAAAACATGCTATAACATATAAACACACAAAAGAATCATGGTTTCGCAAGCGGCTCTGATACCACTGTTGGGAATTTGCGTATTTCAAAACCAAAATCGTAGCGGAAAAATTCCCACCAAAAGATCCATGCGAATGGTCATGACTCATGATTGTAGTGTTTACCTCTTGTAGCGAAGCTTTACCGCGAAAACTATCTGAAGAGGAGGATGAACTCTATCACCAATACTGCAATGAAGCAGCACCTCTACGTAGTCCACGTGAACAAATCACCGTCGAAGAAAGCGTCGTGCTAGCTGAGGCAGGGGTATGGGGGAGCGCTTACCAAGGAGGTGGTGTAACGGTTGCTAGGTTATGCGCAGTAGTCTCTCGACGCTTAAGTGACGTGCACAGCCTTATAAGCTGTCACCCACTTACCCTATCCCCAATGGGCATGTACGCTACATGCCCAATCTCTGATTAATATTGTTAAATCATATTTAATAAATTAATTCATTCTCTGATTATTTGCTCTATGCGTGTGACCCTGTAGGTTCCCAACAAATTGGCAATAATATTAAATCACATTTAATATTATAAACAATTAGCGGTATCTAGCAATATACCATTGATAACCAATTAGTGAGAATATCGGTGATACGATATATACCTTATTGTAACCAAAATTGCCGTGCAGTAAATGTCCCTTTTTCCATATGTCTTAATTGAACACAAGGCATAAATGTGTCATCCTTGTTAAATTCAATTATTTATTTCTCAATTCTCGAGTAGACATGTAATCACAAATGAGCCCAATATCTCATACTGGGCCAATATAGCATGGCCATTCATTTTCACTTCCCACTCTATCGAGAGGCCCATTACATTACTCTTGTTATGTAGGAGGGACGAATCCTATTTATATCACTCACATCCCTCAACATGATTCATTGTAGGCCCAACAACTATCTTTATGATCATCCTGTTACGGATAACGTTTGGTAGCATTAAAGCCTACAACTCCTCATGTAGGAATCGTAGTGACTTCAAGTCGAAGGACTGCTTCACTTTGGTTACCATGAGAAGCGCTTATGACACTTACATAACTATTATGCAGCATTCTCATAGTGGGTCAATCCAGTACAAATATTACTCCTAATATTTGCACCTGTGTGTTGACTTGATATCGTATATCCATGACCCGTGAGATGTGGTCATCAGTTTACTCACACAATATCTCTATGTATTATTGTTTGTCCTAATTTACAATAATACTTGACTACGGATAGTTTAAGAACAACATTTTATCGTTTAATGGGATCGCTCACGATCAAGTCACATTTGATGTTCCATTAAACGAACTGCCTATTCTAAGGACTTTATTATGCTAAATACCAATAACATAATAAATTAATGCCTTATTCATATATCAAATATATGATCAAAGTCATGATGTAAATGATGATCTATTCCAAATAGATTGGCCACTAGGGCTTACACCAACAGGACATGGGTTAAGTTCCTTGCTCACAAGGATGAGTTTATCAAGATCTTTGCTATATTCTGTAAGAGAGTCCAGAATGAAAAAGGCATATGCATAAGCTCAATGAGAAGTGACCATGGAGGCAAATTTGAAAATGAGCTTTTACAAAGGTTCTATGATGAAAGTGGCATTCATCACAATTTCTCTGCCCCTAGAACACCACCACATAATGGTGTTGTTGAGAGAAAGAACCGATCTCTAAAAAAAGATGGCTAGGGCAATGCTCAATGATAATTCTGTTTCCAAACACTTCTGGGATGAAGCTGTAAATACTACCTGCTATATTCAAAACAGAATATACATAAGACCTATCTTGAATAAGACTCCTTATGAACTGTGGAAGGGACGCAAACCCAACATTTCTTACTTCCACCCTTTCGGATGTCAATGTTTTATTTTAAATACTAAGGATCAACTTGGTAAGTTTGATGCCAAATTAGATAATGGAATAGTGTTAGGATACTCTGAAACGTCCAAAGCTTTTAGAATCTATAACTCGAGGACTTTAGTGGTTGAAGAATCCATCCATGTTAAGTTTGATGACAAACAGCCTTATAAGAGATTATCAGAGCTAGATGAATCTTTTGTAGATATGAATCTGAACAATACAGAAGATTGTCCAACGCTTAAAGAAGATGGAGCATCAGACGCAACTCTAGACGCATCAACGTCTCAACAAGTAGCTAACACCCCTCATTCGTGGCAATTTAGGACTTACCACCCTGAGGATCAAATCATTGGCAAACCAAATGATAAAATTCGGACGAGGTCAACCTTCAGAGAACAAGCTGATTCAACCTTCATCTTTGAATTGGAACCAAAGTCAGTGGATGAAGCCCTAATGGATTAATGTTCGATCCTCGCTATGCAAGAGGAGCTTAACCAGTTTCAACGTAGTGAGGTTTGGATGCTGGTCTCCTTGCCAATGGATAAGTCTGTCATAGGAACCAAGTGGGTATATCGAAACAAGCTGGACGAAGATGACAAAGTCATAAGGAATAAAGCAAGGTTAGTTGCTCAAGGCTTCTCACAAGAGGAAGGTATTGATTACACTGAAACTTTTGCTCCAGTAGCTAGACTAGAAGCCATACGCATATTACTCTCATATGTTGCACATCATCACATAATGCTTTACCAAATGGACGTAAAAAGTGCTTTCTTAAATGGATTTATTAATGAAGAAGTATATGTTGTACAACCACCTGGTTTGGAGGATCAAAACCACCCTGAGCATGTATATAAGCTTAAGAAGGCTTTATACGGACACAAAAGAGCTTGGTATGAGAGACTCAACACATTTCTAATGGAGAATGGTTTCTCAAGAGGAAAAGTGGACACAACGCTTTTTAGAAAAACAAGTAAGAAGGATTTTATTGTTGCACAAATTTATGTTGATGATATAATATTTGGTGTAACTGATGAATCTCTTTTCCAAGAATTTTCTGAACTTATGCAAAAAGAATTTGAAATGAGTGTGATGAGAGAATTAAAATTAATTCTTCCTTGGCCTTCAAGTCAAATAAACATCGGACGGAGAGTAAATTCATCCGACGAAATACACAAAGGAGCTTCTGAAACGCTTCAAGTTGGATGACTGCAAAACAATAAATACTCCAATGCATCCTGAGAAGCCCTTCCTCGGAGGTCCCATTAGTAACCCAAACTCGACTTCTTAACGTTGCAACGTAGCGTAATTAAATAAAAACGTGGAAATATTAAAACAATCAATACTGATACCACGACTATATATATAAAGTATGTATAAAAGTATTGGTTCTATCAGTAGAGCCTACAATAACTGATACCAACAACAAATCTTCAGAGAACGCAACACATTTAAACTAAAAGCATGGCAATAAAATAAAATACATCAGATTTCCTCTCCTGGCCCCCAAAAATACATTTCACTCAAACCCATGTACTGGCCATAACAAAATTAAGACTGTCTACCCAACTACAACTCTAACGTATACGGTAGTTGGGCCCGTATACACTACTCTTTGCTGAGAGTAGTCAGTCTCCCAGAGACGGTCGTCCTCTGCATAGAGCAGCTCAAAGTCTCCCAGCACTGGGATCCGAAGCTCTCCCGCCAGCATCAGGTTCAACAGGTATGCCATCAGTCTTCTCTAGCAACTCCTCAACAGGATCTTCTCGTGCGATCGAGAATAAATAAAATACGACATAGAGAAATACGGGGATAAGAAACAGCAATACATCATAAATAGGAAAACATCTATAAAATAAGATATACAGATAGCAACATACAGTAGCATAACAATGTCAAGCTATCATCTCCCAAGTCCTGCTCTCTTAGCTACTGTCTCTCACACTCATGCAACTAACGACTATATGGACACGATCACGACCCGACATCCCCAACAGATCAAGATGTCTCGTTCATCTCTGTGCCACCCCCCGTAATGCAAGGTTCGGCCAACAGCCTGCAGGCTCAACCCGTCTTATGGGTACGACATATTCCCCCGCCCGCAAGCCAGGTCCGAATATTTGCCCGTCAACAACGCAACTTACGGTAACGACATATACCCCCGTGATAACTCTTTTTATGAAGAGTTATTTGTACCTTTTTCACTTGTATTCTTGTAGTCTTTGAGTATTTTGAGTTTATGTTTTTAATGTTTTAGTGTGATTTGGTGTGAAGTGTGTTTTATAAGAGTCTTTTGTAAGTTTTAGTGTTCTGGTGTCTTTTGGAGCTGTTTTCAGTATTTGAGTGTGATTTTTCTATGCAGGGCAATTTATGGAGATCTATGCGCTAAACTGGAAACGTTGCTCTAGGATATGCTGTAGCAATTATAGCTGAAGCTGACGGTGCACAAGGACAAGGCTCAAAACATTCTCTTACACATTGAGTTGTCCTTAGCTGATAAGGACAATGTCCTACACGTGGGGCTGGAGTTTGGTGTATTAAAGTCAGGGAACTGGGCCAAGGACACTTGTCCTAATCAGTTTATAGCCCAAAAAGGATGAGAGAGGAAAGGGCCTTGAGACAGGATGGAAAAAGAACCCTAAAAGGGGGACAATAAGGGAGAGACGGGACATCTTCATCTTCCCTACTGGAGCAAGGACAACAGCTGCACCCCTTTCTCTCTCTCCTCTCTTGTAATGGCTTCTTCTTCCATTTCTTATCTTTCTCCTTGTCTTTGTAAGCTCAATATGAGCTAAACCTCTTGTAGCTATGGGATGTTGAACTTGTAATGGATTTCTAGTGAATGTTATGTTATGTCTTGCTATTGCATTTTCTATAAATCTGGTTTGGTTGTGTTTTAATTGAGCTTGATCACCTTAGTTAGAACTTGAGCTCACGGCTGCTTGGAAAAGCTAAGTGTAGCAAAAATGTTTTATAGATAAGAGTAAAATCATTAATTGGAAAATTATGATGAAGAGTGATTTAGGAATGAACATTCTAACTCTTAGGCTAGCTGGAATGAGCTTAAGTGAGGTGTGAATGTAACTAATATGGACCTAGGAACAGGAGACGTTTAGTGAAGTTCATCTCAGAACTGTTGGAAAACAAACTTTCATTTCTTGGAGCCAAATTGCCGTAGCAGTGCAAACGCATAACTGAACTAGACTGAAATTGCAAGGGATACTACCCCGTAGCTGTTGTACCCATTCTGTTAACAAATCCGTTTTTATTGCTCTAGCATTTATTTTCCCGAAACTGTCCTGGCTACACACACACAAATTATTTGTTACTCTTTGTTAATCTTGATTAATAGAACCATTAATTCAAACTTGGTACTTGATTCACCATATAATCCTCGTGTGAATGATCTCTCTTACACTTTATTACTTGTTAAACAATTGTGTATACTTGCACAAGAACATAAACCATTTTTACAGCAACAAGTTTTTGGCGCCGTTGCCGGGGATTGTAATGGTGTTTAATTAACAAGTTTTAAATTGATAGTTCTATTAGTTGAGACTACTGATCTGTGGAGTGTTTTGCTACAGCAACAGGTACTTTACTCTGTATGTGTAGGCATAGCGCTCCTGAGTTCCAACTAGACCCAGAAAACGAAAGACCATTCAGAAGGTTGAACAGGCAGAACCAGGGCTTAGTTGAGTTGAGGAGATTGATTCCTGATACCCCTGATTACTCCTCCGCTGCCACTAGTTCTAACAACTTTGAAATGGGTGATGAACCTAATAGCATGGCTTTAGCCAATGATAGAACCAGTTCTATCAAAGGTTATGCCCTGTTTGATCCGGCAACAATGAACACAGGCATAGTGGTGCCCGAAATAATAGCTGGGCATTTTGATTTCAAGCCTGTTATGTTCCAGATGCTGCAAGCAATTGGGCAGTACAGTGGTGCTGCAACCGAGGACCCTTATTTGTACCTGAAGCAGTTCCTGACTGTGGCTAATAATTTCAGAAATCCAGGAGTCACTGACGATTCCTTCAGATTAAGACTGTTCCCATTTTCTTTAGCTGGCAAGGCTAAGAATTGGCTAAATTATATGGAACCCAACTCTGTTAATACATGGAATAGGATGGCTGAGAAGTTTTTGACCAAATTCTTTCCTCCCATGAAGAATACGAAGCTGAGAAATGATATAACCTCCTTCAAGCAACTTGATGATGAGCCTTTATATGAAGCATGGGAGAGATTTAAGGAGCTTTTAAAGAGATGCCCCCATCACAGCATTCCAATATGCATTCAGATGGAGCACTTTTACAATAGAGTGTTGCCATCTGCAAGAATGATGCTTGATGCCTCTGCAGGAGGCACTCTTCTTAACAAGTCCTATAATGAAGCATATGAATTGATTGAAAGTATTGCTGCTAACAATTATCAGTGGCCTACTGCTAGGCTGACCTCTGAAAAAAGCACAACTGCTGCAGGAATGCATGAAGTGAGTGGAGTTACAGCATTTACTGCTCAGTTGGCTTCCTTAACTAACATGGTGAAAAACCTAGCAATTACAAACAAGAATAACCAGACATCTCAAGCAGTTGTAACTGAACCAGTGGTAAATGAACAACAGGTGCACCAAGCTAAAACTGTTTCTTGTGTGTATTGTGGAGGAGAACATTTGTTTGAAGACTGTTTCAGCAATCCTGCATCTGCTAATTATGTTAACTACAGCGGCAACAGGGGAGATAAACCCTATTTCAATGCCTACAATCCAGGGAACAGGCAACCTCAAAATTTTTCGTGGAATAACAATGCTAATGCTCCGCCAGGGAACTCAAACTTTCATGCCCGGTCCATAGCTGCTCCCTCTGGATTCACAAATCAGCAACCAAGGCCACAACAGCAAGCACAACCGGCAACTCAAGAAATGTCCTTGGAAGCTGTCTTAAAAGCATTCATGTCAGGAACTAAGGCGTAGTTCCACAATCAAGGAGTATCCATGAGGAACCTTGAGAATTAGGTAGGCCAGCTGGCCAATGCACTGAACAGCAGACCCAATGGATCTTTGCCATCTTCTACTGAAACTCCTTCATCCTCAAGCCCTTATGGTAAGGAGCACTGCAAAGCAATACAATTTAGAAGTGGAACTGAGTTACCAGCCATGGTAGAGAAAAAGAGCAAAGTGCAAATTGAAGAAACTGAGACTATTCCAGCAACTGGTGAAAATGTTGAGAAGACAGCTGATGAAGTCCTCACAAAATATGGGGTGAGACATAAAGTGGCTACAGCATACCATCCGCAGACAAATGGGCAGGCAGAGGTATCCAATAGGGAAATAAAAAGAATTTTGGAAAAAGTGGCGAATCCAACTAGAAAAGATTGGTCCCTGCACTTGGAAGATGCTCTTTGGGCATATAGGACTGCCTAAAAGATCCCCTTAGGAATGTCACCCTATAGGTTGGTCTATGAAAAGGCATGCCATTTGCCCATTCAGCTACAGCATAAAGCCTTCTGGGCAGTAAAAAAACTAAATCTTGAGCTAGCCTAGGCTGGGGCAGCTCGAATGCTGCAACTCAATGAGCTTGAAGAACATAGGATGTTTTCGTATGAGGGGGCAGAACTCTACAAGGCCAAGACAAAAGCTTGGCATGATCGAAAGATCCAGAAGAGAGACTTTGCACCAGGAGAGCAAGTATTGCTCTTTAATTCCAGACTGAAGCTGTTTCCAGGAAAACTCAAATCTAGATGGTCTGGACCCTTCACAATAGTTCATGCCCACTCTCATGGAGCCATGGAACTGCTTGACGCAGCCTCTGGTAGGACCTTCAAGGAAAACGGGCAAAGGGTCAAGCATTAATGGGGTGAGCCATTTGCTAAGGCACAGGCCACCACAGTAATGGGTGATCCTTGAATGTTCAACATGCACTGAGTCAGGCTGAGGACTTATAAACCAAGCGCTACTGGGAGGCAGCCTAGCATTTTTTTTTTTATTTTCTTTAATTTTAGATGTTATTTTGTTTTTGCTTTTTTTCGTTTTCTTTAGCACTAACTCAATAAGCAGAAAACAAAGAAATTGGAGTTGTGGCTGAAGGTGGTAAAACTGTCTCGGTGGTGCCGTGGTTGTGTATTGGGCTGAAAAAGGTTGGGGGCCCATGCAGCTGATTCGGGATTGTGTTGGGTTTTGGGGTAAGAAGTCACGTCAAGCTAAAACCAGGTACAATAAATCCAAAAGGTTAGAGGGGAACCCTCAGACCACTTATTCTCCCTTGGTATCCGTGCCTCTCCCTAGCCACACACTCCCAACCACCCACGTCAATCACCACACTCTCCCATCAAATCTCTTCATAAAGCCCACACCTTCCCCTTCCTTCCCACACGCAATCCATTGCTTCCACTACCCGAACCCTAACGCCTTCAGTTTTCCCCCAAATCTCTTCCTTTCCCCACCTTCATCTCTTCCCCTCATCTTCGCCCAGCCATGCCTCGGATCAAGCATACCGCTGTGAAGAAGAGCAAACCCACAGCAAGTGATGAGTCTGAGGGGTATGAAGTGTTTGTTGATGCCGAAGCTGCAGCTCGGTACATTAATGTTACTGTGCTCAGGGAACCTCATGCAGAGAAAGGTTTCACCATCTCCACCAAGGCTTCTTATGGCCTCCCTGCTGAAATTGCTGTAGTGATTGACCAGCACAAGTGGAAACGTTTTGCTGGCCACCCAACTGGGTTCTGCACTTCTTTTGTTCGCGAGTTCTATGCGAACATTGGAGGTGCCGAACAAACCCACTCTATGGTAAAGGGGTGCAAGGTCAGTTTCTCTGCTAAGACCATCAACTTAAAGCTGAACCTGGCTGAAGAGGACAATGAGTACCAACCTTTACTGACAAAGGCCACTGTAAAGCAACTAACTGATATGAAGGATGTTGTGACGGTCCCAGGGATAAAATGGCTCCCAACTTATGGCAATCAGCTGAAAATAGCAAGGTCTGTGTTGCAACCCTTTTCCAAGGTTTGGTATCACTTCCTTAGACATAAGCTCTCCCCACTGCGCACACGAAAACTGTTAAGAAGGAACGTTTGGTGCTCCTTTACTGCATCATGGAGGGAAAGAAAATAAATGTGGGGAGGTTGATACAGCAGGAGATCTCCACTTGTGCCACGAGCACAAAAGGCCAATTGGTCTTCCCCTGCTTTATCACTGACCTATGCAAGCGATGTGGCGTCGAGCTTCGAAGAGGGGAAGTGGAGGAGAGAAACGCAGAAAGCATTGATATTGGGTTAATCAATCGATTTATATCCAACTCGGCTAAAGCAACCCAGGCCAATGACCAAGAGCGGATTATGGAACCAGGGGAGCCCTCAAAGCAGCAAGACCGCTCTGCAGGGCTAGAACAAAAGGTGGAATCACTGACTCAAATGCTGCAGCAGCAGTTATATTGGCAATTTGCCCTGGATCAGTTTAAATGGCAGCAACGGGTGCTGGAGCTTAACAAATGGAAGAAGGTGCACCCCATTCCACAGTTTCCAATGTATATTCTACCTGATCTGCATCACACCCCTGGGTGCAACACCCTTTCCCGAGTGTCACATTCCCGAACGTTTATAAGGCCAAAAATATTTCTTAATGCGGAAAATACGGTTTTCTTTTTTTTCTTTTCACAAGATGCAATGGGATTTAGTAAAGGTAAATAATACTAATAACGAACTTAGGTTCGCCATACATTTCTAGAACAATATGCATAATAAATACAGGGACATAAACAGAAAAAGGAATAATACTATATACAGACATAAGTCTAATGTATAACTGATACAATAAGTACTAGGAGTCGTAGCTCCCAAAAGGTACTACAAAAACTGACATAGTCTGGCCGACAACAAAACTAGACCACAAAAAGAAGGTCCTCCTCCGGCTCAAAGGAACTACAGGACTGAACCATCGTCACGTCCATCTGTTCAAACAGCAACAGCAAGTACCAACAGAAAACATACAGATATGGGTGAGATTCCCGTTCATCAACACAACAAAACAGCAATAGTAAAAACGGGATGACTCACCGGGTAACCACGTACCCAACATGCTTACAAGAATTCTCAATGTTAAACATATTAAGCAGTTGACAGCATAATATCATGTTAAGCAGTTAACAACATAAAGATAAGGTATTCTTAAACAGTACAACGATGTATAACAGTAAATGTAAACCTCAATAGCCATGCAATGCAATGCAATGTATATGACTCAATGTCAATGTCACTGGGTACTACTCTGACCCCTACTCCATGGAGCTAACAAAACATTCGGAGAGAGTGAATGGGAGGACATGTTCCGGTTTCTGCCAGCCATGAGCAAGATGCTACAACATTCGTAACGTGCACATATCTGGCTTTACAGTAACACTCTCGACCAAACATGAAAAGTACGGCATCTAGTAGAGGATATCAGTGTATTGCACGGATTCGCCACGACACAGAAGAGCTACCAACTGGTCACATGTCAGCCCTTCCAACCCTGATACCTCCAAAAAGACCATTGAAGATCGTCACCGTAAGATTCGCACCCGCATCAAGGTGTAAGCTCAACTCCTAGGCTCAAGGCCTTACGACTATGCAAATGAAATGCCAATGCTTACACAAAGCAGATGCGATCAAGCAATGTCTATCCCCCGGATAAACCTCGAAGTCTACTAAGGTTCTCTTCCTTAGGAACTATACGTGTCTTTTGAAAAACAAAACCTTTATCCACCGGATAAATCTCGTGATTCCGCCGGGATCGAGTCATCACAAGACTGAAACAATTGAACGACTGATCGGGATCCGAATCACCGGTCCGTCATCGAACTACTGTTTCAAAACCCAAAACGTTTGTAAAACAGAACAACTTCTCAATTGAAAACTCATTTGATTTGAAACAATTTTTAAAACACTTACTTACTCTATTTTTAGCATTTTCTGAACATGGAATTCGCTTAGCGAAATTACATTCGCTTAGCGAATTTGAAACAATAATGCCTCTTTTGGAACTCCTCTGGTTCGCTCGGCGAGACACAAATCGCGTAGCGAAATGTATTGTATTCGCGTAGCGAATATGAATTCGCTTAGCGCAAGTTCAGACGGTTACACTTCTGTAAACGCGAAATGTATTGTATTCGCGTAGCGAATATGAATTCTCTTAGCGCAAGTTCAGACGGTTACACCTCTTTGTAAACGCCTCTGGATCGCTCGGCGAAACAGAATTCGTGTAGCGAATATCACTTTATTCGCTTAGCGAGAATAGTTTCGCTTAGCGAAATGGAGGCGGTTATACCTCCCTTGGAGACTTCTCTGGGTCGCACAGCGAGACGTATTTCGCGTAGCGAAACTCGTTTGGTTGGCTTAGAGAATATGAATTCGCTTAGCGAAAGTGAGGCAGTGATGCCCAACTTAGACTTTCCCCTGTTTTCACGTAGCGAAAGTAAATTCGCGTAGCGAATAGTTGCCTTAAAACAAGACATCAACCTTAGGGAACCATTTTAATTCTCTTCATGAAACCACTTCTTTTCTCATTTGAGTCCCTTGATTAACTATATGGACTAAGGATAAGGTATAAAATATGTTTCACTTTGGTGAAAGTACTTTGAGCTTTAATTTCCATTCAAAGTCACTTAGGGTTTTCTTTGAAAAACACAAGTTATTGAAAACACTTTCTTTACATCAAAACTTGACTTAATCAAGATCTACTTATGTTCTTCCTTTTCTCAAGGTCATGGCTAATAGCCAACTAGGAATCAATGTGAAGTTTTACTGCATCAACCAAACAAAGTATGGCTCACAACACTTACACAATCATGATAACCATAATACACCTTACTACATCATAATCAAACATCCAAGCCATCACACATTATGGTCTCATAATCAACAAGAAAAGTCCATACTTGATCTAGTGATCAAAGTAGGTTTTTCAACATACATGAAAATGGTTTTTCATTCAATCATCTCATCATCAACATATGCTAAAGCACACTACAACATACTAAAGCATACACTCATCAAGACAACCTTGTTCTTGAAGAGAACTTAACAAAACATAACAATTAAAAGTGAACCCAAATTAAAGGGTTTCACCCACACATAAAGTAAACAACCATTCTCACTACCACCATCTTGGTGTGATGAGGTTCTTCTCCCCATACCTCTTGATGAGCAGATTCCCGGATCAAAGTCGGTTGATCGGTTTCTGAACTTCCTGATAATCGTCAACAACTACAACAACACAACAATCCAACATTAAACAACAATCAAAGCCAATCTCAACAATTCTCACAAAGAGGGTTTCGGCCACCCTAGGTTAAAAAGGTTAGGAATTGGTTTTGGTTTTCCATTTCATGGATTCAAAAGCATTAGGAAAGCTAAGGATGAAATCAAGTGTTAAAAATCAAAACTTGATGAAAACACTATTCATCATCTTCCAAAAGGGTTCGGCCAAAAATGCTTTTTGAGCTATGATGAGAGTTGAATCATAAGCTCTTAGGTTTAGGTAGAGATTGATGAGGTGAGTTCAAAGAACTTGGTCTTACCTCAAAAGGATTTTTCTGAAATTTTTACGAAATTTAACCAAAACGTAGATAATCGAATTCTAAGACTTACTGTCTCGTTCACGGGTCCATCTGAGGTCTTCTGAGCAGTAAAATCATACTGTCAGTGTAAAAACGCAGACCGGACTCCGTTTGAGTTTTCGACTCAAAACTTAATCGTAGCTTCCTACGATATCGTCGAGCATGACTATGGTCTCGGAATATTTTATTTCCATTCCGAAGACCTCGAATAAAATAAAGACATTAAAATACTGAAGAAATAGAAAACGTGAAAATCGGGGCGTTACACTGGGCAGCATAATAGTCCAAGTGCCACAGCAATCTCGGATGACTCGGACTCTTCTGACTGGATGCCACCAGCTCCTTCACAACAGCAACAACCCACCACCACCACCACTGAAGATATCAAACGTAACAAGAGAAAGAGAAGTGCAAGCCCCTTACCGGACTTGGAGGCTGAGACTGAAGCAGAGCCTGAAGAAACTGAGCCCGAACCAACAACAACAACCCCTACCCCCTCTCGCGCTCCTAAGAAGAAAATTCCAGACACCCCTCTTCGGGATGTGATCACCAAAATAGCCGCTGATTACCCTGCCTCTGATGAGGATGAGGAGGACAATGTACCTCTCGCCACAAGAAAGAATAGGCTACCTGAACAAAGTGCTGTCAAGGGCAAAGGTCACCAGCTGTCTACAGCAGAGAGTGAGGGGGCAGGGGGAAGTGCAGAGAATACAGCAGCCTCAGCCACTGATGAAGAAGACCAAGAAGACTTGGTTTTTGTGAAAGAAGTGGGGACTTCAACCCCCACAAGCAAGAAGACCACTACTGCAACAGGGAGCAAGAAGAGCTCCCGCATCAGGAAGTTGAGCACTTGAGCACATCACAGCCGGTTGCTGCAACCTGTTGCAGCAACCCTATCAGGAGTTTCCTTGTTTCCCTTTTTGGTTATTTCTTCTGGTTTATGGTTTAAGTTGTTGTTGCTGTTTTATTTTGTTCAACTTGTAGCATGAAGTTGCGAGTGGGGGTCAGCGGACCTTGACCCCACCTGTTTTCTTTTTTTTTGTCAGCTTAAATTCCTATATGTTTTACTCAACCCTGTGCTCAACCATCCCCATCCTGGGGTTTTGCTTAATGCAGCTTGTCTGTTTTAATATTTCACAAGTGCATCTCTATGGCAATTTTGGCTTCATTGTTGTCTTTCTAGCTTGTATGCTTGGATGTAATTGTTTGACACTCGAGGCACATGCTATAGCATTCTGATCTACCTTGTGAGCTTTTGGGCCCAAACAGTTTTTTCCTTCTTTCGGTGTGAATACTAGTCTTATGCATATTTCTCTGATTTTGACTTGCTTCTTTCACACTTGCACACATTTCTACTGCACACGTTTTTGCTTGAGGCACCTTTTGTTTTCCCGAGCCTAGTATTGCCTAAATAACCTACCCTTGGATACTACCTTTGTGTGAACCCTTTTGAGGCTGCAAGCCCCTTTATTTCTAATGAACCCACATTACAAGCCATATCCTGAAAAACCATTGTCCTAACTAGTTGGAGTGGCTGGTGTGCTTCCTGTGTTTACATGCTGTATAATAAGTTTGGGGGTGCTCGAGGACTAGCATGGTTTTAAGTTTGGGGGTGCTATGCAGCTGATATGTGACAAAAATTGAACTGTTGCTGGTAAAATTGTTTTAAAAAAAAACAGCAGAGTAGTTGCAAGGAAAAATGCTGAAATGTTGCAACAACTGCTCTAAAGGTAAAAAGGAGGAAACAGAATTCAAAGAAGTGTAAAAAAGGGAAAAGGAGTCAAACAAAATGAAAAAAATCAAAAAGTCCTCCCTAACTAGTGTGAGCTGGACCATGAAAGAAATAGTTTGAAGTAGCAAAAAGAGGAAGCATACCTAAGCTCCATCTAGTGTAGCCACCTTCCCAGAACTGTTCCTACCTGAACCCAAGCCTCATTGCATCCAAATAAAGTCCTCTAGCAGTGTGCAGTTTTGATAGTGAGTGATGTGTTTAGAAGCTTGTCAAGGTCGTGTTTGAGTGTGCATTTGAATGATGATTGAGAGTACCTATCTTAGCTTGAGAAGAGAGGAAGAACAGACTATTCTGAAACTGCAATGCTGTAGCATGTAGTCAAGAGTTGATGATGAGGACAGCCATGAATGCTTGCTTGATTGTACTTCATGAATGTTGATGCATTGTCAAGTATGCCTTGTGAAGAAATTGGTTTGAAAAGAAGAAAGTTGTGTTTGAACTAATTTGAGCACACGTGTGGAGGTTTAGAAAATTTTGTGTCTTTTCTGTCTAGTTTCTTTTGTTTCCATTACTTGAGGACAAGCAATGATTCAAGTTTGGGGGTGTGATAACTCTTTTTATGAAGAGTTATTTGTACCTTTTTCACTTGTATTCTTGTAGTCTTTCAGTATTTTGAGTTTATGTTTTTAATGTTTTAGTGTGATTTGGTGTGAAGTGTGTTTTATAAGAGTCTTTTGTAAGTTTTAGTGTTCTGGTGTCTTTTGGAGTTGTTTTCAGTATTTGAGTGTGAGTTTTCTATGCAGGGCAATTTATGGAGATCTATGCGCTAAACTGGAAACGTTGCTCTGGGATATGTTGTAGCAATTGTAGCTGAAGCTGACGGTGCACAAGGACAAAGGCTCAAAACATTCTCTTACACATTGAGTTGTCCTTAGCTGATAAGGACAGTGTCCTACACGTGGGGCTGGTGTTTGGTGCATTAAAGTCAGGGAACTGGGCCAAGGACACTTGTCCTAATCAGTTTATAGCCCAAAGGATGAGAGAGGAAAGGGCCTTGAGACAGGCTGGAAAAAGAAACCTAAAAGGGGGACAACAAGGGAGAGACGGGACATCTTCATCTTCCCTACTGGAGCAAGGATAGCAGCTGCGCCCCTTTCTCTCTCTCCTCTCTTGTAATGGCTTCTTCTTCCATTTCTTATTTTTCTCCTTGTCTTTGTAAGGTCAATATGAGCTAAACCTCTTGTAGCTATGGGATGTTGAACTTGTAATGGATTTCTAGTGAATGTTATGTTATGTCTTGCTATTGCATTTTCTATAAATCTGGTTTGGTTGTGTTTTAATTGAGCTTGATCACCTTAGTTAGAACTTGAGCTCACGGCTGCTTGGAAAAGCTAAGCGTAGCAGAAATTTTTTATAGATAAGAGTAAAATCATTTATTGGAAAATTATGATGAAGAGTGATTTAGGAATGAACATTCTAACTCTTAGGCTAGCTGGAACGAGCTTAAGTGAGGCGTGAATGTAACTAATATGGACCTAGGAATAAGAGACGTTTAGTGAAGTTCATCTCAGAACTGTTGGAAAACAAACTTTCATTTCCTGGAGCCAAATTGCCATAGCAGTGCAAACGCATAACTGAACTAGACTGAAATTGCAAGGGATACTTCCCCGTAGCTGTTGTACCCATTCTGTTAACAAATCCGTTTTTATTGCTCTAGCATTTATTTTCCCGAAACTGTCCTGGCCACACACACACAAATTATTTGTTACTCTTTGTTAATCTTGATTAATAGAACCATTAATTCAAACTTGGTACTTGATTCACCATATAATCCTCGTGGGAACGATCTCTCTTACACTTTATTACTTGTTAAACGATTGTGTATACTTGCACAAGCACATAAACCATTTGTACAGCAACACCCCGCCCGCAGGCTAGGTCGGGACATTCGCCCGTTCACAACTAATGGGTACGATCATCTCCCCGCAGGCAAGATCGATCGACCATACTCCAACACAGTGATGAACAACAACGATGCAACATGAACCTCACCGACTCATCTCGGGATCAACAACTTAGTGTCTCAACCACAACTCATACACGACTACGACCAACTTTCTCCGGCTTAACCGGGTATCAACTTCATATCTCAACATCAACATATCAACAAAATCTCTAGGTTGAGCACTACAACCTATATATCCTCAAAATTCTCACCACATGTTCATCTCCTAACTTATCAGAAATTACTGCCTATCACTACTCATTCAACAGTAATCACAACCTCATATCATAAAGCAACCATAAACAGGTTCAATAATAATATCAACTCATAGGCATAAAGTCAAGTAAGCATACCAACTTATCAACTCATAAATAGATATTCAAGTAATCATAAACATATTGCTAGGCACAGCATAAATATCACATATATCATATTAGCATACTAACACACAACACACAACCTCGACATATCATAAAATCAACTTATCGGCCACTAGTAGGCTGTGGGTTACCCTACGCATATCAATATAAATTATTTTAAATCTTGCCTCCCCGATGATATCGTGATTCTTTCCCCCACCTGAATAGTTTTCCCGCGAGCTTCCCCGGGAAATTCCGACTGCGTCTCTACAACTGTCAATCATACGCGCTTTCGAACGTTCGAACACCGTCAGATCCTTCACAGCAGATCATAACCAGAAATTAATACAGTTCAATCAAATTCCTATAGTGCATATGACTAGGGTTCGGCCTCTATTTATTTAAATAGGCTAGAGGTGTTGAAATTCTATCAACTCTTGGATCAATGATCCTTAAGTATGCACAACACTAGTGTAAGTTTTATTACACAAAAATTTGAAGCAAAAACCCATGATTCCTTATGATATAGGGTTCGGCCTCTTCGTGGAAAATGGGCTAGAGATGTCTAAAAATTCCTAACTCTTGGATCAATGATCCTTAAACATACATAACACTAAATCGAGTCTTTTTACTCAAAAATGGAATCAAAAACTCAAACTTTCTCTTCCTCTATGTTTCGGCCATACCATACCCATATGAGTTATAGAACTCTTTTGGTTACATGTTCTAGGATAGTGAAAGAGAAGGGTGAAACTAGATCATAGAAATTGGTTTGACATTAAAAGGATTTTTCTACAATTTTTCATGGATTTTTGAAGTTTGAAGTCCAAACTTGAAACTCATGAAACCATGGATGGAAAACAAGAAAAGAATGAAGAACATGAAGCTTAGGAGTCAAGGAGAGTAGTCATATCTCTTGAGTGATGAAAATGGACCAAGATTCAAGTCTTGTTTCACCAAAAATGGTTAAGATTCAACCTTGAAAATGGAAGAAAGCTTAAGGAGAAAGTTGAAGTTGTGAGAAAATGAAGGGAAGGCCTCCATGAAGCAAGCCTTATGCATGAGAATGGAGGGACCAAAGTGTCCAAAATTTGTCCACTTAAGGGCAAAATAGTCTTTTCACACAATGGTAAAATGGTAAATGTGAAAAAGATCAAGGGCATTTTGGACTTTTCGCGTCCAGATATTTTCTAATGTCATCATGACACTGGCACGCTTTCCTGGGTGATGTGACCCAATGTGACTTCAAGATTATCCATTAGCGGGTCCCGATAAATCCCTATCCAGCTCCGTTTGTCACCCGGTTTGAGGTTTTGCCGGAATAACTTATATTATTCTTCTTTTTAGTGCGCGAAACCAATTTTAGCAAAAAGATAGGAAATTCAATTCTAAGACTAACTGTCTCGTTCACTAGTCAAAATTAGGTCGTCTGAGCAGTAAAATCATACTGTCAGTGAAAAACGCAGATCGGGCTCTATCTGAGTTTTCGACCCAAAATTTAACCATAACACCCTACGATAGCATAGAGCGTGAATATGATCTTAGTTTATTTAATTTCATTCTCTAAACCTCAGATAAAAATATAAACTCATTTATATAATTTATTGATATTAGAAAGCATGAAAATCGGGGTGTTACACATCCAACATCCGTACTAAACAAGGATGACAAAGATAAAAAGGTATACCAAAAGGTATACAGAGGTATGATTGGTTCCCTCTTATATCCAACTGCGTCCAGACCTGATATCATGTTTCGTGTTTGTTTATGTGCTCGATTTCAATCTGATCCAAGAGAGTCTCATTTCTCAACAATTAAACGAATCTTTAGATATCTCAAAGATTCTACTAATTTGGGTCTGCTGTATAAGAAATTTGATGAATACAGATTAGTTGGATTTTGTGATGCTGACTATGCTGGACACAAAATACAAAGAAAAAGCACCAGTGGAGGCTGTCAGTCAAGCAAAAGGCAAAGCACATTTGCCTTATCAACTGCTAAAGCTGGGTACGTTGTTGCTGCAAGCTGATGCTCACAACTTCTATGGATTAAACTTCAGTTGGAAGACTACAATGGTTTTGTAAGTAATATTCCAAAAATGTGTGATAATACAGCTGCTATTAATTTATCTAAAAATCCCATATTGCATTCTACAAAGCATATAGAAATCAAGCATCATTTCATTAGAGATTATGTGAGAAGGAATAATTGATATTCAATTTGTTGATACTGACCATCAATGGACAGACATCTTCCCCAAACCTTTATCTGAAGATAGGTTCACATTCATAAGAAAATATCTAAACATGCATTTCATTGATTAATTATGAGTCCAATGCATGCGTCCAATATTTGCTTTAGTCCAATACATTTGTTGATTGGTTCGTCCATTGCATTAATTGAACTAAATCTTTGTTGAAGGCAAATTTATTTCTCATTCCCTAACTGAGTCAGTTCCGTTTTTCATAATTGCATAACTGCTTTTTATGGTTTCAACATTTGGAACGTGTGTCAGTCATTTAATGCACGTCCCTTCACCCCCTTTATTTTTGTTTAAAAAAAAAATTATTTGAAAAATGCGAACCGTTTTCTTTTCTATAAAACCATATTAGATAAAAGTGGAACCTTTACAAACTCTTCATCTTCATCTTTCTCTCTTTGAAAAACTCTATTGCAAAAAAGCTTCTTTCTTTGAAACAATGGCTTCTTCATCCTCCATGACCACTGCTGCTTAGAGCAAAGGAAAGGCTCTTGATGTTAAGACTGCTGAAGTTCTGGTTGAGTTCAAGTTTAGTTTGAAATTCTTCGCTGATCACGGGATAGATGTTTCCCCAAACATTCAAGCTGCTGGTTGGTCAAGCTTCTTTGAGGGTACACTTGTCATCTACCCAGCACTCGTAAGGGAGTTCTGGACCAATCTTACTACCTCAGCAAGGGAAATCAGAAACAAGGTTCTTAACACCGAAGTAATCGTCTTTGAAGCAACCATTTCCAATGCCATTGGTGTGCGCAATCTGGAATCATTTGTGAAGATAAATAGGAAGAAGAATTGGGTGGCAGTGACACCATCAAGGAATGTCTTATGAAGAATTTGTCTGACAAGCTGATAGCCTCGAGAATGATTGACAAGGCTTGGGTTCTTCATCAAATTCCAAACAAATCCATCCTTCACAAAGTTGGCTCGAAGGACTCCGTTTCAAAGGCTCATCAATTCTGCCTAGTGTATATGGTTCTGGCGAGGCAAATAAATCTCCCACACCTTCTCTTCTCATGCTTCATGTATGACATAGAAGGCTCTGGGAAGCACACCGCCATCATTTATGCTGCCCTTCTCTCAAGAATCTTTGAGAAACTCAAATATGTTGGAGTTCATGGAATAGATCGTGTGCTTCAACCAGAGTTCAGTAAACAAAGTCTGGTGATGATGAGGTTGTACTGTATTGAAAAGTCCAAGAAAGAAGGCAAGCTAAAAGGCGTTCAGACGCAAAATGAAGCGTCTGATGAAGACGCCGCTGCTGGACTCTCAATATATCCTGCTTGTCCAAACGCCAAATCATCTTCTAGTCGTCCAACGATAGCCTCTGCCCAACACACAAGAAAAAGGAAGTTGATTCTAGCTTCTGTTGATGAGGAAGATGAGGGCGATCAACCTATCTCTAGGGTGATCAAAGGTCCTAAAAGGGAGTCTACTTCTAAAGCCTCTCAGCCTAAGCCTGCTGCAACAAGGCCAAGGACCACCAGGTCCAAAACTCAAGGTAATACTGAACCTCAATCTAGTTCAGTTACTACTCCTGTTGTAGAGCAACCCATTGAGGTTGAAGATTTGACAATGGACTCTCAACCGTCCATAGGCTTTTCACCCCCCCCCCCACCTCACCATAAAGACCATCCTCAACCTCACCTTCACCTGAACCTTTTAAACCATGTGCAGAACCTTTTCCCAAAATACTTTACCCCAAAAGGAAATATAGACGCTTACCCAGAATCACCTTTGCAAATGAAAGCTCTAACTGGGCTGACGTTAAAAGAAGATTTGCCGCCCTTTTCCTTAAACACACACCTCCCTCCACTTCCCAACATCCAAAAGGTCCACTCCCTCCACCAGAATATCAATACGAAACATCTTCTCCACCGCCACATAACCCCTCTGGTCCACCTCATGAACATGGCTACTACCCCATTCCTTACATTCCCTCTGGATCATTGCCAAGCCAACTCTACAATGCTCATGGACCTTTGCTAGTCCGTCTTGAGCAAAAGTAGTTCCCTCCCAAGAAGCTTTATCCTAATCTCATTAAGGACAAAGTTTTCCAATGGTGTCACTATAATGTGAAAAGGCATGAGATTCCACTCAATGAGGAAAAGGAAGGCTGAACAGCAACTTCAAAGAGAAGATCAAGGTCCTTTGGCTTCGACAAATTTATTTTTGGTCGTGACCTAAAATTCATTCCAAACTATCCCTCAAACTGGAAGGAATATTCCGATGTAAAGGACTTCTTACCTTATTATGCTGTCAGAAAGGAGTGTAATATGTCAAAAGAAGCCAAGATCAATCATAATCTGCCAAAGAAATTCTGGAGCAAAACCTCTGACACAAGAGTAGGAGTTGTTCCTCATCGAGCTTGTCCAAGGATCTCGATACTGGACCCTAACAAGAATAAAGATGGAAGAAAAAGGATTGAAACATGGACGTTGCCTTATAGAATAGCTTTTGATCCCCTATTTTAGACCAGACCCAGAGACAACTCAATTGATCTAGCCTCTATCTTACAAAAGGATCCCTCTCATAGAAATGACAAGGACGCTCGCATCTACTGGGAAAACTTCATCTGGAGATATGCAAGGGAAGCTTCTACGTCTGGCTTATCAAACGAAGAAAATGACAACACCCACACTTTCAGAAGGCAATACAAAATCACTGAGGCTGATTTTATGATTCTGGAAGATATATTTGACATTCCTCTGTATGCAACGGACATTCTTCCTGCTCCTAAATTCAAATGGTGGACAGAAAACAGATTTGATGATGCTGAAATCATTCTTGATGTTCTTCCACCTCCACCAAAACCAATTGTTCAAGAAGATCCTAACTCTAAGGCACCTCCAGCTGCACCTTTCCAAGCCATTCCTGAAGAAACTGGAGACACAGAAATTGTCTATGAGGATCCTTATCTAGAGGAGCATGTAGAGCAAGTTGAGCATGTTGCTGAATCAGAACCTTTTATGTCTCAACCTTGTCCTCTCTCAGTGGTGCATCCTGCTGATCCCGCCCCATCCAATGCCCTTAGCGTGATTCCTAATCAACAGAATCCTGAAGCAACTAAGGCCACAGCTGAAAGCTCTATCCCTGCCATCCCTCCGGAAGTTCAAGAGTTTCTTCAATGGTCCATTGAAGCCAGTAATGCAGCTATGCTGAAACAAATTGCGGCCATGTTTCAGAACTTCATCTCTAAACCTCCTCCTCCTACTCCACCTTCTTAAAATGTTCCTTTTTAAAGTTTGTTTTTAACTAACAATGACGGTTTACTCTCACCTTTGTCTGATGACAAAAAGGGGGAGAAAGGGAATTTGATTCAGATTTGATTTTATGAATGCTTGTTTGATTGCATATATCTCTGCATTGCATTAATATGATCGCATAAGTCTTATATCTGTGTTTATTGGACAATAGTTTTCCATCCTTATATGCTTTAACTGAAAATAGTCTTTTTCTTAGGGGGAGTCTTTTAGCTTTCTAGGAAACTTTGTTCAATCAAATTAATATGTTTTGTCATCATAAAAAAGGGGGAGATTGTTGGAACCAAAATGGTTATCGTCCATTAATCCCTTGAGTTTTGATGTTAACAAAAGACTAATTTAAGAGAACAAAGATTAGTTGTGGACTAATGCTTTATCTTATAAGTGTGCAGGAAAATATAAGTCCAAAGACTTATAGCCCGTCCAAAACCTATAGTTCTCGCTCTTTATGGACTGTAATTTTTCAACGATGTATTTGAGTACAAAGACTTTTTCATATACCTGTTCTCTTTGTTTAAGTCTAATGTCATTTGTTATTTTTAGCGCGAACGCATATGTAAACCTTTTGTATTTATTATTTAATGTGTAAAAGCTTGTATCCTATGGACAAACATTCTTTGTAATCTTCGTACCATCGAAAGCTGAAGCCAGTTTATCCCTGACACAAAAGGATTTGACTATCTCCAAAAGGAAAGACAAAAGGCAACTTTCGAGTATAAGGAAAAGGTGTGAGCCCTCACTAGTGGAAAATAGACTTTTCACGTCAGGCTTTAAACATCTGTTAAAGAAAAACAGATGTTAAAAATAGACGCAGTGGCAAACTTGTAAATAAATAGCGTATGGAGCAGACTTTTAACATCGGTTATAAGTAACCTGATGTTAAAATGTACTTTTAACATTCGTTTCTGGTAAAACCGATGTTAAAAGTTTCTTCCCTCCATTCCATATTTACTGGTGGTAACTTTTTAACATCGGTTCTTAGTTAACCGATGTTAAAAGTAACTTTTTAACATCGGTTTTTTATATAACCGATGTTAAAATAAATTTTAACATGGGTTTTTTCTAACAACCGATGTTAAAAGTTATTAAAATGTATAACGTTAACTTTCTCAAACCTTCTCTGTCTCGCGCCCTACATTTCAACGTTACAGTGTTCTCACTCCTGCGACCTACTTTTCCCTTTTTTTCACTGACCTCCTTCTCCTCCGTTCGTGAGCCACCGTAGAACCACCACCATAACTTCCTCTTCTCAAAGGTACGTAACTCTCTCTTCCCTATTTTTATTTGCTCAAACCCTCATTTGCTAAATACCATTTTTGCTAATATTTGCTCAGAACCATTTACAACTGAACCATCGCAACTGAACCACCCCAACTCCCTCTCTTCTACAACTGACCACCGCATTTGAACCGCCCCAACTCCCCTTCTGCTTGGTAATCCTTCTCTGTTAGTTAGTGTTTAGCATTGTCTCTGTTTTAATGATTTGACTATTTTATGAAATAATGAAATGCATTTTGAATTTTTTTTTAAACTTAAACACTTTGATATTACATATTGAGCGTAGACTTTTAGGCTTTGCTTATAATCTCAATAGTCAAGGGGTTTGGGTTCTTTTAAAAAGTTAGGTCATCTGGATTGGTTTGATCAATAGTCGAGGGGTTTAGTTTCTAGACTTAAGGTTTAGGCCTATAATTTCAAATACTACTCTTTGAGAGTCTCCCCTCTTGTGCTCATATTGTATAAATATGTGTAAATCTACAGAACGTGGATATAGACCGTAGTTGGATGGTTAGTAAACACACAAGTGATGAGTATCGAGAGGGAGTGGAAGAGTTTCTAGAATTTGCTCAAAGAAATCTTCCTGATAGTAATGGAAGATTTAATTGTCCTTGTGTTAGATGTTTGAATATGAGGAAATGTGAAGTTAAGCAAATACGTGATCATCTTATTTGTGAAGGGATTTGCAAGAGTTATACAAGATGGATATGGCATGGTGAAGACTTGTTAAACATGCCAAGTGTGTCCCAAAGTGAAGAAGTTGATGTAGATATGGAGGACGATCGACTAGAGGACATGATCCGTGATATTGGACAAGAGTCATTTCAGCGAGCACGTGTGTATGATACTTTGTGTAGTGATGCGGATACGCCTTTGTATCCGGATTGCACTACTTATACAAGGTTGTCGGCGGTCTTAAAATTGTTCAGTGTGAAGGCGAGAAATGGGTGGAGTGATAAAAGCTTCACCGAATTGCTTGAGTTGTTGAACAACATGCTTCCAGAAGGCAACACACTGCCAGATCGTAACTATGAGGCAAAGAAGATACTCTGTCCGATGGATATGGAGTATAAGAAGATACATGCATGTCCTAATGATTGCATACTATACAGGGGTGTGTATGAAGGGATGCACGACTGCCCCAAGTGGGGTATCGCGGTACAAAGTGAAGGATGGTGATTCTAGTTGTGATGTGATCACAAAGGGTGCTCCTGCAAAGGTGTTGTGGTATCTTCCAATAATTCCAAGGTTCAAGCAATTGTTCGCTAATGTAAATGACGTAAAGAACATTAGATGGCATGCAGATGAGAGGAAACGTGATGGAATGCTTCGCCATCCGGCTGATTCTATGCAATGGGAGAGAATTGATAGTTTGGTTCCGAATTTCGGAAATGAGCCAAGAAACCTTAGGCTTGGACTTGCTACGGATGGAATGAATCCGTATGGTACCTTAAGTAGTATCCATAGTTCATGGCCTGTTCTCCTCATAATTTACAATCTACCTCCTTGGTTGTGCATGAAGCGCAAATACATGATGTTATCTATGATGATTTCGGGCCTAAAACAGCCAGGAAATGACTTAGATGTTTATCTAAGTCCCTTGATTGAAGACTTGAGAAAGCTGTGGGTGGAAGGCATTGATGTGTTTGATGGCCATTACAAAGAGACTTTCAAGATGCGTGCCATGTTATTTTGCACCATCAATGACTTTCCAGCATACGGGAACTTGTCCGGGTATAGTGTTAAGGAGCATAATGCATGCCCAATATTTTAAGAAGGCACATGTTTCACATAATTGCAACATGGAAGGAAGACAGTTTACCTTGGGCATCGGAGATTTCTCAGACGTGATCACCTATATCGTAGACAGAAAAAAGCTTTCAATGGATTCCAAGAGAATGGAATTGCTCCGACGGCCTTTAATGGAGAGAAAGTTTATCAAAGGGTGAAGGACATTAATGTTATGTTCGGAAAGGCTCAAAAGAAGGCTATTGAGAAAAACATATGGAAGAAGAGGTCGATCTTCTTTGATCTTCCATACTGGTGCAAACTTGATGTCAAACATTGTATTGATGTCATGCATGTGGAGAAAAATGTATGTGATAGTCTAATTGGAATGCTTCTCAACATTCAGGGTATGACAAAGGACGGTGTGAATGCTCGTCTAGATCTGGTTGCGATGGGTATACGAGAGCAGTTAGCTCCACAACTAAAGGATGGTAAGCGGACATATTTGCCTCCAGCATATCATACCTTGTCAAAAAAAGAGAGAACAAGTTTTTGTGAGTGTCTACAGGGCGTCAAAGTGCCACAGGGTTACTCTTCAAATGTCAAGAGACTTGTATCAAATGATCTAAAATTGGTTGGCTTAAAGTCTCATGATTGCCACGTCTTGATGCAACAACTACTACCAGTGGCTATTCGTGGTATTGCTCCTAAAAATGTTAGACATGTCATAACTAGGTTGTGCTCATTCTTCAATGCTATATGTAGCAAAGTCATTGACCCCCAGAAGTTGGATGAGTTGAAAGATGAGGCTGCTATAATCTTGTGCCAATTGGAGATGTATTTTCCCCCTTCATTTTTCGACATCATGGTTCACTTAATTGTTCATCGAGTGAGGGAGATTAGATTATGTGGCCCCATTTATTTAAGGTGGATGTACCCAGTTGAGCGATACATGAAGATCTTGAAAGGGTATATGAAGAATCCACATCGTCCTGAAGCATCTATTGTTCAAATGTACGTTGCAGAAGAAGCTATTGAGTTTTGTCAAGACTACCTTTCAGAAGTGGAGGCTATAGGGATTCCTAAGCCTCGTCATGAGAGAAGATGTGCCGGTAAGGGTACACGAGGTATAAAGGATAATAGCAAGGCTCGGGAGGAAGTGTTTCAAGCCCATTTGCACATTTTGAATAACACTGATGAGGTTGCACCTTACTTATGTGCTCACAAACAAGAGGTCAAGGAAGAAAACCCTAGAAGGAACGAAAAATGGTTGTTGAACCATCATAACAAGACTTTCGTAGCCTGGTTTAAAGAAAAAATTACAAATGATCATACTGCTTCCGATACATTACAATGGCTAGCACAGGGGCCACGTCTTGAAGTCATATGTTGGAGTGGATATGATATCAATATGTTTTCCTTCTATACAAAGTCCCAAGATGACAAGAGTACCATGCAAAACAGTGGGGTTATGATCGTATCTAAGTCGATGCACTTCTCTAGTTCAAAAGATACAAATCCCATTATGGCATCGAAATCTTACTTTGGAGTCATTGAAGAGATTTGGGAGGTCGATTACACAAAATTTCAAGTGCCTGTTTTTAAGTGTAAGTGGGCTGACAGTAACAGTGGTATGCAAACTGAAGAATTAGGATTTACATTGGTAGATCTTGACAAAGTAGGTCACACGGAAGAGCCTTTCATCATGGCTTCCCAAGCAAAACAAGTGTTTTATAGCGGTTAGAGGTTGCTGCACATAACCTAGTGGCCGTCACACCTCCTTGGTAGGCGCGCCCCCTCACCCCTGCCGTCAGCTAGCACGACGTTTTCTCCGGCGGTGATTTGTTCGCGTGGACTACGTAGAGGTGCAGCCTCATTGCAGTACTGGTGATAGCGTTGTTCGTAGTGCTCGTGATCAATTAAAGAAAGACTGTTCTTCCCTTACAGTGATTGCCGTAAAGCTACGCTACAAGAGGTAAACACTACATCATGAGTCATGACCATTCGCATGGATCTTTTAGTCGGAATTTTTCCACTGCGCTTTTCGTTTTTAAAACACGCAAATTCCCAACATGACGCACCACAGTATACGTCAAACTGTCCTAAAGAGTCTGGTAACATCAATAATGGCGACGTAGTCAATCTCCTTTCCAGCTCCTGAAAACTCTCATCGCATTTATCCGGATATTCCCTTCCTCGTTAGTTGCATCATTGGCAATGCAATTTTTGAGAAACCTTCGATGAACCTTCGATAATATCCATCTAGTCCTAGGAAACTCCGTATCTCACTTATCGACTTAGGACTTTTCCATTTTACTATAGCTTCAACCTTCACTGGATCTACTGCTATCCCATCACGATTAATCACATAACGTAAGAATTGTACTTCTTCTAACCAAAACTCACACTTGGACAACTTTGCATAAAGCTGTCGGTCCTTTAATACTTGAAGCACAATCCTAAGATGTTCCTGATGTTATTCCCGATTAAGGGAATAAATAAGAATGTCGTCGATAAAAACAACTACAAACTTACCTAAGAACGGTTGGAAAATCCGGTTCATGTAATCCATAAACATTGTTGGAGCATTAGTTACACCAAAGGGCATAACCAAATACTCGTAATGTCTATACCGGCTCCTGAATGTCGTCTTCGGTACATCCTCCCTCTTGACTCGAATCTGGTGATAACCAGATCGTAAGTCAATCTTTGAAAACACTACAGCTCCTTTCAACTGGTCCATCAAATCGTCATTCCTAGGCAACGGATACTTATTCTTGACTGTTGCCTTGTTCAGCTGCCGATAATCCACGCACAGCCTTGAACTTCCGTCCTTTTTCTTAACGAACAGCACCGGCGCTACCCAAGGTGAAGCCCTCGGTCTTATAAACTCCTTATCCAGCATGTCATCCAACTGCTTTTTCAGCTCTGCTAACTCCACTGGATCCATTCGATAAGGTGCTATCGAAATCGGTCCAATTCCCGGTATGAGATCTATAACGAACTCTATCTCTCTCTCCGGTGGTAAAATCGAAACGTCATCAGGGAAAACTTCCCGAAACTCTCGCACTATAGGCAACGAATCCAACTGAGGAGGTTCCTTAGCTTCTATAGAGAATAACAACACGTGTTTCTGAGATTTACTACCTAGCTTACTATCATTAGCAGGCATCAATCTAGATTGCTCAAGGAATGACAAGGTCTTTTTAGAACAGTCTAACACTACATGGTTAGCCGAAAGCCAATCCACGCCTAAAATTATATCGAGTTGTTGCATAGGTAAACAAACAAGGTCAACAAGAAATGTTCGATTCTCAACGATAATAGGATAATTTAAACAAACAGTTACGGTTGTCAAAGAATTACTAGTGGGAGTAGAAACAATTAAGTCATGAGAAAGCAAAGAAACAGGCAATTTCAAGTGATCCACACACTCTTAGGATACGAAGGAATGCGTAGCTCCCGAGTCAAACAATACTGATAAGAGTTTACCTGACACTAGGCACATACCTAATATAAGATCAGGGGATTGAGAGGATTCAACTCCTCTTATGGTAAACACCCTTCCGGTGGCTTGCAGTCTTACTGCTTACTGTCCTGCTCGCTGGGCTCTGGTCGCTGGGCCCTGCCCGCCTGTATTGTACCTCTCTCCTAGTGAACATTCTGGAGCTATGTGACCTACTTGGCCACATCGGAAACATTGGCGAGTCTCCTTTATCGAACAATCTCGAATTGGATGTGATCCTCCACACCTAAAGCATCCACTTGGTTGGAGTTGTCCTTCAGCTGGTCTTGTTGTTTGACAATCATAAGGCTTCTGTCCTGTCTAAAACCTTCCTTTTCCTCCTCAACCTCTCTGGTCAGACCACTGAGTAGGTCCCCCAGTTCTGCCTTGCTGCAGCTCTATCTTGTTGTCGATGTTCTCAATGACTGAACATCTCTCTAACATCTCAGGCAGTCGGGTGATATTCAGCGGTGTAATCACCCTTTACAAATCATACTTCAGGCCGTCTTCAAAACGCCTGCACACCCACTCTTCATCAGGGAACCTTTGGTAAAATTCGGAAAATTTGAGTAGTGCTTCGAACCTCGCAGCGTACTCCCCAACAGACATGGTTTCTTGTTTCAGACCCATGAACTCTTTCTCTTCCTCTCTTCTCATCATTCTGGGGAAATACTTCTCTAGGAAGAATTCCCGAAACAGTCCCCAGTTAATAATTCTGTCTTCTGCTTCAAGCATCCTCTGCTTGCCTTTCTACCCTAGTTATGTACCTCCCATCAGCATGAAGGATGCAGAAGTTACCTTTCTGTTCTCACAACAATGCATTGCCGCGAAGATTTTCTCAAGCTCCTGAATAAAGAGTTCAACTCCCTCCGAATTGAAGCCACCATGAAACTGCAACAGCTTTCCCTTCAGGAATATATTCAGTCCAGTGTCTTCCATTACCACTTCGCCTCGCTGATTCTGTCTCTGTTGTTGCTGCATGGTCAACTGCAACAGTTGAGCGTTCTGTTGCGTCTGATGCAGCATTGTTGTTGCCAACTCCCTAACTATCCTTAGGGTTTTAGTTGACTCTATCCCACCACCAATATGGGAACTTCCTTTGTTAGCATGTCCAAGTTCAGCGGCACTTTCTGTGACTCTTCCGCCACATCCTCTAACTCGTCCGCGAGCCATTTAATTTCCTATGGAAGAAATTATTAGCTCACATTTTTAAGACATACAAGACCATATTATCATATGCATGCATCATATGCCTCACAAATGCTCGAACAGTTATCCCTTACGATAACTCGCGTATCGGACACTCTACTCAACTTCTAAGCATAGTCAATATCCAATAAGGGTTCAACTAGACACGGCCAGAGATAACAACTTACCCCAGCAGTCCTTGATTAAGAATCAAACTGCTCTGATACCACTAAAATGAGACAACCACGACTCGGAGGTCCCATTGCTCACCCGAACTCATAACTCTTAACATCGTAGCGTAGCGTGATTATATAAAAATGTGGAAATATTAAAACAACCAACACACTGATACCATAAGAACATACACAAATATACAAGTAAGAGTATTGGCTCTCTCAGTAGAGCCTACAACCGACATCACAACTAACTATTAATTTCAGAGTACGCAACTTAAACAAACTGAAAGCATGATAACAAAATAAAATTACATACGACTTCCTCTCCTGGCCCCAAAATACATTTCACTCTATCCCATACACTGGACATAAAAAACTAATACTACTAACCCCAAGACGACCATAATAAGGGTAATGAAAAACCCCCAAGCTCTAAAGTCCGCCAGCGTCAGGATCCGGGGCTTTCGCGCCACCATCTGGTTCCACAGGGATGCCATCGATCTCCTCTGGCAACTCCTCAACAGGATCTTCTCGTGCGATTGAGAAATAATAAAATACGATATAGCAAAATATAGGGCATAAGAAACAGCAATTCATCAAATTTAGAAAAAAAGCTATATAAAATAATTTATGTAGATAGCAACACTCAATAGCACAACAGTGACAACCAAACAACTCTCGGGTGATTTTCTCTTAACTACTGTCTCTCACGCTCATGCAACTAACGATTATATGGACGCGATCAAGACACGACATCCCCAACAGATCAAGATGTCCCATTCATCACTATGCTACCCCCCCCCCCCCCCCCGTAATGCAGGGTTCCGTCAAAAGCCCTCAGACTCAACTCGTGACTACAATATTCCCACGCCCGCGGGCTAGGTCGGAATCAATGCCCGCCCACAACTTAACTTATGGCTACGACATATTCCCTCGCCCGTAGGCTAGGTCGAAATATTTGTCCGTCCGTTAACAACTCGATTTACGGCAACGACATATCCCCCCGCCCGCAATCCAGGTCGGGACATTCGCCCGTCCGTCTACAATTCGACTAATGGGTACGATCATCTCCCCGCAGGCAAGATCGATCGCCCGTATGCCAACACAGTGATGAACAACAACTGTGCAACATGAATCTCACCGACTCATCTCAGGATCAACACTTGGTGCCTCAACCATGACTTATGAACAACCACGACCATATATAATATATTAAACATCCCACCACAGAACATACATCCTCGATATACAGTAAAATCAACCTAAAGGTCAAACGACCTCTAGTAGGGTTTAAGTCGCCCTATGCATATCAATATATGTTATTTTAAATCTTGCCTCCCCGACGATATTGTGGTTCTTTCCCCCACCTTAGTGATGTTCTCGTGCAACTGAGGATGCGGCTCCGCAATCGTCAATCGAGTGCACTGGCGAACGTTTGAACACTGCCCGATCCTTTACAGCAAAACACAACCAGAAATCAATACAGCTTAATTAAAAATCCCCTAATCCTTAGGACTAGGCTGCTGCCCCTATTTAATAAAATAGGCTAGGGATGTTGAAATTCTACCAACTCTTGGATCAATGATCCTTAAGCATGCACAACACTAGAGTAAGTCTTTTTACTCAAAAACTTGAAGCAAAACTCAAGCTTTTCTCACCATAGGGTTTCAGTCATCACCATTAAAAATAGGTGAGAGTTTGATTTGGCTTCCTAATCACTTGGATTACATGATTATTGAATGAAATAGGTGAAATCAAGAATCATTTCACACAAATTGAACAAAACCCATTTTCCCCCAAATTGGTCCTAGGTTCGGTTCCTCATAGATAAATAGGCTAGGAAGATTATTTGATTTCATGCTCTTAGATAGTGATAGTAGAGGATGAAAATAGATTATAGAAATTGGTTTGGCATTAAAAGTATTTTTCTGCAATTTTCTAGAGTTTTGCAGTTTGAATCATAAACTTGAAACCATGAAATTTAAATGGAGAAAAATGAAGATTGAGAGCTCAAGAGTCTATACCTCTTAGATGATAGAGAAGGATGAGGTGATCAACTTTTCTTCTCAAAATTTCTTGAAAATCCTTAAGGAAGCTTAAGGAAAATGAAGAGCAAGTAATGGAGCAAATGGAGAAATGGTGGAAGAAGAAGAAAATGAAGGAAGAAGAAGAAAGTGAAAGAAGAGGGAGAAGAAGAAGTGGCCGAAGAAATGGGTGAGGGAGGGGTGAGTTGTCCAATTTTTTTGGATATTTTGGGGACACAAATGTCCTTTACGAAAAAGGCCAAGGGTATTTTGGTCTTTTAGCAGTGTGAACGCGTTCAGATATTTTCGTTTGTCATCATGACATAAGCACGAAATTCAAGGTGATTTGACTTGATATGACATCAAGTTTATCCATTAGCTGGTCCCGGTAAACCCCTATTCAGCTCCGTTTGGCTCCCGGTTCAAGTTTTCGTCCGAATAGTTTATATTATTTTCATTTTTGAAGGTCAAAAACAAATTTTAGCAAAAATTAAGGAAACGTGATTATAAGACTAACTGTCTCGTTCACGAGTCCAAATTAGGTCTTTACAGTAGTAAAACACTTCTGTCAGTGAAAAACGCAGACCGGGCTTCGTCTAAGTTTTCGATCCAAAATTTAACCATAGCTTCCTACGATAGCGTAGAGCTTGACTATGGTCTCAGTTTATTTTATTTTACTCTCTAGACCCTCCAATAAAATATAAATTCATAAATATTGTTTAATTAAAAAAAAAACTTGAAAATCAGGGTGTTACATTTGCCACTCGAGGTATTCAAGGACCAACTGGATGTTACATATATCTTTAGAACTCAAAATGGATGTTTGCTTGATAAACTATCAAATTTTAGAATTCAATTAAATTTAAAAGTAATAATAAGATGTTATTTCTTGTTGATATGTAAGTAATAAATAAGATTAACGCTTAACAAAAAAAAAACATTAAGAAAGCAATCAATGAAGTTTGACCTAATTACTAAACAAAAGACAAATCTTCCCATAATAAGTTTTCAACATGCGAAATGTAAGAAAACCATCAAAAAATGGAAATTAAAATATAAATTCATTAATTTAACATTACATCATATTTTTTCAAAAACCTCTTTATAAACGACATTCTTAACCACAGTACATGGTTGTCCATCTTCATCACAACTAAGAATCTACAATCCACTTTCACAATTCACCCTTGAAATAGCAGCATATAATTAACCATGCGATTACACTTGACGTGGCAAATATAGCCCAACATGGGATAACGTTTGCCCTTGACTTTTATTTATAGTCATTGCAAAACCCAACATCAATGAAAGTTGCCGTCTTTGGAACTGAAAATATATTCCTGGATCTGAAGGAATTAGATTCATTCTAGGAATGTGAACATTCTCCCCAATGTGATTCCCAGTTATAACTTTCGCACCAATCATATTCAAACCCAATTCAGAAACAATCAATCTGGTTCCAGTACACAACCCAGTTGATTGATCAATATCCTCACCAACATTAATGGAACACCAACCTTCGATACTAATTTATGATTTGGAAGACCTGAACACCTTATTTGATTGAGAAACTCAAGTGTTAACCACTCAGAATTAATGCCATCAACTTCCATCTTAGATACACAACCAGAACTAAGATATTTCTTTTCCTCGCCAAGTAGCAATGCCAATACGTAGTTATTGACTTCTTCGACTATTTCCAATGTTGGCACTAATATTGCTCAATCTTCAAAGAAATGGTAATCACTGATATTTTCCAATAAATTAGGGTATGTAGAAGAAACAATTTTGGCAAGATGATCCAAACAATTTGGAATCAAGAGATCTTCTAGAATATTAATTCTAGCCTCACCATCGTTATCAATTCCAATTTTTCCATCACCAATGTCAAGAACCCACTTTGCAAACTCTAACACTTTCTCCTTATCAACATGTCAGGACCCAACTCAGGTGTTCCTGACCGGCCAGAATGAGACCTCACTGTCTCATTCCCAACGCCTTCCAAGCACACTCAAGTCGCATCGTAACAAGACATTTATCATACAAAAGATACTATCAGAGTAAATGATTATTCCAAACCAAAAAGCCAAGGTGGCCCTGAGTCCACTTTCAGAATTTAAAATAGCAAGAAACTGTTTACAACCAAGAAGGGAAATAGTCCCAAAATCCATAACAAAGGGAAAGGTGTCTCATATGACTAAACAGAAACAAAAGAGATAAAGAAACTATAGCGACTGCCCACGTTACTCATGTGCATGGGCTCCCTGAGATGGCTCCCCATGTGGTGTACCTGAAGCTGAACCAAAAAGGGCTGGGGTGAGTCCCAGAACTCAGTGAGGGTATACAAACATAACAAGTATATCACCTTGAACATATAATTAAGAAAGTAAATGTGTATATGTTCTTTACCATACTGTACAATACCGCATACATAAATTTTATTAACCATAGCAACTCTCAAGTTGCATCCAAATCGTTCCACCATTGAGTAAGATGCTTGTATCCCGTTTGGAGTTGTTCACTAGAGTCTCCCACTCCGACGGCCACATTTATACCCCGTCGGACCCGCTGACCGGTAAGTGACCTCAGCCACTGCATAACCACCCTCCAAACTCTGAGGTTCTTTCACTAGAGTCCCCTTCTCCGACGGTGGCATTTATATACCGGTCGAGTCCGCTGACCGGTCAGACCTACCAAGTCTTACTCAATGTTCAATAACATAACGAGTATTGCCGTCATTATCAAACCACAATATCTCCTCAACACAGTTTGCATATCTATTAAAACAACGAGGCTCCTTGAGAAACATACGTTTCCATCATCCATATAACAAGATATCATTCACAAGTGGTCTTCTCACATGTATATAACCACATTAGAACATATATAATAAATATATCATCTATTGGTGCGAGCCATTCATGTTTACTATATTAATTTAATAAGTTTTCTGCCCGTGCCCCAGTGCTCAGCGCAGCCTTGGTAGCGCTCAGCGCTGGGGTCAAGTTTTTAGGGTTAGCTCTCTGCCACCCCAGCGCTCAGCGCATGTTTTATGGCGCACAACGCTGGACACTAGGGCTCAGCGCTAAGTCTCTGGCGTTCAGTGCTAGGAAGCAGTCATCAGGTGTGCTCTCGGGCAACCCTACGCTCAGCGCAGGAATTCTGGCGCCCAGCGCTGGTGCGAATTCTGCAGAATCGCAGAAACGTGATTTTTGCAGAATTTTCACCCAATCCAAGTCCCAAACAGATGTGAAAACTTACAGAAACATGCAAGAACTTGGTGTTTAACAACATATGCGACAATTCAAGCATAATTACTCATATATCAACAATACCCAAACATTTTAACAACAATTTCATGCCAAAATCACACATTTGCATAACTTAAAAAACCTATAATATCATATCTCCGAATTTCCCTAAATTCAAACCAAAATCCTACCTACAATCTAAACTCCTCACCTGATTCGACGCCAAAAGAAATAAAGGAATTGGAAGAGAAGGTTCCTCGCACCACGAACATGCTCCTACGATCTTAGGTTGTCGTTCTTCTCCCTTCTCTATTTCTCTACAGAATATGATTTAGAGAGGTTAGGGTTCTCCCAAACCTTGTGAATCTTTCCCCCTTTTTACTTAACTCTTGGGCTTACCAAAAGGCCCTTAGTGCTAAGTTACTCCTGTCAACCGATCATTTGTCCTCTCCTTCTAGGATGCCACTCTCTTTCTTTATCAAAGTAGTAAATCTAGTCGGGAACTCAGAATAAGTCAAATCTCTACCATCACTATATATACAATTCGCTTCCATCCAAGCTTGAAACATTGAATTTATATTCTTAATCCTTTCAAAAACATCACAAATGACATCTTTATCATTACATAGTATATATTGCTCTCTACGAAGATGGAAAGTTAATCTTTGTACTGGAGGCCATCTATGATGAATGTCAAAAGCAAAAAGTCTCCATGCAGATTCACAAGGACACAAATATCAACAATCATAATAATGCTTAATCTCATCTATCATTTCGACCTGATCCACACTCGATGCACCAGTGCTCATAGCTACGGTAACACGATCAGGACCTTTGTTGACATATTTGAATAAGTACTTAATGCAATATTCAATATTAATATGCACCCGATAGCTCATCAATAACTTTGGGTTGTAAGCCACAACATATCGATTATCCAACTCAACACCGTTCTTTTTAGAACAAATACAAGTATCACCTTTCTTATAAATCGGGTATCCGTCATTGTCGAAAGTTGTATGGTCAATGTAACATCCCGATTTTCAAGTTTTTTTTTTTATTAAACAGTATTTATGAATTTGTATTTTATTGGAGGGTCTAGAGAGTGAAATAAAATAAACTAAGACCATAGTCAAGCTCTACGATATCGTAGGAAGCTATGGTTAATTTTTGGGTCGAAAACTCAGACGGAGCCCGGTCTGCGTTTTTTATTGACAATAGTGTTTTACAATATAAAGACATAATTTGGACCCGTGAACGAGACAGTTAGTCTTAGAATCACGTTTCCTAAATTCTTGCTAAAATGGGTCTTGACCTTCAAAAATGAAAATAATATAAACTATTCGAGCGAAAACTCGAACCGGGAGCCAAACGGAGCCCAAGAGGGATTTATCGGAACCGGCTAACGGATAAACTTGATGTCACATCAAATCACATCACATTGGGATGCGTCCCAATGTCATGATGACTTTAAAACATATCTGAACGCGTTCACTCCACAAAAAGACCAAAATGTTCTTGGTCTTTTTCCTAAAGGACATTTGTGTCCCTAAAATATCTAAAAAGTTGGATGACTCACCCCTCCCCTCCCTCTTTTTCACTCGGCCAGCTCTCTCTTTCTCTCCCCCTCCATCTTCTTCTTCTTCCTTTCTTTTTCTTCTTCTTCCTCCATTCTCCATTTTCTTCCTTACTTTTCCTCCATTTTTCTCAAGCTTCCACAAGGATTTTCAAGAAACTTTGTGAAGCAAAGTTGATCCCTCATCCTCCTCTATCATCTAAGAGGTATAAAATTCACTCTTGTGCTCTCAATCTTCATTTTTCTCCATTGAAAGTTCATGGTTTCAAGGTTGTTCTTCAAACTTCAAAAATCTCTAGAAAATTGTAGAAAAATCCTTTTGATGCCAAACCAATTTCTATAATCTAGTTTCATCCTCTAATATCTTAATCCAAGAGCATGGAATCAAATAATATTCCTAGCTTATATAACTAAGAGGAACTGAACCTATGCATTTTGGGGGGAAATTGGGTTTTGTTCAATTTGGGTGAAATGATTCTTGATTTCACCTATTTCATTCCCTAATCATGTAACTCAAGTGATTAGGAAGCCAAATCAAACTCTCACCTATTTTTTGAGGTGATGGCCGAAACCCTATGTTTTTGGTTGAATGGATTTTGGTTCAAATCTTTGACAATTTATCATGGATTATGTCTTAGGTATGCTTAAGGATCATTGATCCATGGGTTGTTAGAATTCCAAAATCCCTAGCCTATTTAATTAAATAGGGGCAGTAGCCAAATCCTAAGGATTAGGGGGTTTGTGATTTAACTATATTGATTTCTGGTTGTGTTTTGTTGTAAAGGATCAGACAGGATTCGAACGTTAGACAGCGCACCCGATTAACAGTTGCGGAGCCGTATCTGGAGTTGCACAAGAACATCACTAAGGTGGGGGAAAGAACCACAATATTGTCGGGGAGGCAAGATTTAAAATAATATATATTGATATGCGTAAGGCGACCCAAACCCTACTAGAGGTCGTTTGATCGATAGGTTCATCTTTACTGTATATCGATGTTGTATGATCTGTGATTGGATGTTTAATATGATATGTGTGATATTTATGTTATGCCTATTATATGTGGATTAATTAAATATTATTTATCTGTAAGTTGATATTATTGTTGAATCTGTTTCTAGTTGCTATTGATGTGTTGTTGTGACTGTTGATGCCTGAGTGCTCAACCTAGAGATACAGTTGATCTGTTGATGTTGTGATATAGAGTCGATACCCGGTTAAGCCGGAGGAAAGTTTGTCGTGGTTGTTTATAAGTCGTGGTTGAGGCACTAAGTGTTGATCCTGAGATGAGTCGATGAGATTCATGTTGCATAGTTGTTGTTCATCATTGTGTTGGCATACGGGCGATCGATCGTGCCTGTGGGGAGATGATTGTACCCATTAGTCGAATTGTAGACGGACGGGCGAATGTCCCGACCTGGCCTGCGGGCGGGGGGATATGTCGTTGCCGTAAGTCGAGTTGTTAATGGACGGGCGAATGTTCCAACCTAGCCAGCGGGTGAGGGAATATGTCGTTACCGTAAGTTGCGTTGTTGACGGGCGAATATTCCGACCTGACCTGCGGGCGGGGGAACATGTCGTACCCATGAGACAAGTTGAGTCTCAGGGCTTTTGACCAAACCCTCATTACGGGGGGTGGCTTAGTGATGAATGGGACACCTTGATCTGTTGGGGATGTCGCGGCTTGATCGCGTCCACATAGTTGTCAGTTGTATGAGTGTGAGAGACAGTAGTTAAGAGAGAATTATCTAGGGGTTGTTTGATTATCACTATTGTGCTGTTGAGTGTTGTTATCTATATAAATTATTTTATATAGCTGTTTACCCATTAATGATGAATTGTTGTTTCTTATCCCCTATATTTTCCTATGTCGTATTTTATTTGTTCTCGATCCCACAAGAAGATCCTGCTGAGGAGCTGCCAGATGAGATTGATGGCATACCGGTTGAACCTGATGCTGGTAGAAGAGCCCCAGATCCCAATGCTGGGGAACCTTGAGCTGCTTTATGCAGAAGATGACCTTCTCTGGGAGACTGACTACGCTCAGCGAAGAGTAGTGTATAAGGGCCCGACTACCGTATATGTTAGAGTCGTAGTTAGGTAGATAGTCTTAGTTTTGTTATGGCCAATACATGGGCTTGAGCAAAATATATTTTTGGGGTCAGGAGAGGAAGTCCTATGTATTTTTATTCTGCTGCTATGCTTTCATTTTATTTTTCTAGTTGCGTGCTCTGAGACTTTTATAATTGGCATCAGCTGTTGTAGGCTCTACTGATGGAACCAATACTCTTACTTATGTATAAGTCGTTATGGTATCAGTGTATTAAATGTTTTAATATTTCCGCTATTTATATTGCTACGCTACGCTGTAACGCTAAGAATATGAGTTCGGGTTACTAATGGGACCTCCGAGGAAGGGGTTATCTCAGTCAACAAATTTCTTTGGAAAATTTTTTGAACACTTTCCTGCTTTCATGCACGGTGATTTCTCATTTGCATTACCACATGGTCCATGAAGCATAAAATTTGTGACAACATTATGCAGTTCAGGAAATCTATCCTTGTCCGGCAATTCAGCAGAGATAATAGAGTCAATAAAATCAATCGATTTTAAATTATCTTTCTCCTCTATCCATAATAGTATATGTGCATATGGCAAACTCCTCTTTTGAAATTCAATAGTATACATTCCTACCAAAATAGAACAATAAATGAAAATTAGAAGCGTGAAACAAATAACTATTGCAACCAAATATTGGAAGTAAAAAGAATACAATGAGTTGTTGAGTCCTTATACCCTCAACAATCTTCCCAAAAAAATTGATACCCTTTATAAAATCCATCATTAATTGATCTAACTTGATACGAAACACCCTACATGACATATTAGGACGATCAGACGGAGTAAGACCTTTCTTAGAAACGAACTGATGGATCTCATTCCATTTTGGGTTACATGTGAAAGTTAAGAACAAGTCTGGATACCCAAATCTTCTACAAATTGCCATAGCGTCCTGACAATTATTAAACATATATCGATGACCTTCTGTAAATGAAGACGGTAAAACAACACGTTTCCCAATACACGAACAGTCTATGTCACCATGATCAAGCGCTTCTTTAATACCTTCCAAAAGATCGCCCCTAATAGTACACTGATTGCTTCTTATAAATGACAATCTTTGTGCTTCTACCATTGAGTATGAATCAACAACAAATTGTTGAAATAGCCTCTTACTCTTGAACAAAATAGTCTCCTCAAACTCTCTATCCATTAACCTAAATGCAAGGAACTCTCTCAGGGAGATCCGAACTCTTGAATGTTCCGTAAGAGAGGTATCATTCAAAGTCCATGGAATATTTTCTTAATAACTATCTTTTCCATAAGGAAATAACAAAGGGTATTGGGCAGGAATAAATAATACATAAGTCTCATAAATCCTTTACAAATTACCATCACGACTACGTAGCACCATATCCCCACCACATTCATTATTGTCAAAGTCACCAACTATAAGAGCAGCAACTTCATCCACTAATGGCAAATTATACATCCTAGCATCAGCAAGACGATTTCGAAACAATCTCATTGATACATTAAAATTATCTTCACCTTCAATAAAGTCTCTAACTCTTCTAAATGTTTTTGCAACAGCATTAAATTCATGAACCATTTCCAATAAATCCTTTACCAAAGATGGATCTAAATTGTGTTTTTCTGTATCAGTCCTGTTCAAATTTACATAGAAATGATAACGATTGTAAAATGTGTATATATCAAAAATAATTGCCAAAAAGAAAACACAAAAAATATTATTATATATTATACATTAATAATTTTACTTGAATCCAAATATTAATTTCTAAAAATACCTGAAATGAGATATCCAATTGAGCAATTCATTTTGTGTGTATTAAATATACAATTGAGCAAATTTTGGTGGTTGAACTTCTAGTGGCAATAAACTTCCAATCCTATGATAGTTCTAACCACCAAGAACAAATTGCGAAGGTCCACGACCATGGTTTACACCAACTTGAACTTTACCATCCAATGAGGTAAAAGCATACATGCTATTATAGGAATGTATATTTTCAAGAAAATTCTCACTCTTTAGACCTAGTCCATGAATCAAATTCCAAAGCAAAGTAGATAGCCTATGCAAATGTGGTAACTTCACTTTTCCCTTCATAGAACATATTGAGAATTCCACAATTGAACCATTTCGACATTTTTTTGATCTCTCGTGATACCAAACATTTGCTCCACAACTTTCACAAGCAAAATTCATAACTCCAAAGTCAATAGGATCTAAAAAACAATTGTAGAATGAAATTAAATAACTTATAAACACTATAAAAATGTCCACAATAAAATATAAATATAAATATAAATAATATGTATAAAGTGATAGGGAAAATAATAAATAAATATCCCCGTGTTCAGCATCAACAAATAAAGCATTCTCCTCATGATGACCTTGAAATTCCATTTCCACACTATCAAAACCTATAAATAAAATAATAAAATATTTTAAAACTTGAACAAATAACAATTTATTTGATGAATAAACAAATATCTTTTGCATTCCAAGATAAAAAAAAAAAATACAATAGATGACGAGAAAAATTCTATATAATACCTGGTACCTGCGTAAAATCAAGTTTCTTGCTCCTACGAAATATATCCTCATAAATAACAGGTTGGGATGGTGAACTACTATATGGTGCATCACTTTGAGATTGATCACCTATATTTAATTTTATCATTATCATTCATACAAACTTTGTATACTTTTTTAAGCTCAATGTATCTTAAGTTTTCACAACGCATCCAAACATTTAAACATGAACTTTTATCTGAATTTTGCTTATACCGTCTTTTCTTCTTTTCTCTAATCCAAGACATGCTCCTTTGTCTACAAATTTTTGGCAAATTCAGGAAAAAACCTTCCTTTCCGTTTTCTTCAGTGCCACCAATCGTGATTACTTATATCCTTAGAATTACAGCGATTTCAAAAAAGTATGAAAATACATTGGAAACATCATTTCAAAATTAAGAAATACAACTAAGTAATTTACAAAACATCAATTAGCATACAAATAAACTATTTTACAAAACCCTTTCCTTGAGAGAGACAAATGTGATAACATATATAGTATTAAACCAAATAATATACACATCAAACACTCATGCCTCTATATAACAACTATAGATGTATATGAAAACTACTTTCATTTGCCCCTATGTAGAATATTTTCCAAATTAGCAAGTTTTAATCCCAAAATATAAAATAGTATATTTATTGTATTGAAAAAAGGATCCAAAATAGTAATTGACCAATCATTCCACTATCACTATCACATTGTCTTACAGCTTCAGTGACAATCACAATAAAGAAACCAAAATAAGTCGAGCCTCATCAAAACCATTTAGAAATCAGTATTTCATGCATTCTTTATATATTTTTCATCTTATATATTTCTGTGGTCAAGACACAGTGTAAGCAAGCATTAACTAATTAACTAATGGGAAAATAAATAAAAGAAGACCCATGGGTAGATGCTAGAGGGACTCAACTGATAATATAAGAGCAATTGGTTATATCATCTCGTTATTTGCATCTTAGCTTGGTCACAATATAAACATCAAAATGATTTGATGTCCTAGTTCTGCGTAAAGCATTTAGAGTGTATCATGTCAATAGTTCAATCTTCCTAAGACATTAGTTCCTTATCCAAGTGATTAGAAAGTGTATGAAACATTGAGAGAGATGACAACCATATGAGTTGTTTTAAAGGACTCTATAAAATAGCAACCAAAAAGTATAAGTTCGCAAGTTCACTTACCTGATTTTGATGATGCAAAGAGTATAAGTTTGGAAGTTCATGTTAGACATTTATCATTGATCCTAAGCTTGTTCCTGATAACAAATGAACACCCAAGATCAATAAACCAAAAGCAGAATAAATGGAACCACGACATACCTCCCGCCATTGTCACGTAGTCAGCCGTGGTGATGAGTCTTCTGTCTTTTGCTCTTCCAAGCCTTTACTCTCACTCACAGATGGTGTACTTTCAGGTGGAAAAAGATGAGAGCAAGCTTAGGGACCAAAGACTATTTATAGCCATTCTACCATCAAGAATGCAATCAACCATTACCACCCCTATAATGGTCATTCAAAACCATTTGTCTTCAAACTATTCAAAATCCAAAACGTCTAAAACTGATGGGCCACACTTAATGAGATTTCATGTCAAATAATTCATTTTGTAACTCAATAATTATTACATTCTCTCACTTGATCCATAGTTTTAACTCTTGGCTTAAATGAGTCATCAAACAACTTCCTTAAGAAGCACACACATGAATCATAGTGATAATTCCTCTAAGAGTGAGTATTATCATCCATGTATTACGATGTATTCACTTTCTCAAGTATATACTTAATGTGGTGGCAAAACTTAATGAATAAACCCCATGTTTATTCTTGGTCCAAATTAAATATGTTTTCTCAAATAAACTAAAGTGCGCATGAATATGAGAAAACATCATAATATATTAGAGTTTCATACTGTATGTATACAATCATAAAGTGGAACCAAGTCCCATTTTCTCTGTATGACCCTTAAACTTTAGTGGTGGCATGCTTTTAGTCAAAGGATCAGCGATCATCAAATCAGTGCTAATGTGCTCAATGACCACTTTCTTTTCTTTCACTCGTTCTCTAATGGCTAAGTACTTAATGTCGATGTGTTTGCTTCGACTTCCACTTTTGTTGTTCTTAGCCATAAAGACAGCAGCTGAATTATCGCAGAAAATCTTCAGTGGCCTAGAAATAGAGTCCATGACTCTAAGCCCAGAAATGAAACTCCTAAGCCATACACCATGTGAGGTGGCCTCAAAACAAGAGACAAACTCGGCTTCTATGGTAGAAGTAGCAGTCAAGGTCTGCTTAACACTTCTCCAAGAAATAGCTCCACCGGCCATCATGAAGATGTACCCCGATGTTGATTTTCGGGAATCAATACAACCGGCAAAGTCTGAATCTGAGTAGCCGATCACATCTAGATTGTCCGTCTGTCTATACATAAGCATGTATTTTTTGGTTCCTTGAAGGTACCTCATCACTTTCTTTGCAGCTCTCCAGTGGTCAAGACCTGGATTACTTTGATATCTTCCTAACATTCCAACAGCAAATGCAATGTTGGGCCTTGTGCAAATCTGAGCATACATAAGGCTTCCAACAACAGAAGCATATGGAATATTCTTCATTTGTTCCTGCTCAAAATCATTCTTTGGCCACTGGTTCAGGTGGAACCGATCACCCTTTACAATGGGAGCAACACTTGGTGAACAATCCTTCATCCGAAATTTCTCCAAAACCTTATTTATATAGGTTTCTTGTGATAGTCCTAAAACACCTCGAGGTCTATCTCTATGGATCTTAATGCCAATGACGTAAGATGCCTCACCCATATTTTTCATATCAAAATTTTTAGAGAGGAATTGTTTCACCTCATGCAACAAACCTTTATCATTGGCTGCAAGTAAAATATCATCCACATATAAAACAAGGAAACAAATTTTACTCCCACTAACCTTCTGGTATATACATTGATCCATGGGATTTTCGACAAATCCAAATGAAGAAATTATTCCATGGAATTTGAGATACCATTGACGAGAGGCTTGTTTTAAACCGTATATAGATTTCTTAAGTTTGCAAACCAAGTGCTCACCATCACTAGAGGAGAAACCTTCAGGTTGTTTCATATAAACCTCCTCATCTAGATCACCATTAAGAAAAGCTGTTTTCACATCCATTTGTTGCAATTCAAGGTCAAAATGAGCAACTAATGCCAAGATAACACGAAGAGAATCTTTCTTAGATACAGGAGAGAAAGTCTCTGTGTAATCGATTCCTTCCTTTTGAGTAAACCCCTTATCAACGAGTCTCGCTTTGTATCTCTCAATGTTACCTAATGAATCTTTCTTGGTCTTAAAGACCCATTTACAACCAATGGCCTTCACTCCATTAGGTAACTCTACAAGTTCCCAGACACCGTTGCTTTTCATGGAATTCATCTCATCATTCATGGCATCATACCACAATTTTGACTCTCTGCAACTCATAGCTTGTGCAAAGGTTTCAGGATCATTTTCAGCTCCAATATTATAGTCATATTCTTGTAAATACACAATATAATCACTAGGAATAGCTAATTTCCTTATCCTAGTAGACCTCCTCAATGCTAGATCAACATTTTCTTGTGGATCATGTTGTTCAGCTGGTTGTTCATCAATTTCAGGCATTTGATAACCAACTTGATCTACTGGATTATTAGCAACCTGTGGAATCTCAACGACTGGTTGTTCAATATCCATTTGAACTTGCGGGGTGTTATGAACAACAACCAATCTGTCACTTGAAGTGGAAGGTTGAGAATCTATATGATCATGTGCAGAAGCTGAACTCCTGAATTGATCGCACCCACTAAACAAGTCATTTTCAAGAAACTTAGAGTTTCTTGATTCCACAATCCTAGTAGTGTGAGATGGACAATAAAATCTATAACCTTTAGACCTTTCGACATATCCAATGAAATACCCACTAATGGTCCTCGGGTCCAGTTTCTTCTCGTGTGGGTTATATATCCTCACCTCAGACGGACATCCCCAAACGTGCATATGTCGCAAACTCGGCTTCCAACCTTTCAATAATTCAAACGGTGTCTTCGGGACAGCCTTGGTTGGAACCCGGTTTAATATATACACAGCCGTCTTTAGTGCTTCAGCCCACAAAGATTTAGGAAGATTGGAGTTGCTAATCATACTCCGCACCATGTCCAATAATGTTCGATTTCTTCTTTCTGCAACACCATTCTGGTCCAGAGAACCAGGCATAGTATATCGGGCAACAATCCCATTTTCTTGAAGAAACTTAGCAAAGGGACCAAGTGCTTGTCCACTCTCAGTATATCTACCATAATATTCCCCACCTCTATCTGATCTCACTATCTGTATTTGCTTTCCGCATTGGTTCTCAACTTCAGCCTTAAAGACTTTGAAGGCATCCAATGCTTCGTTTTTATTATGAAGCAAATAAACATACATATATCGTGAGTAATCATCAATAAAGGTGATGAAATATTTCTGACCATGTGAATCCATGTTTGGACAACATATGTCAATATGAATTATTTCTAATATGTTTGAACTCCTATTGGCACCTTTCTTATGCATGTAGGTCTGCTTTCCCTTAATGCAGTCCACACATGTTTCAAAGTCAGTAAAATCAAGAGTATTAAGTACCCCATCTTTCACTAACCTTTTAATTCTCTCTATGGAGATATGTCCTAATCTCCGGCGCCATAACATAGAGGAATTCTCGTCAATATTACACCTCTTAGTGCCAGCGTGAACATGCATAGAACAGTTAGTGGCGTCATTTTCCAAATGAAGTCGATAAAGACCATCAGACAAAATACCATTCCCAACACAATCAGAATTATGAAATAAGCTAAATGATGTGTCTTTGAAATTAAAGGAATATCCAAATGGTATGAGTCTGGAAATAGAAATCAAGTTTCGTGAGAAATTTGGAACATAAAAGGTCCTTTCTAATTTTAAAATAAAGCCACTACTTAAAGTTAAAATGCAAGTTCCAATAGCCTCCACATGTGAGCCCATCTTGTTTCCTGATAAGATGCTTTGCTCACTTCCCACTGGCCTCCTTAGGTTTTGCATACCCTGTAAAGAGTTTGTAATATGGATTGTAGATCCAGAATCAATCCACCAGGTGTTAATATTAACATTAGCCATATTAGATTCATAACAAACAAACGAGATTGAATTACCTTTCTTCTCAAACCATTGTTGGAACTTAGGGCATTGCTTCTTCATGTGTCCTTTCTTTTTGCAGAAGAAACACTTTGCCTCCTTCTTTATATCAGCTTGAGGTGGTATTCTGCAATTCCCCTTATGATTGGTTTGAGACTTATCAGCTTTGACTGCTTTGTACTTCCCGCGAGTGGTTTCCAGCAATGCACTCTCACCCAACTCCATCACGAGCCTTTCTTCTTCCTGAACACACATGGTCATTAATTCATTGATTGACCATTTGTCCTTATGTATGTTGTATGAAATCTTGAAAGGCCCGTACTCCTGCGGAAGGGTGTTCAGAATGTAGTGCACCAGGAAGGACTCAGACATATCAACCTTGAGTTTCTTAAGTGGAGCTGAAATGTCGCACATTTGCATTATGTGCTCACGCACACCTTTCACACTAGTGAGTCGGTGAGAAGAGAACTTCATGATCAAGGTGCTTGCTAATGCCTTTTCAGAAGTGACGAACTGTTCGTCAATGGCTTCCAGCAAATCTCGGACCTTCTCATGCTGGTCGACGGAACCACGTATGCCAGTTGTGATCTTAGTCTTAATGAACATTACGCTGAGCCGGTTGGATCGCTCCCACCGCTCATATAGCGTGACCACAGCTGGAGTGCTTTCATTAGTGATTGCAGGTGGTTCGTCTTTCCTAATAGCATAGTCTATGTCCATCCACCCTCGATGAAGAAGAATCATCTCCTTCCACACCTTATAGTTATTTCCTTTGAGTTCGGGAATATCACATCGAATATCAGAAAAACTAGCAGGTTGAGAAGCTGCATAAAAAACCAAAGGCCAATGTCAAAATTTGAGGCATATAAGACTAAATTGTACGTTTTACCAATGTAAACATGTAAAAATGAATCTTGTGACATAAAAATTGCCTGTGGGCTAAATTTTTAATTCAAGTAGATCCAATTATACTTTATGATAGAATTATCAAATTATATACACAATTTCATGAAGGTATAAAAATTTGATTTTCTATCCTAAATATTTTACTTTATGATAAAACTATCAAATTATATACCAATTCATAATCCCTGTGGGTAAATCATCAAAATAATATGATATTTTATCCTAATTAATTCTATTAATATAATAAAAATTCTTGTGAGATAAAATTTATTATATTAAGTATAGTTGATCACAACATTATGTCTAATTCCTTATGTGATCCTAATAAACTTAATATGTATAATTTTAATTAATTAAAGATGTTGTGGCTAATCCATAATTAACTAAGATTATAAGGATCACTAGACAATAAAATTAAGTTTTATGAGAATAATCTTAACCATACATATTCTCACAATATCAAAACTTAATGATATAATTGTGTAGAAACAAAATTCTCATTATTAAACCAAAAATGCATAAATAAAACATAATATTGTGCATAGAAATTAATCGTAAAATAAACTCAGCACATAAAATTCATTCATGCACAATCTGATCTATATTGAACATATAAAGTATCAACAATATAATATATGTCAAAAACTTAAAATCAGTATAAAGATTAAACAAAACCAATATTGCAAACAAGGCAATCAGTGGTGCAGCGGCTAAAACTTTGCACCATATCCAAATGGTCTCTGGTTCGAGGCCTGATACTGTTCATCATCTGCAACCTCTAACGAGTCATTTGGACCCATTTTCGACCCGGTTCGAAACCCGATTGTTTCTCTGAATTCTCCCTTCATATTATGCCTTTTTAATCACAGAATACACAGAAATCCAATAATTGAATGATTTCTAATGTTATTTTGCAACAAAATGATCTAAAACTCAAAGTAAAAACAATACGTAAAAATACCAAAACCAGAAAAATCGAAACTGAAACAAGGCAGAGGCATATCAAGGCTCTGATACCAAATGTTAGACATTTATCATTGATCCTAAGCTTGTTCCTGATAACAAATGAACACCCAAGATCAATAAACCAAACGCGGAATAAATGGAACCACCACATACCTCCCGCCATTGTCACGTAGTCAGCCGTGGTGATGAGTCTTCTGTCTTTGGCTCTTCTAAGCCTTTACTCTCACTCACAGATGGTGTATTTTCAGGTGGAAAAAGATGAGAGCAAGCTTAGGGACCAAAGACTATTTATAGCCATTCTACCATCAAGAATGCAATCAACCATTACCACCCCTATAATGGTCATTCAAAACCATTTATCTTCAAACTATTCAAAATCCAAAACGTCTAAAACTGATGGGCCACACTTAATGAGATTTCATGTCAAATAATTCATTTTGTAACTGAATAATTATTACAGTTCAGTCCTCCGATATAAGTTTGCAAGTTCATTGTATTTGCTAGTTTGTTAGTATAAGTTTGTGACTTGTGAGGGAGAGGAGTTTCTTATATTTGTAGAAGAAACTAAAAAGAAACCCACGTATACTAAATATAGCTTATATCTAAGGAAAGTAAGTAATAAGCATATAAATCACTTCAATGAAATGACCAAACTTATGATTTATAAAAAGATCATACAATGACAACATAGGTTAGGCAAAATAATAAAATGACTTCATATCCAAAATCCAAAATGCTTTAACTTGTGATTTGTGTGGAAGAGGAGTTTCTTGTATTTGCTAGTACAAACTAATAAGAAACCTAACCTATACTAAATATAGCTTATATCTAAGGAAAGTAAGTAATATAAGCATATCAATCACTTCAATGATTGACCTAACTTGTAATTTTAAAACAAGGTCATACAAACTAATAAGAATCCTTGTATTTGCTAGAAAAAACTAAAAACAAACCCACCTATACTAAATATAGATTGTATCTATGGAAAGTAAGTAATAATGATATCAATCACTTCAATTTTATGACTTAACTTGTAATTTTAGAGAAAGCTAATACAATGACAGCATAGGCTAGGCAACAATATCACTGAAATTTGTCATTAAAAAACCAAGCGCTTTCCTGAATTTAATTTGTCATTAAATTAAAAGTTATGTTTTTCCATTTTATGGTGATTATTTGTGTAATAAATCCATATCCTTTACCGAAAAACTGTTAGTTATCCCTAAAACCATTTTAGCGATCATTTGTTTTTCCTGTGTTAGCATATAAGCATCATTTGTAATCTTTTCTGATTCTGCAGACGGCCAAGTCTAGGAAGATTGTGGGAATTAATTCAATCATGGCAGCTATTTAGGCTTGTAGAAGAACACATATGCAATTTACAGATTTTTGGCAATGTTCTTTCATTCATTGGTGACCCAATTATATAGGAATCGAGTCCTTTTGATCTTTACTGGCATTGCAGCACAATAAACCTGTCTTTTTTTATTCTTATTCTTTGGCATATGAATCAAAATTAATGGCACAAAACATGGTTGTCAGACTCGCGAGTCTAGGTTGACTCGTGGAGGGGATAAACATGACACGTAGACTCAACTCGTAGACTCGTAAGAGTCTACCTACTATAAAAAAAATACCTATAAATGACATATATACATAACACAAAAATAACAAAATAGTAATAAAGTCAATTAACATTATCATAAATTCATAGTCATTAAAAACTAACATCATATAGTCATAATCCAAATCCAAATAGTAGTAAATTAGCAATACAAACATTGATAATAAGTCAAGTACATAACAAAAAAATAGCTCCTAATTTCTTCATATGTCTAAATCTAATTCTCCAACTACATCATCTCCATCATCATCATCAGAATCATCATAATCAAGTTCTTCCCCATTATCACCATCTCCATCTTCAATATTATCATCAAAGTGGGGATCAGTCAAATCAGTGATATGAAAAGGTTGCTCTTGCTTTTCCTCAACATTCTCTTCATCAACATTGATAGGTTGGTCATCATTCTCATCGTCCTCTTCAACAATTGGAGCATCCCCCTCTTCAGTTATCCATTCATCATCAGAATGAATATCCTCAAATGGAAGAGCAACACTTTTTCTATTTTCTTTTCTCTTTAACTTTAGGTTGTACATCACATACACCAAGTCATTCATCTTTTTTTGATGCAACCTATTTCTTCTCTTTGTATGAACCTAGAAAATAAACCATAAAAACCAAAATTCAATATTTCTAAACAAGGACAATTAAACAAGAAACAGAATTTTAACTTCAATTAGACAATTACCATTTCAAATGAACTCCAATTGGGTTCACATCCAGAAGAGCTACAAGTCAAGCTCAGCACACGAATGGCAAACCTCTTTAATTCAATCACGCCATCCCCATAGAAGTCCCACCATTCTGCAGGAAGCATAATCTTCCTGCTAGACTTTGGAGCATCCATACTGAAGAGCCCTCTAGCATAACGATAGTCGGCAAGCTGTGATTGAACCTTGATCCTCTCCGCATCATCCTTTACCAACCTTGCAATGCAAGTGTACAACCCTATTTTAACCTCAGCATCTTCATGATCAAAACTTGGCTCATAGTGTAATGCTGGATTAAGGTAATATGCAGCTGCATGTAAGGGCCTATGGAGTTGGTTATTCCACTGCTCATCAATAATTTTCCAGATGGGTTCATAGCTACAAATACCAAATATCCTATATTAGTAACACTCACAAATAAGGTAAATAACTTTCAAATGAGATAAAGTTAGACAAGTTTACCATTTCTTAACTCCATTGAAGTTGCTCTTTATCTTTTCCTTTGCTGAATCCATCCCTTAGTATATAAAACCCATGGCGGGTTTTTCATCAGAATCTACCAAGCGAAGGACTACAATGAGAGGAGCAGCAACCTTCAGACATACTATTATGTTCTTCCAAAATCGATTATCACAAATGATATATTCCACTTTTTTCCCCTCTTGGGTTTTGGCAAACTTACTCCCAGTCCAGTCCTCTGAGCTAAACATGCTCATCAATGCAGCCTTGTTCTCATTAAGGCAAGATAATGTCAAATAAGCAGTGGCAAATCTAGTCTTGTCAAGCCTAATCAAGTCTTTTCCTTTGGTAAATTTCTTCACCAAGCTAATTAACAAAGTCCTACAATAAATGTAGGTACAAACCTTTCTACCTTTCATTATAGTAACCTTGTGCTCCTTCAGATGTTTCTCAAGGTCCTCCAACATCAAGTCAATGCAGTGGGCAGCACATGGAGTCCAATATAAGTGAGGATGTTTTTGCATCAACATCTCACCCACTGCTTTGAAATTTGCAGCATTGTCAGTAACCACTTGAACCATATTCTCCACTCCAACTTGGTTGATTGCATCATCTAACATCTTAAAAACTTTATCAGTCGTTTTTGAGATGTCAGAAGTATCCAATGAATAGAGAAAGACCGTCCCCTTGGGGCTATTCACCAAAAAGTTGCATATGGAGCGTCTCTTCTTATCCGTCCACCCATCAGACATGATTGTGCACCCAGTTCTCTGCCACTCCTCTTTAAACTCTTGTAGCTCTTTATTGGTTCGAACCACCACTTTTTTCAAAAGTCGTTCTCTAATGTCTTGGTAAGATGGAGGTTTGTAGCCAATTCCATATCGACCAATCATCTCACACATCTTTGCAAACTCTGGATTTTTTATACAGTTGAAAGCAATTGTACTTGTATAGAAAAATTGAGCTACCTGGTCATCAATTTCGTCTTTTAAATCCTTTCTCCATATCTGATTGACCGTTGTTTGAACTCCACCACCGAATTTTACTCCCCCTCTAGCAAAGGCTTTTTTTAGAGCCAGACGGTGCAACCGGAAGCTGATCATCTGCAACATCTTCATCAACATCGATCAATCTTCTTTTCTTCTTCGATGCCTCTTTAGCATCAGCAACAACTTTCATAAACAACTATTTCACTTCATCCGGCACCGAAGCACATGGTTCAGAATCTTCCCTACTACCGGCAAGGTGATGCTTGAATCTTTAAATTCCTCCACTAACAATCTTTGAGCAATAACTGCATTTCACCTTTTTTCCATTGCCCAGTACATCAGTCCCATGTTTCCAACCGAGATCAGTCCTATTTCCTGGGATATTAACCCTTCCCCTGCCCCGGGAACTTCCGGATCCTGCTGCAGCAGTGTGGGAACCCGAACCAGACATTGCAAGGATGAACAACAGTTATTCAGTGAAGAGGAAAAGAAGAAGTTCAGTACCAAACTCGAGTTTGGATGGAACCACTGAAGAACCTGTGAGTTGCAATCAGGGAAGGGGAAGGGAGGAGAATGTGCGCGCGAGGGAGGGAGGCGCGACTGAGAGGGAGGCGCGCCGGGAGGGAATGGCGAACTGAGGAGGGAATCGGGATGGTGAAGAGAAGAGGGAAACCAAAATTTCAAGACCAAAACGCAGCGTTTTGGTCTTTCTGAGGCAAAAATGAAAAACAGGTGGACTCGCAAACTCGGTACCTAGACTCGCGAGTCAGACCGAGTCAACCCGAGTCTACCCCCCCACCGATTTACCACCGAGTCCACCCGTTATTCCTACCTAGAATTATAAACTCGGACGAGTCAACGAGTTGACTCGCGAATTTAACAACAATGGCACAAAAGGAATGTTAAACAAAGGAATGACATTAGCTTGAATAAGAAATTCAACATTATCCATTAACTGATGGAATTTTTACAATCACAACCTACATGGAGACCATAATCAACACTACACAAGCTAACCACATTAGCCTGGTGAGACGACCCGCCATCCCATCAGTAGAATCTAAGATATTAACTAACCTTAATCGCATTATAAACGTTAGCATGCCTTATTAATATGAAGCGAAGCGGAAAATTGAGCGCGGAAGCAATCAAATACACGGCGCGTAACTCTTCAGAGTACATAGCTTTAAAATATAAATAAATGTATCACATATATCTTTGCCCCATCAGTAGGGCTACAGTATTAACGTAATGCATACATAGTATCTTAATACAAACCAAAATAAAAGTATGAAAAGTAGGCCAAGAGACGACCCTCCGGCTAACCACGATCATTGCCCGACCTCTCGAAACTAGGGTCCGTGGCACGTCCTCCGACGTCAGGCTCGTAAGGAATGCCGTCCAATTCCTCAGCAACTGGTTCCTCCTCGGGGTCTTCCCATAAAATAAAGGTAACACATATAAAAAAATAATAGGAGATAAGAATCATAATTCATTAATATGGGAGAGGGGCATCAGTACAGCATATATATATACATCACACAACACAGATAACATATACTACACAACATCACCCATCTCTTAAGTCACCCATCACAATCATCTCAAACATCATTATCTCAAATAAGCCTATAAGAGGGATACTAGTCCCTATGTATATGATGACTTCCCTATATGCATGTCGGCTGATACATCACGTCCCCAATTGGACATCCCCGTCGGGATTACATCGCATCACATCACATCCCGCCTCGAGATTTGAAGTAACACGCCCCAATTGGACATCCCCCTTTGGGACAAAATGTTGTGGTATGAAATGATATGCTATGCAACAAACATCCATCGCAGGTTGATATTGGGACCTCACGCCTAAACACTCGTCCACGACCACGACACATTGCATCATATCAACATCAACATCAACATCAACATCACATCATCATTAACATCACATCAGCATCAGCATCACGACCCCTTGCATCTACGAGCCACAACTCCACGATCAGGACCACAACGATATCAACCCAAACAACATCATCACTCACCATGCTCTTATCAACACTCAACCACCAGTCAAATCACAATAACATTACAACAGTAATTCATTCTAGTGCAGATATCATCATAAAATCGAATAGCAGTAAATCACACAAGCAGTTCAACAAATTAAAGCCACCGATAATCAAATAAATAAATCAACACATCAACCTCAATCAATTACATCATTTATAATATCAACTTAGTGATGATAGCCCAAAAGTACCTACACCTAGGGTCCAGGCACTTTATCCAGGGCTCAACCTCTAGTAGGGCTTAAGGGTTCCCCTACACAGATATATATATATATATATATATATATATATATATATATATATATATATATATATATATATACACCTTAGTGATTTTCACGTGCAGCTCCGGCTACGACTCCGCAACAGTCAGTTGGGTGCACGGTTGGATGTTCGAGTCCTGTTCGATTCTACATACACACAATCAATAAAGGCATTAACTCAAAAAAAAACAAGATTTCTCCTATTGCATCACCCCTAGGGTTCGGCCCTATTGAATGAAAAATAGCTAGGGAGCTCCAAAAATTCTCATTTCTTGGATAACACCCTAACTAAGTGTGATAACCCTAGATATCAACTCAAAACATCAAAAACCAACCAAAAACCCTACCCTACACTAAAGGGGGTTTCGGCCTCTCCATAAAAAAATAGCTAGAGAGATTTCTTGGCTCTAATCTCTTGGATCATGCAAGTAAGTCATGAACCTAGGCCATAGAAATTGGTTTGGTATTAAAATGATTTTTCTACAATTTTTCATGGATTTTTGAAGATTTAGGGATAAAAACCCTAACATTTCTAATCATGAAATTTAGAGGAGAAAAATGAGAGATTGAGAGAGATAGAGATGAGGATCTACCTCCTAGGAGATTCTCCTTCAAAAACTAGTGAAGATTGCTTCACAAAAGCTCAAAAATCAAGCTCCAAAAATGGAGAAAATGGTGAGAAGGAAAGAGAAGGAAGAGAAAAGGAAGAAGATGGGTTTGGACGGGGGCTGTTCTGCCGAAAAAAATGAGAGAGTGAAGGTGAAGAATAGGATATTTATTTAGTAAACTTAGGAGTTAAGAAATAGGTAAAAGTAATAAAAGGTAATTAGTAAAAACTAACCAAGGACAATTTGGTCAATTCACGTCCCGATATTTTGAAAATCCTCGCGACACTGGTAGGAGTCTCCAAATGATTTAACATAGCCATGGTATGAAAATCATCGGCTCAAGGTTCTCGAAAAACCCTAAGACAGCTCGAATCGTCTATCCGATCGATTTTCGGCCCCAAATAAATTATTATTTATATTTTTGGACGTCGGGATACATTTTAGCAAAAAGGTAGAGAATTGAACTCTAAGACTAATGGTCTCGACCGTTAGTCAAAAAGAGGTCTGGATAGTAGAAAAACACTATCATCCGAAAATCATAGATAGAACTTCGTTTGAGTTTTCGGCCCAAACTTTAACCGTAAGCTCCCACGATTATGTGAAGTATGAATATGATTTTAGTTTTTCCAAAATCATTTTCTAAAACATAGATAACAATATAAACTCATTAATTGAGTTTATCATTCTTAGAAAGTACGAAAAATCGGGATGTTATACCTGGCACCAAATTCAAACTATTTACAAATAACATGAGGAAATGAAACAACCACTAATCCCATAAATAAACCCAAAAAACTTTCAGTATCTTCCAACTATACTGACATCCAACCAATGAAGTGGCTTAGTTGAGACAATATATATGTTTGGACTCGGAAGCTTCAAAAAGAGATAACATCCAAACCCAAACACGTTGTACGTCATCAAAAAAAACTAAGTCGGGACTTACAAATTTAGAAACATAAACCTAGAAGGAACTCCACAGATCAATAATGTACAGGAATAGACTTATAAACTGCAGTTCAATAAAAAAAACAACCACACATGACACCAACTTCATTTATTTTTTAGTCTTTACAGGAACCAATGCACCAACTCCTTGGACCTCATCTCCATCTTCACCAAGGGCATCAGACCCAACCTTGCTGCTTGAGGCAGTCTTCAAATTTTTGGTCGAAGGTTCCATCTGGCAAGCTTCAAAGTCAGCATCTAAACACCTCTTAGCAGGGGTATAAGTCTTTTCAAAACCAAAAACATCATCTGCGAATGGCACAACAGTCAGAAGGAAATCAGAACCAAGCAGCTGCATCAACAAAAATAAAAAAACAATAAAGAACCATTAGAAAACAACATTGGTCAATAATTTTGCAAAGGCAAAAGTACATAAGGTCCAATAATCAATTACTCACAGTTTCAGTTTCTGTCAGGTCTACAATATCAGTGGAAATTTCAGGGATACTTGCATCTGGTAATGGCAGAGCCCTGAGCAGGAAATCATCACCAAACTGTTGCATCAACAAAGACAAAAACAATGAGGAAGCACTTGAAACAAATTGTCTAATGAAATCAAAATACATGGAAAAAAGTAGATAATGTCAGATAATAAAGAGCTGACAGTTGCAGGTTCTAGTTCTGTAAGGTCCACAATATCAGTTGAAAGGTCTGGGAAAGTTGGGGTAAAAATGCCCTGGGCAGAGAAGGAAAGAATTTAAAAAGCATAAATTAAACAATCAAAAGACAAACACAAAAATGACGAAACTTTAAGAAAAAACAACCTAAATAAATTTACCTTTGTGGGGGTAATCCCTCCATCAATATCAAACATTCCAATTATACTTTCATTAGTACACACCCTTTCGAACAGGGAAGTTGCTTTCAGACTTGGTTGTCCGGTGAACCTTAGTATCTACTTTAAAAAGCATCCTTTTGCCAATCAAAGAATCTAAAAGCAATAGAAATCCATTCTCACCAACATCCTGCATGACAAAAGAGCAGTGTGAAAATCAAAATAAAAGGAAAGGAATAAATTTGTAATATGCATTTAAGTTACAGCTAAGTAGATAATTAGAAAAGAGTAAAAATCTTCACACAATACCTCAAAAGAGTGAGTGAGAAGTTCCTCACATGATCTTCTAAGCAGCATAGCCACATCTTTATCAAATAACACAAAAACAAAATTGCTTTCATTATCTACAACCACAACCTTTAGTTTAAACCTGCACAATGCAAAACCTTTGTTATTTCATTAAACACAATCTTGTACATAGAAATACAAAGTAATAATCATAGTTACAAAAATATTAGAAATGGAGAAAAGAAATAATAGTCCACTGAAGCAAATATGAAAAGTAAGGAAAAGAAATAACCCAACCTAGGAGAGACATTGAACACAGGGACTTGACAATTATCACAAAAGTGAACAGTTGATAAAAGAGAGACAGAATGGTTGCACCATTTGCATGCAAGATAGTACCATGGACTATCATTAATGATTTCAGAAATCACTCCAAACAACACATAAAGACCATCCTAAAATCAAAGAAAGACAAGTGACAAAAGAAATGAGAAAAGCAAGGTAAAGAAACTTTACATAATGATGATATTAAAGATGATAATAAAGATATAACTTCATTAATAGACTTAGTCATTAAAGAAAGGTAAACAAAAGTAAGAACACATACCTCAATTACATTATGCAGTTCATTGATAGATTTCTTTGGGTATAGCCTAATGAAGTCAACTTCCAGGCCCTCTTATGGAGTTATCCAGAATAACTGCCAGAGGTTCCACATCCATGAGGCCGTGCTCAACAATGCTTCATCAAATAAAAACAAATAAAAAAATGCAGTGCTATAAACAAAGTAAGGCAAATAACCAATATAACCAATACAAATACAAATACAAAGAAATAACAACATATGTAAACATGCCTACCTATTTATGAAAGAAATAGCTTCTGGGATATTAGGATTAAACAGTATCCTTGTAGCATTCATGCTATTCTGGATGACTGTTTTGACTGCTCAAAACATATGCCAACCTAGTCCATCATCAGTCACACAACAACTCACAATATTAAAATATCCAATGCAACCAAAAGACAAAAAAAAAAAAACAGTACATACCCCTAAATATTTTCACACGAGCAAGCTACAAAACAATGACTACCTGAACCTGCTGGCCTCCTAGAAGGAACCTCCTTAACTCACCAACATGTTTACCGAACTGAGCACATTCCAATTTACCATTGTTGTTAATAAATAAAGAAGTTAGAAACTATCATTTAAAATAAAAAAGATCAGTAATTATCATTTATTCTATGAATTAAATTTACATCTGTAACAAACAAAAAAAATAATGAGACTCACTGTGAATCAGTTAACTCCATGACTACCATGGTGGTTATCTTGCCATCCTTTTCATATTGCCTTTCAGGCAACACACCAATCAACAGCCCAATAGTATCTATGAAATTAGGAAAACAAAACAACAACTATGACTAATACATTAAAATTAACATAATTAAAAAAGATATATGAATACAAAATGAATATTACTCACAAGTTAGATATTTATAATTGTTAGCTAGTTTAAAAATATCACAGAAGGGAACCAAACTCAATCTGAGGATAGGAATTGAGTCAGATTCTTGCTTCACAACAGTAGTCTTGAACATAAAAACCAACTTAAAATCATGATGTGTTGCCCTATAATGTCCTGTGTTTGGAACCACATTGAAATACACCATTTTGTAGACACAACCTTCCTCCCCAAGAGGGGTAAACTTGTACAGCAATGCTTTCCTTATTGTTGCCTGAATCTTGCCTCCCTAAAAAGCAATAAGGAAGGTAAAAAATTATACTCATTCTAAAAAAACAGAAAATATGTGGAAGAAAACAAGAAAGAAAAGGAAAACATGGAAAAATACAATCCCAATACCTTATCATCTATCAATATCAATTCAAGAGAGCTGGTTTGAGAAGGATTGTTAAACATAGGAACATGCCACATCCTAACAACCCTAACCTTCAATCTTATGGACTCTCTATTGAAAGAAATAGTGCTAATGCTATCAAAGTTGGAAGCCATCTCAAGCAAACACAGAGGAGACTCAGGAGAGTAAAAAAACGAAATGAAGTTCTTTTCCAGTAGATGCACCACAACAATTACTTCCAACTTATTATATAGACAAGGATACACTAAATTTGAATTTTCAACATAGAGATTTGGAGGGAAAATTTTGGTTGAAAGCACCTAATCACAGTGGCAGTTGAAACATCTCTCTTGAGAGCAATTGACCAATCAAATCAAACAACAAAAACTGAGCATATTTCATCAACTAATATACATCACTAACTTAGAGATTAACACGGGTAGAAGGACATAACTGAGTGATCAAATCAGTAAATAAAGTACACTCATTACTATTTTGGCTACTAAAATGAGCATAGTGAGTGAGCTACTAACTGTAAAACACAACTAAAAGTACCATGCCCATTCCCCTAACATCTTTGGAAGAAGAGTTGAAAAGGCTAATACTCAAAATCAGAAATTGATCTCCCCTTTATAAGCGGTAGAACCTGCAAATAACAAAGCTAACATCAACACGTTTCCAAAACAGGACACCTCAAGCTGTTAAATAAAAAGCAATTGGTGGCCAAAGAGAGAAAGTAACAGTAAGAGATAGAGCTGAAATCGGAGAGAAAGTAAGAGTATGAGATAAGAGATAAAGCCAAATCAAAATCATCACTAAATATTAAAATAATATTAAGCAAATAAAAATAAAAAGCAAGAGACAAAGTTGAAATAAAAATTGACTTATCTCTATGTAACGTATCAGGTTGCAGAAAAGCAACAATCTTCGAAAGTTTGGAGGACACACCCTGATGACAACCAAATGGTGAGGTTGCCTTTTGAAGATCTTATGGTTGAATTCAAAGCATGATAATTTCTTGCTCTTCTTATATGAATAAAATGAATCAGCATAAAAGTGAAGAAAGTAAGAAAATGGAAAGAAAGAGATGATGAAGGCTCCACAAACCAAGAACGTTTGATAAGCCAAGTGATGTTCGCCACAAGAACCTTGGATTCTTGATAAGAACTAAGTTTGATTCAACCAAGAACCTAGGAGAAACAATTCTCACTCAAACGGAATTTGATCCAAAATAACATCAAAGTTGTATTTCTCAAGGTTTTAGGTGCATACATATAATAGTCATCCAACTCTTGGCATCCAAAGACAAGGCATAACCCCCACTTTGAATGGCCTAATTCCTAACTTGATGACCACTAAAACAAAATCAATTCAGCCCCCAAATCCATTCATACACACCTACCCTTCCTTCTCCATGGGTGGTTACACTTTGTTTGTCAAATTAAAAGTGTAACATTCAAACAATTGAAGGCAGCCCATCAAGCACTCATAACTCACCATCAAGCAATTGAATTCAGCCCCAAGACACTCAATGTCACGCCTACCACTTGTTCTTCATGGGTAGTTACACTTTATTTGTCAAATTAAAAGTGTAACACTCAAACAATTGAAGGCAGTCACCAAGACACTCATAACTCACTATGAAGCAATTGAAGTCAGCCCCAAGCACTCAATGTCATGCCTACTCTCCCTTCATGATGGGTGGTTACACTTTGCTTTGCAAATTAAAAGTGTAACACCCATAACTTACAATTTATTGACTCAACTTAATGAGGAGTTTCTTATAGCGTGCAAGCTAAAGATTCCCTCCCCAAGACTCCCTACTCAACGTGTAGCATGGATATTATGGGCTAGACCTTCATGCAGCTCTTAGTGTAGCCCACTAATAGAGAATGCTTAATTGGATCCACTCACATAACCCATTACACTTTATTGAATTGAAAAATAAAACAATAACTATGGAAGCAAAGTCACACCCCCCTTGTCATCATTATGGGCCTCTACTTGACTAAGATAAGTCACCATCCTGGATTCCATTCCTTCTAGGCCTGAAGTTGGGCTTGCTTCCATAAAGGTTGTCACCATTTATTCTAGGACTTCTTGGGCTTTCTTGGTTCTTGATTTGGTCATAAGCCCACCAAGTCCTTGAAGTGCTTCTAGGTCGATACTCCTTATTGGGCTCATATCACACCCACACGAAGAACATCAACATTTCAGCAATCGAAAAACCAAGCGATTATGACCTAACACCGAAAACCGGAAACGAAAATTACTTTTGCAATTTCATCATTTAAAGGCTGAAAGATCATCATGAAATTTGTACAATAAGAAAAGGTAAACGTAACGAAACGAAAAATGTGAAAAAACCCAACCAAGTAACCCTAACGCATCAGAAAACCCAAAAACATGACGAGACCACAAGAGACAATGATGAAGCGAAACCAAAATGCATAAACCAAACCAAAAAACCACAGCCTTTACAAAAGACGAAACAAAAAACCATAAACCCGCGAAAACTGTAACACCCCGATTTTTCAAACTCTCTAAGGTCAATAATCTATATATGAGTTTGTATTTTTTCGGAGGGTCTGGAGAGTGAATCTATATCTATATCTATATCTATATAAAATCTATTCTATATCTATATCTATATAAAATATATTTAGAGGATAGTGTTTTGAAAACTTTTGTAAGGTGGCAGCTTCTCATGCAATGACTTCCAAAGCACTCTTCTTAACCCTTTCCAATTTTAGAAAATTTTCAAACTTTTTTACTATTGGTTTACAGCTAATATTTCTTCCATCATCAGCCAATAAATCCCACCACATTATTGATATTGAAGAGTTTTCTTTCCTGCTTAAATTAAATGAGGCTTCCTAATCCAAAAAGGCGTGAAATGGCGAGGGTATGACCATCCTCGATCTTATTGTTCAGTTACAAGGTATACTACTTGCTTCTCTTATTTCTTTCTTTCTCTCCACTTCTGATGAGGATAAGCCTGATGCTATGAATGAGTTGTGAACCTATGTTCTTCACGGGATTCGAAAACGAGAGCACCATGTTCTTGCTACTTGCTAACCCTCTCTCTGTGTCGATGTTGCAGAAGAAGACCGACGCCGAAAACAACAAGATGACGGTGGTAAACATTTAGCACTTTTCCATTTCTTCTCCTAAAATGTTTATTGTTGGCTTCATTCAATGCGAAACAAAATCCATTTGGGATTAACTTACTCTGCTATTTATTACATGTTGACGGCGTGGAGACGGTGAAGGCTGAGAGTGAAGCCGGGAAAGATAACCGTAACCCGTAGAAATGGTTGAGGTGTGTATGTTTCGTTGCTAAGTTTTCATTGCTGGTTTGGGAATGAACCATTTTGCTTCCACTGAATTGAATTTTTAGGGTCCAAAAAATGGCATATAATATTGGTTTTTTTTTTCTGAATGAAGTTATTGGATTTTGACAGGTGATTTATGATAAAGTGACTGGGAGAAGCAGGGGATTTGGTTTTGTGACCATGTCTTCAGCTGAGGAAGTTGAAGCGGCTGCTCAGCAATTTGATGGCTATGTAAGTTGTCTGGTGTTTTGTTTAATGATCAGAATGAGTTTGAGTTTTATATAATATAAGTTGCATTACATGTCTTTTTTTTGTGTTTTTTAAACTTGCATTACACTCACTGTTTGTTTGTGATTGGTGGTTTTTGTGTGGTAGTGTGGAATCTGAGATCAAGTCAATGATTAAGGAATTGAGGCCGAATTAGAGAAGGACAAGTAAATCCCAAACTTAGAATATGCTACACATCCTTAACCTCTATTTAGGCTACACTTTTATTTTTTATTTTCTTGCTCTTCCATTGCACCGAGGATCCTCTAATGTCAAGCAATATGCTCAATGGATTGGATCCAATGTATGCTGATCATGGAAGTTTTTTTGCATTTTTTCCGTTGTTGCAGTTCCAAATCTTTTGTTCAGTGTTGAATTGTGTGTCTATGTTTTTTCCCCCTCTGTTCATTGGTAGCTAGGATGACTGGAAGAACAAAACATGATATGAAGCTTTCAAATAATTCATGCTGAAAGAAAAGACATGGGATCTTGGACGGGAGTTTGTATCTTAATTTTTAAGTATATACCTCAGATAATATCTTATTATCTCCATATTTTGATGCTTTTAATGAGTAGACAGAAGAGCACCCGAAGAAATTTTGCTGGATTTTTTACCAGCTATTGGAGCATGTCTTTCAATCTTGATCATAATTTTTCCATGGAAGAAAGAACGTATCTTTGGATATAATATGTGCTTTTATAGTTGTTCTGAGTTGATCGTGTAAGTTACCTAATTTTTAGTTGTCAAGTACAATATAGAGTTTAAGGATTTTGATTTTATGTGGTCTAATTTTGCTTGGGTTATGCAATTATATAAGATCTCAATGCCTATTGAAGCGGTTGTTTTGGTGCTGGATGTAGCAGGTTGCTTGGAAGGTAATAATAATCTGGTTTGTCCAGACACTTTGTGGCTTGACTTTTAAGGCCCATTCAATTTTTCAGAACAAAGCAAGAGGATTTTTCCAGGGAGGATATCTTATCCCTCTTCATATATTATACTTTATTGAATTAAAGAAGGAATTTTTGTTGTATGTATCACATTTTATGATTTGTGTATGTTTTATATAATGTCTGGCATACTAAATATAATTGTTGTTGCACAACTCGAGTTCACAATTGTGAAGTGTGATCACTTGCTCACGTGATACTTATTTGACTTTATGATAACTCAATTTTATATGGGTGTACTGTATCAATCGATACAGAATTCATAGATACACAATCCAAAATAAACATGAAGCAATTTAAAGGGCATCTGTCATATGTCATTCTGAGAGTAATGTAGCTTCCAATATTTATTTTATAGTTATCTGTGTTCTTTGTATTCAAAATAAAATTGAAAATATTGCTTGAAGAACCATGTACTAATGTTAAAGACTTTGCATTTTATCAAGAAATGGTTCCCAGAGTACTTTTTAGGATGGGATGTTTGTTTTCTTGGAGCTATCTTGGCTCTTATAAAGTTGCTTTGTCAAGGATTTTCCTACTGCCATCTTCAATCTTTAGTGACCCCACTGATGAGATTTCTGAAGGATGCTAGAGGTGGGATTGTAGATGAAGAACTAGCTATAATGCCAGTTGTTTTATATTTAGCCAGTTGTTTTAATTACTGTATATTTAATATCTTTTTCTATAATCTTCACAATTTTCTTAAATCAGTACTTTATTTACCATTTTAGGACTCTGCATCATTGGCTGTTCCAAAAGAAATTGCTGTGTTGGTTGACAGGACATTTTTATTTAAGGTGGACATAAAAAATGTCCTTGGTTCAAGGTTTGAACAGTCTTACAGGCATGTGATAATGGAGTTACTGCTGATTTGAGCACACTTTTGGATGACACCCCTGGTAACAGAACCTGTGCTGGTGAGACTAATGCTCCTGATGGGTGGCAAGTATGAAGCTTTTGAAGAAGGACTTGAAAATAGATTTTTTTTTTTTTTAAGAATCAAGCATCTTTTGAAGCATGTTGCTATTTTTTGTCTGCTTTTATCTATTGTATTTCTTTCAATTTGGAACCTTGGCTGTTGTGATTTAGATTATAGTTGGTGTTTGACAGTTTTTATTTTGGTTTTGGAGACAAATGTTTTGGATGTATCACTGTTGCTACAGTCATAAATTAAAAGAACACCTATTTTGGAAGTAACATCCATATTTTTGATCTAGCAGACTTGCTATGATGATTTAATTATCAGCATTACTTATGTTTGTGTTTGTTGATATAGATGTGCATATTTGGATATGGATATGGATATCTAGGTCTTTCATTCGGGGTTTACTTACAATCACTATTAGTTATGTTTAAAGAAATATGGATGATGATTTAATGATCACTATTACTTATGTTTGTTGTAGATAAGTATGAAAGTCACATTAGATTGTCATCATCTAAGTTCATTTCAAGAAAGCTGGTCCAAAGCATCACAAATCAGCAAATCTGTGAACTATTTTTAATTTTTAAAAAATCAATGTATCATTATCACTGTGTCAAACAAAGTTGTTATATAGATATGCATTGTGATAACTGACAATATGGCATGGTAGTGTCATCACCTAATTTCGTTTAAAGAAAGTTCATGTTGTGTAAATAAATATATTTTCTAAAAATGATTAATTTGCACGAAAAAAGAGGCAGAAATAAATCAAAATATTTTTAAGAAATAAGATTTTTTAAATGATAGATAAATATATTTTTTTTTAAATGGTTAACTTGTATGAGAAAAGAAAACAAATAAATTACATTGAAAATGATTAATCAGTTTAAAACACAATTATTGCCTCAGAAATATATATTTACTATTAAATATTCAAAAAAATATGATAATAAGGTAGTGGGAGAAAGAGACAACATTTTTTTTGATTAATCACAATCTTTTTTATTTTGTTTATATACATCACCTTTTTGTATTATCATTAAATTTTATTTTCAAATAAACATCTTTTTAAAGATAACAATAGTCTTCCTTTATTTTTTCCTCCACGTGCAAACATATTTTATATCTACCTTTTTGTATCGCATAAATATTGTGATATTCTATGTGCATCGCACGGGTAACGGGTTAGAGTGTATATTTACAGGATAATATGTACTTACTATTTAATATTTACACTTAAGAGTCATTATCTATATTATAATACCAATAATAATTATTAATTTAATATCTGTCACACTTTGTGATTAACGGTTCAAACAAAATAATTTTTTAACAATTTTTTATATATAATTCCCCACAACTTTTTTAAACCAAGAACGTGAAATCAACAATTACATATTGTTTTTTGATGAAATCCTAAAAATATTAGCATATTCCTTGTGAAATCTTATTATTGATTATTGATTCCCTTACAACAAAATTTTTAAATGATGATGATACATCCAGTTTTTCAGAAGTGAAACTTGATTTATAAATCTAAAGTATTACTCATACAATTAGATGATCCACTTGAAGAATCAAATAATTAACATGTTTTTTCTTCTATTTATCATCATTCTAATTCTATTTCTCATAGGTTGTTGTCATTATTCGAAGAAATAGGATTGTTTGGAAGTTGCTATGAGCTGAAAGTTCCTAAAGCTGAAAACAATAGATATTTGTGCTTCATCTGTTGAGTAATATCTTTATTGTGATTATTATCTTTATAAAGAGACAATGGTGGGTGGGTGCTTAAATTTTTGGGGAGATCTAATGTGTTTTCCTTTCAACAGAATGGATTTTGAAGCATTACAATGACTCTAAGGCTGCAAAATGGTTGTGTTTAACAGATTGGGTTTTAATAGAATGAATTTTGAAGCATTCCTGTAGTTTTCTTTTTAACAAAATTGTTCATAAATTAACTGTTATGGAATGGTTGTGTTTACTGATGTGGCTATAAAGGCTGCAAAAAATGACATGTCTTTTCCTTTATGATGATATGTTTACTGCCATGCCCCCGTTATGTTCTATTTAGGTGTCATTTGATAGCTTTCGTTTTGATTTTGTGGACTGCTATTTGAAAATAGAAAAGGAATACCTGATCTGTCTGTGTTTTTTTTTTTTTTGCCACTTCATTGATGATTCATTTTTCAGAATATTTTGTCAAACTCATGTGCTTTATTAGGTATGTTTTTGAGGAAGGATCTTTTCTATGTTTATGAACAAAGTATCAAGGTTCTGTAATACCTTTGTTATGGTTATGGATATCATGTTTGTTGTCAACAATTGGTGATTGTTTAGGTAATGGTTACTGCTTAGGTGATTTGCATTTACAAGTTTCATATCCATTTGATGAATTTGAATTGAGAATTGATTTGGCAATGCGACTTAATTAATTTTTGTTCTTTGTTTATCTATACTTTATTGCAAAATATAGGATGTTTATCTATACTGTCATTGTAATGATAGTAACTGATGGTTTAATATTGCTTTTAGGAAGCCAAAAACATGATTGATGTGCTTTTAGACCATTGAGTTGGAGGAAAACAAAGAAAGGAATTTTATTTATTCGTTGCTTTGCCTTCAATTAGCTTAACTATAAGTGTGCTTCTCTTTCAACAAAACTTAGATCATATAAGATCTGTTGTTCATAGATTATTTTTTGATGTATTAAGACTCTTTTTTCTTTTATTTTTGTATCTACGTACTTAATTTATTTCACCAATATTTTTATTTGCATAAATATTATCATATACCTGTGCATGGCACGGGTTACATACTAGTTAAAATAAATTGAGACCATAGTCACGCTCTATACTATCGTAGGGAGTTATGGTTAAATTTTGATTTGAAAACTCAGATGGAGCCCGGTCTGCATTTTCACTGACAATAGTATTTTGTTACTCGGAAGACCTAATTTTGCCTCGTGAACGAGACAGTTAGTCTTAGAATCGAATTTCCTACGTTTTTGCTAAAATTGGTTTTTCGCACTAAAAAGCGGAATAATATAAGTTGAGTAAACACCCAACTTGGTCCCTGAAATTGTAAGATCGTATCAAGCTGGTCCCTGACATTAACGAAATGGCAAATTGGTCCTTGAAGTTGTAAAACATTAATTAAGTTGGTCCCTCCATCAACCCCAGTTAGTTAACGCCGTCAGTGGGTCTAACGTGGCACGTTAAGTGCCTAGGTGGCACCCATGTAAGCGTCCACGTGGTCTTCATGTCATATGATAAAATTTTTGGGACCACATTGATATTAGGGACCAAATTGACACCTATTCTCTCTTCTCCTTCTACCCCTTCTCCTGTCAGCCACCACCACCACCAAGTCCACCTCCACCTCCCAAACCACCACCACCACAATGACATCCCCATTTTCCATTTCTGCACGACATGCAATCCCTGAACACCCTATTTCAATTACATTGGATTCCACCAAACATTTTAAAACTTGCTCCATTGAGAAATTTACCTTTTGGAATGGAGTGAATTGCCAAGGCCATGAATCCCCTCCTATCTCAGAATCAGTGTCATCGCGAACCATTTTCCTTGATCGAATGACTGTAACAACTCCAAAGATTGCCATTGCAACAGTCAAGGAACTGAGCAATCCAATGGCCCGGTTGATCATCTCTGAACCCTTAGAATTAGTGTTGTTTAACATTTTTGTAATTGCAGCATTGCTAATGAAACATGAATCATGACCATTATGACACAAACCTTGGTTTCCAGCCAAATCTGTTTGTGATAATTGGTGGAATAACTTCCTCCCAAGGTCAAGTATTGGAGATTTTTTAGCTTCCTAATACTTGACGGAATGTTACTAACAAGACTATTTGAGCTAAGGTCAATGACTATAAGGTGAGGACAATCCCCAATGTCAAATGAGATAACCCCAATGAGGTTAGGGGGTGGTGGTGGCTTAGGTTGAGTAAGTGGTGGGCTTGGCCATGGAGTTGGTTAGGTCATGGGGTTGGGGTAGAATCGGTGGTGGCGGTGGTGGTGGTTTGGGAGGTGGAGGTGGACTTGGTGGTGGTGGTGGCTGACAGGAGAAGGGGTAAAAGGAGAAGAGAGAATAGGTGTCAATTTGGTCCCGAAAATTGCATCATATGACATGGAGGCCACGTGGACGCTTACATGGATGCCACCTAGGCTCTTAACGTGTCACGTCAGACCCACTGACGGCGTTAGCTAACTGGGGTTGACGGAGGGACCAACTTTATTAACGTTTTACAACTTCAGGGAGCAATTTGCCATTTCGTTAATGTCAGGGACTAGATTGATACGACCTTACAATTTCAGGGACCAAATTGGGTGTTTACTCAATATAAGTTATTCAGGCAAGATCTCAAACCGGGTGATGAACGGAGCTGGATAGGGATTTATCGGGACCGGCTAACGAATAATCTTGAAGTCACGTTAGGTCAAGTCACCTAGGGATGCGTGCTAGTGTCATGATGGTTTTTAAAATATCGGGACGCGAAATGACCAAAATACCCTTGACCTTTAATAGAAATTACCCTTAGGTCCTTGTGTGAAATGACCTCTATGCCCTTAAGTGAAAATTGTGAGACCTCCTTATCCTTCCCTTCTCTTCCTCACGCCCCCTTCATCCATTCTCACCTCTCATTTTATTTCTTCTTCATAACACTTTCCTTCCTTTCTTTCTCCTTTATTTCTCTTCTTTTTCTTAAGGATTCTTCAAGAACTTTGAGAAGCAAAGTTGATCACTTTACTCACCTTCATCTTCTAAGAGGTATAGACTCATCCTTGAGCTCTCAATCTTCATGTTTCTTCCATTGAAAACTCCATTTTCAAGCTATGTTTAAGTTTGAAGTTTAAACTTCATAAATTCATAGGAAATTGTAGAAAAATCCTTTTAATGTCAAACCAATTTCTATGAGCTAGTTTCATTGATCTCTCTTATAATCCAAGAGCTTGTAACCAATAGAGTTTTCTAACGCATATGCGTATGAAGGGCCGAATTCCTCCTCTTGTTGGATCAATGAGGTTTTGTTCAACTTTTGTCTAAGAACTAGTGATTTGGTTCTATCACACTTATAGGTCTTTGAATCCAAAATCATTTGATCAAAAAACTTCCTTAGCCTATTTTATTAAAGAGTGGCCGAACCCTAGGTAGAGGGGAATGAGGAAATTTATGTTGTGTAATATTGATGTTTGGATTGATTGTGTGTATGTAGTTGTGGTTGAGTAATCGGACGAGGAATCGGGAGAATTCGCGGATTGATCGGACGAATTTTACTAGGAGGATAACTTCAACGGATAAGGACAAAAACCCGAGGAATTCAATTTCCGACAGCTGCGTGCTGTGTTTGTGTATATGGTTTGTGTTATCACCAAAAAATAATTCTTGTGATAGGAACATGGAGTTAGTGGGAGTTGAATTAGTGGGTAGTTATTCATGACAATAACCATGAGTTGGTGGGAGTTGAATTAGTGGGTAGTTATTCATGACTACAACCATGGAGTTAGTGGGTAGTTGCTATTGTTGGCCATTATCAATTGTGACAAAGTGACTAATAGGGGTAGTCTTAGGCCTATAAATACTTTTTGTATTGTTCATATCAACACACTCAATCAATAACATAAGTCTTTACATTTATTTCTACTTTATCGCTTTCTTTTTATTGCTTTATTTTATCTCTTTCATGCAACCTTAGTTTCATAGTTCACTTTCTGCACTAGACGTTCTTTGGAGTAGTCTAGGAACCCGCAGCTGAGAAACAGAGTCACTTTCTCAGCGTAATCGCCTGAACACAAAGGGAATCAACTGTGCACATTAGCCGACCAAACGGCTAAACACCAAATTTCGCACGACGATAACAATGGCACGCCCGGTGGGACAATGAAGGTGAACATGTTGTTCACAATTGAAGCACCACAACAAGAGCAACCACATGTTCAGGCAGAACTTTTACAACAAGTTCAGCCGAACTCTATTCAGGCAAGACCTTTACCACAGGTTCAGCCAAATACGTTTGCTACTACTAACCCAGGGGGCAAATAGTGGCGAATGATATGGTTAGTAATGCGGTAAGACAGACTGGAATTTTGTGTGTTATGCCAAATGCTTCAGCTTATAGCACGACTCTACAGGCCACCAATCAAGGACCTGCTATTTATCAAGCTCTGGGCGCTGGAGGAATACAGATAAAGCTACCTGGTGATTATATGGGGGAGCAGCCATGGAATACTATTCCACCTACCTCGGCTAATCAACCAATCTATCAGCTAACTCCAGAACAGCCACTTTAGATGGGTTCAATTCCTCCTCGAGGAATTTTGTATAGGGCACCTGATGATTATGTTGGGGGCAGCAATGGAATCCAGTTCCACTACCTCAGCTAATCAATCAGCTGTCAGCAGGACTTAATATATTAATCTTGGTGATTAGGCAGCTAATATCATGGCAGCCTAAATCTTGAGGAAAATGATGTCCAAGAGGCTTTGAAGGATAAAAGATCCAAGTTAGCCGACAAAGGTGTAACTGAAATGATGGCTGATACAGATTTATTCCTAGCTACATTCTCTTATATTGTTTTAGTGTCTGGCTTACCATTTCAAAGGGTAAACGGAAATAGCTGATGCGTATGAAATGGGAATACAAAGGCATCTCAATTGAATAAAGACAAAGTGGGTGGGCATTTGGCTGTGCTAAATCGGCAACATAAGACTACTATATGCAAAACCAATGTCTTCATAACGTTGGAGTCTCCTAAATCAGTTGGATCATATGAAGCTGGGGGGCATTTAGCAATGTTGTCCTGACATTGTAAGTCCACTATATGCAAACCTAGTTGTTCCAGAAGATTAAGTGTCCATATGCAGCAGAGCCACATTAGCCGAGATTCAGGGCAATAGGCAGAAGGAAATGCGACTGACATAATTCATCTTTCAGCTTCCTCTTATTGTCGTCAGCTAAAAGATGCAGGGGGCATATGTTATCACCAAAAAATAATTTTTGTGATAGGAACATGGAGTTAGTGGGAGTTGAATTAGTGGGTAGTTATTCATGACTACAACCATGGAGTTAGTGGGTAGTTACTATTGCTGGCCATTATCAATTGTGACAAAGTGGCTAATAGGGCTATAAATTCTTGTTGTATTGTTCATATCAACACACTCAATCAATAACATAAGTCTTTACATTTATTTCTACTTTATCGCTTTCTCTTTATTGCTTTCTTTTATCTCTTTCATGCAACCTTAGTTTCATAGTTCACTTTCTACACTAGACGCTCTTTGGAGTAGTCTAGGAATCCGTAGCTGAGAAACAGAGTCCCTTTCTCAGCGTAATCGCCTGAACACAAAGGGAATCAACTGTGCAGATTAGTCGACCAAACGGCTAAACACCAAATTTCGCACGACGACAACAGTTTGTAATATGTTTACTGTGTTGTGTTGATGTCGAGTGAATTATTTATGCTTGCTCATGTTTGGTTATGCCTGATTACGCATGATTTTGCTTTGTTATGCTTAATTATGGTGGATGACATTATGTATACTTGCCATGATTGACATTGTGTTAAGGGACCTAACATCGGTTAGAGTTCAAAATCGAGTAAAGTTAAAAGCTTCAAAAAGCTTGGAACGTAAAATAAGAAAATAAAAGGCTAAGGTTTCAAAGGATTTTGAAAACAAAAGGAATTGATATCTTTTTGAGAATAAGTAAAGTAAAACCCACTTTAATGAAGAATGATAAGACATAAAGGGGAAAACAACTTTAGTTCAAGAAAAGTAAGGTTTTGAAGTAAAAAATGCGTTTTGGAGACATCGACCGTTTTTAAAGTAGTAAAGCGAATCATTTCAAGTAAAAGTGTTTTCAAGAAAATCTAGTTTTTGAAATAAATTGTTTTATCCAAGAAAAAAGGTTTTTCACGAACCGTATTTCAAGTGTTGTGATTTACCAAAATGCTTCAAAAAAGAAAAGAAAAGGTGGTCTTGATCCGAGAGTCGTTTTATGGAAAACCGATCCCGAAGGTTTTATGTGTAAGCTTCGGAGATATGGGTTTTGGTTTTTGGTAAGGAAGCAATTGTTTTTGATGTGAACCTAGAAACCGAGACGTCGGGGTTCTAGTGTTCTGTAGAACACGTGAATCAAGGATCTGTATTGGCTAAGTGGTCCTGTAGGCTTATGGACAATCGTTGTGGTCCTATAGGCTTGTGGACAAGTTGTGTGATCTAGAGACCAAACTCTGAGACTGGTGCATCGGTTGATGGTTTTTGGGTTCGAGCTGTTTCGGACTGTGTGTCCCTTTCTGGATTTTGGACTGTGTGTCCCCCTTTTGAGAAATGTGATAAAAAGTTAAGAGTCAAAATGTTGTGGTAGTTGATAGCTTAGTGCTTCAACGAGGGAATAATGATACGACAAAGAAAAACTTACGAAAATAAAGGTTTTCTCATGCATTGTGGTGTTTGGCAGACGTGCCATCTAGATGGGGAACCTTGATGGCAGGGAACCCTGTGATGACTTTAAGTCATTGTGTATCACTGTGCCTTGATGGCAATGGTGTCACACGTTTTGGAACACATTGCGCCTTGTATTGGACAATGTAGTATGACCTGATTACAATTTGTTAAGTACCTCTGATTGCGCTCCCATGTGAGAATCGCGTAGTGTCATGGGATTCATGTACTTCTGCTTAGCACGTTGGTGCTAGTCATTGTTGCCTGAGGGCCAATGAATTGTGAGCCTGATCCGCTCTTTGAAAGGTGATGGGATTTCCGGAAATTAAAAACTAAGTGTTAGATGATATATGTAGAAGTGCCATGCATACATTTTGAAAATAACGATATCTATTGGGCACGAGACCCTGGTGTTTTTATTTATTTTCATGATATTCTATGACGTGTTTATCATGCTCAATAATTGTGTTTGATATATGAATTTGTTGTTTGTGTTTGGGGTATGTAGTTGCCGTACTTTGAATTTTTATATTGGTTTCTAACCCTTGCTGTACCTTTGGCCATGCTGTTTTCTTTTGGCATATATTATCATTTGTTTACAGATGGACCCAGTACCCGAGAGCCTAGCCCATTCGGGGGTGCGCTCACTCGTCTTTGATCATCGGGAGGACCCAGCTGCATGGGTCACCCAGGTGCCAGTAGTGCAGCTTATACTGGACCGGTTTGCACTTTGAGAGGGACCGTCGAAGTGCGGCCCCAAGAGAGAACCCACACAGTGGAGACCATCCAGATACCTCTACTACCCATCTGGATGATTATATAGTTTTTGGTGGATCAGGGGCAGCTTCAGCACTACATCCCAGCTGCACAGCCCTTGCAGCAGCAGTCACCCTAGGCTCCTCCCCCGCCGTTCGTTTTGGTAGCGGGAAGAGGACCCTGAGGAGGATCCTCAGGAGACCCTTGATTACCATCCTTTGTAGGCCCCCGAGCCTCAACCTCAGGAGAATGGGAATGTAGATTCCCTTGATCCTTCCTCTGACGTAGATGTTGGACCTTCCTTCGGGGGATTGTCCAACGGGTTTCACTAGGCGTAGACCATATTAGAGTGTTAGATTTTGAGGCAGCGATTTTTGGGTAGTCTGTTAGCGGCTACTGTTGGCCATAAGTTTTAGATGTGGTTTTCCAGACTGTCGCTACCTAGTAGTTTTTAGAGTTGATAGTATTTTCTTTTCTGTCAGTTTCTTTTTGAAATGGACATGTTGTCCACAGTTCCTTTATGTATATAACTTACTGATGATGCATATATACAGGTATACGAGTTATATTGATGTTCTCTTGAGTAATTGTTTATTACTGCAGTAAAAAGAAAAAAAATTATTACGATTTTCGTAGTAAGAAAGATATAACTAAAGAAATTCTATTTTCCGAAAATAACCAGCAAATTTTTATTTTCCTGTTTCACGTTATTTTGGGTCACCATGTGATATCGGGTTTAGGGTGTCACAGAAACCCTAAAATCACAAAAGTTAGGGACGAAGGGACAAGAGAAGAGGAGAGAGAAATGAAAAATGAGAAGATAAGGCAAGGAGTAAAATGGGATAGTATGTAAAAGGCTAAAATCGACATTAAAAAAAGGGGATAAAACAGTCAATTCGCCACAATTTTACTGTAGAGCTACAGTAAATTTAAGTTGGGCCTTAAGAAATAGATAGATGATGATGATGATAATAATAATAATAAGAGTTTAATTGCTATGCACTGACAGTGTAAAACATTTTTACACAGACAACTAATCACCAATCATGATATGGATGACTTTTAAGGTAGTTAGGATAAGAGTCAATTTTTTTTTACTGATGTGACCACTTATAATGGATAGGGGTGTTCGCGGATTGGATTGGATCGGTTTTGAGCCAAAAAACCATCCGATCCAAAGATGAAAACAACTTGCGGTTTGGATTGGATCGGTTTGCTTCCTTAAAAAAATCCGATCCAATCCAATCCAATCAAATGCGGTTTGGATTGGATTGGATAATTCGGTTTTTACCGATACATCGTTACATAGTTATATTAAGTCGAAAACCAACATTAAACTTATATATACTAGAATTAATATAGTTCTAGTTCCTAAGTACATGCATAAAATCTTCTAGTAAATGAATAACTATTGATTCCTAGGTACATGAATAACTATACACATTCCAATACATCTAATATTTGACAATTCCAACAAAAATATTAAAGAGAATGAGAGTGTTCGTTTATAAAAGTATGAAAAACAATGCTTAAGTATGAGTAGTACTATAATTTAAAAAATAATAGTATATGTATATAGTAGGTCGGTTTGGATTGGATTGGATTGGTTTTCACTAGGGGATCCGAAATCCGATCCAATCCAATGAAAAAAAAGCGGTTTTTTCGGTTTTCGGTTTTTCGGTTTTCGGTTTAGTCGGTTTTCGGTTTTTCGGTTCGGTTTTTGCGGTTTAAATTGGTTTGGATCGGTTGATGAACACCCCTAATAATGGATGTCTGTGAAAAAATGTTTTATACTGTCATTATATAGCAATTAAATTCTAATAATAAATACAAAGGGTAAATAAAGGAAAAGAAATTGCCCTAAAAAGTCAACGAGTGACAATTTGTGAAATTCCCCCGCATAAAATAAAAAGGCCAAAAATTTCAAAACTCAAAAATTTCAATCATTTCCCGCTCATACATCCTTCCTTCTCCCCCTCATTTGCATCTCTTTCAGACTTTCACCACTTCCTTCTCAATCTACCAAACCCTCTTACCCACTAATTTAATCCCATAATTATTAATTATTATCATTATCATTATTATTATTATTATTTTTCTCTCAACCGCCCATGTCAGCTTCCTCCACTCGCCGGATCAAAGACCGCGGCGGCGGATCAGACGGCGTCGCCACCGCACTTTCCAAACCCACCGCCGCTCTCAAACCCTCCAGGTCCGTAACCCCTCTTTCCACCTCCCGCAAACTCCCTTCCCCTCCTCTCGACGCTTCCTCTAAGTTCTCTACCGACAAAGAGAACCGCCGATCCGCTTCTCGAGGATCTGCTTCCAACCCGACCCACAAACCCGTGATCCGACCCGTTCCTCGCGTCGACAAATCCTCCCTCCTCTCCGCCTCCAGGGAAGCCCGTGAACGGAGGTCCACGTCGTCGGTCCCCAGAGGTAGGAGTTCTAGCCCTTCTGAATTCAGTAGGATTTCCTCAGTTACACATAAAACCCGTCGGGTTTCCGTGGATCGGATCGTGAAAGAGCCGACCCGAGAATTGGGAAGTGGTGGCAAATTCGTGAAACTGAATAACGGGTCTGTGAAAAATGGTGTGAACACGGAGACACAGATTGGAAGTGGTGAAAAGGTTAAAACTTGCAGAACCTCAAGTGTTCTGAAACCGAAGGTCAAGGGAAGTTTTGAAATCTGTGTTGAAAAGTGTAGTTCTGAAAGCGAGTTCAGGGTTCAGGGTAGTGTTGGCGTTAATGGGCATAAGGTAGAACCGTGTTTCGTTGAGAAAGATTCGATTTTGGAAAATGGGTGTGAGGATTTGCGTTCTGAAACGGAGAAAAACGCAGAGAATGAGTGTGTTGTTGTTGGTGGTGGTGGTAGTAGCAGTAGTAGCAAGTACCCTAGCAGGCTTCATGAGAAGCTTGCGTTTCTAGAAGGGAAGGTGAAGAGAATAGCCTCAGATATAAAGAAGACTAAGGAGATGTTGGATATGAATAACCCTGATGCATCAAAGGTGATACTTTTGGATATTCAGGACAAGATCTCTGGTATTGAGAAGGCCATCGTTAATGTTAGAGGTGATGATTCAGATGGTAAAATGGGGTTGAAAAGAAGTGATGCAAGTAATGGTAAGCAATTAGATAAGGTTGATAATGATGGGTTTCAAACTATGAAAGTGGATCATGAGGTTAAAAGCTTGGTAAAAGGGTTGAACAATGAGGAGCTGGAGGCTAGATTGTTTCCTCATCATAAGCTGCTGCAAAATCGGACACTGATTAAGGAATCATCAGGAAACTGTTTAAGCAATGAATCTCAATCCTCTGTGGTGAAAGATAAGGTGTTGAGTCCTGTTGATGAGAACTCAATAGCAATAGAGTTCTTGGCTTCCCTTAATAAGGAGACAAGTAAGGTTGATAATATTGTGAATTGTTGTGATGTTCAAGAAACAGATGGCAGTGGTGCCTCTGATGGAATGAATAACTCTTCTTCCTGTGCCTTCAATCAGAAGTGTGACATTGACCTACTCCTTGAGGCAGAAGAGAAGCTTGAGGAGTTTGATGATCAAGAGAACAAGGAAGATTTTGTTGGAGAGGAGACTGATGAAGCTTTCAATTACTCGCTGAAAGAAATCGGAAATAAAATTGCCACAGCAGGGTGGTTCGTGTCTGAAGGGGAGGCTGTCCTCCTTGCTCATGATGATGGCTCATGTACATATTATGATATTGCCAATTGTGAGGTATGTAAGCTAGTTGTTGTAGATTGCAAATTTAAAATGTCCATATATGTCATAGTTTTGGGCTTAATATGCTAATTTTCTTGTTTGCATTTTTCTATATTTGCAACCTGCTATAAATTGGTGAAAATGAGGTAGCTGATTCTGTTTTTTTTTTCTTTTCTCAAAATAAGTTACTTACCATCTCTTTGTTTAAAGGAGGAGAGGGGAGGGGATTGATTTTATTGGAGTGGAAGGGAAGTAAGAGGACAGGAAGAAAAATAAAATTCCCTTGTTTTAGTTAAAGGGGAGAGGAGGGGAAGGAAAATATGTAAGGGCAACTTTGAAATTAAAAACGATAACTGACGTTTAGCTAACAGAGTTCACAAATTTTAAGTCATTCTCTCTTCCAAATCTCTCCAATTTTGGAGGGGAGACAAAAATTAGAGGAGACTGGAAAGGGATTTTGGCTCCTCCATTTTCCGTTCTGAACCAAACGAGAGATTTATATCAAAATCCTTCCCCTCTCCTTCACTTACCCCTTTTGCAAAAAAAGAGAAGAAGAGAGTGGGAAGTGAGGGTGGTTTGAAAATTTTCCTATAGTAGTAGGTATAAGGGAAAGGTGTATGGATTCAGGTAGAGGAAGAATAACAAAGTTATTAGATCCAAGTGATACCTTCTTCATAAACTTAGACATGTGTATGCAGGCATGATGTAATGTAATTGTCCTTCTAATGTTTTCCAAAATAAAAACTGCGTAGATTGGTATTTGGATTTGGTAAAAGCATAAATTAGCCTTTTTTTTCATCTTTTCAGGAAAAAGCTGTATATATGGCCCCATCCGAAATTTCACCTAATTTGTGGAGAGATTGCTGGGTAATTCGTGCACCTGGTTCAGATGGTTGCTCTGGAAGGTTTGTAATAGCTGCATCTGCTGGCAATACTATGGATTCAGGCTTTTGCTCATGGGATTTTTACACCAAGGAAGTTCGAGCTTTCCAAGTTGAGGTTGGGACAACGTCCTCAAGAACAGCACTTCGACCCTTGCCCAATAACATTGTACAAAGAAGAAATTCTGTATCTAGCATTCTGGCTGCAGAAGCTAGGCAATGGTGGTATAAACCGTGTGGACCTCTGATTATCTCTACTGCCAGCTCACATAGAGCTGTAAAAGTTTTTGATGTTCGTGATGGAGAACTAGTCATGAAATGGGACCTTCAGAAACCTGTTATAGCAATGGAATATTCCAGCCCTTTGCAATGGAGAAACAGAGGAAAAGTAGTAGTAGCTGAAGCAGAATCCATTTCTTTATGGGATGTGAACTCCCTTAGTCCTCAAGCTCTGCTGTCTATTTCTTCCCCTGGTCAAAAAATTACCGCTCTCCATGTGAGCAACACTGATGCAGAGTTGGGTGGAGGGTTTCGGAAGAGGTGAGTAAAGTTTGAACCTTAACTTCTGACTCAGTCTTTACCTATTATGTTCGGTTTGTGCATTTCTTAGTTCTATTTTATTTGTTTACCTCTGACAATCTTGGTAGCGTATTGCCTTTTTTCTTCAATAAAACTAATTCTTTCATAGTTGCTGTATCTCATTCTATCTACTACTAGCATAAAGACATGTATCTTTATTCTAATTTCAAAGGAAAAGGGAATTTTCCTAAGTGTTTCTTTGTAGGGGTGGAGTTATGAGGTTAAAGAAGAACAATACTTTATTTAGGGAACCAAGTTAAAGAATTTATATTTTTTTCCAAAACAATTTCATGTAAAATTTTTTTTAAGAATTTTGGGGTAGCCATGGCTACTGTATGAATTCACTACCCTCCGCCCCTGCTTCTTTGTCATGCATTTTCACAATTTTTTAACTAAATTTAAAAACATAATGCAGAGTAAGCTCATCAGAGGCTGAAGGAAACGATGGTGTGTTCTGCACTTCAGATTCTATTAATGTCTTGGATTTCCGCCAGCCTTCTGGTGTGGGAATTAGGATACCGAAACACGGTGTCAATGTGCACTCAGTTTTCTCTCGTGGAGATTCTGTCTTTCTTGGGTGCACCGGCTCAAGTTCAATGGGCAAGAAGCAGTCCTCATCACTGCTACAACAATTTTCATTGCGCAGACAAGGACTCTTCAGCACCTATGCTCTTCCAGAATCCAATGCACACTCACATCATGCAGCAATCACACAAGTTTGGGGTAATTCTGAGTTTGTTATGGGTGTTTGCGGCTTAGGATTACACGTGTTCGATGCAGTGAAAGATGATGCACCGCGGGTTGTCAATATGGATTGCTCCGGTGTTCAAAGCTTTAGAGCAGTTGTTGGCCCAGACGACTTGTATTGGCCTTCCTTTGATTATATGGGATCTCGTGCTCTTCTGATATCAAGAGATCGACCAGCTATGTGGAGGCATCTAATAGCTTGATAGTAATGAATTTACCTTCTAGTAATTTCCAGTTTCAGAATAGGATTTTGCTACGTGTTGCTGCTTTGGTTTTCCTTGCTATGCTTTTTATTAATGAAGGACTAAATTTTGGTCTTTTATTAGATGCAAAAATAATGTTAGGTGTGGATGCTTGTGTGTTTAGTATTTTATGCAATAGCCTCAGATTTGCCCAGGGTGACCACTTATAGTGATCACTGATAGTCTGGAAGAGGTATATTTATATATGAAAAAAGTTCCTTTGAAATGAGTTTGATTTTAAATTAAGAAAATAAAAGTTTATCTACCGCTAGTAGATCATTTAGTGGGTTAAGATCATACTGTATTTTATTAAATTAATGGTAGATATACTCTTATTTTCTCATTTTTGATACATTCATTTTAGAGGAGTCTTGCTCTTTTTATACATACCAAATCATAAGGCCTAACCTTACTATAGTATCAAAGCACAACGTCCAACTCTTTCAGTAGGGAAGGAGTTATAAGTTTATAATCCCTACATTTATGCAAACTTTCTACAATGCCCTCAGGGACTGTAACTAGGTTAATGCCATTATCTTTACACTACCGAACAACTTTTTTTGTACTCACTGCAAGTCTACAATCAACTGACACTTTGCTCTTCTTGACTACAATTTACGCTATATTAGGTATATTAGGTATACAAGCTTCTAATTACTTAAAACCAATTTAACAAAACAGATATAGATGACAAAATAGCATAAGAAATCAAAATTTATGTTTTTTAAGTAACAGTTGATCCAGAACATGAAATCCAAAAGGAGAGATCCAATCTACAGAACAAATGTCATCTGTGATGAACTTTTTGCATTCAATTGGTGGCTATTTACACTTAAATTGGTATCCAAATCCCTTTCAGCTATTGCCTGCCCTTTTTACCTCAGCATTACTACAGGACAATCTGTACATGTATGAGAAAATCCCCTCAAATGTCTGAGTCTGTCTCGCGAAATGGCAGTGGAACTGTCTTAACTGCCCGGAAATGACCAACATTGTTTAGATGCTCATTCTCCAACCTGTTCACAATAAAGTTAAGTTCATAAGTGATAGTGTGATTGTGTTGACCATTTCACTACTGTGGAGAAAAACAATCATCTTGAAAGCTTGAAGTTTTAATATAAGTTATGTTTTTAACATAAAATCAAAACCTTTTATAATCAAGTAGCAAGGCAACTTATAGTCATGACTAAATGAAATTGATGCACTACAAGAAGGGTATTCTGAAAAAGGAAAACGTCCTTTTCAGCTTTTCTAAAATAGTTGAGAAACTACCTGTAGAAATTCCAATGCCCTCGTCGAATAACCTCCAATGACGCTAACAAAAAGTCTAGTAGCTTTGTCTGAACAGGACCCACTTTGAGATGCATGACAGTCTCCGCCCAAGCCAATCTTAGGACAACATTTAGTGCCTGAAATTCAATATCCCTTGCTGATTAAGAAAAGCCAATATATGATTACAATGTTCAGATCAGAAAGTGGTAAAGAGAACTTACCATAGAAATGTAGTATATGCTTTTATTCTTTAGAATTAGATCATCTCTGAGCCATGGGTTTCTGGAGTTCGGTTTAAGAAACCCCCAGTCCTTGACAAAATCCCAGTACAATTGATAAACTGTGGCCATCCCAGAAGTGATTAAAACTACACCCAACCATAAATAGTTAGATTGCCTGCCATATGTTACTCTAGCCCACGCGGCAACCATTGCTGAAACATATTTCCCCATGTTAGCCAAATGGTTAACATCAGAGTCATCCAACCATCGTCTTGCACACTGGTAGTGAAATTCAAATAGCACGTGTTAGTTGTTGACATAGAGTATATGCAGTATTTTAAAAAAATCAATTGCCAAATATATCATATCCCCAATTATTGAGGAAGTTGATTAGTTCCTTAATTTGCTATGCAAATACAGAATTTACATTGCCTCCCAGCATCGAAGTCTTACCTGCAATGCACGCCAAAAATATGGCAAAAATGAGATGATATAGGTTATTTCCATATATTGCCTCCCCGAATGGCAGCTCTCAGGGTGGTGTGTTTTGAAAACACTAGCAAAAATGTGACAACTTGTTGTTTCCAAATGCCTTAGCAATGGAATCTGTAACCACAACATACAAATTTAATGTTGATTAGGATGAGTAATGATAAGTAAAGGGAAACGAAGGACAAGAGTAGAATCAACTTGTTGTAGGCTATAAGCTCACCTGGCTAGTTAGTTGGTCAGCCATAAAAAAATCCACCAGCAGAACCTGTAGGAATGATAAATCAAGTGGTGCCAAGTTCAGTTTTCTACATGACTATCAATTGCTTCAAGGGGTTAATGAAAAGTTTACCTTATAAAATGGAGAGCAGACTATGTTGCGCATAATACGGATGAAGCAGAAACGGGTTGGGCGATAAAAAATGTCAAAAGGGCAAATGAGCAGAAAGAGGAAAAACTGAAAATGGAAGTTCATAATCAGCACAAAGGTTTAACTATCTCTGAGTTCTTTAAAACTTGAATAACATAAAGTTATTATAAGCAAACTAAGCTATTAACTTGGAAAAGCTTTAATGATTAGACTAACCAGAAGAAGAATTCCAGGAATTGCATCAACTTGGCTAGGAGAAAATCCTGCAGACCTTAGAAGCAGGTGTATCACCATTGCCCCAACCACAGTGGTCATAAAGGTGGTGCACATTAGAAATGCATCTCTGTGCTTTAGCGCTGTGCTTGGTGAGAATTCAAATATGAAATTGTGATTTATTCTTGTACCCTTCCACATGTACAGGTTGCATCCATACATAAACAAGTGTAGGCTTAACAATGCAAACACACTGCACAAATTCATTGTAACCATTAGTACAGTTACAATATATAACATAGGTGCACAAATTCTCTGTCTTAACTTCTACTGCTTAGATGTTTAAGTCAGCTCTTAGAATCTTAATTTTGTTCAATTATGTGCAATTTAATGGTTTATAATTGTGATTTGGAAAATGAGTTTAGCTGAAATTAAAACTTAAGAAAATTTCTTTTTATCTCATTTTCACCCATGTCAAGAACTTGGCACATGATGTACCAAAAAAATAGAACTTGGCATATGTAATAATTTCTAGGCATCTAGTAGAGAAAAATTAGGTAGATTCCATTCATATTTTTTTCTACAAATATGTTTTGAACCACAGAACATATTCCTTTATGTTTAACACTTTTGTTCGAAGAATTAGGATATGGAATAGAAGACTTAGTATACTTTCAATATTCATATAGAAAAGAGCTAAGTCATGTATCAAGTAAGTTCAACTAGGGAACCATGCGATGTAGCACCTGAAAATAGGATAGACAGTTTCCATATAAGCTGGCTCTGTGCTAGAGGAGAATATTCCACACAAATGTGCTAAGATTGCGTATATACAAAACAAAGATACGAAACAACCTGTACATAACCCTGCAGAGACAGTAACAAACAAAGAAACATCAATAAAGGGGTAATGAGGGGAGAAAAACCCATGATTTACATATCCAAATCCACATTAAAAAAAGGAAGAAAAAAACCGAAGACAAAATTTGACCCACAACATTGGTTGGTCCACCCAGGGGTGTCACTGCCTTGTTGTATGAGGTAGATATGACTAACTCAAAATTTTAGGACTTATTGGTTTGCATTTTTATTTTCTATTTCTATTTTTTAAAAATTATTTTTATTTTTAAATTTTGAAAATATGTTTGTTTTGACATATTGTTTTCTATTTTCATTTTTTATTTTTGAAAATTTGGGAAGGAAACATTGAAAACAACTTTTTTTTTTATTTCTAGATTTGGACCCAATACAGGAAATGTTTTCAATGAAAATATTTTCACTAAACTCAATCAAACGCATTTTCAAGCTCATTTTCTATTTTAACTGAAAATGAAAACAGGAAATGGCCAAACCAAACAGGCCCTTAAAAACCTTGTCCATTTACTTTAGTTTTTTTTTTGAATTTTTTTTGGTTAAGATTGGTCTATTTAATAATATTAATTTTTTGGCCTCCTTTATGTAAATAATATAGCTCTACCCCTCCACCACACACTGCTCAAATTAGTGGCCACTGGCTAGTAGCAATACGTGAAATTTTTATTCGGCTTGTGTGTTGGCTTATGCGGTAAACACACGATAGATATTGCATTACAGTTTTGAAGTGATGCTAATGTCAGTAGGCATAAAATACAGGGTTTTCACATTTAGACAGCACTGCTAGGAAATAATGGGAAAATATAATGAACACACTTTACTTTTTTGTTGAATATTCCTAAATATACATTAATAGTTTAAGTGAATATTAAGGGAAGGTTATGACTTGGGAGAAAGAGAGAGAGAGAGAGAGAGAGAGAGAGAGAGAGAGAGGCATTACCAATAAGGAAGGTGGTCATGTGAGAATCTTTGTGCTGTTGGGGTCTTAAAAACGTCATTGCCTTTTTCCTATCATTGTTAGCGAAGTGCTTTGTGAATATGGATTCCACTTCGTCCATTAGTCTAACAACCTTTCAATCAAGATATTATAATGCAAATAACCACCACTTATTAGAAATAGAAAGCTATATAATATAACTCATTCCACTCAGGATGAATTTGAGAAGAATCAAATCAAAAGGTACTTAAAAGTTGAATACATATGTTTGCTTCTTTTCCCTTGCTCCTTTCTCTCTCTTTTTATTTTCAAAAAAAGATTTAGGAAAAATAAATACCTTATCAGAACTAATGAAATGAGATCTCTTCACTTCTTTTAAATAACTTGCAGAAGCCTTGTGGCAAGACACCTGATCAAATGCCAATATATTTTTGTTCACATCATCGGAATTTTAGTTGAAAGATTAGAAATGCAAATTAACAAACAACTGAATTTAATATTGATGCACAACTTATAATGTAATTTTTTTATATTATTGATTAATTATATATTTTTATATGTATGACTTTTAAATTAATTGGTGGGAAAATCAATTATTTTTATGACATAGTAATATATATTTGAATGATATTGTAAAAAAAACAATTTGGACCATAAATCAATTAGAGGTGGGATCGATTTACACCGGTGTAAATCATTTTTCTCATCTTCAGCCGTTGATTTTGTTGTCATCCAATGGTGATTATGATTTTAACTTTAGCAATAATTTACACCGTTGGATAAAAACAAGATCAACGACTAAAGATGAGTATAAATAAAAAATAATTTACATTGATGTAAACCGATCTCTCCTTAATCAATTATGTTATGTATGAATACTAACGAGGGGAATTATATAGTTAATGTGTAATTATTAAGGATTTAATTGCTTTTCATTGTCAGTGTCAATATTTTTTACACCTAATTATCCATACCATAATTTCTGATTGGTTGAAAGTGTAAAAAACTTTATTGGGACACTGCGGACTAATTAAACTCAATCATTAATCATCATAAAATCAAATAACAGTAATGACTATTGCCACTCACCCTCAGGCATTATTGAGTTAGGTAAAATTTGCAGAGACTACCAAAACCAAAATGTTTTAGTCTCAATTGCGATTGCAAACCTAATTTTAGAACCTTATCATAACGTAAGATATTTTACCCTATGACTCGTAGAGGGGAAGTAGTGATTCTGCTACTATATGATCTTTAGGTCATGCATGCGTTATGTGAACGATATAGGTTTCACTATTAGAAATTCATGCATTACTTGTAGATTTTCTTGCAGATTTTTTCTACAGGAATTTCTTGTGAATTTTTCTACAATTTTTTTAAAAATAAGATTTTTTCTTGTAGATTCAAATTTGTAGGAAAATTTGACATTTCCTACGAATTTAAATTTTTCTCAAGAAAATTTACAGGAAAAAATTACCCACAAAGGTATTACCTATGAACAAAAATTCATTGAAAAAGCTGTAGGAAAGCTGTTTCATATGAATTTTTGTGTAAAATGCATTGGTAATCAGAAAATTTCTATTAGTGTTTAGAAATTAGGCTGATTATATCATTGAGTATATGTTGAGTCTCTCACAACCTTCATGTGAAAAACATAACCTTGAGTTGCAAGTTAGTTTGAATCATGATGAATAATAATGCCAGAAAGCACCATTTTTACTTCACTTGCAAACAGTATTGAATGATCCTAGAGTAACACCTAAAAGCAAGGGCTCTTATATGCATATATACCCAAAACGTAACTAACCAAGGAATAAAAAGAATATGTCAGACACCTGCTGTTGCATATGCATATTTGTACATGTAGTGTTAGGTATAATGAGTCGAAGATATTTTATTTTAAGCCATACCTTCTCAAATTTCTTGAGCATCTTTGAAAATGCAACCATATTAAGTGAGCTGCCAAAATGAGAGAATGCGGTAAGAAATTGCATTCATGAAAAAGGCACTTACAGTAAGTGGGTAAGGCCTATAAACACACCATCCAATGAAATATACACATATTACGTAAAGGAAGGAAAAATTCAGTGACACATGCACTTGCGTGACCAAAAAAATGAAGTTATTCGGAAGTAATACGTAATATTTCTTTCACACGAAGAACAGGAAGTTTCAGATTTTAATTAGATCCTAGCATGTCACTGCTCACTGGTCTCTTCATCAGCTATTTCATGTGTGTACAAAGTTGTTCAACTAGTCACTAGTCCAAAAAACTAAGCAATGTTTTATGCACCTTCTTTTTCTTTGTACCTGCAACTTTTTCAAAGATTGCTTTTTGCGAATTATTTTTTAAAGGTTAGTGCGCTTAACTAGAAGTGATAGGATGACCAAACAATATAAACATGAGGCGATAGATATCACGCTTCTAATTGATTCCCCCCCCCTTTCACTTACATTTTTTAATCTAGTTTTTATTTTGTTAATTTATTTACTTTCATTTGAATTACGACTATATGATAAATATTTCTAATTACTATATATTAAGGAAAAGTTGAATACCATCGCTAAGGCTGCTCACCAAATTAAGGCAGAAATACAACTTGTAGAATACAATTTTTTTTATTATCAACAAAAAAAAAAAAAGAATACATTTTTTATTCAAAGTAAATTTGGTTTTTATCATAAAAGATGCAATCTTTATCTCTCTCTCTCTCTCTCTATATATATATATACAAGGACTTCTTTTAGTGGTTATTTTGCTAGAAATAGGATAAATTAGTTCGGTTTCTCAAATACGTCTGGAGTGACGGAACTAGCCATTGAAATGCATAAGGGGGGAAAATAATTTGAAGAAAAACTGTATAACATAGTGGATTTTGAAGGGGCCAAGGCCCTCTTTTTGTTATTATATATATATATATATATATATATATATATATATATATACAAGACAAGACGCGGTCCCTGTATATATTATGTGTACGAACCAATCATATATAATTTCTTTTACGGTTTTAGGAAATGCCTAATTAAATCATAGATTAAATTTAGGTATATGAAAATAATAATGAATAAGGACCAGAAATATTTTTTAAAATTTTTTTTTCCAATGATAGTGAAATAAGAGAGGTGAATTCTCTGATATCACAAGATAACTTTTACTTTACCTATGTGCTCCAATCAGGTGGCGAGAATTTAGTCTTATGTGATATTTCAGATTTATTAACTCATTTAATTAAGATAACGTATTCTAATTAAACATGATAACTTTTATCCAAAATTATTAGGATACCAGAAAAGACACCAATAACAAAAATGTTGAACTACAAACTTGACAAGAAAGATCTCCAGCTAGTTTGAATTTTTGTTCATTATCATTTTGAAGTTGTGATTGGATCGGTGAGGTTGGCAGTTCATATTTGATCTTGTTTTAGTTCCTTAATAGAAACGTCTTGGCCCATATAATCCAACAGTCACACCAATCACCTATTTTCGTTTACTACATCTAACAAAAATCTTACGGCGTGTTGTGAACATCCATCTCCATGCAACTCAAGATTACCCTCTTTTAATCCTTATCCTCTGATTCAAATTCAAGGCTAACCTACCCCAAATCAAAATTCCAATATTCTTTCCTACTACTATATATGCTTCCCATCTGGCGCCACTACGTCTACATATAATTAATACCAATTTATATTCTTCGTAATAATAATAATAATAATAATAATAATAATAATAATAATAATAATAATAAATGAATGAAAGGGTCATTAAATTAATAGTAACCTGTAAGTTTTGAGAAGGCCAAGGCCTTTATAGAGCTCTACAAATGCACTTCTAATCATCTTCTCAGCGTATTGAATTTTTCTCTTGTTAATGAACTCTCCAGACCCTTCTTTTATTGGATTGTTCACTAAATCCTCCCACAACATGGAAGTAACAGCCGTGATTGCCCTTGTTGGCGTGGTGGTAGGAATATCAATTCTCATTGCCATCTTAGCTTTTCCCTTCTTTGTCTTTACCCTCGATGCTGAATTCACAAAATTTACACCATTCCTTTCCAATGTCGTGATTACTTCATCAGTTTGTGAAACTTCTGAATTGGTTTCATCCGATTCTCCAAAACTTTCTGCACAAAACAAATATATAAGTATATGCCCCATATATGGAGAAAAGAGTTACATATACCTTCTTACTGCAAGAGGTGAGTTGAGAAAATCTTGACAATTAGATTTTATTTGACTGATACATAAATATATGTGATTTTTTAAGTGGTTATATAGTTACTAAATAACTTCTAACACCTTTATTAATAGGATTTAATTGGTATATATGCACTATAATATAAATATTTTTACATTAGCAATTCATCATAAATTAACATATTAGTAAAAATGTTTGATACTTATCCTAATACCTTAAATGTCACTCATATCATGATTTGTGATTGGTTGACATTGTAAAAAACTTTAAATCGACAAAGTATAGCTAACTCTTATTAGTATTTGGATGATGAAGATTCGCTTTTTTAAGATGTGCTTAAAATACAATTTCTAAAATAATGCGTTAATTTTTATACTACTATTTTCAACAAAAATTTGCCCAATTAATTTTTCATTTAGTTCTGGCTATCGAATTAAAAAAAAGAGTTTAATTGTTATTCACAGACAATGTAAAATATTTTTATATAGACATCCAATCATAAATTATCAAATCATTAAAATAATTTTATTTTTATCATATCTACCTTAAAAGTCACTTATACTATGATTGGTGATTAATTGACAGTGTAAATCAGTGCGTACCAATTAAACTCTAAAAAACCGTTCGTTTTATCATTTTCAAACAAGGACAGCGTGTTTTTCACTAAACTTTATGTAGCAAAAATTTTAAAATTAAAAAACCCGTAAACCAAAACTCTACCATTTATTGAAGTTTTAATATTCAACTGAAAATAGTTACCGGAAAAAGAATTTAGATGGAAAGCAAAAAAAGAAGAATAAGAAGAGAGCTGACCGGAGAAACTGGAATCCCGGCCAGGAGAATGAGGGAAAATGCCGGTGTTAGAAGGCTTGGACGGCGGACCCTTCCGGCGCCGGTCACCGAGAACTTGCTTAAGGTCTAGCAAGATCTCAAACTGCTTGTTCAGCATTTCTCCTCTCTCGAGAAATTCACTCTCTTGTTTCTTGTAGAATTGATTCACTTTGTTAAGCTCTTCATCTAGCTTCGCAAAAAACACATGCACCTCATCCTCTTCTGAAAACAACTGTGCAAGCTCAGTTTCATACACTTCTTCTTCGCTGTCCTCCATGGTTTTCCTCCTCACCTGCTACACAAAATATATCCATATTTATAGCTACTTTTACTCTTTTTCATATTCATTTATGTTTACATTAATTGTTCAGCATGTTTTTTTTTGTTTTCCGTTTCTTTATTTCTCTACGATGCACAATGGTTTCGTGATATGATATGATATGTGAGCAATAGTACCTTCCCACAAGCGCCAAAATCGTTTTCCCTGACTTTCGTGAGAGAATGAGAAACTACTCCCCAAAAAGAAAAGCACAAAAGGGTTTCAGAAAAAAAGGACACTAGAACTTACTTTAGAGTCCTCAATAATATGCCATTTTCTCACTCCCCGCGTTTTTGTTTTTATCCTTTTGTGACAATCATTTTGTATACTCCCTCCTTTAATTATTACTCCCCACTTAAGAAAAAATAAACATAAATATCAAGCTCATTATTAGGTATATATAAGTCAGATGTCAAAGAGATCATCTCAGAAAAAGAAATTGTCAAAGAGATACTCCCTCCCGTTTTCGACCAATATAAAAGACAAAATCCTAATTTATCAAGATCAAGGAGAATTATTAAAATCAATTCATTTTAAATTTTATTCTACAAATGTTCCTATTTAATTATTACTAATTCAACTAACTTATTTATTCCCAGTGAGCTAAACCAAAGCATTTACATGGGAAAATGTTGAGTGTCTTTAATATGAATTTTATAATAAATAAGGATAGAAATATAATTTAACATAAAATTTGATCACTTTTTCTTATATATTGAACAAAAAAAAGACTATTTTATCTTTTATATTAAGGATCGGCGGGAGTAATATTTAGATATATACGGAATTAATTTTAATTTCCATATATAGTTCATAGATAAATACAATCAAGATTAAAATATGACAGCATTATAATCTCATGCATATTACTGTTTTATCAAACATAGCAATTGGTTTGGATACATCATGAGTCATGACCTATTTATATTTGATTGGACCACAGAGTTATGAAGGTTTTACTGCAATAGAATGGACCATTGCAACGCATACGTTTTCTTGGTTTAATATTAGCTATAAGTAACTGACGTATAGCTGTTAGATAAATGTAATTTTAAATCCTTGGTGAGAAACACATGACTTGAGTTTGTTTATATATACATCACAATTCACATGCTAGCTTTGAAGATTGGAATAGGAACAAAAATGGAAGAAGTGTGTTAAGAGTACGTGAACAGGACATAACACGAGGTTATATACGAGAAATGAGTATCATAAGATTAAGCGTTTCGGGAATTCTCCAAAACAATTTCTTTGTCCGAAAATGACGTCACTTTTTTTGTTTTTGCCTGTCTTTTAGGAAACGATTTCATTATTTTAATATCTAAACTTGATACATCTCTTATATATGCATTTATTTTATGAGTTTAATTGCTATGCTAATCATTGTTACAAAAAAATAGTTTTCTTTCTTAACTTCATTATTTAAGAAGAATCTTGCTAATCAATATTTTTTAAGGAATCAATAAAAAAAAATTATATTAGAAAAATATGTCTAAAACTTTTCAATATATTAAATAAATTATTTTTCATACAAAGTTTTTCTTTTGGTATTCCTTAACACATGTGTAAGAACCCAGGTGAGCATTCTCCAATTACGAAACTAGAATTGGCTTTCAATCCGCATACGACACAACTGTTCTATCTTTGAACATGGATTGCCTCATGTTACAAAAAATAACATTTAAGGTTATGCATTAACACACACAAAAACACTACAAGACAAAAATCCAGAAAATCATAGACACACGCAATAGTTTTCACACATGTCCCGAAAACTGCTCATATTTACCTGAAAACACCAAATAAATGAGCTGAAAACCGCCGGGGAAAATAACAACACGGAAAGCTCGCACAAACCCCATTAACTACACAATGATCTTATATTATATTATATTATATTAATTAACTATACTACTTTACCTGAATGATTTCTGGTTTATTGTTGTCTGAAATACAGAACTTGTTGGTGATGAAGCGAAAGGAATCAAAAGTGGAGCGACCAAAGTCACCTTGGGGCACTTGTTGTTGCTTGGGAACTCTTGCAAGTTTGATTTTCTTTATCTGTTTCTTGAGCTGCCTGTAGTTGACGAAGGCCTCCTTCCATTCTGGTATGAGTTGAGCTTCGAGCTGCTTTGAGAATTTAACCATTTTTTATTTGTTTCGGATATGGTGAAGGATATTCAAGAGAGAAGGTGGTGAGATGAAGATATAGAAAAAGAGCTTTGCTCAAAGTGGATGCGAGATTGAGAATGTCATCCAGGGATTTTATAAAGAGAAGAAGCCGTGTGGACAACATTAATTAAGAGATGCATATTATTGCTTTCCAGATATGCTTTTAATTACTGTTTCCCATTTATGATGGACATGCAATAAATGAACAGTACATTAAATAAGAAATCTTTATTACCAACAAAAAAACACTAACTCTCTCTCTAAACCCAGTTTTCTCTAAAACATGAGAATATGTTTTAGATACTTATTTTCATACAAAAAACAATATTGGAATATTTATAATAAAATGTTATAGTATTAAAATGGCTAATATGACCTAAACAGTTATTGGCTAAAGTCTTCTTAATATTCAGAGCGTTCATATATGGCTTTATAGTGACAGTAACACATGACTATTCGAATTGGGCCACTGTAATCTATAAACTCCATTGTTTGAATACTTAGATTTAATATCTCCTTTTATATAAATAATATATAAAATTATTTTACATAATATATATTATAATGTAATATAATATAATATTATAAATTATAATATTATGATATTATAATATAAGTATTATAAATATAATATATAAGATTATTTATATAATATATATTATAATGTTATATATATATATATATATATATATATATATATATATATAATATTATCTTATATAATATTTAATAAAAACAGTTTACGTTATATAAAATGTTATATATATATATATATATATATAGATGGGGAGATAGGAGAGATAAGAGAGAGAATATATGTAATAAATATGGATAATTTTATCATTTTTGGGTAGTATGTCCTCAGGACAAAAGATGTCATATGGTTTGTTGAGGGACAAGATTTTGGGTTTTTATCCAGCCTCTCACCCCGTTTCTGTACTGTCCCATGATCACTTTTCAAATCGAATATGGAACAGTTATTTTTGCGTTCTCCACTTCCTTACCTTTTTGCAAATTAAATCAAAAGCACCCCTATAAGTTTAAAAGTTCATCAACAACTCTAGCCACGTAAAAGGAAGTTAATGAGAGCCTCTCACAATATATTTTGTAAAAGCATATATATATATATATATATATATTACAAGGAAACAACTCATTACCCACAGCTAAAAGCCATCGGTAATCACCAAAAGCCGTTGGTAACAGTAACTTTCCGACGGCTTTCCGATGGCCAAAAGTCCCTCGGAAAGAGGATCCTCGGTAATTTACCGACGGCTAGACCGTCCATAATAACCTAAGCACTTTACCGACGACCTACGCCGTCGGTCCCTTCATATACGCATTAGGCCGTCGGTATTTATAATTTTTTTTTAAAATTTATAATTAAATTTATTAATTAGTTATTATTTAATTATATTTTATATTTATTAAATACTCTTATTTGTTATTAATTATTTAAAAATATTAATTTAATAAATAGTGCAAAATAAAATTAAAAATAACATTAAAGAAATTAAAATTATATCTAAATGATAAATAAAATATGTTCTTACAATACATAGAAATATAAATAAAAAAACTAATATGAAAATATAATAATTCCTATCATAATGATGAGGAGACTAGATAAGACCATCGAAAGAGTATTCATCATCGTCGGCCCTGGTGCGATCGATCGGTTGATCTGGATGGGGGGGGCTGCTGCTGCATTTGTTGTATGGTTCGTAACTTCTGCTGCATCGACGCCTCTATCTGAAGTTCCCGCTCCTCGGCACGCCGCTCGGACTCAGCCAGTCTCCGCCTCAGCTCAGCAATGTCCTGATTAGCGTGGCGACGGGCTCCGGTGGATGTTGTGGCGTTGATATCCAAGTACGAAGACCCTTTTCGATAGTTACCGGAAAGGTCTCCTGCACCGTAAAGACGACCCTTCTTCTTGCCGCCAACAACCTCTGCCCAAACATGCAGCAGCGCAAGCCGCTTTTCCGCCTTGGGGTCAGGTGGGGTGGAGGAAGAGGCTGTTTCCTGAGACATCATTTCCTTGAACTCCTCCTGTTATGCATAATCAAACAAATTAATTAAGACATTTATTTATAATATATAATAAAATCATATATTTTAAAACTATAAATAAATGGGGCATTACCTGATTGTGCCTAAAGCGCTCATCTACATACTCGTCAGTACCCTTCCTGGTATGGATGTGGCGGTGGAGCTCGTTAATTAGCACTGGTCTCCTTCTGTCCCTAACCTGTAAGTACACAAACATAAATTATAAGTAAACAATAATTAAAAAACTATAGAATAATATATGTATTGAATAGGAATGAAGGTATGAATGTACCACACGCTCAAAGTACTCCACCTGGTAGATGGTATTAGGGTTTCAAGAGGGATAATTTTTAAAAACAATTTATAAAAACCTCTTGAGCGGAAAAACCCTTTTACTAAAGGACCACGTAATGCACATAAATCGCAAGGATATTATGTTTACCTCTTGAAGTGTATCTTTACCATGAACACTGTGAGCACGTTAGTAGCAGTGGTAAATCACGAACACTTCTACGGTGTGAATGAGAATTTGATCTACACAGCCATAGTGCAGCAGATTCGAGGAACTCTGCTGCTATCACCACAAAAGGAGAAGTTCTTCTCTATCACCAATATTGTAAAGTAGCAATATATAACTCTACTCAGTCCATGTGAGCCAACCAAAGTCAGAGATAGCGTAGTGTTAGCTATCAGGATTAGGAGAGGCACGACACACAGAAAGAGAAAAGAGGGCGTGCTTGTCAAGGGTAACCGCGACCGTTATGAGTGTTCTGTGTTGTGTGTACCTTATGTGACGTGCACAGCTTACTAATAGTTGTCAGTCACTTAACCTAACCCAATTGGGCTACTGTACGCTATAGGCCCAATGTTTAATTATTAATTAAATCATATTTAATTAATCAATTAAATTAATTCTCTGAACATTTGCTCTATGCGTGTGACCCTATAGGTTCTCAATTAATTGACAATAATATTAATTATTATTAATCTTATTAATAATCAATTAATATTATAAACAATGAGCGGCATCTAGCAATATATCATTGCTACCCAATTAATTAGAATATTGACGTTACAAATAAAACCTTATTGTAACCATATATAATGTGCAGTCAACGTCCTTTTGTCTCAATGTCTTAATTGAACACAAGGCATAAATGTGTCATCCTTGTTAAATTCAATTATTTATTTCTTGATCTAGTAATTGACGTACGATCATGTGGGCCCAATATCTCATATTGTCCACCTTAGCATGGCCATGAATTTCTACGTCGCATACCATCAAGAGGCCTATAGACATTACTCCTGTTATGTAGAAGGGACGAATCCTATCTACATCACTCATATTCCTCAACATGTTTCATTGCAGGCCCAATAACTATCTTTATAGTTGTCCTGTTACAGACAACATTTAATAGTATTATAGCCTATAACTATATATGTTAGGAATTGTAGTGACTTCAAGTCGAATGACTGCTTCACTATGGTCACCATGAGAATCACTTATGACACTTACATAACTATTATGCACTGTTCTCATAGCGGGTCACTCCAGTATAAATATTCCACTAATATTTATACCTATGTGAAGACTTAATATCTTATACCTATGACTAGTGAAATGTGGTCATCAGTACACTCACATAATAGTCTTAATGTATTATTATTGTCCTTATTAATAATAATACTTGACTATAGATATTTAAGAATAGTATTCTATAATTCTACGGCATCTCACGGTCAAGTCATACTTGACGTTCCATTAAATGAACTACCAATTCTAAGAACTTTATTATGCTATAAATATGACCATCAAATACAACATAATAAATAAATGCCTCATATATATAAAATATAGAATAAAGTCATGACACTAGCACTAGTGCCAATTAGGCATAAATCTAATACCCATCGACCTAGTATGAGCGTCATGCTTCTGCGGAGCAAGAGGCTTGGTAAGCGGGACAACATTGTCTAGTGTATCAACTCTGCATATCTTCACATCTCCTCTATCGATAATCTCTCGAATGAGATGGAAACACTTGAGTATGTGTTTGGATCTCTGGTGAGATCTAGGTTATTGGCTTGCGCGATTGCTCCATTGTTATCGCAATAGAGGTCAATTGGGTCCGCAATGCTAGGAACAGTACCAAGTTCAGAGATGCACTTCTTGATCCAAACAGTCTCCTTTGCTGCATTGGATGCAACAATATACTCGGCTTCGGTTGTAGAATCGACAACTGTCTCCTGCTTTGAGCTCTTCCTGTTAGATTAATTATTTTAATTAATCAAAATTATGGATTAGCATTAATTAATTATATGGAATTATAATTAATATGTTAATTATGGTTAATAGAATTTTATCTATATAATGAATTGTATTGGGCTTATGTTTCTGATTAGCCCGTGATGGGTTGGGCTATTCAATTGATGCTCAATGAGAGGTTCCTGCCCTCATACGATAGGCGACTTAATCGTTATCCCATTAGACGGTTAATCCTAAGCTTGATGAACCAATCGTGATTGAGGGGAGTCTATTCTCATTCCAATGCTCAACCAGTAAGTAAGATGAAATCCTTATTTGGTGTCAGGTACCTATTCTTGATCTATCTCTTGTATGTAACGTGTATGATTAATAATAGTATGCTATAAACTTGTATCTATTATTGATCTGGGTTCATATAATTGTTTCACAATTCCTTCAATTGGTATCAGAGCCAATTTACAAATTATGGTGTTTATTATATTTTACATCAAGAGAAATTGATTTTGCTTGAACTGTTGTTTTTCAATTTATCATTGAATTCGATTTCTCTCTTAATGTAACCAAGTTTCTAAAAATTGATTGAGGGTTTCTCTTCACTGTTCATTGCGATCAAAACCCCTCAAGAATCACACGTTTTCGTTGAGAAAATAGAGAGAAATTTCCAAAATATCACGGCCCCTTGTTGCGCAAAACCCCAGAAATCTTGGTTCGTTTTTCATTCAATTGAAGCTGTGATATCACGAAATTAATATGGGGCTTCTGTAGATCGGACATCCACGATCAGAACTCCTCTAAAATTTGGTTGAGCATAGCTGGAGATCGAAGTGCGTCATTTTGTTCCGTTTTTTTGGCTTGTTTTTCGAACCTTATTGCTCCCCAATATGCCAACATTTTACAAAATTAGTTGAGGTATTCTCTAGATCGGTTTTCTACGAACAAAACCCAATAACAATATCTCGAAACGGTGACGAATACTAAGAGAACGAATCGGGACTCGTTCCGGGTCGTGAAGACCCGTTTTTTGCCCCATCCGGTGAAGAAGAAGCTTGTTGCTTCTCTGCGTTGCCTAATCTCGAAGCCCAGCGAGTGTGGGCGCGTGGGCCCATCTCCAGGGCCCGCAAAATTTTATTTTTTAATTTAAAAATACTAATTTATTATTTCTGGTGTTTTGGTATTTTTTAGGGAAATTTTGGACACTCTTAAATATTTTATATTGTTAAATCCGAGAATAATATGTAATTTTCAATTCTGTACTCTCGGATTTTGGGTCTAAAATTTTTTATAGTTATTCCTTACTCTATTAGTGACACTTTTGTATATCATACTCTCCCTGTTACTGTATCATTATTATGGAATTATTTTTTTTTAGGCCTTTAGGTAGATTGTTTATTTTATGTTCATGCATGATATGAAATTATCATATTCTTTGAATCATAAGTATTCTTAATTTGTATAACTGTAATCTCACCTATCGTGGGTACTTTTATGCAAATTTTATATGAGTTAAATAATTAAGATTTCTCTTAATTATATTTTGTATTATATTAATAATAATGATATCCTATCGGTATGTTATTATTAATATAATTTCTTATTATACAATGTACTATTTGTTTTATACTTATATCAATAATTTTTTGAGTACCCTATCGGTATTTGAATTTTTGGTGCTATAAGGTTTGTGCGTTGTATATATATATCTTTTTTGTGAAAATTCCCTTTGTGCCAATGACATTTTGTGTAACGCACTCTCTAATTAAAAGTGCAATGATTATGCAATTAATCTTAAAGTTTCAAATATGATTACTTTCTTGACATAATTTAATATTTTATATATATTATTTTTTTTCACTACTTTGCTTTCTGTATTTGAATCCAAAATTTTTTAGTTCCCTATTCTTTTGTAACAAATATATAATTTAGACACTCTCTAATAATTAGTTTTAGTCACAATTAAATTTTGGGTCATAATATGGGTTAAACCCATTCCTTTTTTTATTAAATAAACATATGTAGTGAATTGTTAATTATTAAACTGTGTATTATTTTATGTCAAATCATATAATTATGTTACCTCATTATTGGTAGTATTCTCACTTGTAAAATATCATTAAGATAATTTTGTTGAGAAATCTTGGGCTAATTGAAAATCGTGTTATCCTTGTAATCTATATGAAATATATTGATTTATGATCAGAGTTTTTTGTTTTGAGCTGACAATGTGGAAGGTTTTATGATACTTTCATTATACAAGTCACCAAAGCTCATAAGCTCTACACACAAGGGTGAATGACACTCTCTGAGGTTAGTTGCAAAATCTTTATTTTTTGACTTATTGTATGATTGCATATATAGAGAAATTTATTAGTAAGATATTATTCTTCTTTTTTTGAGGTGATTCTCATTCTGAAACTATGCAATTGTATATGAGTGTGTCTCTTTCCCAGAATATTATGAAATTATAGAACTCTACAATTAACTCATTGATTGCTTGTTATAATACTTTTTTTTTTTTGAAATTATATTCTTATTTATAGTGGGAGTATAATGTAAAGGTGTGATAGCACATCTTGTTATTTTTTTTTTTAGAGTTCTATTCTGGGAAAAATATAAAATTGCTATATGCACTTTTATATATTTGACTCAGTCAAATAATAAAGAATAACTTTTGTTATTGTACACTTTCATTTCAAACAGTTGTGATCATGGAATTATTATCATGATTTTTATGTGGATAAAGTCATGTTTATTTCATACTTATACTAGTGTGCATGTCTTGAATTTAATTGAACATGACTGCTTGTTGAAAATCCTTTTAAATGAGAATTTTGGTTAATAAAGTGTAAAAGATTTCTTACTTATTATGATTCGGAACCCTTAGGCGGGATTATGATAAATAAGGAATTTTTTTTTTGTGAAGGGCATGTTTGACTTTGTATATGGAATCATTTAATCCTCTACTTATACGATAAATGTTTCCTTGTTATTAGTCCATTGTTTACATTGTATTATTACATTTCTTATTTATTGTAATTCGGGACCCTTAGGCGGGATTGCAGTAGATAAGAAATTTTCTTTAAATGGCATAGTTGGTTGTAAATGGGGATCATTTAATTCTCCTTTTTTTTGTCTATCGCAATGCAAATTTGTGTTAAATGAAACTTTTTTTTTAATCAAATGCATTGCAATTATTATTGGATTAAATTTCTTATTATGTGATAGAGAAATATTGTTGAATATTCTCTTAAACTTTTTTTTTTGAATATTCTTTTATTATTAGTTCAACTATTTTCTCTATCAAGTGGGAGAATCTTGGATATTGTAATTAAGATCCCATTGTGGGATTGTTGTGATACATTATCTTTACCTTAATTTATTGCCTAATTAACTAGCATGATTTCGTTTTCGCATATTGTTTTTTGTTGCTTTGTTGTATGAACCTATATATTGAGGATATTATAGTTTTTTTGAGAATATTAAAATACACTGAACTCCCTATCCTTATTAAGAAAATTTAATAAAATCCCAAATTAGTCTACAATGGTTGTTAAAAATAATTTCTATATTCTATACCATTGTTCTATATCATTATAAATGATATATTTGAGATTTACACTGACCAATATCATTCTTACTGTTATCCTACAAGATACAATATAATATTGCTTAATATATCAATATTTGTGGGAGTTACAGACTATTTGTTGTTATATCCTCAATTATAGTGAAATATAGGTCTCGTGTACTTCCGCTGCGGTAACCTAATCTTGTGCTCAAGTACGTGGGATTATTATTTAATACTTGAGTTTTAAGTGAGTTGTTGAAAACTTGCAAGTGATCTCATATTTTGTTTTAAAAAAACATCAGGGATTTTGATCTCACTTATGTGATGAAGGTTACCTTATTTATAAATTTCTTTTAGAATTTCATTTTCTAATGACTCGAGGAGATTCTATGTTATAAAGTGTCAAACAAACACTTATAATCTCCTTAATTCTATATGCAAAATATGTGATTAACTATGATACCAAATTTTATAAAGATCTGCTATTGATAAATTATATGTTGGGTTTTTTCATATTACTATCATGTAACCACTTCTCGTGATAATTCTGCGCTAATTTATTTCTCTCTAATTTATAAATACATTCTTAAAGAGAGAAAGATGATGAGTTTTAGACTCATTTTGGATATTATACTGCAGCGTTAAGATCTCACTGTTAAATATTATACCATTAAAGTATTTTAATGCTAGTGGGCTCTAATGAAAATCCTAATTTTGTTTAGGTATACTGGATTAGTGGGAGTGTGTACACACTATTGTTGCGTCTCGAGACTTATTAATCTTATATTGCCATATATTTGTGCTCGCATTTTGTGATCATATGACATATTTTAAAAGGACATTGTTATTTAGTTTTGTTCTATTGTACTGATATATATATATATATATATATATATATATATTTATTGTAGAGAAGGTAGGAGGCAAAGCCTTCCATAACACACTTTTTTTTATTTTTTATTTTTATTCAGAAAGACTAGATCTGAGATCTACATTACTATTCCTACTTCCTCATCGAGCTCTGATACCAGAGTATGGGAGGGGCTACTGAATTAAAAGAGAGGAAGGGAGTAGGATAATGGAAAGCAGGAATTTAAACTGATTTACATAATTAAAACAAAAGTGCAATAATTTTAATTGTGCAGAATTCCAGTGCTTTGAAGTATATGCAATGATATGCCCTTTTTCTGACATTCTTTGCTTTAAAATTCCACCATAACCAATGCTAGAGGTATCAGTTTCTACAATTTTAAAGGCGGAAGGATTGGGAAGATAAAGGCATGGAAGATCCTTTACCCGAGCTTTTATTGTTTGGACAACATGGGTATGTTTATCGGTCTAAGGAGGAGGTTCTTTCTTAAGCCTATCATGTAAGGGCTTAATAAGAATATTAATATTGGGGATAAAATCCTTTACATAATTGAGACATCCTAAGAATCTCTGTAATTGAGTTTTATCAATAATCTGATTGGGAAATTTATCCGCGAACTCGATGGCTCTATGGATAGGAGTTATGGTTCCTTGATAAATGTTATGACCAAGAAATCTAATTTGTGCTTGAAATAAACGAATTTTTGGTTTTGACACAGCTAGACCTTTTTTCTTAATGATTCCTACAAAAATCCTAAGATGTTTGAAATGCTGGTCAATGGATTGAGAAAAGACTAAAACATCGTCAATGTAGACAATGGTAAAACTTGAATAAGGATTGAAAATGTCATTCATAATTTTTTGAAATTCTGAAGGACCATTTTTGAGACCAAAGGGCATTACATTCCATTCGTATTGCCCAAAAGGGACAGTGAAAGCTGTCTTGTAGCAATCACTATCTTTAACTTCTATTTGATAATATCCAGATTTCATATCAAATTTGGAAAATATTTTTGAGTTGTTTAAGCGACTAAGTAAATCCTTTTTATTAGGAATTGGGTACCTAATCCACTTAAGCGCTTGATTGAGGGGCATGTAGTTGATAACTAAGCGAGGAGTTCCACGCTCAATTTCAGCTTGCTTATTGACATAAAAAGCAGCATAAGACCAATGGGACTTGCTTTGACGAATTAATCCTTTTTGCAAGAGATCATTAATCTCTTTTTGGCAAAATTGAAGTAACTCATGATTCATTTGAATAGGGCGAGCTTTGGTAGGGATTTGCCTATCAGTGAAACCTTGTTCGTAAGGCAAATCAACTATATGCTTCTTTCTATTCCAAAATGCATTTGGCAGATCAGAACAGATGGAGTTGTGGATATCATCAAGAAGATCTTGGATCCTCTTTTTGATATCAGTTTGATTAAGCTTTAAATCAATACTTTTAAAAGAAACTTCTTCTTTTAAGAAATTGACTTGATTTTGCTTATGGTGAAGAAAGTTTAGATTTCTCACCAAAGGTTTACGAATGAATGAGAAAGTTATCTTCTTAACCAGATATTGAGTAGAAATTCCTTCATTGGTAATTATTAAAGGGAAAAGTGATCTTATGAACGGTGTTCCTAGAATCATTTCATTTTTGAGATCTTTAACAAGTAAAAACGGGGTTTCTACCTTAAGACCAATATTTTCAATAATGGCTTTGGATAGTTTGAAATTTATCCTAAGTTTTGAGCCATTAGCTGTACTCAATCTCTCGGATGTTTTTTCAAAATATTTAGTAGGAATTAATCCTTCTAAAATACAATTTTAATCAACAGCAGTATCAAAAAGGGATGTAGTATTAAGAATAAAATCATCAATGATAATTCTAATCTTAATATAGAACTTTTGAATTCTTAATTGATTAATAAGATTCAGAATTTCTTGATCTTTGTCAGTGTTATTGCCGTCATTATCTGAATGATGACTAACACTTTTCTCGAGATTGGGTTCAGATAGATTTTCATCATCTGAAGGGGCAGAGGATGGATTGTCAAGTTGGGATAAAATTAGCTTATGAACAGCTTGTTCTTGCTTTATCTCTTTTATTTCTTGTTTAAGATTCTTGATCTCTTCCTGGAGATCTTGAATCGTTACAGGCTTTTGTTGTTTTGATTCTAAACGTTTGAGGATTGTTTTGAAATCAAATTGATCTTTGATGATGGCTTTTCCTTTAGCCTTAGGTTCCTTCTTCAAAGAAGCAGAGAACCTTTCAATGAACCTTTTCCTTTCATCTTGATCAGGAATGACATTAATGACTTCAAAAAGGAGATCTTGATCCTTAGTTAAGACATTAATTTCAGGAATTGAATCAGAATCTTGACTTCCAATGTCATCTTCTAAAATATGATTTAGATTTTCAGAAGAATCACCATTTGATCCATCTGACTCATCTGATTCTATAAGGAGATTGTTCAGTTGTTCCTCAACTGTTGGTTCGAGATTTAAGGCTTTAATTTTCTTTTTAAGCCTACAATATTTGCTAATATGGCCTGGCTTACCATAACTATAGCAAATGGTTGATTTCTTTGGGATTGCAATTGCCGGTTTTGATTTAAACTCTTGCTTGAGTTTTCTAGGAGGAGTATTTCTTTTGTACCTAGTATACCTGGTATACTTTGGCTTATGGACTTTGTTGGTTTGATGGGATTGATGGTGTTTGTGGGAGGATTTTGGTTTATCTTTTGGACAAGGGGGCATTCCAAATTGTTGGCAGAATGATCCTAAATCCTTCTTTGCTGCCTTTTCCTTTTGGAATTGACTACGGACTCTATCTTCTTGACAAAGTCTCGTACCTATTTTCTGGATAACTGCAATGAGTTGGCCATAGGTTAATTGATGATAAGGGATTTTACCCTCAGGGGCATGAGCTTGGATCTCATCCCTAACAATGTCTCCTAGGGCAGTAGGAAGACCTATTACAAAATTTTCTTTCCAGAGACGATCCTGACAATCTTCTCTAGTGTAAACTCTTGTTAGGAAGGTATCTCTATACCACCTAAAATCTGATAAGGATCTACATTTGAGATTGGATAGTAATGTAGATCTCAGATCTGGTCTTTCTGAATTAAAAAAAAAAGAGTTTTATGGAAGGCTTTGCCTCCTACCATCTCTTTATTTTGAGCTTATGATTATTAACTGGTTGGTATACCTCTTAACTAGGTAAGAACCATATAGCATATATTTGATTTATCTTGTTTGAGCTGTAGCTGTAAGTCCTCGTTGTGGTTAAAGAGGCAGTAAGTCTAATTTGCCCATGCTGAAGCAAGATAGGTAAAATATGATGCCTAGGTTGCTTTTGGTTAAGTTTAAGGTATAGCCTTGGTTAAGAATAATAAGTTCATATGCTTTTGTATATGTTTGTACATCTCTATGAGAAAATATTCAGAAGGATTTGATTCGGATCTATACTATTATCTTCTATGGAACCAAATGAAGGCAAAGATACCAGACACATAAAATATGTTGTCTCGCTCCCTCTCCAAGCTTTCTTTCCGCTCTTCCCAACCTTCTTCTTCATTCTTTTAGGAATCTGAGATTCCTAACAATCCCAGCAGTATCTTCAATGAAGAAATCTGCTTTGAAAATATCGATCAAGATATTGATAATTGGGAAATCCCAAAGATTCCCACAAAAGAACTCTACAAGCCAGAAGGCAGATTCTTCTTGCATTCTGACTATGTCATCAAGACAGTAGAGAAAAACATTCCAATCAACCCAGAGAGTGAAGAATTTCATCTTTTCTCAATGGACACAATAAAAAATCATAAACAAAAGTACAGATACCTACACATTGGGTGTGTTCAGGTAGCTGTTAAACCTTTAATCCGAGAAGGATTAAACGCCTCAATCTTAATGTGCTTCAGAGATATTAGGCATAACAAATTTGAGGATTCTCTCTTAGGAACAGTTGAAACTAGTCTAAGTCAGGGTCCAATTTACTTCAATTATTATCCAAATAGAACTTTAAGTTTACAAGATAGAAATATCTTGGATTCTTTGTTCTTAAACATCAAGATCTGTGGTTTAGACATGAAACACGGATCTATCCCCGCAGCTTTACTTTACATGATTCAATATAAAGTAATGAATTCTTGTAATTCTAAAGTCCTCAAAACAAAAACAACCGGAGAAACAACTTTGTTTCTTATAGATGTTACAAAGGCCAATATTATTGTGCCGAAGACAATCCTCTGGAAAGATGTAGTCTTACCAGAAAGATGGATTCTGGATAAAGCTACCCCAGCTTTGCCCAGGGAATCATCAAACTTTAATCAAATTGTTCAATCTCAGTCAGGGCAAGTAGAATTAGTCTTTGATAGGCGAAATTCTTTTAGCTCCTTTAGAACACCGAGTATTAGATCTAAGATCTTCAGATTTGTACCATCAAGGCAATCTTTTTCAGCCTTATCCCAATCTTCGAATCAATCCATTAATTTACAGGGCCTAGATACCTCATCTAGCATCCCTAGACCAATTTATCAGATTGAAGATGATGATGGAAAATCAATTCAGTCTCCAACCTACTCCTCTATTAATGCATCTTTTAATGATGAATTATAAGACCCATTTTAATAAGGAATCCCTAAGAAAGAGCTTTTACTCTGAGGAATGGAAACCTCAACGAGAGTGGTTCTTTCAACATTACAAGGGAACAAAACGAAAAAATATTCAAGATGAATATTATATCTTTCTTAACATTGTTAAGGAAAACATTCAATTCTTTGACTGGTTTCATGTTTACCTAGTCAAAAACAACATAGATTATCCTTGGAAAGTAACATTGACTGAGGATAAGTCAACAAATGTCATCACTGTTTAGCATTTGAAAAATGGTGAGTTAGTCAAGACAGAGCTACCCCAAATAGCTCTTTCCAACTCCCAGGAATAAAAAATTCTAAGGATAATACAACTCCAATCATAGCTTCTCCTTTCAAAACAAAAGATTTGAATGAACCCGTTTCACCTCAAGATATCCAAAAATTGATGGAGCAATCCAATTATACAAATAAGTATCTTCAAGTTTTAGGTACTAGGATTAAGTCTGAAGTTTCTACTTCACCATCCTCTTCAGGAACCAAAAATGAAGTAGAAAAACCTTTGGATAAACCTTTATTCAAACCCTTCAAGGTTACTAAGAAATTTAAAGAAAGTCTAAAACTTCTTCGTGATCCAGAAGTCAAAACTGAACCAATAGTAGATCCTATCAAAAAGTTTGATAAGGAACTACAAAATATTGTGGTGCCAGAATCACTAAAAGATTCTGGACAACAAACTCAAGCTCTTTATGGACTAAGGAGTAAGGGTCCAACTATCAATGTTATTGATGAAGCTAGCTCAGATCGGGAATTTGTGGCTTCTTCGTCAAGAACAAAAGAAACAATCAAACCTCCTCTCAATCTCAATCCGATTTTCTCCAAACAATGGAAACAATCCACAAAACTCTATTATTCGAGAGCAACTCCCCCAGATTTGCTCTTAGAAGAGAAACCTCCAACCTTCAAAAGTTTCAATGCCAATAATATCTATGAATGGAACATAGATGGCTTATCTCAATACCACATCATGACCACATTGCAGCATATGACAATGATGGCCACAGCCTACCAAGCTGCCAATGATGCTTCTGAAGAAGTAATCTGTAATATCCTCACAGCAGGATTTACTGGTCAATTGAAAGGATGGTGGGATCATTCTTTCACTGACGAGCAGAAAGAAGGAGTCTTTACTGCTATCAAAACCCAAGCTGATGGAACACCTCTCACAAGTGATGGTGAATCCATTCCTGATGCAGTCAATACCTTAATCTTTTCCATTGCTGAACATTTCATTGGTAATGCCTCAGTCTGGAAAGACAAATCAGCAGAATTACTATCAATCTCAAATGTAGATCCTTATCAGATTTTAGGTGGTATAAAGATACCTTCCTAACAAGGGTTTACACCAGAGAAGATTGTCAGGATCGTCTCTGGAAAGAAAAATTTGTAACAGGTCTTCCTACTGCCCTAGGAGACATTGTTAGGGATGAGCTCCAAGCTCATGCCCCTGAGGGTAAAATCCCTTATCATCAATTAACCTATGGCCAACTCATTGCAGTTATCTAGAAAATAGGTACGAGACTTTGTCAAGAAGATAGAGTTTGTAGTCAATTCCAAAAGGAAAAGGCAGCAAAGAAGGATTTAGGATCATTCTGCCAACAATTTGGAATGCCCTTTGTCCAAAAGATAAACCAAAATCCTCCCACAAACACCATCAATCCCATCAAACCAACAAAGTCCATAAGCCAAAGTATACCAAGTATACTAGGTACAAAGGAAATACTCCTCCTAGAAAACTCATGCAAGAGTTTAAATCAAAACCTGCAATTGATATTGCAATTCCAAAGAAATCAACCATTTGCTATAGTTGTGGTAAGCCAGGCCATATTAGCAAATATTGTAGGCTTAACATGAAAATTAAAGCCTTAAATCTCGAACCAACAGTTGAGGAACAACTGAACAATCTCCTTATAGAATCAGATGAGTCAGATGGATCAAATGGTAATTCTTCTGAAAATCTAAATCATATTTTAGAAGATGACATTGGAAGTCAAGATTCTGATTTAATTCCTGAAATTAATGTCTTAACTAAGGATCAAGATCTCCTTTTTGAAGTCATTAATGCCATTCCTGATCAAGATGAAAGGAAAAGGTACTTTGGAAGGTTCTCTGCTTCTATGAAGAAGGAACCTAAGGCTAAAGGAAAAGCCATCATCAAAGTTCAATTTGATTTCAAAACAATCCTCAAACGTTTAAAATCAAAACAACAAAAGCCTGTAACGATTCAAGATCTCCAGGAAGAGATCAAGAATCTTAAACAAGAAATAAAAGAGATAAAGCAAGAACAAGCTGTTCATAAGCTAATTTTATCCCAACTTGACAATCAATCCTCTGCCCCTTCAGATGATGAAAATCTATCTGAACCCAATCTTGAGAAAAGTGTTAGTCATCATTCGGATAATGACGGCAATAACACTGAGAAAGATCAAGAATTTCTGAATCTTATTAATCAATTAAGAATTCAAAAGTTCTATATTAAGATTAGAATTATCATTGATGATTTTATTCTTAATACTACATCCCTTTTTGATACTGGTGCTGATTCAAATTGTATTTTATAAGGATTAATTCCTACTAAATATTTTGAAAAAACATCCGAGAGATTGAGTACAGCTAATGGCTCAAAACTTAGGATAAATTTCAAACTATCCAAAGCCATTATTGAAAATCATGGTCTTAAGGTAGAAACCCCGTTTTTACTTGTTAAAGATCTCAAAAATGAACTGATTCTAGGAACACCGTTCATAAGATCACTTTTCCCTTTAACAATTACCAATGAAGGAATTTCTACTCAATATCTGGGTAAGAAGATAACTTTCTCATTCATTCGCAAACCTTTGGTGAGAAATCTAAACTTTCTTCACCATAAGCAAAATCAAGTCAATTTCTTAAAAGAAGAAGTTTCTTTTAAAAGTATTGATTTAAAGCTTAATCAAACTGATATCAAAAAGAGGATCCAAGATCTTCTTGATGATATCCACAACTCCATCTGTTTTGATCTGCCAAATGCATTTTGGAATAGAAAGAAGCATATAGTTGATTTGCCTTACGAACAAGGTTTCACTGATAGGCAAATCCCCACCAAAGCTCGCCCTATTCAAATGAATCATGAGTTACTTCAATTTTGCCAAAAAGAGATTAATGATCTCTTGCAAAAAGGATTAATTCGTCAAAGCAAGTCCCCATGGTCTTGTGCTGCTTTTTATGTTAATAAGCAAGCTGAAATTGAGCGTGGAACTCCTCGCTTAGTTATCAACTACATGCCCCTCAATCAAGCGCTTAAGTGGATTAGGTACCCAATTCCTAATAAAAAGGATTTACTTAGTCGCTTAAACAACTCAAAAATATTTTCCAAATTTGATATGAAATCTGGATATTATCAAATAGAAGTTAAAGATAGTGATTGCTACAAGACAGCTTTCACTGTCCCTTTTGGGCAATATGAATGGAATGTAATGCCCTTTGGTCTCAAAAATGGTCCTTCAGAATTTCAAAAAATTATGAATGACATTTTCAATCCTTATTCAAGCTTTACCATTGTCTACATTGACGATGTTTTAGTCTTTTCTCAATCCATTGACCAGCATTTCAAACATCTTAGGATTTTTGTAGGAATCATTAAGAAAAATGGTCTAGCTGTGTCAAAACCAAAAATTCGTTTATTTCAAACACAAATTAGGTTTCTTGGTCGTAACATTTATCAAGGAACCATAACTCCTATCCATAGAGCCATTGAGTTCGCGGATAAATTTCCCAATCAGATTATTGATAAAACTCAATTACAGAGTTTCTTAGGATGTCTCAATTATGTAAAGATTTTATCCCCAATATTAGTACTCTTATTAAGCCCTTACATGATAGGCTTAAGAAAGAACCTCCTCCTTGGACAGATAAACATACCCATGTTGTCCAAACAATAAAAGCTCGGGTAAAAGATCTTCCATGCCTTTATCTTCCTAATCCTTCCGCCTTTAGAATTGTAGAAACTGATGCCTCTGACATTGGTTATGGTGGAATTTTAAAGCAAAGAATTTCATAAAAAGAGCATATCATTGCATATAATTCAAAACACTGGAATTCTGCACAATTAAAATATTCAACTGTTAAAAATGAAATTTTAGCAATTTTTTTGTGCATTTCAAAGTTTCAATCAGATTTACTTAATCAAAGATTTTTGGTTAGAGTAGATTGCAAATCTGCAAAAGACATTTTAGAAAAAGATGTTAAAAATCTTGCATCAAAACAGATTTTTGCCAGATGGCAAGCAATTTTAAGTGCTTTTGATTTTGATATTGAATTTATCAAAGGCTCTTCAAATTCTCTTCCTGACTACCTTACTCGTGAATATTTACAGGAAAAGTAGTAGCCAGCCTCCAGCGGCAGAAATGCCAGACTCCCCCTCTTCCTCTGTAAAGGGGAAGACCAAGGCCAAAGAGAAGGCCACCACCAAAAAGGCCAAAGGCCCATTAGTCCTTTTTGACTACCAAAACCAAAACGCCAAGATGCGTCCAAACCATCCGGGTCATCTACCTAATCTGGGTCATACACCCAGAAAACCTCAAAAGCTGGGTCATCCACCCAACAGCCGACCAAAGCCCAAGTGACCCAATCTTCCCAAACAGCCAAACAATCCAAAAAGGATTATGGCATCCCAATCCAAACCCTACAGGCCTTCCAAAATCAAGGTCTGACCCATCTTCCAAAAGGAACCTGGAAACAAAGGCTTGAAGGTGATCCTGACTTTCAAGAAACCAATCTTGCCAAAATCATTCATGATTTAGCAACCACACCAATCCCAATCCAAACGGTTAAACTGATAAAACCATATCAGTCAAAACCACCAAGAAAGCAACACCTCATTATGTTGCTAAAAATCAATTTCAAAATGTTCTTCAAATGGAACCAAGTTATTGGGACAAGAATCCTAATAACGTTCCTGCAAAAGTTTTTCCTTATGGCTTTCACTATAAGCCCAATCATATTTTAAAAACTAGACAATTTTATGAGTTTATTTTGGTTGATACCGCTACCGATTCAGTTGCGATTAAACATTATCATGACACAAAGGATCAAACAAAATACACCCATTCCACTTTCCAGATTCTGAAGGTTCTCACACCTGAACAATTTGGAAAGAATCCAATCAATGTTAAAAAATTCTCCCAACCTTTTGACCCTTGTGGTTATACTTATTGGGATTATGAATCTTCTTGGACCAACACGTTTTGGTACCAAAACAATGCAAACAAACATTCTTGCTTAATCTATTTCAAGAGAAATACCAAGTACAGTTTCCCTAAATGGTTCGTCCAATGGTGGCAATTCTTCGGACCAAACAAAGTAATCTTGCCGCCATAAGTTACTGAGGGTTTCCAAACGTTCAACGAATACTATGAGCCATCAGTTAGCAACTTCCCTGCTAGCTTAGTATTCTTTTCAAATTTTGCATTGTCATGGATCTTCAGTTGGCAATACAAATACCAACAACAAGAGAGTTTCGCTGACAACTACCCAATCTTATTAAGAGCTTCGTTTGTGAAGTGGTGGGCAGAATTTGATTACTCTGCTGCTACCTCAGAAAATATCAAGCTTTGGCTGCAACAACACCCGAAATGGATGAAAGCTGCAAATCCAGAGACTTGTGAGTTCTTGAATCAGAAATCAAAGGCAATAGCTGCCCTGGCTGCCTCAACAAACAGAGACAGCTTCTCAAAAAATTTAGAAGTCATTGCCAAATTGGCACGAGAAGAAGCCCAAGCACATGAAGCTCAAACCTCTTCTTCAAAATAAAATCTTCCTCCTTCAGAAGACGAAGACGAAGACGAAGATCAAGAAAATTCCCAAGACTCAGACTCATTCTATCAGAATGAAGATGATTGCTTCGGGATAGACACTACTGTTCATCTGTCCGATGATGAATAGTGATACTATTCAATCATCTGAAGACTGTTCATTCGTCTAAAGAACCAATCACTGTTGGCCCAACACTGTTCTGCCGACACTACAGTTCCAGTCAAGATACCGGCACTGTTCATTAATTATTGTAATAGTATAGGTCATGATACTGGTACTGTTGTAATAGTAATTTTCAATTTCTATTTATAGAGTGGCTGCGTCCCTCTTCAATTCATTCGAAGTTTGAGAGAGATCTTAGAGAGAGAATCGAGAGAGAGACGCTCTAAGAAGTGAGCCTCCTCCCTCTTCCATATTCTCCCTTTTCTTCTTCTTCGTTTTCCAATCTTGTAACCTGTTTTATTTTCAATAAAACTTCAATCTTTCCTCACTTGCATGCATTAATTGCATCTTCTCTTCTTCCTCCACCAGTCCTGGTGTGGCTCTGCCTCCGCTTTGGTTTCTTTTTTCTTTTCTTTTACATGTTTTAAAATTATTGCACTTTTGTTTTAATTATGTAAATCAGTTTAAATTCCTGCTTTCCATTATCCTGCTCCCTTCCTCCCTTTTAATTCAGTAGCCCCTCCCATTAGTACTCTTATTAAGCCCTTATATGATAGGCTTAAGAAAGAACCTCCTCCTTGGACAGAAAAACATACCCATGTTGTCCAAACAATAAAAGCTTGGGTAAAGGATCTTCCATGCCTTTATCTTCCCAATCCTTCCACCTTTAAAATTGTAGAAACTGATGCCTCTGACATTGGTTATGGTGGAATTTTAAAGCAAAGAATTTCTGAAAAAGAGCATATCATTGCATATACTTCAAAACACTGGAATTCTGCACAATTAAAATATCCAACTGTTAAAAAGGAAATTTTAGCAATTGTTTTGTGCATTTCAAAGTTTCAATCAGATTTACTTAATCAAAGATTTTTGGTGGGCAGAATTTGATTACTCTGCTGCTACCTCAGAAAATATCAAGCTTTGGCTGCAACAACACCCGAAATGGATGAAAGCTGCAATTGAGACATTCTAAGAATCTCTGTAATTGAGTTTTATCAATAATCTGATTGGGAAATTTATCCGCGAACTCGATGGCTCTATGGATAGGAGTTATGGTTCCTTGATAAATGTTATGACCAAGAAACCTATCTATCTATCTATCTATATATATATATATATATATAATCTGTTGAATCTCAGTGGGCATCTCCACTCGATGCCAATGCCATTTGTTGGGAATTTCACATTAATCTCTTTAGCATGCAATTTTATTGTGCTTCTTTTGACCTAAAATACCACATTCTGATAAGTCACAGATATATAAGTACTTAGCAAGTATAATGTTAGTACTCCTATCGAGTATGACATTTTGCATTCTTGAAGTACGTGCAAATCTTATGTTTGGACCAACAGTCTTAAGTGATTGCTTATTATTGACATTTTTGTGGCCACATTAATCTATAGTATCATTCTATTTAAAGTAAGTGTCTATGTCTTCCATGTAGGAGATTCTTGAATTTCCTAATTGTTTCTGGATTAGCATATTCACTTATTTAGTAGAATTTGGATTAATTGAATGTCAAATATTATAGAGCATTTGTTGTTTTAGCCGATATGTAATCGCTCTTATTACTGGGCTATTGTGCTCAGCACTTAGGCACATGTGGATTATGTTTTGGCATTTACAAATTTCAGACTTGAATTGAGCATATTGTTAAAGAAAACATGCTTGGACAACCGCTAACCAAAGACTTAACTATTGGACTTTATCGAAATACTGCAACTCATGTTTTGGTTAAAGTCTTATGGTGTTTTGGGTTAGTGGGAGTCTGAAATTATTTTATATGAGATATGATGAGATGACGTCTCTTTGATATATCATATCTCTTATAGCATTTTCAGATGCTTGGACCATACTTGGATTGCATATTACTCTTAACTTGATTATGCTTTTTCCAAATAAATTATTCTTTATATGGAATGTAAGTCTTTAACATGTATGATTTGCTTCCCTATCGGATACCATTTCTGCAGCGTTGAAGCTTATGTTTCTTAGACTATTGATTGATACATGCTTTAACCATAATTGAAATTCTAGTCATAAAATTCTTGTTGTTCCGATAGTTGATTAATGCCATCCAAGTGAGAGAATGTTAGATTAATTATTTTAATTAATCAAAATTATGGATTAGCATTAATTAATTATTTGGAATTACAATTAATATGTTAATTATGGTTAATAGCATTTTATCAATATAATGAATTGTATTGGGCTTATGTTTATAAATAGCCCGTGATGGGTTGGGCTATTCAATTGATGCCCAATGAGAGGTTCTTGCCCTCATACGATAGGCTACTTAATCGTTATCCCATTAGACGGTTAATCCTAAGCTTGATGAACCAATCGTGATTGAGGGGAGTCTACTCTCATTCCAATGCTCAACTAGTAAGTAAGATGAAATTCTTATTTGGTGTCAAGTACCTGTTCTTGATCTATCTCTTGTACGTAACGTGTATGATTAATAATAATATGCTATAATCTTGTATCTATCATTGATTTGGGTCCATAGAATTGTTTCACAATTCCTTCACTTCCAGCTCACAATGCCTCCATTAAAGCAAAACACGAATTCTGACTGCGATCTGGAATCATTCTTATTAGTTTGGAAGCTAGCATCAGTGTAACCTTTTACAATGAGCTCTTCCTCACCTCCATAGACCAAGAATGTATCCTTAGTTCTTCTCAAGTACTTGAGGATATTCTTGACTGCTTTCCAGTGACTCTCACCGGGATCAGATTGGTACCTGCTCGCCATGCTCAAGGCATACGAGACATCTGGTCTTGTACATATCATAGCATACATCATAGATCCAATTGCTGAAGCATATTTAACCTTATTCATGCCTTCCCTCTCATCAGATGTAGTAGGGCACTGTCCCTTGGACAAGTATATGCCATGTAACATAGGCAAGAGACCCTTCTTGGAATCATGCACATTGAAGCGCCTAATCATTTTGTCAATATATGTATCTTGACTAAGGCCTAATAATTTTAGCGATCTATCCCTATAGATCCTGATTCCCAATACATAGGAAGCTTCGCCTAAGTCTTTCATCGAGAAACAATTCCCCAACCATGTCTTTACATTTTGTAGTGTAGGAATGTCGTTTCCGATGAGTAGTATGTCATCCATATACAATACGAGAAAAGCAATCATGCTCCCATTGACCTTCTTGTACACACAAGGTTCATCCTCATTCTTGATGAATTCGAACTGTCTCATAGCTTCATCAAAACGAAGATTCCAGCTTCTAGAAGCTTGCTTGAGTCCATAGATGGATCTTTGCAATTTGCACACCTTTCCAACATTCTTTGAATCGACAAAACACTCAGGCTGTGTCATGTACACATCCTCGAGGAGATTCCCGTTAAGGAATGCAGTTTTGACATCCATCTGCTAGATTTCATAATCATGGTATGCGGCAATAGCAAGTAGGACTTGAACAGATTTAATCATTGCAACTAGAGAGAAAGTTTCATCATAGTCTATACCATGAACTTGCTTGAAACCTCTCGCAACCAGTCGCGCTTTGAAGGTATTAACCTTTACATCCATGTCAATCTTCTTTTTAAAGACCCACTTGCACCCTAGGGGTTTTATCCCTTCAGGTGGCTCCACCAAGGTCCAAACTTGGTTAGTGTACATGGATTCCATTTCGGATCCCATGGCTTCTAGCCACTTCTCAGATTCCGGCTCAACTATGGCCTCCTGGTAGGTAACAGGCTCATCTTGATCCATGAGTAGTACATCACCTTCTTGAGTTAGGAGAAGTCCAAATCTATCAGGTTGTGTACGTGATCTGTTTGACCTACGCGGTTCTTGTGTTACTTGAACTGGTTCTTGAACCACAACATCTTGTGGATTCGGTTCTTGTTCCGTTGCAGACGAGTCAACACTCTGTGGTACTTGGATTTCTCCAAGTTCTACTGTTCTCCCACTGTCTACTTTAGAGATGAATTCCTTTCAAGGAATACTCCAGTCCTGACGACAAACACTTTGTCATCAGAGGGGTTATAGAAATAGTATCCTTTCGTTTCTTTGGGATACCCCACAAAAGTACATTTATCTGATTTGGGTTCCAGTTTATTTGTGATTAAATGTTTGATATAGACATGATAACCCCAAATTTTCATAAAAGACAAACTAGCCCCTTCCACATTTCATGTGGTGTTTGTTCTACCGCCTTTGTTGGAACACGGTTAATTGTGAAAGTTGCTGCAAGCAATGCATAGCCCCAGAAATAGTCTGAAAGATCCGAGTGACTCATCATCGATCGTACCAACAAGGAGCGATTCCTCCTTTTGGACACGCCATTCCATTGTGGGGTTCCGGGAGGAGTGAGTTGCGATACTATCCCGCACTCTTTCAGATAGTCATCAAATTCCTGGCTAAGGTATTCACCTCCACGATCTGATCATATGGCTTTAATACTCTTGCCCAGTTGGTTTTCTACTTCATTTTTGAACTCTTTGAACTTTTCAAAGGTTTCAGATTTGTGTTTCATTTTATATACATATCCATATCTACTGAAGTCATTAGTAAATGTGACAAAGTAGGAAAAATCACCCGTAGCAGGTTTGTTTAGTGGCCCACATACATCACTATGTATCAAGCCCAAAAGATCATTGGCCTTTTCACTATTACCAGTAAATGGGCCCTTAGTCATCTTCCCCAATAAACAAGATTCGCACGTATCAAATGATTTATAATCAAAAGAATTCAATAATCCATCTTTATGGAGTTTGAAGATGCGTTTCTCATTAATATGGCCTAAACAACAATGCCAAAGATATGAATGATTCAAACCATTGGCCTTGATCCTTTTCGTATTTATTTTATATATGGGCACATCGAGATCAAGAATATAAAGTCCATTACTCAATGGTGCATTAGCTAACAAAACATCATCCAAATAAAGAGAACAAAATTTGTCCTTAACAATTAAATGAAAACACTTCTTGTCCAAACAAGAAATAGAAATGATGTTTTTGCTAATAACGGGAACATAATAAAAATTATCAAGCTCCAAAACAAGCCCAGTAGGTAAAGTTAAAACATAAGTCCCTCACCATTTCTCAATCCTTACCCCCTTAAAATACATTCACCCACACAATCATCTTCTATACAACCTTAACCTCCTACACAACCACTATAACCTCAAATGCTCTCACCTCAATTACCTTCACCTTCACCTCTACCATTACCGACACCTTCATCCACTCAATTAATTGAACCCACGGTTCCTCTTTCTCAAAATTTCCAAACCCTCACCATTTCCCTTTCCTCTCGTATGAAAAATCCCATTTCTTGGAAAATTCCACAAGCACTCCTTCTCAAACCACACTCTTTCTTTCCTAAAACTGACCTTCCACCATATAAACCACACTCCATTGAACCAATTCCAATTGACCATCTTGACCCTACCAAAACTGATTGGGAAGATTTTGAGAAAATCAGCTTTCTGCAAATTGAGCAATTCCAAGCTCATAGGAATGCACAGCTACGCAACACAATGATGTGGAAGCCTGATCTTAATATTGCCATGCAGCCTAATACAATCATCAACCAGAAACCGGATTTGCTATTTCCCGCTCCTCACAAGAAGCATTTACATATTCCTGGTGAGCCAAGGCACTGCAGAATTAGTATGGATGATAAGAAATTGAAGTTCAGGAAGTGGACAACTTCTACCTGGTTCTTTCCTCCTTCTCCAAGAATCATAAGAGACCCTTACTTTCATTCTAGATTGACTGTTGAAGACAGACTTCAAGCACTTGTTGAAGGAAAAAGGATAAGTTTCTATCAGATTCCTTGGGTGGGACATGTAACATCCCGTTTTTTTTTAAAAGCTTTCTAATATTAATTAAACAGTATTTATGTGTTTGTATTTTATTGGAGAGTCTAGAGAGTGAAATAAAATAAACTGAGGCCATAGTCAAGCTCTAAGCTATCATAGGAAGCTATGGTTAAATTTTGGTCGAAAACTTAGACGGAGCCCGGTCTGCGTTTTTCACTGACAATAATTTGGACTCGTGAACGAGACAGTTATTCTTATAATCACGTTTCCTACCTTTATTCTAAAATTGGTTTCACGCTCTAAAAAGCGGAATAATAATAAACTATTTGGGCGAAAACTCGAACCGGGGGACAAACGGAGCTGCGTATGGATTTACCGGGACTCGCGAACAAATAGTCATGAAGTCACATCAGGTCACATCAAGTCAAATCACGTAGTAAAGCATGCCAGTGTCATGATGGTTTTCAGAAAATATCTGGACGCGAAATGACCAAAATACCCTTGACTTTCATGGAAATTACCATAAAACCTATGGTGAAATATCCTAATTACCCTTAAGTGAATTTTTAACCTCCTTATCTCTCCTTTCCCTCTTCCTCACGCCTTCCCCCTTCATCTTTCTCTCCTTCACTTCTTTCTTCTTCTTCATCTTTCTTCATCATTTTCTCTCCATTTTCTCTTCATTTTCTTAAGAGATTTCAAGAACTTTTGAGAAGTAAGTTGATCACTCCATCTATCTTCATCATCTAGGAGGTATGGACTTCACTCTTGATCTCTCAATCTTCATCTTTCCTCCATTAAAATTATGAGCTTCAAGTTTTTTTCCAACTTTGAAGCTTAAACTTCAAAAATCTCTAGAAAATTATAGAAAAATCCTTTTAATGTCAAACCAATTTCTATGATCTAGTTTCATTACCCTATTTCATAATCCAAGAGTTTGCAAGCAAAAGATCTCTCTAGCTCATATGGGTAAAAAGGGCCGAACCCTATGTATGTTGAAATCCTAGGTTTTTGATTCCATTTTTGAGTAAAAAGACTTACTCTAGTGTTGTGCATGCTTAAGGATCATTGATCCAAGAGTTGGTAGAATTTCAACACTTCTAGCCTATTTTAAAAACTAGAGGCCGAACCCTAGTGTGTAAGAATTTGATAAATTTGTTGGATTTTGATTGATTTCTGGTTGTGATCTGTTGTGAAGGATCATACGACATTCGATCTTTCGAAAGCGTGTGCGACTGACAACTGGGGAGCTGTGTTCGGGAGCTGGTGCCGGAAGGCGAGCGTGCATAGCAGATTCAGGTGGAGAGAAAGAACTGCTTTCGTCGGGAAGGCAAGCTTAGTATAGAATGTATACATGTGTATGGAAACCTTAAACCCTACTAGAGGTTAAGCCCTGGACAAAGTGCCTGGACCCTAGGTGTAGGTACTTTTGGGCTATCACCACTAAGATGATAATCTAGATGATGTGATTGATTGAGGTTGATGTGTTGAACTGCCTGTGTGATTAGCTGTTTATCTGTCATCATGATGATATCTGTATTGGCTAAATTACTATTGCGATATTTTATTGTGCTTGGCTGGTTGAGTGTTAATGAGAGTATAGTGAGTTGTGATGTTGTTCGGGTTGATACCGTCGTGGTCCTGATCATGGAGCTGTGGCTCGTAGACGCGAGGCGTCGTGATGTTGATGTTGATCTGGATGCAGTGCATCGTGGTCGTGGTCGAGTGATTTAGGTGTGAGGTCCCGGTATCAACCTGTGATGGATGTGTGTTGCATATCATAGTATTTTATACCACATCATATTTGTCCCAAAGGGAGATGTCCAGTTGGGGACGTGATGTTTTTAATCCCGAGGCGGGATGTCCAATTGGGGACGTGATGTTATCCCAATGAGGATGTCCAACTGGGGACGTGATGTTCGGCCGACATGCATATAGGGAAGTCAACATATACATAGGGCCTAGTATCCCTCTTATAGGTTTATCTGAGAGAATGAAATTTGAGATGGTTCTGCTGTATGACTCAAGGAATGGGTGTTGGTGTGTGGTTTATTTTCCGTATGTGTGTGTTGCATGTATATATATGCTGTACTGATGCCCCTCTCCCATATTTGATGATACATGTTTCTTATCTCCTTGTATATATTTTCTATTTGTCCTTTTATTTTATGGGAAGAACCGATGGAGGAACCAATTGCTAAAGAGCTGGATGGCACTCCTTATGAGCCCGATGCCGGTGGACGAGCCTAGGACCCTTGCCTCGAGAGGTTGGGAAGTGATCATGGTTAGCCAGAGAGTTGTCTCTAGGCCTTTTTTCATATTTTTCTTATCGTTTGTGTTATGTACTCTATATGTATATAATATTACTGTAGCACTACTGACGGGACAACCAATGCATGTATGTATCTTTTACATTTGAACTGCGTTACTTTGATATATGCGTGTATTGGCATAGCCTTAATGTAATTTCGTTTTCGCGTTTTAATCTTTCCGCTACGTTTCGTCTTAATAAAGCACGTTAATGTTATAATACGGTTTAAGGCTTAGTTAAATATTTTAGTTTCTCCAATAGGACGGCGGATCATCCCAGGATACCCTGATAGAACCATCAAAAGGAAAAAGTGGGCCCTTTGCCCTTTTTATCTATCCTTTGTTTTATTTACTTTTCTTGTGATTTTACCTTTTTGCTGGTTTCTCTTCCTAGGTTATCAACCTTTGAATAGTAACTTCAAATGTTCTTCATTAAGTTTTCTCTTCTTTTAGTTAAACTTCCTTTTGAAACACATCTTCTTCCTTCCATCTTTGAAAAACTAACTTCTTTTTCTTTCTCCTGTACACCCTCAAAAGACCTTGATGTACATCTCTTTGAGGCACCAATGTTTTGTAATCTTTTTCATATGTTTTTCCCTCCTCCGTCTTTTGAAAACCTTCCTCTTATTATATAAAGATCTTTTTTGTTTTCAAACTCTCTACGTCTTGCTCTTCCATGGAATTTTCCCGCACCTTCTCCTCCTCCATCTCCTCCTCTAGTTCCAGAGGTTTAGTATGTGGATTTAGTTACTTAGAGAGATTACTCTTATGAAGGAGCAGTTGACTCGTCTTGAGAACTTATTCCTGGAGTTAAATGGTAGACATTAGGTTTTTATTGATCTTTTCTAAGCATTGTACTGTCAATGATGATTAATGAAATAAATATACTTTCAGTTCTTTGTGCTTTCTCTTATTGCTTATGTGCTTTTATATTTGCCATGAACATGTTGTTTGTTTGGTCCTTTTTGGTGATGCTAAAAGGGGGAGTAGAAGTATAAAAAATTGAGCAGAAATTCATAAGTATTAAAATGAGTATCATCTAAAAATTGAATAACGTCTTATATATATATAGTATCTCATTCAATTAAATGAAGATATACTATGATCTTTTCTCATTTATTAAAATGTTCATTAAAATCATAAAAATATTTGTCATCATAAAAAAAGGGGAGATTCTTGAGTCTCCAAGCGCCTGATATAGCTTTGTTGCCCTAGATTTTGATGAACCCAAACATTTATAGAATGAATAAAATGAACCATATTAAATCTACTAATGAATTTGTTTAAGTGTACAGTCGTATATTTGAAAGACAAGATTCATATGGAAAAACACGCATCTACTCGCTTATGCGTCTTTTCAAGACTTATGATAGTGTCTGAGCTATTCTAAAGTAGAAGCATCCTCTAAATTCAAGCGTCTACTAAAAGTAAAGACGAGACTACCTTCAAGTGTGTTAATCAAGTGTATGCTCTGTCAAAGAGTCTGAGGAAAAGTAAAGAAAAGAATCTTTCTACCTTTCGTTTGCAATGCATCTTGACTCATCGCAGTGAAGAACTGATCTGAACATCTATTAAATGTCGGCCGTGGCAACCAATACCCAAGAGGGGGAGGGTGAATTGGGTTTCAAATGAAAACAATATCTTTTTGAACAAACAAAAACCTTTTTATAAACAAAACATAATTTGCAGCGGAAAAACAATTTGATAAACAAATCAAAAAGGGTTTAGAGAAGAAAAACGAACACAAGAATTTTATCCTAGTTCAGCCACCAAGCACCGGTGACTTACGTCCAGTCCCCACTCCACTTGTAGGGTTTTCTTCCACTAAAAAAGACAACCTTATAACTGGTGCTTGCAACCTTTGTACAATCCCAAACTTAACAGGTGCTTGTAACCTTCAAAAAATAGACCACTCCTCATAGAACAGGGATATCACCTCCCCCCGGTGAAAGAGCCTCAAAAACAATTTTGTAACCAAAAGATGGTTTGAGTCATTTGACTCTTACCGATATAAAGCACTCTCAATAGTGCGGATGAACAAATTGAAGATCAAATAAAATGCACCTTAATTGTGCAACAATACACTCAAGTTTTTATGATATTCTAAGTATAATAATGACTGAAGTGTTTTGGAAGATGAAAAGAATAGAGAAGAAAAAGATAAGTTCAATGTTTAGTGCGTTCTCTCTTTTTCTCAAAAGGTTCTCAAAAGATATACAAGCTTTTAAAATATGGCCATTAGAAATATAAAAGGAAGTTTATTAAAAACAAATTCCTTTTCTGATAAACCAATTTGAAAAACTAGTCGTTGGAGCCATAAATGTACCAGATAAAAAATAGAATATATCCATTTAAGCGTGTCATAATTGATTACCATATACTCATAATTGATTATGGATTTTCAGCCATACTTGGGATTTTGATAAAAATGTGCATAATCGATTAAGCTTTCATGGTAAAAACCACTCAGTTTTGGTAAATTGGTCATAATCGATTATTTCACAAGTATAATCGATTATACCTCTACTGTCAGTCAAAAACATTTTTCTTACATTTTCCCAAGAACATTTTTAACCAAAAAGGAAAGAAAATATATTTCTTGAAAGAATTTGGATATTTTAAAAACATATTTTAAAAAAAACTTTTATGATTCAAAACATTTTTAGGAAAATTGAGCCATTAATAACTTCTCATACCTTACAATGATTCTAAGACCTTTCTAATTTGACTATACTTGAAGTCATTTGTTTTTGGTCTTGAATTTTGTTCTTCTTGAAATTCTTCCAGGAATGTCCTTCAAACAATTACTCTTCAAGATCTGGACTTTTCATTTTTCTCATTAAGCTTTTTGGCTCTTCAAGTTCTTGACATAATATTTTTGATGATTCTGATTGATCTTTAGACTTGGCTCTTTAAGCTCTTGACTTCATAGCTTTGCTTGTTCCAACCTGAACTTTTCTATTTCATAATATCTCTCATAAAACATATTAGTTCAAGGTATAATATATTTCACATTTCATTTCATGCAGAAAGCCATGTTACATTTCATAAAGACATATTTTAATATAATATACCATTTAATATTCTTATGTCTTTACTCATATGTGATCAAATATATCAATAAATATATTCCTTATTTATGCATATTGATCATTATTATAAGCACTTAGCATAATCTTGTTTATTAAGATCTTTAGCATATAATAATAATAACAAATATGATTTGTAACATCCTCATTTTTTCATCACTTTAATTAATTCATGAATGTATGGTTGACTAATTAATGTGCTTAGGAAGCATGTTGAGAGTCAAGGTTAAATTGGACTAGAGAAGGATGAAGAGTGGGTAACTCTGAGCAGAACGCTCAAGCGTGGAGAAGGGTGGACGCTCAAGCGTGGCCACTCTGATCAGTTGATTGGCAGTGATGGGACGTAAAGTGACACGTGTCGGTTACGCATCGTGGCTGGCACGTGATGGGCGGTGCCTTGGTTGTGATGAAACGTCAACGCTCAAGCGTGGGAAAAGCCAACGCTCAAGCGCTGGAACGCTAAAGCGTGGAGAATTCCAACGCTAAAGCATGGACAGTGAAATCTTTTCCTATATATAGTTGTCATTTTTCTCTGAGAAGAAGTTTTACACTTCTTAAATTTTTACAGAGAGTTCGAGAGTGAGAGTTCAGAGGAGGTTCCAAGTTCTTGATCTAGTTTCACTTCGTTCGTTGATCCGATCACAGTTCCGTTGGTGTTTTAGTGATCAGCTCGACTTGTAATGCCCCGATTTTCAAGTTTTATAATTATTCAATATTTAAATGTTTGTATTTTATTGGAGGGTCTAGAGAGTGAAATAAAATATGCTAAGACCATAGGCATACTCTACGCTATCGTAGGAAGCTATGGTTAAGTTTTGGGCGAAAACTAAAACGGAGCCCGATCTGCGTTTTGCACTGTCAGTAGGGTTTTACTGCTCCAGAGATCTCAAATTGACCCGTGAACGAAATAGGAAGTCTTAGAATTTAATTCTCTACGTTTTGGTTAAATTTCAAAAAAAATCATTTCCTGACCTTTTTTCAAGCGAAATCCTCAATCAGGTAACGAACGGGGCCGCATATGGACTCATCGGGACCTGCCAACGGATAATCTTGATGTCACATCATGTTATATCATTTGGGAGAGCATTCCAGAGTCGTCATGACGTTCGGAAATATCTCGATGCGAAATGATCAAAATACCCCTAACCTTTTCTTTAATGACATTTTGGTCCTTCAGGGAAAAGACCAAAATGCCCTTAAGTGACTTGTTTTAAGAGCTGACCAGCCCCCCATTCAGCCCCATTTCTTCGTAAGAAACAGCCCCACATGAACCTCCAAACACTTCATCTTCTTCCATGGAGAGACAACTTCATATTTGCTAGAGAAAAAGCTTGAATCCTTAAGAGAAAAACTTGATTCCTTGATCAATCTTCATCAATCTTTAGGTAAGATCACTTCTATGATCTCATAGCTTCTTGAATCTCCTTCTATTTCATGCTTGAAATCTTGTTTTAATGAAAATCAAGTTTATGATCCAAAACTTCAAAAATTCATAGGAAATTGTAGAAAAATCCTTTTAATGGGAAACCAATTTCTTTGAACTCACTTCATCATCCTCTGCCTAAACCCAAGAGCATATGATCCAACTCTCATCCTAGCCTAATTACCCAAAAGTGGCCGAACCCTTGAAGTGATGATGAATAGTGTTTTTGTTCAATTTTTGATTTCTAACTCTTGATTCCATCCATCCTCTCGTATTGTCTTTGAATCCAAGTGATGGAAAACCAAATCAATCCCTAGCCATGTTTTCCCTTTTATGGCCGAGACCCTCAATGTGAAGAACATTGATTTTTGTTTCATACCTTTTAGTATTAGGACTTGATTTAGTGTTAATCCAGTTTAAGAACTAACCATGCAAAAGATTGGAACCAAATGTGATCCCTAGCCAATTTCATCAATTTTGGCCGAACCTAGCTTCTAGGGGATTAATTAAATTTGTGTGTTAATTGTTGACGATTGGATTGGTTTTGTGTTTGTAGTTGTTGTCGGATAATCGGACGAGGAAATGGGAGAATTCGCGAACCAATCGGGCGACTTATTTTCGGAGGATGACTCCTAAAAGTAATGGGAGATTAGCTCCAATAATTTTGATAGCCTCATGAGTTTCTTGTTGAAGGTTTGTATCTATGATGTGAAGTTGATGATTTGCCTAGTTGATACATTATTTGACATTTGTGTTGATTAGTGCTTTGAAGATATGCTGTATATTGTGTATGTACTTGGTTTGTTTTTTTATGAAGTACATGCATGAATTGTGGCATGGATGCTTTGAATTGAGATTATATATATATATATATATTTATTATCCTGGACTGGTTAAGAGCATGACACTGGGTATAGCTTGATTTTGAGGAATGAAAAGTTTCTAAGCTAAACGTTATAATGGCCGATTTTACTAAAAAGTATTTATTTTGTCAAGAAAATACCTTCTACAAGTATTTGATGATTCCGAAAACGAAAATATCTTTTCGTGAAAGTTAACATAGTTTTTAGGCAAAACTAGTGCTTTGGTCCCTTAAGTTAATTTAATTTTTCAAATTGGTCCCTTAAGTTTTTTTTTTTTTTTGTGTCAGACAGGCCCCTTAAGTTTTTTTTGTGACAAACAGGTCCCTTAAGTTGTCATGTTAGTGTACGGTCTTGCTATTAAATCAGTGAATTATGATGTCACAAAAAAGCTTAAGGGACCAATTTGAAAAATTAAATTAACTTAAGGGACCAAAACACTAGTTTTGCCTAGTTTTTAATGAGATTATATTTCTTTTACACTAACTTAGAACATGGTTTTACATTACGTTAGTAAGGAAAAACCTTTCCAAGTTTGTTAAGGTACTTTACCTTAACCATGTAACAAAGTTCTTTAAACTTAATGTTTTCAATTAAGAACGATTTTGGTTTACAACGAGAGTTTTTAACTCAAATTGTGAAGTTTTACGCGTGAAAGCCTAAGTTAAAGTAATTAACTTAGAGTTGAAAACAAGAGGTAATTAGGTATGGTATGTGGTGGAACAAGACCATGTACTATACCATTGATGACTTAGTTCATCAATGACTTCATAAGACTTAAGTGAATCAACACTTATTTCATTATTTGAAAATCAAGGAGTTAATATCTTAGAAAGGATCAAAGACTTATCTAAGAGGATTCTCAATCCTTCTTCATAACACTTAGGACTTGAGATGTGATTCATAAGACATAAACACAAACATGAAAAGTTTTGGGTTTTGAAACAATAGTTTGATGACGGACCGGTGATTCGGATCTAGGTCAATCGTTCAGTTGTTTCAGTCTTGTGATGACCGGAACGAGAGAGATCCTGAGACTGTGCAGGTATGAGACTGTACAGTGGAAGGAATTCTGAGGCTGTGCAGGTATGAGACTGTATAGCTGAGGGAAGGCTTAATAGAATTGATTGGTACTACCTATACCGACAATATTTATCTTCTTTTCGGGAGCCTAGAACATAAGAACTTCATAGTTAAGCATGCTTGACTTAGAGTAATTTTGGGATGGGTGACCTTCTGGGAAGTTTCCTAGAAAGCGTGTGAGTGAGGACAAAACACGCTGAAAAGACTTGTGTTGGTTTGTAGGGACAGTCGGTAATTCTAAAAGCAGTCCGGATCATTCCAAAGGAATCACGTGATATTTATCCGGTGGATAAATTCTTTATAATATAAAGACGCGTATAGTTCCTAACGTGGAGAACCTTAGTGAACCTTGAAGTTTATCCGGTGGATAGACATTGATTTATCGCATCCACTTTGTGTAAACATTGGCATTTCATTTCATGAGTTTGTAAGGCCTTGAGCCTAGGAGTTGAGCTTACACCTAGATGCTGGTGCGAATCTTACGGTGACGATTTGAAAAGTCTTAGAGGTATCAGGGTTGGAAGGGCTGACATGAGACTAGTTGATGATTCTTCTGTGTCGTGGCGAATCCGTGCAATACATTGATATCCTCGACAAGATGCCGTACTTTTCATGATTGGTGTGTTTCTGTAAAGCCAGATACGTGCATGTTACGAATGTTGTAGCATCTTGCCCAAGGCTGGCGTACACGGAACATGTCCTCCCATTCACTCTCTCCTATGATTTGTTAGCTCCACAGAGTAGGGGTTAGAGTTTTACCCTCGTGGCATATGGCATTAAGTCATGTACATCGCATTGCATTGCATGGCTGTTGATGATTACATTTACTTATTGTACATCATTATTCTGCTTTCAAAGATGTCTTATGCTATTGTGGACATACTGTTACCTGGTGTGATGTCCTGTGTAACTTCTATTATTGTGACTGTGTTGATACATTATTTATATGCTGTTTTACTTGTGTGGCTATTATGATAAACTTGTGAAAGAGTATCTCACCCTTGCTTGTACATGTTGGACACCCTGTTGTGTTTTTTGAACACATGTACAGATATTTTCCAGCGGTCCTCTGGGCCACTACGGGATCCTGCGTTTGAGTTACTTGGTGTTGACGACGAAGCCGGTAGACTCTTGATGACGAGGCCCAGTATCTTTTGGGCGGTGCATGCTAGGTAGTATGTTTTATTATTCCTAGAGTTTTGATAGACCAGCTCTTAGGATTTTGATATTTAAAGTCAGGTCCATTGACCGTGACTCAGTATGATGTGTATTAAGAAAGCGACTTGATGTATGCCTTAAGGCGAAATGAATGAGTTTCATAAATGATGAGTTTTAATTTGTTCCTTTGTTATTGTTAAAGTTTTGGATTGGTATCAGAATTTCCGCAATAAATCTAATAAGAAATTTAGGTTTTAATTAACCGAATCACAAGAATTTTGAGTTACGATGTATGACACCTCGAGGGGGTATTACACCACTTCTACTACATTTCCACCGGTTTAATTCTTGGATTCACCAAGGGTAAGCCGAGGTTTCGTATCTACCTACATTGTTTTTATACAATGTACTTCTATGGTTTAAGCTTCTATTCACGATTATAATTTCTTATTAGGGTTAATGCTATAGTCTACGTGTTGTTTCCATGATTAGGGCAAGTTTGGAAGTTGCATTTGGAACCCGTGGGAGAGAAGAGGACCGCGGCTGTGTGGCTAGAGGAACGAGCTCGAAGTATTCGCGGTGTTCGTGATTGTTGCTACTTGCTATCAGGTGGGAGAAAGAACCACAATATCTTCGCGGAGGCAAGATTAAAATAATTTATATTGATATGCGTAGGGCGACCTAAACCCTACTAGTGGTCGAGTGACCGATAAGTTGATTTTTATGATATGTTGAGGTTGTATGCTTGTGAATTGGTATGCTTACGATAATATCTTTTGATGTGCATGTATGCTTAGTAACATGTTTAGGGTTACTTGAACCTTTACTATGAATTGATATGCCTAAGAGTAGATATGACAAATATGATTACGGAGCATGCTTATGACTTGCCTATGATACGATATTTGCGCTTGTTGTTGTATGATTAGAGATAGCCAGTAATTTCTGATAATTTGGGAGATGATCATGTGGTGAGGATTTTGAGGATATATGTATGTGGTTGTGCTCAACCTAGAGATCTTGTGGATATTCTCATGTTGATATACATAAAGTTGATTCTCGGTTACACCGGAGAAAGTTGGTTGTAGTTGTGTACAAGTCGCGGTTGAGACACTAAGTTGCTGATTCCGAGATGAGTTTGTGAGATTCATGCTGCATTGTTGTTGTTCATCACCGTGTTGGTGTAGAGGCGATCGATCTCGCCTGCGGGGAGATGATCGTACCAATCAGTTGTTGACAAGTGAATGTCCCGACCTGGCCTGCGAGAGGGGGAATATGTCGTACCCATGAGTTGAGTTGAGCCCGCGAGCTGTTGGCCGAACCCTGCATTACGGGGGGTGGCACAATGATGAATGAGACATCTTGATCTGTTGGGGCTGTCGCGTCGTGATCGCGTCCATATAGTCGTCAGTTACATGAGTGTGAGAGACAGTAGCTAAGAGAGAATCATTGGGAGATGATTGCTTGATATTGTTGTGTTGTTGTATGTTGCTATCTATATAGCTTATTTTATAATTGTTTCCCTATTTATGATGTATTGTTGTTTCTTATCTCCCGTGTATTTCTCTATGTTGTATTTTATTCTCGATTGCACGAGAAGATCCTGTTGAGGAGTTGCCTGAGGAGATAAATGGCACACATACTGAGCCTGATGTTAGCAGGAGAGCCCCGGATCCCTGTATTGGGAGACTTTGAGCTACTATATGAGGACAATGACCGTTACTGGGAGATTGATTACTCTCAGCGACGAGTGGTGTATATGGGCCCGACCATCATATACTTTAGAGCTTGGAGATCGTCCAGGAGCTACTTGGTAGGAGACTTCCGGATCGCACAGAGATTGCCTCTGGAGAGGTTGTGGAACAGGCCATGGGATTATCATCATGACTCAGATGCTGGTTGGAGATCTCACGCGTCCTCTTGGATTGGTTACGTGGCTCGAGGTCGATGTCGTCGTGCTGAGGGGAGGATGAGGGAGTATCGTTGTCATCGGATCGTGATGTCCGAGAGCGAGACCGAGTACGAGGCATTGCAGACTTATCTCCGGAGACAGGGAGCATCTGTGGGGAGTTCTCGTTATCCCCGTTAGAGTCGTGTCGGAGGTAGTAGTCATAGGAGCTATGGCCAGTGAGTCTCTTCTCTTTTTGTGAGCATATGTATTTTGGGGGTGAGGAGAGGAAGTCTCATGTACTTATGTATTTTATTTTTGTTTTCCATGCTTTCCATTTGTATATATTGTTGATTGCGTACTCTGCCCGTTGAGGATGGTTGTTGTAGGCTCTACTGAAAGAGCCAATACTTTTACGCGTATGATACATGTATGGTTGTGGTATTAGTGTTGGTTGTTTTTAATATTTTCCACATTTTATATGATCGCGCTTCGCTATAACGTTGAGTATATAGGTTCGGGTTACTGAATGGGACCTCCGAGGAGGGGTTGTCTCATAATTTCTAGGCCATTCCCAATCACAAGCATATATATCAAATATTATCACATATGCATTTATTAGATATTCTTCAATATTCATTAAGTACAATGTCATGATACATATAATATTCATTACATGCTATGTCATGACACTTGTCAACATTAAAATCTATTTAACATATTGTTTGGTTCATGTTCTCCCCTTAATACTATATTTGTCAACATCAAAACCTATATACCTTTATGATTCACATTAAATATGTTGGGAACATTTTTAATAAGGTTACATAAAGGCATCAAGATATACGAGGATTAATAGTCAAAAGTGTGAACCATATTGCCATATAGGTTTTGATGTTGACAAATAGAGTATTGATGAGAGAATACATTCTAATGTTGACAAATAATATATCATTGTACTAAGCTTGAATGGATTATATACATGTGTTATATGGTTAATATGATTTATTAGTAAATACAAATGTGACAAATACTTGATAAATGAATTTGATTAAAAGGCATAGAAATTAAATTTGATATTATCATATATGCCTATGGAAAATTAATTATGTAGAAATGTGATGATCAATTAAACATAAATGAGGAATATCTATTTGATATTATTTGATCACATTTAAATAAAGACATAAGAAATATTAATTGGAATATTATCTTAAAAATATGTGTTTATATGATAATGGCTTTGTGCATGGAATTAAATGTGTAATATATTATATGTTGAACTAATATGCTTTATGAGAATTATCATAGAAAAGTTCATGTGAAAGCAAAGCTATAAAGCCAAGAGAATAAAGAGCAAAATATTCAAGATCAATCATCATCACCAAGATTGATAGAAATGCCAAGAGATTGAAGAGTCAAATTTATTAAAGACATAAATGGAATGTCCAGAATTGAAAAACAAATATCTGAAGGACATAAAAAGACAAATCTCAAGAAGATCAATAATTCAAGACCAAGAGATATGAGCTTCAAAGATAGTTATATAGAAAGGTCTTAGAATTAATGTAAGATATGAGAATGTGATAGTGGCTTAAGTTTTCTAAAAGATCTTTTTCAAAACTGTTTTATCAAAAATGTTTTTGAAAAATATCTTTGGGTTCCCTTTTGGTTGAAAAAGGTTTTATCTTTGAAAAATGTTTTTGGGAAACAATAATCGATTAGGATAATCGATTATGGTCAGTCTGTGTTTCAACGTGAAAAATGTTTTTGGCTGACAGCATAGGTATAATCGATTATGACCATTTACGAAACTGGGTAGTTTTTACAGAGAAGCCTTAATCAATTAGGATAATCGATTATGCAAGTTTTATAGAAAATCCTAGTTATGGCAGAAAAGCCATAATCGATTATGAACATATGATAATCGATTATGATGCGCTTAAATGAGAAAATTCTATTTCTTTATCTGCTGCATTTAATGGCTTCAATGGCTAGTTTTTCAAATTGATTTTCAGAAAAGGAATTTGCTTTTAATTAATAAAATATATTTAATAATTCCTAACGGCCATATTTCAAAAGCTTATAAATATATCTTGAGGGCCTTTGAGAAGTTAAGAAAAAGAGAGAACGCGCTATTATTTTGATTAAATCATTTTCTACTCTTTTCTCTTCATTTTTAAAAATCACTCGAGCCATTGTTATACTTTGATTATCATAAGTTCTTGAGTGTATTTTATTGTTCTTCAAATTGTTTATCCACACTATTGTGAGTGCATTATATCGGTAAGAGTCAAAGGACTCAAACCATTATTGAGGCTCTAAGGTTACCAGCACCTGTTAAGCTTGGTTGAGGCTCTGTCACTGGGGGAGGTTACATCCTTGGTCTGTGAGGAGTGCTCGGAAGGTTGCCAACACTTGTTAAGTTTGGTGGAGGCTCTATCACTGGGAGAGGTTATATCTGTGACACCCTCAATCCGACATCACATTTATTACCTAAAACGCATACAAAATGCTAAATAAAAACTTGCTGGTTTACTTTCGGAAAAACAATTTATTTAAATATATCTTATTAAGTCCCGAAAATTATGATAAATTTTTTTCTTATAATAACTATAAACATTAAGGACTCAGATCAGTAACAGTAGACTCGTATACATATATATGTATCATCAGTTAGGATTTACAAAATAACAGAGTACAACATGTCCCTTCAAAAGAACTAACAGCAACATAAACTACTAACAACTCTAGAAACTGGGTAGCGACAATCTGGAAACCATATCACTAAAATCGCATGGCCATCAGTAGCCGACAACAGACTACCCAAAAATCGCTACCCCAAAAAGAAAGTCTACAACCTACGTTGGTCAGAGACTAATGGAACCCGTTAGACAGTCCTCCAAAGGAAGGCCCAACGTTCCCATCAGAAGAGTGATGGGGAACCTACATCCCAATTGATCATCCCTGCACCTCCAGCTCCTCCAGCCGGAGCATCCCCATTCTCTAGAGGATGGTACTCTGGTGTCTCCAGAAGCTACTCCTCCTCGGGATCCTCCTCTGGGTCCTCCTTATGCTCCTCCCTCGACCCCACGGGCTCCAAAATGAATGGAGGGGAAGGGGTCAGAGGCGGCTGCTGCTGCAGGGGCTGAGCTGCCGGGATCTGGTGCTGCAACGACCCTGATCAACTAAGTACCGCAGAATCATCTAGATCGGTAGTAGCGGGATCTGGATGGTCTCCACGGTGTGCACTCTCTCCGAAGGTCCCACCTCTTTGTTCCCTTGCAGGGTGCAAACAGGTCCAGTGTATGCCGCACTGCTGGCACCCGGGTGGATGACCCACACCCCCGGGTCCTCTCTGTGCTCAAAGGTGAGGGAGCGGACTCCCGAGTGATAGGCGTAGTATATAATTGTTAACATGTGTAGGGCTCCTCAAACCCTACTAGTGGTGATGTGTGTTTACTTGTGGTATTTGTGGTAATTGATAACATGCTTAAATGATATCCTACATGATAACATGCTAGATGAGATGTTTGTGATAATAACTTGTTTGTGGTGTTAACATGCTTAATTGCGTTTGATATGCTTATAAGAATGCTATACTGCATGCTATGACATGTGATGTGTTTGTGACTGATATGATGATGATTGGTATATGGTTAGGGTTATAGGAGAATGATTGACTTTGGAGATGATTGGAATATTGTTAGGGATTATAGGATGACGATTGAAATGTTATTAGGAATTATAGGATAATGATTGTGGATCTATGTTGTAAGTGGCTCTCATAGTTGGAGAGTGGCATCCTCGCAGTTGGAGGATGTGGGCTTTGAGGCATTAGTTAAGTTGTTGTTGAAATGATGGATGCATAAGCATAACATTTGCATTGTTGTGGTGGAAAGCCGCGAGATTTATTGCAACTGCTGTCTGAACAGTTATCGCACGAGGTGGATTACTTGTGCCAATTGCAACAACAGTTTGAGTGGTTGTCACAAGGGGGCTATATGACTAAAAGCAATCATATATGCTGGTACACAACTGCAACAGCAGTTTGAGTGGTTGTGTATAGGGTTACGTGTTTGTACTTGCCACAGCAGCTTGCCAGCAGTGATCACGCGAGGTCGGGACTTGTGACAATTGCACCAGCAGTTTGAGTGGTTGTCACATGAGCTGGTACCTGTATATAGCTACAACAACAGTTTGAGTGGTTGTGTACAGGGAGCCGTGTGTACAGTTGCAACAGCAGTTTGTGACTGTCACATGAGGTCGAGGTGGACGTTCTGGGAGACGTCCTGGGAACCAGTAACCGGGACTACCGACTCTATGCCTTTATAGTTGGAGGGTGACTTCCTACCTTGGAAAATGACTACTTCACAGTTGAGTTGAAGGACAGTATTTCCAAGGGCCAGGAACTTAGTTGTGCATATAGAATAGGCGAAGATCCCTAGATGTGATACTTTGAGGTTGATTGTTATAGAATTGATGGTGATCTCTAGTTGCGATATTTTGAGGCCGACTATTGTGATGTGTGGACTAGGCGATGATCCATAGTTGTGATACTTTGAGGTTGACTGTTGTAGAATAAGCGATGATCCATAGTGGTGATACTTTGAGGTTGATTGCTGTGCTGAACTCGAGAGATGGATGTGGTTGCTGACTGTGTGCTATTGTACATGTTGATGTGTTATATGCTATATGATTTCCCTTTTGTATGATAGTGTAGCGTTTCTTACCTCCTATGCATATTTCTCCATGTTTACATATGTGTGGTTGTCCGGATCGTGATCCGAAGATGGAAGTGCCGATTGGTCATCGGAAGTGCTACAGCAGGTGGAGCTGACCCAAGGTGTACTCTATCGTCAATAACAAGTGTGGTGTTAGCCCTTCTCAAATATATAGAGATCTCAGAGGTATTTTTGAGTCACTTGTGAGTTGTACCACGGCCAGTGGGGTGTTTATGTTTGTTGTTGTTATTTTGACGCCATGGCTTCTAGGCGAAACTCTGATGTGAAATTCTTGAACTGTGATAAGTTCTTATCTGCTTAACTGTTGAAGTGAAAATTTTTGGCTGTGTTTTAAGGTATCAGAGAGAGTGAGGTTAAGTTTTGAAAGCGTCTAATGGGATTATCCTACATAAGTGGGGTCGTCTCACTTTTTCTTGGATAAAGCAATTTATTTTTGAAACTACGCTTTCAAAAGCACTTTTGCTAAAAAAGTTCCCTTTATCACTTTAAAAACAATCAAAGCCTCTAAAACACACTTTTCACCTCAAAACCTTGTTTTCTCATTTTAAAGCATTTCTTTCTCTTTTTACATTTATGTCAACTCAACCTTTAATAAAGCAAATGTTTATTTTTCTTTATTCACAAAAGCCAATTTATTTCTTTTCTCTTCCATAGTTCCTTGGAAACTTTAATGTTATTATTTTCTTTATTCCACGTCCTAAGTAATAATCATCACCACAGTCATACAATGCATTCATACATTATAATCCAATGCCAAGCAATAAAATTAGGCATTTCAGGCATTTTAGGCATAGACAATTATAAGCAGGTAAATTAAATCACTCCATAAACAATCAAATCCAGATAAATAATTACTTTTCTGATACACGAATACAGAATATAGCTGTCAGAATTTGGAATTCATCAGGTAATCTCCCCTTACCTCTTGGAGTTCCTAGTGTAGTGGCGAATCTCCCGATTGACTCGAACATCGTCCGATTGACTCGAACATCGTCCGATCTTTCGCTCAATTACCCGACAATCACTACACACATACAATCAATCAGTGTATTAGTACAAAACACAAAATATTTCTCCTATTTTCTTCCTCCTAGGTTCGGCCTCACGCTATTAAAAATAGCTAGGGAGTTCCAAAAATTCCCATCTCTTGGATTCTACATTAACTAAGTGAGATAAAACTAGATTCAAGCTTAAAACACCAAATCAACCAAAACTCTACTCACCCACAAAGGGGGTAGGTTCGGCCCCTATATACCATTGGAGCTAGAGAGCTCCTTTGGTTTTCAACTCTTGGATTATGCAAGAATACCATGAACCTAGACCAAAGAAATTGGTTTGGTATTAAAAGGATTTTTCTATAATTTTTCATGAATTTTTGAAGATTATGGGCCAAGACCCCAAGCTCCATGAATCAAGAAATTTAAGAGATGAAAAGAGAGATTAAGAGAGCTAGGAGAGTGTTAGTACCTCCTTGACGCAATTCCTTAAGAGAAACTAGCTTGAATTACCCAAAAATCTCTAAGTTTCCAAGACCAAAATGAAGAGAAATGTTGAAGACAAAGAGAGAGTGACACCTTAGGACAGTTTGGTAATTTATTTGAAAGACCAAAGACATTTTGGTCATTTCGAGTCCAGATATTTTGAAAGTCATCATGACACTGGCACAAGTCCCAAGCTGACTTGACCTGATGTGACTTTGAGACTATCCGTTAGCGGGTCCCGGTAAATCCTTCTACAGCTCCAATCGTCTCCTAGTTCGAGTATTCGCTCGAATATTTTATATTATTTTCAATTTTTAACGTCAAGAACTGATTTTAGCAAATTTGTAGAGGATCGAATTCTAAGACTAACGGTCCTGTTCACTAGTCAAAATTAGGTCTTTATAATAGTAAAACACTACCATCCATGAAAATGTAGACCGGGCTCCGTCTGAGTTTTCGACGCAAAATTTAACCGTAGGTTCCTACGATCGTACAAAGCATGAATATGATTTTAGTTTTCCCAAAATCATTTTCTAAAACACAGATAAAAATATGAACTCATTAATCGAGTTTATTGTCCTTAGAAAGCACGAAAAATCGAGGTGTTACAATATCCCTAGTCTGTGAGGAGTGCTCGTAAGGTTACAAGCACTTGTTAAGCTTGTGGTTATTTGTGGCTTTTTCACTGGGGGAGGTGATATCCCTGGTTTGTGAGAAGTGCTCTGTTATTGTGACGGTTAAAAGCATCTGTTAAGCTTGGTTTTGTAAAACGGTTGCAAGCACCAGTTAAGCTTGTCTTTATACTGGAACAAAATCCCATAGATGGAGTGGGGACTGGATTAGGTCACTGGCATTGCGTGGCTGAGTCAGGATAAAATACTTGTGTCCTGCTTTTCTTCCTTCATCTTTTTATATTGCATTTAAACATATTGTTTTGAAACAGTTCATGAACGTTAATAAACCTCTGCATAAAAAACACGATATTCAGTAAAAGAATTTCAATGATGAAATTCAAAAGGTAATGTGGTTTTCTTTAAACAGTTCAAATATTCTCATGATGCTTGTTTAACATTTTGTGTAAATTTCATTTTCTGTATAAAATGCAAATTAGCAGTCTTGTGATTTGGAAGATTGCTGAAGATTGCAACTTGATAGATGAAAAAAAGATGTACCAACTCATTAATCACTTTACAAGAGTGCCATTGATGAGTGAAGAGCTGAGAATCCATGATACGGAGGAGTGGAACTTGATTCATGTCACTAGATTGGGTGGAACTTAATCGGGCCTTGCTCAAAATACTTGATCCTTGTAAGCAGGTTCTGATTCGGTGAAGACAACACTGAACCACTGATGTTTTGCTTCCATTGCAGAACAAAAGGCCTTTCGTTGCTTTGCACAAGTGTGTCTGTAATAATGTATTCATTTTTTTATTGTCTCTGTAATAATGTATTCAATTGTTAATTGTGAATGTAAACTCAAATACCATGTATGTATGAATTTGAAACATATGAAATAAAATAGAAATTATGTTCTTTGAATTCTCTTTTATTTAATGCTGTAAATGGATTTTCAAACTTAATCAACACAATATAATCTTATAATGAAATATAGAAAAGCGTATCCCCTTGTAAAAGTTATAAGTTTTTAGTGAAAAGAATGTTCTGCTTGCATCAGAAATTCAAAGCAAGGCAAAATATATTATATATTATATTAAAAAAGGAATTTAGATAGCACATATTCAAGAACACGCTATTAAAGTATACAATTTTTCTCAATACTTCTTTAAAAAATACGGTGTAAATATATAAGAGTGTTGTTTTGGACAAGCGCTGTTAAAGATATTAGATATAGCAACGTTTTAATATGGAAGCGTCGTCAATGATACAAGAGACAACAACACTACTTAAATAAAACGCTATCGTTTGCCCAGTTTTAAAATTAAAACATTTTCTCTCTTCCTACTCTTTCATTCACCGCAAAAACCATAGCTTACCGCGAAAATCTCTCTCACGAGGGTACTCCATCTCTAACTCTTTGAATGTGTTTAGCACCACGAGGGCGTTAAAGGAACTACACTTCAGATATTTCTCTTACTTTTATTCCTTATAGTTTAAGGTTTATGGTGATTATCATGTGTTGGGATGAAGCTCTGTCAGGTGTTCTTACTCTTTGAATGTGTACCAAGTTCAACACCACGAGAGTGTGAAAGGAACTACACTTCAAGTATTTCTATTACTTTTATTCTTTAGTTTAGGGTTTATGGTGACTGTCATGTGTTGAGATGAAGCTCTGTTAGGCGTTCAAGTTCTCTTACTTTCATCCTGTAGTTGCTTTTCAAGTTTTGAAAGCTCTTTGGGCATTCTAAGCACTCAAGGCTTTCAGGTCTTTCTTTTTTTTTTTTTTTTTTTCCATCTTGTTTTATTTTAGGCTTTCATACATGATACATACTTGTTTTAATCTGTAGATTGGGAAAGTATGGATCGAAAAAATGGATGGCTGCAAGTCGTATGTCGAGGGAATATGAGGGGGGAGTCCATGAGTTTATTAGGGTTGCAGCTGAGCATGCAGGCAACCATAGTAGAATCATATGCCCTTGTTTAAGGTGTTGTTATTCAAAGCGAATTAGTGCAGACGATTTGGAAGATCATTTAGTCTGTCATAGAATTGATAAAAGTTATACAAGTTGGACAATACATGGTGAGACAAGAGTTGAGTCTAGTGATATGAGGAGCAGTTCGAGATATGCATCAAATGATATCCACACAAGTACAAATGGGGGTGACCATTTTGAAGACATGGCAGATGCGGTTGAAGAGGATCTTCATTATTGTTCTCAAATGTTTGAGAGTTTGGTAAGTGATGCAGAGAAACCATTGTATCTTGGTTGTAACATCTCGATTTTCGTGGTTTCTAAGGACAATAAACTCGATTAATGATTTTATATTTTTATCTGTGTTTTAGAAAATGATTTTGGGAAAACTAAAATCATATTCATGCTCTATACGATCGTAGGAACCTACAGTTAAATTTTGGGTCGAAAACTCAGTCTGAGCCCGGTCTACGTTTTTACAGATAATAGTATGTTACTACTATAAAGACCTAATTTTGACTTACGGACGAGACCGTTAGTCTTAGAATTCGATTCTCTACAAATTTGCTAAAATAAGTTCTTGACGTTAAAAAGTGAAAATGATATAAAATATTAGGACGAATACTCGAACCGGGAAACGATTGGAGCTGTAGAAGGATTTAACGGGACCCGCTAATAGATAATCTTGAAGTCACATCAGGTCAAGTCACCTAGGGACCCGTGCAAGTGTCATGATAATTTTCAAAATATCTGGACGCGAAATGACCAAAATGCCCTTGGTCTTTTAATGAAATTACCAAAATATCCTATGGTTAATTACAAAGTTACCCTTGAGTAAAAAAATATGTCACCACTCACTCTCTCTTTGTGCCATTCGGCCACTCTTTCTTTCTTCTTCCTTCTCATTTTGTTCTTCATTTCTTCCAAGTTCTTCATCTTTAGTCTTGAAAACTTGAAGATTTTTTGGTGAATCAAATTAGTTTCTCTTAAGGAATTGCATCAAGGAGGTATAGACTCTCTCCTTTCTCTCTTAATTCTCTTTTCATCTCTTAAATTTCAAGATTCATGGAGGTTAGGGTTTTGACCCATAAACTTCAAAAATCCATCAAAAATTGTAGAAAAATCCTTTTAATGTCAAACCAATTTTCTTGGACTAGATTCATAATCATCTATCATAATCCAAGAGTTGGAAGCCAAAGGAGCTCTCTAGCTCCAATGGTATATAGGGGCCAAACCTACCCCCTTTGTGGGTGAGTAGGGTTTTGGTTGATTTTGGTATTTGAGCTTGAATCTAGGTTTATCTCACTTAGTTAATGTAGAATCCGAGAGATGAGAAATTTTGAAGCTCCCTAGCTATTTTAATAGCTTAAGGCCGAAACCTAGAGGAAGAGGAATAGGAGAGATTTTTGTGTTTTGTGTTAATACATTGCTTGATTGTATATGTGTAGTGATTGTCGGGTAATTGAGCGAGAGATCGGACGAATTTCGGGTCAATCGGGAGATTTGTCACAGCACTAGGAACTCCTATAGGTAAAGGGGGATAACCTGAGGAATTCCAAATTCCGATAGCAATATGCTGTATTTGTGTATCTGAAGTGTAATTATTTATCTGTGCTTGATTGTTTGTGGAGTTGTTTAAATGGTCTGCTTATAATTGCCTATGCCTGAAATATCTGTTTATGCCCGAAATACCTGATTATATTTGATTGTATGGTATGACATTTGTTTGTGAGGTATGGATATATAATATGCCTGTCGTGGAAGTTATTGTGTTAAAGGACCTAACATCGGTTAGGATCCAAAATCGTTTAATGTAAAAGCTTCAAAAAGCTTGAGACGTTAAGATAAGAAAAATAAAAGTATTAAGGTTTTCCAAGTCACTTTGGAAGTAAAAAGGAGACAATTGGATTTTGAGAATAAATAAAAATAAACATTTGCTTTACCATAGGTTGAGTTGACACAAAAGGAAAAAGAGAAAGAAATGCTTTAATTGAGAGAAACAAGGTTTTGAAGTAAAAAGTGTATTTGGGAGATGATGATAGTTTTTAAAGTGATAAAGGGAACGTTTTCAAGCAAAAGTTTTTTTGGAAACGTGGTTTCAAAATAAATTATTTTATCCAAGAGAAAGGGTTTTTATGAACCGTATTTCAAAGTATTGCGTTTTACCGAAATACGACAAAAGAGAAAAAAGTGGTTTCAACCACGAGTTTTGTTTTATGGAAAACCGATCCTGAAGGCGTTGTATAAGCTTCGGAGATTTGGGTTTGGGTTTTTGGAGTTTTTAAAAAAAAGAAATGTGGTTTTTGGTTTGGAACCGAGAAACCGAGACATCAGGGTTTTAGGGTTCTGCAGAACACGTGGATCAATGATCTGTGTTAGTGTGTTGGTCCTATAAGCTGGTGGACATTCTTTGTGGTCCAAGGGGCTTTGCGGACGTTTTGAGCTGTAAAATCCAGAATCTGAAACTGGTGCATCGGTTGAGGATTTTTGGATTTGAGCTGTGTGGACTGCATGTCCTTTTTGAGTTTCGGACTTCGTGTCAAGTTTTTGAGAAAAATGTTGTAAAGGCTTAAAGAGTCTAAGACATTATGGTGGTTGATAGCGTTGATGCTTCAACAAGGAAACAATGATATGACAAAGATAAACAGATGAAAACAAATGTTTTCTCATGCATATATGTTGTTGGCAGACGTGCCGTGAAATGAGGGGACCTTGATGGCAAGGAAACCTGGGGATGACTTATGTCATCATGTAACATTGTGCCTTGATGGACAATGATGTCATACGTGCTGTGTGTTCATATTGTGCCTTGACTTGAACAATATAGTATGACAAGTTTATATTGTAAGTACCTCTGATTTGCGCGCTCATGTGAGATCTCATGGGATTCATGTACTTACGTTTTAGCCAATTGGGGCTAGTCATTGTTGCTTGCGGGGCAATGAATTTTGAGCCTGATCAGCTTGTTGGAAGATGATGGGATTTCCGGAAATTAAGAACTGAACGTTGGTTGATATATGTGGAAGTGTTCATGCTTATGTTTTGGAAAATAATGTTGACTGTTGGGCACGAAGCCCTTGTGATTTACTGGAGTACTGTGATATGTTGTACTACGTTATGCATGATGATAATTATGTGAGGCATTCTTATATGAATCTGCTGTCTGTGTTTCGGTATGTAGTTGTCGTTTTTGGATTCATATATCGGCTTCTCACCCTTGCTATTTTCCTAGACTGTTCTGTTTCCTGTTGGATATATATATATATATATATATATATATATATATATATATATATATATATATATTATATGTACACATGGACTTGGGGAGCGAGGGACTGGCTCACTTGGGAGTCTGCTCCCTCACCTTTGAGCATAGAGAGGACCCGGGGGCGTGGGTCATCCACCCGGCCGCCAGCAGTGCGGCGTACACTGGACCTATTTGCACCCTACGAGGGAACATGGAGATGGGGCCTTAGGGGAGAGTGCAAACCGTGGAGACCATCCAGATCCCACTGCCATCGATCTGGATGATTCTACAGTACCTGGTTAATAAGGGGTTGTTGCAGCATGAGATCCCGGCACCTCAACCTCTGCAGTAGCAGCCGCTTCTTACCCCTTCCCCTTAGTTCATTTTGGTGCCAGTGGGGCCGGGGGAGAAGCACGAGGAGGATCCTGAGGAGAAGGAGTCTCTACAGACACCTAAGTACCATCCTCTAGAGAATGGGGATGCTCTGGCGGGAGGAGCCGGAGGTGCAGGGATGATCGATGGGAATATAGTTTCCCCTGATCACTCTTTTGATGGGAACGTTGGCCCCTCCTTTGGGGACTGTCCAACGGGTTCCACTAGTCTTTGACCAGCATAGGATGTAGACTTTCTTTTTGGGGTAGCAATTTTTGGGTTGTCTGTTGTCGGCTACTGATGGCCATGTGTTTTAGTGATGTCGTTTCCAGACTATCGCTACCCAGTTTCCTAGAGTTGTTAGTAGTTTATTTTCTTCTGAAAGGGACATGTTGTCCACTATTCTTTTGTATATCTTTAACTACTGATATATATATATATATATATATATATATATATATATATATATATATATACACGAGTCTTCTGTTATTGATTTGTGTCCTTAATGTTTGTTGCTGTAATAAGAAAAGATTTTATCATGTTTTTCGGGACTTAATAAGATATAATTAGAAGTAACTTGTTTTTTCGAAAGTAAACCAACAAGTTTTTATTTAGTGTTTTGTATGTGTTTTGGGTAACAAATGTGACGCCGGATTGAGGGTGTCACACTGATTGTACTAAATTCAAAAGATTGTCAATGATGTTAAGGTTGTACAAACTGAATCGGGCAATGGATGAGCTGACAAGAGTTTTACAGAGTTACTTACACTGTTGAAAGAAATGTTGCCAGAGGATAATATGCTTCCTAGTCCAAGATATGATGCTAAACAAATGTTAAGCTTTATTGGCATGACCTATGAGAGGATGCATGCTTGTCCTAACGATTGCATTTTATTTTGGCATGAATATGAACCATTAAGAGAGTGTCCAAAATATCATGCCCCGCGATATAACAAATGAAAGTATCGAGACCAGAGAAGGTTTTATGGTATTTTCCCATTATACCCATATTTAGGTGTATACACCGTAGTGCAGAACTTGTAAAGCAGTTAAGATGGCATAAGGATGAAAGGATTGTAGATGGCAAGCTTCAACACCTAGCAGATTCTTCTCAGTGGTTGAAATTTAATCACGATTATCTTGAGTTTGGCAAGAAGAAAGAAATCTACGCCTTATGTCATCTACTGATGGATTTAACCCTCATGGTGTTCAAAGTAGCACTCACAGTACATGGCCAGTGATTTTGGTGATTTATAACCTACCTTCATGGCTATGCATGAAGCGCAAGCATATGATGTTGTCTCTGTTAATCTCTGGGCCCAAACAACCAGGAAATGATATAGACATATACTTGGCTCCTTTAATTGAAGACTTCAAGAAAATGTGGGAGATAGGTGTGGAGATGTATGATGGATTGAAAAAAGACACTTTCAATTTAAAACTATGTTGTTCGACACAATCAATGATTTCCTGGCCTATGGCAATCTGTCAGGATACGGTATCAAAGGTCAGTGTGCATTTGAAGATGATACACGTTGGATTCTATTAGAACATTGTAAGAAGAATGTCTTCCTCGGGCACCGTACATTTTTGCCTCAATTACGTCGTTATCAATGATGGAGAAAGGCATTCAATGGGAAGTCAGAAGAAGATAAAGCTCCTTTGTAACGTTCCGATTTTCACGTTTTCTAATTCTTCAGTTTTTTAATGTCTTTATTTTATTCGAGGTCTTAGGAATGGAAATAAAATATTCCGAGACCATAGTCATGCTCGACGATATCGTAGGGAGCTACGATTAAGTTTTGAGTCGAAAACTCAAACGGAGTCTGGTCTGCGTTTTTACACTGACAATATGATTTTACTGCTTAGGAGACCTTAGATGGACCCGTGAACGAGACAATAAGTCTTAGAATTCGATTATCTACGTTTTGGTTAAATTTCGCAAAAACTTCAGAAAATCACTTCCTGACCTTTGTTCGGGCGGAATCCTCAATCGGGTGACGAACGGAGCCACTTATGGATTTACCGGGACTCGCCAACGGATAATCTTGATATCACATCATCCCAGGACACTTGGGAGAGTATGCCAGAGTCGTCATGACGTTCGGAAATATCTGGACACAAAATGACCAAAATGCCCCTAACATTAGTCTTTTACACTTTTACCATTTTACCCTTTTGGCAAATGACCTTTTTAGCCTTAAGTGAGCTCTTAAGAGCTGAACTCAGCCCCTCACCCTCTCACTTTCACGCACAGCCCCTCCAAACATAGAGCTCCATAGTTGTTCTTGAGAGAAAACTCCATCTTCATCCTTGAAGAGCTTGAATCACTTGTTGGAATCACTTGATTACTTGAGCAATCTTCCTTCTTTTCAAGGTAAGATCACTTCTATGATCTCTTAGCTTCTTGAATCTTTCTTTATTTCAAGATCAATATTCATTTTCATGAAAAGAAATTCTTAGATCCAAAACTTTGAAAATTCATAGGAAATTGTAGAAAAATCCTTTTGAGGTAAGACCAAGTTATTTGAACTCACATCATCATTCTCTACCTAAACCCAAGAGCTTATGATTCAACTCCCATCATATCCCAAAATACCTTTTTGGCCGAACCCTAATTGATGATGATGAACAGTATTTTCATCTCTAACACTTGATTTCATCCTTAGCTTTCTTAATGCCTTTGAATACATGAAATGGGAAACCAAGATCAATTCCTAACCTTTTTAACCTAGGGTGGCTGAAATCCTCTTTGTTAGAATAGTTGAGATTGGCTTTGATTGTTGTTTAATGTTCGATTATTGTGTTGTTGTAGTTGTTGATGATTATCAGGAGGTTCACAAATCGATCAACCGAATTTGATCCGGGATTCTGCTCATCAACAGGTATGGGGGGATAAACCTCATCACACCAAGATGGTGGTAGTGAAGATGGTTGTTTAAGTTTATGTGTGGGTGAAACCCTTTAGTTTGGGTTCACTTTTATGTGTTAAGTTTTGTTAAGTTCTCTTGGAGAACAAGATTGGCATGATGAGTTTATGCTTTGGTATGTTGTAGTGTGCTTTAGCATATGTTGATGATGATATGATTGAATGAAAATCATTTCCATGTATATTGAAAAACCTACCTTGGCAAACCTACACTTTTACCATTTTACCTTTTTGGCAAATGACCTTTTTACCCTTAGGTGAGCTTTTAAGAGGCTGAACTCAGCCCCTCACTCTCTCATTTTCGCATAGCCCCCTCCCCTTTAGAGCTCCATAGTTGTTCCTGAGAGAAAACTTCATTTTCATCCTTGAAGAGCTTGAATCACTTGTTGGAATCACTTGATTCCTTGAGCAATCTTCCTTCATTTCAAGGTAAGATCACTTCTATGATCTCTTAGCTTCTTGAATCTTTCTTTATTTCAAGATCAATCTTCATTTTCATGAAAAGAAATTCTTAGATCCAAAACTTTGAAAATCCATAGGAAATTGTAGAAAAATCCTTTTGAGGTAAGACCAAGTTCTTTGAACTCACATCATCATTCTCTACCTAAACCCAAGAGCTTATGATTCAACTCCCATCATAGCCGAAAATCCCTTTTGGCCGAACCCTATTTGATGATGATGAATAGTGTTTTCATCAATTTTTGATTTCTAACACTTGATTTCATCCTTAGCTTTCCTAATGCCTTTAAATCCACGAAATGGAAAACCAAAACCAATTCCTAACCTTTTTAACCTAGGGTGGCCGAAATCCTCTTTGTTAGAATTGTTGAGATTGGCTTTCATTGTTGTTTAATATTGGATTGTTGTGTTGTTGACGATTGTCAGGAGGTTCACAAACCGATCAATCGACTTTGATCCGGGAATCTGCTCATCAATAGGTATGGGGGGTGAACCTTATCACACCAAGATGGTGGTAGTGAAGATGGTTGTTTAAGTTTATTTGTGGGTGAAATCCTTTAGTTTGGGTTCACTTTTATTTGTTAAGTTCTCTTGGAGAACAAGATTGTCATGATGAGTTTATGCTTTAGTATGTTGTAGTGTGCTTTAGCATATGTTGATGATGATATGATTGAATGAAACTCATTTCCATGTATGCTGAAAAACCTACTTTGATCACTACATCAAGTATGGACTTTTATGCTTGATCATGAGACCATGATGTGTGATGGACTTGGATGTTTGATTATGATGTAGTAATGTGTATTGTGGTTTATCATAATTGTGTGAGCTTTTGAGCTACATTTGCTTTGTTGGTGAAGCAAAGTCTCCATTTTTCATTAGAGTAGGCTTGTGGCCTTAGTAAGAGGAAAACATAAGAATATGTGTTGTTCTTGTTTTGGCAAGGTTTTGATGCAACAAAACATGATTTCATAACCTAGCTATGTTTTCAAAGAAAAACAAAAGTGATTTTGATCCAAAGATCAAATGAAGTGTTAACCTTTAAAGTGTGTCACCAAAGTGGGAAAATGTATTTTCTTTAGCCATAGGTCTTTTAATCAAACTAAGTGTTTCAAAAGGAGAATTAATGAAGGAGTTAGGGAAAACTCATCCAGTGAACCTTGTCTCGCCACGCGAGACAGAGGGAAAACAAGGCATTCGCCAGGCTAACCTTGCCTCGCCTTGCGAGACAGTGGGCTAGCCCAAGCAGCAAAGATGCAGCTTCTTGGCCTTGCGTCGCGAAGTCGTTATCGCCTCGCGAACCGCCTAAGCAATGAAGATGCCGCTTCTCGGCCTCGCGTCGTGATACAATCCTCGCCTCGCGAAGCAGAAAGACTGTCTAAACAGTAAAGAAAACCTATCAGCCTCGCGTCACGAAACATATCTTCGCCCTGTGAGAAAGGGTTTTGTTTATAAAAAGTGTTTTTCAACTCAAACTGTAAAGTTTTACCCATTAAAACCTAACTTAAGTAATTAACTTGGAGTTGAAGACAAGGGTTAATTAAGTATGGTATGTGGTGGAACAAGACCATATACTATACCATTGATGACTTAGTACATCAATGACTTCATAAGACATAAACACAAACATGAAACGTTTTGGGTTTTGAAACAGTAGCTCGATGACGGACCGGTGATTCGGACCCCGATCAGTCGTTCAATTGTTTCAGTCTTATGATGACTCGATCCCGGAGGGATCACGACATTTATCCGGTGGATAACGGTTTTGTTTTTCAAAAGACACATATAGTTCCTAAGGAAGAGAACCTTAGTGGAACTCGAGGTTTACCCGGGGGGTAGACATTGCTTGATCGCATCTGCTTGTGTAAGCATTGGCATTTCATTTGCATAGTCATAAGCCCTTGAGCCTAGGAGTTGAGCTTACACCTTGATGCGGGTGTAAATCTTACGGTGACGATCTTCAATGGTCTTTTTGGAGGTATCAGGGTTCGAAGGGCTGACATGTGACCAGTTGGTAGCTCTTCTGCGTCGTGGCGAATCCGTGCAATACACTGATATCCTCTACTAGATGCCGTACTTTTCATGTGTGGTCTAGAGTGTTTCCGTAAAGTCAGATACGTGCACGTTACGAATGTTGTAGCATCTTGCTCATGGCTGGCAGAAACTGGAACATGTCCTTCCATTCACTCTCTCCGACGTTTTGTTAGCTCCATGGAGTAGGGGTCAGAGTATTACCCAGTGACATTGACATTGAGTCATATACATTGCATTGCATTGCATGGCTATTGATGTTTACATTTACTGTTATACATCGCTGTACTGTTTAACAGTGCCTTATTTTATACTGTTAACTGCTTAACATGATTTTATGCTGTCAACTGCTTGATATGTTTGACATTGAGAATTCTTGTACGCAAGTTGGGTACGCTGATACCCAGTGAGTCGTCCCGTTTCTACTATTGCTATTTTGCTATGTTGATGAACGGGAATCTCACCCATATCTGTATGTTTTCTGCTGGTACTTGCTGTTGCTGCTTGAACAGATGGACGTGACGATGGTTCAGTTCAGTAGTTTCTTTCAGCCCGGAGGCGGACTCTTTTGCTGTTATATTTTTGTTGTCGGCCAGACTATGTCAGTTTTTGTAGTACCTTTTGGGAGCTACGACTCCTAGTACTTATTATTCTTATGTCAGTTATACGTTAGACTTATGTCTGTATACAGTAATGTTGATGCTTCGGTTTCGGTTTTCTGTTTCTGTATTTATAATACAGTATGTATGTTCTAGAAATGCATGGTGAACCTAAGTTCATTTATTAGTATTATTTACCTTTACTAAATCCCATTACATCTTGTGAAAAGAAAAAAAAAAAAAAAAGAAAACCGTATTTTCCTCATTAATAAATATTTTCGGCCTTATAAACGTTCCGGAATGTGGAACTCGGGAAAGGGTGTTGCATCCTTCGCCAAAGACGGGTGAGCAGCTGTATGAAAAGGTCAGTCATTTGAGTAATAATTTCGGTAAACCTTTTGCGAGAGAGCTTGTCACGGAAGGGTGGAAGAAAAGGTCTATTGCAACATCCCAAAAATCATATGTCTGTCTTTTTAACTGTCTTTGTGAATAAATTGACTGAGAACACAATTCAATTAATTTTAATCAAAATATAGTTGATAATTGGAAATTCATATTTGAATTTCAAATATGAGCTTAACCATCATAAAATGCTGTTTTTTGGAGTCTCTTATGCTGTTTTGCGTCGAAACCAATGAAATATTATTATTTTAATCGAGATTGCTTTACCTTGGGATGCGTGCCAGGATCGAGAAGTTACTCTGGCCTAGAGCCGAGAGAGTTTATGATTGCTTTTCATGTTTCATGAGACGTTGTCAGCTTTTAGTTAAATCATGACAACTTGTCACCTTTTTGTCAAATCACCTTTTCCTTCCTTTTAACCAATGGATTAATTTCCTATTAACCAATGAACTATGTCATCCTTATCATTTACGGAAAAAGCTAATTAACCTATTTTTGGTTAATCTTAGCTACTTTTAATGTGGGATCAACAAGTATCATCTCTTTAATTCTAAGCCCTTGGATTTTCTTACACCAAATTAATATCATTTTGATTAAATACCTAAGCCTATTTAGATGACAAATTCGGCCATCAAGTGTGTCAAACACTTAGCCACTTCATTTCATCACATTTCATGAATCAAAGAGAGTTTTTCATGAACACTTAAACATATTCTTTCTTCTCTCTCTTCCTCTCTCACATTCGGCCAACACAAGAACTACACCATTTAAATTTCTTCTTCAATTTCTAAGGCCATAGTTGTTCTTGTCTTAGTCTCATAATCATTTTTGATGAAGAAAGTCTTCTCTTTGGAGCAACTTTGTTCTTGAACCTCAAGAACACCAACCTTATCTTCAAAGTTTTCTTCCTTGGGTAAGCCTTGATCTACATTTTCTCTTCACTTCCTTACTTTAAATCATGAGTAAACTTTCTCTAGTTCATGATCTTTGCAAAAAAAAGTTTCAAAACCTTGTTGTTTTTCTCTATGTAGGTTCGGCCTCATCCTTCTTTCTTGGTGCTTGAAGTGTTGCTCATCCTAAGGACCTTCATTAAGATAATGGAGGAGTGAACCACCACATTGATGGTTGTGAAAATGGCTTATGGGTTTGGTTTGGGGAAAACCCTAAACCAAGGGTTTTGCTACTTTGTCTATTTGGTTCTCTATGAGAACAATGTTTTAATAACTATTTGCTGCTTGATTTGTGTTAATTGATGTGTTTGGATGGTTAAAAATGACTTTTAGGTGTTGGAAAAGCCTAACCTAGGGTGCCTCCATTTATTTGTTGAAAAGAGTTTATGAAAATGTGATTTTCGGATCTGACATTGTGCAAGTCATTTCTGTTTTTGTCCTAACCTAGACCTTGGATTTCAAAACTTGTTTTTGATCCTAAAACGACATCTTGGGCTTCACTTTGGGCACAAATTTCCTTGGGTTTCATGAAGATTTGACCATTGAAAATCTTTTTCAATCTAAAATTTCTTTTTCTGGATTCTGACCATAGTGACGTTTTTTGTAAAACTATATTAATGTGCTAACTGTTTGTGAAAAAAAATTTCATAATAAAAAAGTAGACATCCTAAGCTTTCAGATGAGTCCTCATTTGCTCAAATCCGAGTTTGTTTGGTCAATCAAATATTTGTCACAATTTGGTGCTTGAATGCTAAAAATTTCTGCATACGGGTTTGGTGTTGATTTTTGGAATTGGATGTTATGTTGTTGTTAATCTTGATGTATTGATGATCATAATTGATTGTAAAATGATTTGGTGAAACAAAATCTTCATGTACACCAAGTATACAATTTGGCCAAAGCCTAAAGAAATAAGAAGTTGAACTTCAAACTTTAAAACTTAAGTGATTTTAGAACCCTTAAGTAATTTATTGAACAATGAAACAAGTATTTTCAAGAACAAACAACCTTGAGAAAAATCATATTGGCCTTCGGCCATGAGTAAGTTTTTAACATAAAATCAACCTTTGATTTTCAGTGCAATGTTTTGAACATTAAAAATATGTTTTGAATCAAGTAAGATTCATAGATAAAAAGGAAGAAAACTTATCTTTTACACTCTAAGAGTAATATAGTCTTAAAAGGATGGTTGTGAAAACTCATTTTAAATTACTCTAAGTATTTTCATCACTCAATTTCAAGTTTATGTATAAACGATTTCAAGTTAAAAAGGATTTGGACTTAAGAAGATTTCTCTTCTTTAGTGCAAAAAAGTTTTAAACTCCAACTTCCAACTTTAAGTTTAATTGAAGCTACAAAGCTTTTTGAAATAATGTTTTCAAAGTATAAGACTTTGAATCAAAGGTACTAAGGCACTTTGCCAAGGTATAAGACAAATAAGTATTATGTACTCACCTTTTTACAAAGGAGTTTTGAACTCAAAACTAAGGATTTTCCTAAGTGTAAAGCCCGAAGTTTGACTAATTAACTTAGAGTGAAAGAAAGAGATAAGAAGGTATAGGACATGGTGAAACAAGACCATATGCTATACCATTGATGATTCATTCATTAATCGATTCATAAGAGTTAAGTTAATCAAGATGTATTTCATTACTTGAAAGACAAGTAACCTCTGACTTAGGAAGTATCTAAGACTTAACTAGAGGATTCTCAATCCTTCTTCATGAGACATTTAGGACTTGAGAAATATATCATAAGGCACGGACACAAACATGAAACAATTGTTCGATGACGGGTCGGTGAGTCGGACCCGAGAACATCATCTAACTGTATAGTCTTCTTATGACTCGATCCTGGAGGGATCACGAGATTTATCCAATGGATAAAAGTATAAAACACTTAAAATGTGTGAAGTTCCTAAGGAAGAGAACCTTGGTGAATCTTGAAGTTAGCAGGTGGATAAATGTTATAAAACACTTTAATGGTGAAAACCTACATCAGAAGATTCCTGTGAAATCACGAGGTTTATCTGGTGGATAGACATTTTATCGCATCTGGGTTGTGTAAGCATTGGCGTTGTGTTGCATAAGTCTGTAAGGCGTTGGGCTTAGGTGTTGAGCTTACATCTTGATGCGGGTGCGAATCTTACGGTGACGTTTTAAATAGGCTTGGAGTTATTAGGGTTGAAAAGGCTTACATGTGCCCTGTTTGTAGCTCTTCTGTGTTGTGACGACTCCGAGCAATACACTGATATTGTCGACTAGATGCTGTACTTTTCATGTTTAGTGTAGAGTGTTTCAGTAAAAGCTAGATTCACGCACGTTACGAATGTTGAAGCATTAGCCCTTGGCTGGCGTACACGGAACATGTATTCCCATTCACTCTCTCCGACGATTGTTAGCTCCATGGAGTAGGGGTCAGAGTTTTACCCGTTGTGGCATATGGCATGGGTCGTGTACATTGCATTGCATTACATGACTTTTGGTGGGCTTACATATGCATGTTCTATATGATTATTCTTCACTTGACGACATTCTTATATTTTTGGCATAGAATAACATGAAATATATGAGATATATGTTTGCCTGATATAAATGTATATATTGTATGTGTCGTACCTTTTTTACTTCTGCCTTGTGTTGTGTTGATGAATGGGAATATCACCTCATTAATTTGTATTGCATCATTGTGTGCTTCTCTATTGTCTCTGAGAAGGTGATGATGTTGAGACTTCACCCAGTGCTACGGATATGCTTCTCTATTGAGTTTCCTGATGGTTCCAGCGTTGGACATCTAGCCATGATGGGCTTCTATCAAAGTACATGGGAAGAGCCACACTCACCATCCGCATAGGTCGTAGAGGAAGGTTCTTAACAGCTTCACCACTTATCTTCATGCCGTTTGCTGTCAGGGTTGTAGTCGTAAGTGGAATGCTAGGTGGACTTTTCCCCCGGCACATTCAATGCCTCCTCCCTCTCTTAGGGATAGGCTGCTTATTGGCAGAGTTTCGTCTGAGGCAACTCCTGTGATGTCTTCCATAGGAATGCCAACAGTAGTCCCTGCTAGGATTCCTGTTAGGTCTCGTTTGATGGGTCCTGGTTGGAAGGCGATAAGTGAATAGATTAGGAGCGAGGTGATCTACCTAGACCTTCCTATTCTTTTCGCTTGTCTCTCCATAAAGGAGAAGTTAAAGGACGGATCCAGCGGTTGATCTGTAGGATGTCTTCCCGTGTAGTCTGTTGTCAGCCAGAGTAGGGTATTGGAGCATCTGTACCTTTCTTTTATCTTTTGTGGAGCTTCATCTCCAAGTATCTTATGTTTAGGAGCGACGTCTCCAATTCTTTATGTTGTGTCTGTATCTTTCTGTAGTCGGGTTGGGTTCAATGTAAATCCTTTATGAACTCACGCCCTTATATTATGAAATGTTTTTGTCCACCTTACACATATAAACAATTACAAGGTTTTACAATTATGTCTTGTGAAAAAGAAAAATTTACCCTATCTTTCTTAAATGATTTTAATTAACCTGTTTTTCGACCTTATAGTTTTATAAAATGTCCGTAAATATGATGCCCTCAGAAAGGGTGTTACATCTACCTTCTTTGAGTTGCCATATTGGAAGTCATTATATGTTAGACATTTCATTGATGTGATGCATGTTGAAAAAAAAAATATTTGTGATAGTGTCATCAGCATGTTACTCCATGCTCCAGGAAAGACTAAAGATAGCATCAATGATAGGATGGACTTGGTTAGTATGGGAATAAGAACATAATTGGGACTGGTAAAGAAGGGAAGGCATACATATCTACCTCCAGGGGCCCATACTCTATGCAGAAAGAAGAAATTTGCTTTTTGTAAGTTTCTTGATGAAGTTAAAGGTCCAGAGGGGTACTCTTCAAACATTAGGAACCTTGTATCGATGAAAGATCTGAAGTTAAAGGGTCTAAAGTCTCTTGATTGTCATGTTCTCACGGAGGATTTGCTACCAATCGGGATACACTCCATTTTGCCCAAAAAAGTGCGATTGTCCATAACTAAACTATGTAACTTCTTCAAGGCGATTTGCAACAAAGTGATTGACCCTTAGAAGTTGGCAGCAATACAAAGAGGATTTGTTGTGACTTTGTGTGAGGTTGAGATGCATTTCTCATTTTCGTTCTTTGACATAATGGTTCATCTAGCAGTTCACCTAGTTAGAGAGACATAACTGTGTGGGCCCGCTTATATGAGATGGATGTATCAGTTTGAGCGTTGCATGAAGATATTAAAAGGGTACGTGAAAAATCAATCACAACCAAAGGGCTGTATTGTTGAACGTACATAGTGCAAGAAGCTGTGGAATTCTGTAGTGAATACATGTCCAACTTCGAGTCCATAGATCTTTCAAAGTCTCGTCACACGGGAAGAACAACAGGTGCAGGGATAACAGGAACTAAAATACTCACGATGTCAGAGGTAGAATTAGAGCAAGCGCACTTATATGTTTTACACAATGCCGATGAGGTTGAGCCATATGTTGAAAGAGACACTAACACACTTAGGCGTTCGTAAGCGAATAAGTTGTAGAAATGGATAACAGAAGAACACAATCACTCCTTTATAACATGGCTAAAGGGTCAGTTTTTTTTGCAAATTGTGAAGTAGATCATGATTCAGTTTCAGAAAGATTGAGAGGGTTAGCACAAAGTCCAAGTATACATGCTTCTCTTACACCAGTTATCTAATTAATGGGTACACATTCTATACGAAAGAACATATGATTGGATTACAATTCAAAATAGTGGTGTGACTCTTGTAGCTCAAGCTATGCACGTGGCAAGTGCCAACGATAGGAAGCCCATTTATGCGAATATGTCATACTTTGGTATCATTGAACGCATATGGGAATTGGACTACACAATGTTTTGGCTACTTGTGTTCCAATGTAATTGTGTTGACAACAATAACGATGTTTAATTAGGAGGATTAGTTGGGGTTCATGCGGGTGGATTTCAATAGGTGGGATATAAAGATGAGCTTTTTATTTTGACTTCTCAATCTATTCAAGTTTTTTATATCACCGATCCATTTGATAAGATGTGGTCCATTGTTCTTTTGAGCCACAACATAAATGTCAATAACATTGATGATGAAGCTAATAATGAAGCTACCGCTATAGAGAATGATCCTTTTCAAGGGACATCTTAATCATTTGAGATTGATCCGGATGAAGATGTATATGAGCTGTATACGAGGGATGATCATGATAGGGGGATTTTGAAATTGAAACAAGGAAATACAAGAAGGGGGTTTGCAACATCCTTTCCCGAGTGTCACATTCCCGAACGTTTATAAGGCCGAAAATATTTATTGATGCGGAAAATACGATTTTTTTTTTCCTTTTCATAAAGATGTAATGAGATTAGTAAAGGTAAATAACATTAATAAATGAACTTAGGTTCATCATGCATTATTAGAACATACTGTATGATAAATACAGAAATGAGAAACAGAAAACAGAAAAAATAGAAAACAGAAATAGTACTGTATACAGACAAAGGTTTGGTGCATAACTGACATAAGAATAAAATAAGTACTAGGAGTCGTAGTTCCCAAAAGGTACTACAGATACTGACACAGTTTGGCCCAGACAAAATAAAACAGCAAAAGGAGTCTCCCTCCAGACTCAAGGAACTACTGGACTGAGCCATCATTGCATCCATCTGTTCAAACAGTAACAGCAAGTACCAGCAGAAAACATACAAATATGGGTGAGATTCCCGTTCATCAACACAACAAAACAGTAGTAGTAAAAACGGGACGACTCACCAGGTAACAGCGTACCTAACATGTTAAACAGTGAAACAACATACTAAAACTCTCAATATAAATCATGTTAAACAGTTAACAGCATAATATCATGTTAAACACTTAACAGCACCGTATAATGCATTCTTAAATAGAACAACGATGTATAACAGTAAATGTAAACATCAACATGCATGCAATGCAGTGCAATGTACATGACTCAATGCCAATGCCTCTGGGTACTACTCTGCCCCTACTCCATGGAGCTAACAAAAGTGTCGGAGAGAGTGAATGGGAGGCCATGTTCCGGTTTCTGTCAACCATGAGCAAGATGCTACAACATTCGTAATGTGCACGTATCTGGCTTTACGGTAACACTCTCGACCAAACATGAAAAGTACGGCATCTAGTAGAGGATATCAGTGTATTCCACGGATTCGCCACGACATAGAAGAATCATCAACTGGTCACATGTCAGCCATTCCAACCCTAATACCTCCAAAAAGACCATTGAAGACCGTCACCGTAAGATTCGCACCCGGATCAAAGTGTAAGCTCAACTCCTAGGCTCAAGGCCTTACAATTATGCACATGAAATGCCAATGCTTACACAAAGCAGATACGATAAAGTAATGTTTATCCATTGGATAAACCTCAAGGTTCACTAAGGTTCTCTTTCTTAGGAACTACACACGTCTTTGTTTTATAAAACATTTATCCATCGGATAAAACATTTATCCATCGGATAAATATCTCGTGACTTCTTTGGAATGATCCAGACTGCTTTCAGAATCGCCGACTGTCCCCACAAACCAACACAAGTGCAACACCCTTTCCCGAGTGTCACATTCCTGAACGTTTATAAGGTCGAAAATATTTATTAATGCAGAAAATACGAATTTTCTTTTTCTTTTCTTTTCATAAAGATGTAATGGGATTAGTAAAGGTAAATAAATAATACTAATAAGTGAACTTAGGTTCAACATGTATTACTAGGACATATTGTATTATAAATACAGAAACAGAAAACGAAAAACAGAAACATCAACATTATTGTATACAGACATAAGTATAATGTATGACTGACATAAGAAATACAATAAGTACTAGGAGTCATAGCTCCCAAAAGGTACTACAAAAACTGACATAGTCTGGCCGACAACAAAACTTAAAACAGCAAAAAGAGTCCGCCTCCGGGTTCAAGGAGACTACTGAACTGAACCATCGTCACGTCCATCTGTTCAAACAGCAACAGCAAGTACCAGCAGAAAACATACAGATATGGGTGAGATTCCCATTCATCAACACAACAAAACAGCAGTAGTAAAAATGGGATGACTCACCGGGTAACAACGTACCCAACATGCTTACAAAGGTTCTCAATATAAATCATGTTAAGTAGTCAACAACATAATATCATGCTAAACATTTAACAGCATAATATAAGGCATTCTTAAACAATACAGCAATGTATAACAGTAAATGTAAACATCAACAGCCATGCAATGCAATGCAATGCAATGTATATGACTCAATGTCAATGTCACTGGGTACTACTCTGACCCCTACTCCATGAAGCTAACAAAACATTCGGAGAGAGTGAATGGGAGGACATGTTCCGGTTTTTGCCAGCCAGGAGCAAGATGCTACAACATTCGTAACGTGCACGTATCTGGCTTTATGGTAACACTCTCGAACACACATGAAAAGTACGGCATCTAGTAGAGGATATCAGTGTATTGCACGGATTCGCCACGACACAGAAGAATCACCAACTGGTCACATGTCAGCCCTTCCAACCCTGATACCTCCAAAAAGACCAATGAAGATCGTCACCTTAAGATTTGCACCCGCATCAAGGTGTAAGCTCAACTCCTAGGCTCAAGGCCTTACAACTATGCACATGAAATGCCAATGCTTACACAAAGCAGATGCGATAAAGCAATGTTTATCCATTGGATAAACCTCAAGGTTCACTAAGGTTCTCTTCCTTAGAAACTACACACATCTTTGTTTTATAAAACATTTATCCATCGGATAAATATCTCGTGATTCCTTTGGAATGATCTAGACTGCTTTCAGAATCGTCGACTGTCCCCACAAACCAACACAAGTCTTTTCACCGTGCTTTGTCCTCACTCACACGCTTTCTAGGAAACTTCCCAGAAGGTCACCCATCCCATAATTACTCTAAGTCAAGCACGCTTAACTATAAAGTTCTTATGTTCTAAGCTACCAAAAAGAAGATAAATCTTGTTGGTATGGGTAGTACCAATCAATTTTTATATGCCTTCCCTTAGCTATACAGTCCCATACCTGCATAGCCTCAGGATTCCTTCCACTGTACAGTCCCATACCTGCACAGCCTCAGGATCTCTCTCATTTTAGTTATCACAAGACAGAAACAATTGAACGATTAACCTAGATCCGAATCATTGGTCCGTCATCGAACTACTGTTTCGAAAACCAAAACGTTTCGTGTTTGTGTTTACGTCTTATGAATTATGTCTCAAGTCCTAAGCATTATGAATAAGGATTGAGAATCCTCTTAGATGAGTCTTTAAGCTTTTCTAAGATATTAATCCCTTGTCTTTCAATTAAGGAAACAAGTGTTGATTTCACTTAAGTCTTATGAACTCATTGATGTACTAAGTCATCAATGGTATAGTGCATGGTCTTGTTCCACCACACACCATACTTAATTAACCCTTTTCTTCAACTCTAAGTTAATTACTTAACTTAGGTTTTTCACGCATAAAACTTTACGATTCAGTTAGAAAACTCCTTTTGTAAACCAAACAACTTTTACAGTTGAAAACTCATTTGATTTGAAACAACATTTGGACTACTTACTTCATTTCTAGCATTTTCTGAAACATGAAATTCGCTTAGCAGAATTCCATTCGCTTAGCAAAAATGAGGCAGTAATGCCTCCTTTGGAACTTCTCTGCATTGCTCGGCGAAACATAATTCGCGTAGCGAAGTTTGTTATATTCGCTTAGCGAATATTAATTCGCTTAGCGAGATTGGAGGCGATTACACCTCTTTTGAAACTCCTTGGGATCGCTCGGCGAAACATCATTCGCGTAGCGAAATTCTTTGGATTCGCTTAGCGAATATCAATTCGCTTGGCGAAAGTGAGGCAGTGATTCCTAACTTAGAATTCCTCTGTTTTCACCTAGCGAAGGTAAATTCGCTTAGCGAAAAGTTGCCTTATAACAAGACATTAACCTTATGGAACTATTTTGATTCTCTTCATGAAAACACCTCTTTTATCATTTTGAGTCACTTGATTAACTAGATGGACTAAGGTTAAGGTATAAAACATGTTTCACTTTGGTGAAAACACTTTGAGATTTAATTCCATTTGATCTTTGGATCAAAGTCACTTAGGGTTTTTCTTTGAAAAACATAAGTTATTAAAACACTTTCCTTATTTGAAAACTTAATTGTTCAAGAACTACTCAAACTCTTCCTTTCCGCAAGGTCATGGCAAAAGGCCTATTAGGAACAAATGTGAAGATTGCTTCACCCTCAAGACAATTACAACTCACAATCACAATGTTCATCTAAATGATGACAAACAACAATAACATATTATTGCATCATAATCAAGCATGAAGTCCATCACACATCATTTGCATCATAATCAAGCATAAAATTCCATACTTGATCTAGTGATCAAAGTAGGTTTTTCAACATATATGAAAATGATTTTCATCCAATCACATCATCATAGACATATGCTAGAGCACACTAAAGCATAAACTACACTTATTACACATTGTTCTCCAAGAGAACCAAATTGAATGGTGAACCCAAACCAAAGGGTTTCACCCACACATAAACTAAATAACCATCTTCACCACCACCATCTTGGTGTGATGAGGTTCACCCCCATACCTGTTGAAGAGAAGATTCCCGGATCAAAATCGGTTGATCGGTTTGTGAACCTCCTGATAGTTGTCACCAACTACAAACAACCAAACAATCAGACATTAAACAACAATCCAACCAAATTCAACAATCCTAACAAAGAGGGTTTCGGCCACCCTAAAGAGAATAAAGCTAGGAATTGATCTTGGTTTTCCATTTCATGGATTCAAAGGCATAGGAAAGCTAAGGATGAAATCAAGTGTTAGAAATCAAAATTTGATGAAAAACACTATTCATCATCTTCATATAGGGTTCGGCCATATTGTGCTTTTTGAGCTATGATGAGAGTTGAATCATAAGCTCTTGGGTTTAGGTAGAGAATGATGAGGTGAGTTCAAAGAAATTGATTTTACCTCAAAATGATTTTTCTACAATTTCCTATGGATTTTCAAAGTTTTGGATCTAAGAAATAATTTTCATGAAAATGGATCTTGATCTTGAAATAAAGAGATATTCAAGAAGCTAAGAGATCATAGAAGTGATCTTACCTTAAAATGAAGGAAGATTGCTTAAGGAATCAAGTGATTCCAACAAGAAACCAAGCTTTTCTCAAGAACAACAATGGAGCTTCTCAAGGTTGAAGATGGAGTGTGTTTTGGGAGGGCTGTGTACATGAATGAGAGGGTGGAAGGGCTGAGTTCAGCCTTTTAAAAAGCTCACTTAAGGGCAAAATGGTCATTTGCCAAAAGGGTAAAATGGTAAAAGTGCAAAAGACTAAGGTTAGGGGCATTTTGGTCATTTCGCGTCTAGATTTTCCCGATCGTCATGATGACTCTGGCATACTCTCCCAAGTGTCCTGGGATGATGTGGTATCGAGCTTATCCGTTATCGGGTCTCGTTGAATCCCTTTACGACTCCAAATGCCTCCTGGTTCGATTATACGACCGAATATAATATATTAATATTATTTTTCGGATGTCAGGATGGATTTTAACGAAGATGTAGAGAATAAAATCCCTAGACTTACTGTCTCATTCATGAGTCCAAATTAGGTCTCGATAGTAGAAAAAGGCTACTATCCGTGAAAAACGCAGATCGGGCTCTGTTTGAGCTTTCGCCCGAAACTTAACCATGGCTTCCTATGGTTGTGTAGAACATTCCTATCTTCTCGGAATATTTTATTTCACTCTCTAAACCCTCCAATAAAATACAAACGTTAAAATACTGGAGAATTAGAAAACGTGAAAATTGGGGCGTTACAACAAGTCTTTTCAGCGTGTTTTGTCCTCACTCACACGCTTTCTAGGAAACTTCCCAGAAGTTCACCCATCCCATAATCACTCTAAGTCAAGCACGCTTAACTATAAAGTTCTTATGTTCTAAGCTCCCGAAAAGAAGATAAATCTTGTTGGCATGGGTAGTACCAATCAATTCTTATTTGCCTTCCCTTAGCTATACAGTCCCATACCTGCATAGCCTCAGGATTCCTTCCACTGTACAGTCCTATAACTACACAATCTTAGGATCTCTCTCTCATTCTGGTTATCAAAAGACTGAAACAATTTAACGATTGACCTGGATCTGAATCACCAGTCCGTCATCGAACTACTGTTTCTAAACCCAAAACGTTTCGTGTTTGTGTTTACGTCTTATGAATTATGTCTCAAGTCCTAAGCAATATGAATAAGGATTGAGAATCCTCTTAGATAAGTCTTTAACCCTTTCTAAGATATTACTCCTTGATTTTCAATTAGGAAAATAAGTGTTGATTCACTTAAGTCTTATGAAGTCATTGATGTACTAAGTCATCAATGGTATAGCACATGGTCTTGTTCCACCACATACCATACTTAAATTATTCCTTGTCTTCAACTCTAAGTTAATTACTTAAGTTAGGTTTTACGTGTAAAACTATTACGATTGAGTTAGAAAACTCCTTTTGTAAACCAAACAACTTTTACAATTAAAAACTCATTTGATTTGAAACAACATTTGAACTACTTACTTCATTTCTAGCATTTTCTGAAAGGTGAAATTCCCTTAGCGAAATTGAGGCAGTGATACCTCTTTTGAAAATCCTCTGTATCGCTTGGCGAAACATAATTCGCTTAGCGAAATTGGGGCGGTTATACCTCATTTGAAATTCCTTTCTCGCGGGGCGAACATAAGTTTTGCGTCGCGAGGCTAAGAGCTGTATTTGCTCCTTATACAGATCCTCTGTATCGCGACGCAAAGATGGTCTCGCGTCGCGAGTCCGAGAATTGTATTTCATACCGACCTTCTGCATCGCGAGGAGATAATTGTGTCGCGTCGCAAGGCCGAGAGCTATAAGTCTTAATGCTCGGTTTAGCCTTCTGTCTCGCGTGGCGAGAATGGTTCCGCCAGGCGAATGCCCTGTTTTTCCCTCTTCCATATCTTCCTCATTATTTCTCTTTTTGAAGCACTTGGATGAATTAATTGTTGGAACCAAAGTGGTCATGGTCCAGATAATCTCTTAAGTTTTGATGTTAACAAAGAGCTAATTTAAGATGAACAAAGATTGGTTATGGACTAACGTGTTATATTAAGTGTGTAGGACAAATCTAAATTGAGTCCAAAGACTATCCATAGTCCAAAGACTTTGTCTCGTCCAATATAGTCCAAAGACGTTATCTCGTCCAACATAGTCCAAAGACTCTATCTCGTCCAACACCTATTCCTGGTTTACGACTGGACGATAGTTTATAGAACCATTGAGTCCAAAGACTCTTTTGGTTACCTTCTGTAATAGCTAGTCCAATAAATGTCTTTTAAATTTCAAGCGCGAATATCTTTGTAAAAGCATTTGAAATTATTATTCCATATAAAAGGCTTATACTAGTGGGACAAAACATTCTCTGTAAGATTCGTACAAAGAAAAGCATAAGCCAGAATGTCCCTATCACCTAAAGAAGTTGACCTTCTTGTTTTGGATAAACAAAAGGCAACTTTCTTCTACTCAGAGGATATGTCAGCACCACTTTTAGCCATCTCCCTGATAGTCCTTTCTGCTGATCAGAAACTTCAGAAGCTATCAGACTCAACGGATCAAATGCATTCAATGCTCATCAGAACGGATCCTTTTCCATCCGTTGAAGACTGAAGACTGCCCAAAGAAAAGAGGCTATATATACCTTCATCTTTTGAAAGTGCAAGATTAACAATCGCTGAACAAAAAAACTGAACTTGAGCAAAAAGAAGTGAAGCAACACAAAGCAATTCAAAATCCTTCTTGAGATAAAAGAGAAAATCTCAAAGCTTGCAAAGCTAGAAAAGCTACTCTGATTCTAACTTTCATATTACTCTCTGTGTAGAGTTGTTTTCAAGAGTCTAAGCTTTAGTTTCGAATTCTCACATTTAGTGAGTTAGTAGAACAACCTTTTTCAAAACCTTAGTTTGGTTGAGCCTGAAGAGGCTTGTCTGTAAAAGAATACTTAGAGAACCTGAAGAGGTTGAGAATACTGCCTGAAGAGGTGTTGAATACTTTGTAACAAAAGGTTTTTGTTATAGTGGATAAAGCTCTCAAGTAGAGAGGACTGGACGTAGCTCTTTGGTGAAGAGTGAACCAGGATAACATCTTTGTGTTCCTTTCTCTCCCTTACTCTTATTTTAGTTTATTATCTAATTAACTAACTGGGATTGAATTGCCTTTCATTACGCTGTCTTCCGTCTTAGTCAAAACTAAGTGAGCGTCCAACGTGGTGTTTGGAAGAGCTCTCTTTGCTTTCAATCGTTTTAGCGTCCAATCTTGAGAAAAACATTATCTGCTTACGAAAAGAATTTAAAATTCTCTAAAACACAATTCAACCCCCCTTCTTGTGTTTCAAACAGGTTCCTTCAATTGGTATCAGAGCTCAGCCTCTGGGTTGAGCACTTTGCCGTGTAGAGGAAAAGATCCTACTGCAGATATGTCTGGACCAGGTATGCCAAGCGGGAGTCAACCAGTTATGGAAGGCACTTCCATGACCAGACCGCCGTTCTTCAACGATACTCACTACCTGTACTGGAAGGAGAGATTCAAAGGTTTCATCCTCAGTACAAACTCAGTTCTCTGGGCTAGAATCACAAATGGTCCTAACGTTTGTCTCAACTCTGACGGGACAGACAAAGCAGAGGACGATTGGACAGATGCTGAACGGGCCAGAATGGAACAAAATCATAAAGCAAGATATGCTTTAATGTGTGCTCTCAGTCCTGACGAATTTCAGAAGATTCACGCATGTGAATCAGCTAAACAAATATGGGACACCTTGTCTAATCTCCATGAAGGGACAACCAAGGTGAAGGACTCTAAAATCATCATGCTGGTTGGCCAGTATGAAATGTTCACCATGGCTGAAGGAGAGTCCATCCTTGACATGATGGGTCGCTTTCAGACGATCATCAACAATCTGAAATCCCTTGGAAAGGTGTACACTACCAAGGAGAATGTCACCAAGATTCTTAGGAGTTTGCCTAAGAAATGGAGACCTCTTGTCACTGCAATCACCCAGGCCAAAGATCTCTCCACTTTGACTCTGGATGATCTTGTCGGGACGCTTCAAGTTCATGAGCAGGAGCTTGATCTTGACAATCCCGGAAAGAAGAACAAGGGGATTGCCCTGAAAGCTCATAGGTCCAATAACTCAAAAGCCTTAAAAGCTGATGAGTCCAGTGATGAAGCTGATCAGTCTGATGATGATGTATCAGACGATGACGAGCTATCCTTCATCTCCAGAAAGATTCAGAATATGTGGAGAAAGAAAAATGGAATGAAGAGAAGGCCATTCCAAAAGAAAAGCTTCAAGGACCATGCTGAACCCAAGGATAAAAGTCAACTGGTCTGTTTTGAATGTAACAAACCAGGACACTTCAAAGCTGATTGTCCTAAGCTAAAGGACAAGAAGAAGTTCTTCAAAAAGAAGAAAAAGAACTTCATGGCAACTTGGGAGGACTTGAACTCTTCTGAAAAAGAATAAGAAGAAACAAATGAAGAGGCTAATCTATGCCTATGGTCCAACAAGCAAGATGAAGACTCTTCGGACGATGAACAATTTGTTGTTCCCGGAGAAAGAAGTCAGGAGTCTACCTCTGGAAGAGGAAGGAATATGAATGTTCCACCCATCTTCAAGGGAACAGACTACACTTATTGGAAATCAATGTTCCAATTATACGTCCAAGCTCAAAATTATGAGCTGTGGGACATCTTCACAAACGGAGATTATCGTCCAACGATTACCCATGAGGACGGTTCAACATCGTCCAAACATGAAACAGACTGGACGAGTGATGACATCAGACGATGTTCTCAGAATGCCTATGCCAATTGGTGTCTTGTCAACGCCCTTGATCGTCCAAGATTGGACATGGTCTCGCAACTCCAAACAGCTAAGGAGAAGCTGGACGCTCTGGAACATCTGTTCAGACCAAGGAACTCGTCTACCTCAAATCTCTGCCTAATGGCCAAAAGCTCTTCGGACGCTGAATCAGAAGATGACGAGGTATCCGTTTCTGACTCTCTTCAAGAAGCATATGATGAACTGCTAAATGATTCTTCTATATTGCATTATCAATACATCGTGCTTAAGAAAAAATTGTCAAAAGTAAATAAGGAGTTGGAAGAGTCCAACAAATTAAATAAGCAGCTTGTTGAAGAGAATAACAAGCTTAAAGCTGAGAATGTCAGTCTAACTGACAAACTCACCTCTGAGTCCAGTGAACCTCATGAGGTAACTAGACTAAAACAAGAGGTATCTGATCTCACCAAAAGCGTAACTAAGCTTGTTGGAGGATCAGAGAAGCTAGACCTGATATTGAGGTACACTAGATCACCTCATGATAAGTCTGGCCTAGGCTATGACTCTGAGAAACAAAATGCGTCTCAAAAAATATCAGGGTCCAACAAAAATCACAAGGCTTTTCATTCCTATGGAAAGCAAAAAGAACATAAATTGCATGCATCCAGAACTTACTGTAAGATTTGTGGAAAGAGTGGTCACACTTCTTCAAAATGCATTTACAAAAACAAAAACAAAATGCATGGACGAAGACCACCAACTAACCCAAAAGGACCCAAGTCTATCTGGGTACCTAAGAATATGATAATACCTGTTGCAGATCTGCTTAGCAACACGAAAAAGACCCCAGTCCTGGTACTTGGACAGTGGTTGCTCACGTCACATGACGGGAGAAAGGTGTATGTTCCAAGAAATCCATGAGAAGTCTAGTGGATGGGTCACCTTTGGAGGCAACCAAAAGGGTAAGATAGTAGGAATAGGTAAGATTGGTAAGTATCCTCTTCCCTCTATTGATAATGTTCTTCTGGTTGAAGGATTAAAACACAACTTGCTTAGCATAAGTCAATTATGTGACAGTGGGTCTGTTGTTTCCTTCAATAAAGGTGAATGTATGGTCAAGAACCCTGATGGGTCCATCTTATTCACTGCCAAAAGGCAAAATAATCTGTACAAGATTAATTTGGGGGAACTCTCAACTCAAAGTGTATCATGCCTAGTGTCTGTCGAAGATGAGCGATGGATCTGGCACAAAAGACTTGGTCATGCTAGTATGAGATTAATCTCTAAACTAAACAAGCATAACCTTGTAAGAGGTTTACCAAAGATTGTGTTTAGATCAGATGCTCTCTGTGACGCTTGTCAAAAAGGAAAACAAGTTAAGAACTCGTTTGAGTCCAAAAACATTGTTAGTACTTCTAGACCACTCAAATTTACGTTGATGATATAATATTTGGTGCAACTGATGAATCTCTTTGCCAAGAGTTTTCTGAATTAATGCAAAGGGAGTTTGAAATGAGCATGATGGGAGAACTAAAATTCTTCCTCGGACTTCAAGTAAAGCAAACTTCAGACGGAGTGTACATTCATCAGACGAAGTACACAAAGGAGCTTCTAAAACGCTTCAAGTTGGACGATTGCAAACCTATGAATACACCGATGCATCCAACGTCCGTGCTAAACAAAGATGATAAAGATAAAAAGGTAGACCAAAAGGTATATAGAGGTATGATCGGTTCCCTCTTATATCTAACTGCGTCCAGACCTGATATCATGTTTAGCGTTTGCTTATGTGCTCGTTTTCAATCTGATCCAAGAGAGTCTCATCTCTCAGCAGTAAAAAGAATCTTTAGATACTTAAAAGGTTCTACTAATCTGGGTCTTTTGTATAAGAAAATTGATGAATACAGATTAGTTGGATTCTGTGATGCTGACTATGCTGGAGACAGAATAGAAAGGAAAAGCACAAGTGGAGGGTGTCACTTCATTGGTGCTAATCTCGTCTCATGGTCAAGCAAAAGGCAAAGCACAATTGCTCTATCAACTGCTGAAGCTGAGTACATTGCTGCAGCCAGCTGCTGCTCACAACTGCTTTGGATCAAACATCAGTTGGAAGACTACAACGTGTTTGTAAGCAACATCCCTATAATGTGTGATAACACTGTTGCTATTAATTTATCAAAGAACCCCATACTGCATTCTAGAGCAAAGCATATAGAAATAAAACATCATTTTATTAGGGACTATGTGCAAAAAGGAACAATAGATATTCAATTTGTTGATACTGACCATCAATGGGCAGATATCTTCACTAAACCTTTAGCCGTAGATAGGTTTTTATTTATAAGAAAATATCTGAACATGCATTTCATTGATTAACTGAGAGTCCAATGCATGCGTCCAATATTTGCATTACGTCCAATATATGCTCGTCCAATGTATCTTCTGAATGATCGTCTAATGCATTAATGAAACTCAATCTTTGTCGAATGAAATATTATCCTTCATTCCCTTAACTGAGTCAGTTCTTTATCTTCTTTATATGCCAAAAATGCTTTTTACGGTTTCAAAGTCTGAACGTGTGTCAGACATTTAATGCACGTCGTTTCGCTCTCTCTCTCTTTAAAACTACGAAAGGTTTTCGCTCTCTCTTCTTCTTCCTTTTAAAACCTAAGTTTTGCTCTTTGATAAAAATCAAACCTTTACAAAAAGCTTTAACCTTTCTTCTTGCTTCTTCGAAAAGGAAAACCCTTTCTGAAAAAACTCTTCTCTTTCAACATCCTCTCTGAAACCATGGCAACCTCTTCTGCTGCTGGCTCAAAAGGTAAAGGAAAAACCTTCAATGCTCAGACTGCTGATGTTATGGTCGAATACAAGTTTAACCTACAATTCCTAGCTGATAATGGGATTGACATCTTTTCCAACATCCATGCCGCTGGATGGTCAAGCTACTTTGAAGGTTCTCCAGTAATCTACCCTGCTCTTGTTAGGGAGTTCTGGACAAACCCCATTATCTCTGCAAGAGAGATTCGCAACAAGGTGCTTGATACTGAAGTCATAGTATCTGAAGCAACAATCTCTAATGCAACTGGGTGTGCTCAATCAGGCATAACTATTGAAGATAACTGGGAAGAAGAGATTGGTGATGCTTCCACCATCAGAGATTGTTTGTTGAAAAACTCTGGTGACAAGCTCATAGCCTCAAAGATGACTGACAAGGCTAGGGTTCTTCACCAAATCTTGAACAAGGCTATCCTTCATAAAGTTGGGTCAAAGGATAATGTTTCAAAGGCTCATCAGTTTTGCCTAGTTCATCTGATTCTTGAAAGGCAAATAAACCTTCCCCACCTCCTCTTTTCCTTCTTCAAATACGCCATTGAAGGCTCTGGGAAGAACACTGCACTCATCTAGGGCGCCCTTCTCTCCAAAATATTTGAGAAGCACATGGTCTACGACGACCTCAAGAACTTAGCTCCAGAAAGAAAGTTCAAATACTATGGAGTTCATGGGATTGAACGGGTGCATCAGCCTGAGTTTAGCAGGCAAAGTTTGGTAATGATGCAGTTGGACTGCTTTAAAAAGTCCAAACTTGAAGGCCAACAAAAAGGAGCTCAGACGCAAGGCTCAGAAGAAGAAGCGTCTGAACAATGTGTCTCTGCTGGACGCTCTGCTGAACGAGCTCGTCCAATGGCTAAGACTTCTTCGTCTCGTCCAAAGCCAATCGTCCAACCTTCAATTTCTTCGTCTCGTCCAAAGCCAATCGTCCAACCTTCAAGAAAAAGGAAGCTGGTTCTAGCTCCCATAGATGAAGATGAAGAGGACAATCTACCCATCTCCAGGGTAGTGAAAGGACCAAGATTGGAAACCGCACCTGCTGCACCTCTCTCTACAAGGGCAAGGTCATCTCGAAGAAAGACAAAAGGTAATACTGAACCTATCTCCAGTTCAGTTATTATTTCTCCTATCGTCCAATCATCCGAGATAGAAGACTTAACCTTTGAACCTTCCCTACCTCCCTCACCCACTAACCTACCACAAACCCAAACTCTAGCCTCACCAAATGAACTCGAGGATTGGTTCACACCCTGGGGAGATCATCCCTTCCAACCCTATGGTGCCCCCTACCCTAGACGGATCTTTCCCTTAAGCAAATATAGGCGCCTCCCTGGAGTAGACTACAACAACAAATGCTCAATTTGGGCTGATGTTAAACGCAAATTTCCTGTTCTATTCCTTAAACGCTCACCCCCCACTACTGAACCTCACCCCAAAAGCCCCTTTCCATTACCCGAATATGATTTTGAACAACCCTCCACATCATCCACCTTACCCCCTAAACTTGTCTACCAACCCATCCCATACACTTCAACTCAACCTCTGCCCTCTGAAACTTACAATGCCCGTGGACCATTGGTTACCTACCTTGAGAAGAAGACTTTTCCTCCAAGGAAAATCTTTCCCAACCTCATCAAGGACAAGGCATTCAAATGGTGCCATTACAATATAAAGAGGCATGTTGTTCTTCGCCATGAAGACAAGAGAGGTTGCAAGACGGAGTATGAAAGAAGGGCAAGGACGTATGGCTTAAGTAACTTCATCCTTGATCCCGACCTTTCTTTCATTCCAAGCTATCCATCATCTTGGAAGGAGTATTCTGATGTCCGAGACTTTCTTCCTTACTATGCTGTGCGGAAGGAGTGTGATATGCCTCGAGAAGCTAAGATCCATCACAACCTTCCTAAGAGATTTTGGTCAAAGTCTTCTCGCACTAGCGTAGGAGTTGTTCCTCCTCGAGCTTGCCCAAGGCTCCCTATCCTAGATCCCAACAAGGATAAGGACCTTCGCAAAAAGCTTGAGTCATGGACGCTGCCCTACCAACATGCTTTTGATCCCCTGTTTTGGACAAAACATCGAGATGACTCTGGGGCTCTCGAAAGTATATGGAAGAAAGATCCTCGCTTCAGATTTGACCCAGATGCTCGGATATATTGGGAAAATCACATCTGGAGATGCTCCCAAGAAGCGTCATCATCTGGTTTATCAGTTGAGGAGAAAGCTGAGATTCGAGTCTACCCGAGACAATACCGAATCCGTGAAGCAACCTTCATGATCGTAGACGATATCTTTGGGATACCCCTTTATCCTAGAGATGTTCTGCCTATGCCTCCTATCAGATGGCGTGAAAACAAGTTTGATGATGCTGATATCATACTTGAGGTGCTGCGTCCACCCGAGCCCATTGTTGTTCCTCTTGCTCCTCCTACTCTTCCTCCTCAGCCGGCCATTCCTGAAGAGACTGGGGACACCGAAACTATCTATGTGGAACCCTCCTCTGAAACTCATGGTAACGAAGTAGAACAAGTTGAAGACTCTGCTCAGTCCAAGTCTCAACCGGTCCCTCTCTCAATGGTCCATCCTGATGCTCCATCTCCTTCTCAGGCTCTGAGTGTAGTTCCTGATCAAAGAGGTGTGGACGCAACCCGGGCCACTGCTGAGAGCTCCGCCTCAGTTATCCCTCCTGAGTTTCAAGAGTTCGTCCAACGGACTATAGAAGCTAACAATGCGGTGCTCCTTCAGCAGATTGCGGCCATGTTCAAAGATTTCATTCCCAAACCTCCTCTCTCTTCTTAAAATTTTTTGTTTTGCTTTCTTTTTTTTTAAAAAAAAAAAAAAAAAAACAACTGACTATGATGTGTTTCTCACTCTTTTGTCTGATGACAAAAAGGGGGAGAAGATGGATTTTGATTGATTATTGTTTGATTGATTATTGTTTATTGATTGATTATTGTTTGATTGATTATTTTCATAATTGATTATTATTGATTGCTTATTTAAAGTCAAATTTGTTTATTGAATCCTTAAATTTGTTGATAGAATCTTTAAATGATACATGTGCTCATATTTGTTGAATAATGCTTTAAATGATTAAATGCTTTAAATGATTAGAATGTTTGTCTTAGGGGGAGCCCTTCAGCTCTCTAGGACTCTTTGTTCAAATCAAAATTAGCATGTTTTGTCATCATCAAAAAGGGGGAGATTGTTGGAACCAAAGTGGTCATGGTCCAGATAATCTCTTAAGTTTTGATGTTAACAAAGAGTTAATTTAAGATGAACAAAGATTGGTTATGGACTAACGTGTTATATTAAGTGTGCAGGACAAATCTAAATTGAGTCCAAAGACTATCCATAGTCCAAAGACTTTGTCTCGTCCAATATAGTCCAAAGACGTTATCTCGTCCAACATAGTCCAAAGACTCTATCTCGTCCAACACCTATTCCTGGTTTACGACTGGACGATAGTTTATAGAACCATTGAGTCCAAAGACTCTTTTGGTTACCTTCTGTAATAGCTAGTCCAATAAATGTCTTTTAAATTTCAAGCGCGAATATCTTTGTAAAAGCATTTGAAATTATTATTCCATGTAAAAGGCTTATACTAGTGGGACAAAACATTCTCTGTAAGATTCGTACAAAGAAAAGCATAAGCCAGAATGTCCCTATCACCTAAAGAAGTTGACCTTCTTGTTTTGGATAAACAAAAGGCAACTTTCTTCTACTCAGAGGATATGTCAGCACCACTTTTAGCCATCTCCCTGATAGTCCTTTCTGCTGATCAGAAACTTCAGAAGCTATCAGACTCAACGGATCAAATGCATTCAATGCTCATAAGAACGGATCCTTTTCCATCCGTTGAAGACTGAAGACTGCCCAAAGAAAAGAGGCTATATATACCTTCATCTTTTGAAAGTGCAAGATTAACAATCGCTGAACAAAAAAACTGAACTTGAGCAAAAAGAAGTGAAGCAACACAAAGCAATTCAAAATCCTTCTTGAGATAAAAGAGAAAATCTCAAAGCTTGCAAAGCTAGAAAAGCTACTCTGATTCTAACTTTCATATTACTCTCTGTGTAGAGTTGTTTTCAAGAGTCTAAGCTTTAGTTTCGAATTCTCACATTTAGTGAGTTAGTAGAACAACCTTTTTCAAAACCTTAGTTTGGTTGAGCCTGAAGAGGCTTGTCTGTAAAAGAATACTTAGAGAACCTGAAGAGGTTGAGAATACTGCCTGAAGAGGTGTTGAATACTTTGTAACAAAAGGTTTTTGTTATAGTGGATAAAGCTCTCAAGTAGAGAGGATTGGACGTAGCTCTTTGGTGAAGAGTGAACCAGGATAACATCTTTGTGTTCCTTTCTCTCCCTTACTCTTATTTTAGTTTATTATCTAATTAACTAACTGGGATTGAATTGCCTTTCATTACGCTGTCTTCCGTCTTAGTCAAAACTAAGTGAGCGTCCAACGTGGTGTTTGGAAGAGCTCTCTTTGCTTTCAATCGTTTTAGCGTCCAATCTTGAGAAAAACATTATCTGCTTACGAAAAGAATTTAAAATTCTCTAAAACACAATTCAACCCCCCTTCTTGTGTTTCAAACAGGTTCCTTCATTAATGACCTATGGCTAAAGAAAAGACATTTTTCACTTTGGTGACACACTTTAAAGATTAAAACTTCATTTGATATTTGGACCAAAATCACTTTTTGTTGTTCTTTGAAACATAAGTTATGAAGTCATGCTTTTCTTACTTCAAAACTTTTTACTTCAAGACTTTGATAGATTAAGAACAAAACATGTTCTTATGTTTCTTCTTACTAAGGCCACAAGCCTAGTAGGAACAAATATGAAGATTGCTTCAACCTCAAGACAAGTTATAACTCACAATGTTCATCTAATTATGACAAACAACAATTACATATCATTGAATCATAATCAAGCATAAAGTCTATCACACATCACTTGCATCATAATCATATGCTAGAGCACACTAAAGCATAAACTACACTTATTACACATTGTTCTCCAAGAGAACCAAATTAAATGGTGAACCCAAACCAAAGGGTTTCACCCACACATAAACTAAACAACCATCTTCACCACCACCATTTTGGTGTGATGAGGTTCACCCCCATACCTGTTGATGAGCAGATTCCTGGATAAAGTCGATTGATCGGTTCGTGAACCTCCTGATAATCGTCACCAACTACAAACAACCAAACAATCAAACATTAAACAACAATCAAAACAAAACTCAACAATTCTACCTAAGGGTTTCGGCCACCCTAAAGAGAATAAAGCTAGGAATTGATTTTGGTTTTCCATTTCATGGATTCAAAGGCAATAGGTAAGCTAAGGATGAAATCAAGTGTTAGAAATCAAAAATTGATGAAAAACACTATTCATCATCACCTTGTAGGGTTCGACCATATTGGGGATTTAGGGCTATGATGAGAATTGAATCATAAGCTCTTGGGTTTAGGTAGAGAATGATGAAGTGAGTTCAAAGAAATTGGTTTCACATCAAAAGGATTTTTTTACCAATTCCTATGGATTTTCAAAGTTTTGGATCTAAGAAATGATTTTCATGAAAATGAAGTTGATCTTCAAATAAAGAGAGATTCAAGAAGCTACGAGATCATAGAAGTGATCTAACCTAAAAATGAAGGAAGATTGCTCAAGGAATCAAGTGATTCTAACAAGTAATTAAGCTTTTTCAAGAAGAAAATGAAGTTTCTCTCAAGAACAACTATGGAGTTCTATGGGGAGGGCTGTGTGTGTGGAGATGAAGGCTGGAAGGGCTGAGTTCAGCCTTTAAAAAGCTCACTTAAGGGAAAAATGGTCGTTTGCCAAAAGGATAAAATGGTAAAAGTGCAAAAGACAAATTTTAGGGGCATTTTGGTAATTTCGCGTCTAGATTTTCCCGACTATCATGACGACTCTGGCATACTCTCCCAAGTGTCCTGGGATGATGTGATATCAAGATTATCCGTTGGCGAGTCTCGGTAAGTCCATATGTGGCTCCGTTCGTCACCCGATTGAGGATTCCACTCGAGTGGAGGCCAAGAAGTGATTTTTTTGTGAAATTTAACCAAAACGTAGAGAATCGAATTCTAAGACTTACTGTCTCATTCACGGGTCCATCTGAGGTCTCATGAGCAGTAAAACCATAATGTCAGTGTAAAAATGCAGACCGGACTCCGTTTGAGTTTTCGACTCAAAACTTAATCATAACTTCCTAAGATATTGTCGAGCGTGACTATGGTCTCGGAATATTTCATTTCCATTCCTAAGACCTCAAATAAAATAAAGACGTTAAAATACTGAAGAAATATAAAATGCGAAAATCGGGGCGTTACAAGGTTGAATTATGTTTCTTAATCCTTTTTGAAAAACCTTTTTCAAAAAAGTTTTAAGTAAGCAGGATGTTTAACACGACATACAGAAAACAAGTTTTCGGAAGACGTTAAGAAACTTTGTCTTCAATCTCCGAGTTAGTAAATAAATAAGCTTGAAAAGATTAGGGAGAGAGAGATTCATGCTAGGATGTATCCTAGTTCACTCTTACAAATCGAAGAGCTACATCCAGTCCCTTCTACCAGAAGGTTTTTCACTAAAACACTTAGCACCAACCACAAGTTGTTTCCTAGTCACTCCACCTTACAACTCCAAGTATTCTACACCTCTCCAGGCTCCAAGTATTCTTTTATAGACAAGCCTCTTCAGGCTCAACCAATCCTAAGATTTGAAGAGAGTTTTGAGGTTTCTACAAACTCACTATTTGTTAGGATATTACAAGGTTCAACTCTTTGAATCTGTTTGAAGCTTTAAAAAGAAAGAATATGAAACTTTACAAATCTTTAACTAGAGAGTAGTGATAGCTTTTTGAATGAAATTTGAATCGCGTGTAAGTTCTCTCTTGTGTGTTATATATCCATTTCTTCAAATGATGGTCTTTAAATAGTCTTGACTATCTTCTGGATTTAAAACAGTATTAAACATGTCCGTTTTGACTCAGTGATATATCCGTTAGACACATGTCCATTTGCAAGCTGTTTTCTGTTCATAGTCCTTTCTTTGTGTGAGCAGGGAGGCATGCTTTGCTTTTGGTAGAATAGCAGTGATAGCAGATTGTAGCAGGTTAGGCAGAGTAGACTGTCCTCTTCCTTTTGCCGTCATGCTTTTTGATTTTCGTAGCTAGACGTGTACAACATTGTACCTTGTTTTGTCTTTATATAGAGATATTCTTCCTTTTATGATCTTTAAAGACTTTTAAAACACGTTCCACGTCATCGGCAAAACAAAGTTAGTGGACGCACAAGTAATATAAAAAGATTGGGCGCACAATATAATTTGCTTGTGGCTGCTGGACGCAAGGCACTTATCCTTTTCAAGAATAAAGTCTAAGGACCAGTTGGATGATCCACATAATCTTCTTTGGACGCAACTTTGTTTGAGAAACAATTATGCCATTAGATGCAGAAAATACGTTGAGCTTATAGTCCAGTATAAACTTTGGACGCTGAAACTTAGTGTTCATTGAGAGTCCATCTGAAGTCAGAAACATAGATAAAGGGTTTTGACCTTGTGGATTTTTTTTAATCAAGCAGATTGACATGCAACAACATCACTATAAAATAAGAAATCCTAACTAGGTTGGCACCTCAAACCTTATCCATCATTTGCAGCACACCAGAATAAATAGATTATAATGAAAAAATAAAGAATACAAAAGAGCTTGGGGGGACATAGGCCAAAACCCAAGAAAGAAACAAAGAGCTATCTAAATATATAGTTCGGAAGACCAAATCTATCACGGAAAAAGTCTTCTCTAATAAAGTCAGGAATAAGATTCCACTAGGAGTAGCATCTAGATGAAACTCCAAAATTAGCTAGCTTATCAGCACAAGTGTTTCCTTCCCTGAAGATATGAGAAATTAGGAATCTCATACATTTAGTCAAATGGATACAGTTTTTCCACTTGTTTCTGAGTTTCCATGGAACAATATCAGGATTTGAATAAGCTAACACCACTAGACTTGAGTCACACTCCAACCATAAACTTGTCCAGCCTTTTGAAATAGCCATTTCAATTGCTACAATAACAGCAAGCAATTCAGCCTGAAATGAGCTAGTGATGCCAAAATATGATGCAAAGCAACCTAAAACCTCAACATCTCGGCCTCTAAAAATGCCACCACCACCAGCATGACATGGAGAACCCTTGGCAGCCCCATCAGTGTTACATTTAATCCAACCACATGAAGGAGGAATCCAATCAACTTGCTTTATAGAAGGAGCTTTATTAGGATGATGAGCAACTGAAAATAGCTTAAAAAGAACAAACCCCTCTATATTGGAAGAAGACTTGCATTTAGAACAATTTCCATCCAAAGAAGTGGCAGCTATAACCAAGTTAATTGCAGATTTCCAATGAACAAATTTACTATCAAACTTGCATTTGTTTCTACAATACAAGATATACCAGAAAACATTTATAACAATGGCTAAAATAACATCTCTAGCCTGAGAAGACCGATGCTTATTACAGATGGAAAGGACAGTAGAGATAAAAGCTAGATCAACAGGCATTTTAATAATGCAAGAAAATCAATCCCAGATATTCTTGGCAAAGGAGCAATCAAAATCAAATGTACGGTTGAATCAACAGAGTTACCACCTAAATCACATCTTGCAATAGTAATGCAGCCTCTCTTCACAAGATTTTCATCAGTTGGAAGCTTATTATGAAGCATACGCCATAATAAAAATGATCTTGATGGAGGAATAGCTGCAGACCACAACAATTGATGCCAAGGAGTAGCATTATGCAGAGGATTCAAATGCAAATATGCTTCTTTAAAAGTTAAAGTTCCTGAATCATTGTTTGACCAAATAAGGAGATCATCAGTAGGGAACAAAGGAAGTGAGACACTTCCAATAGCAGTAGCTAAATCAGGGAAAGCAGAAACCAACTCGAAGGAATAATCCAAGAATGATCCATGATAAAAGCAGAAACAGAACACTGCAGTGATCTATGCACATGATGTGGAATATTTAGAATATCCACAATTGGTTTATCGAGCCAAACATCTATCCAGAAATTAATTCTATCACTAGAGCCAATCTTCTAGGAAGAATGATCAATAACATTGTTCAAATGCAACTTAATACCAGGCTAAATGGATGATTTCACATAATTTGAAATTGGTGACTTAAACTTGAAAAAGCTTCCTCTAAAAAAAAATAGCCCATGCCTTATTAGAAGAAAGAATATCCCAACTGAGCTTTAGAAGAGCTGCATTGTTAATTGACCTCAAGGACCTTAAACAAAGGTCACCTTCCTCCAAAGGAGCACAAACAGACTTCCAAGAAACTGTGACAATTTTTATGATATTAATGTCTCTAGACCAGATAAAATTCCTCATGCATCTATCAAGAGATTTCAATAAGCTAATAGGCCAAGCATATATATGAAAGCTATAAGTTATCATGCCACGATTGATGAATTTAACCAGTTGAACTCTGCCCATGATAGACAGAAGAGATCCTTTCCATTTAGCCAATTTATGCTTAATTCTGTTAGCAATAGGTTCTAAAAAAACTCTCTGCGGATTGCCTTTAAACAAAGGCACACCAAGATAATTGAAGGGGAATTTTCCAAAATGAAAGCCAATAATTGAATAAATAGAAGCAACTCTATTTGGGTGAATGCTGCCACTGTAGAATCTACATTTGCCTAGACTCAACAACTGCCCAGAAGCCTGGCCATAAACATTAAACATATACATCAAAGCTTGGAGATTATGTTTAGTAGCCTTGCAAAACACCATGATATCATCAACATATAAAATGTGGGAAGGGCATTTATAATCTTTAGGACCAACCATAGGCTTAAGAATACCATATTCAACTAAATAGGAAATACTTCTACTTAGGACATCTCCAGCTATACAAAATAACAAAGGAGAAACAGGATCACCTTGCCTAACTCCCCTTTTGCAAGAAATGAAACCCACGGCTTTACCATTAATAGAAAAGGAAAGCTTGGCAGAATGTAAAATAGTTTTGATCCAGCCACAGAACTTTGGATCAAATCCAAAAGTTGCCAGAGCATCCAGCAAAAAGGTCTAGTCCATTGTGTCAAAAGTTTTCCTGATATCAACTTCAAGTGCAATATTTCCCCTAAAAGTTTTGTAATCTAATAGATTCAGAAGCAAGGCATATACATTCTGAAGTATTCCTGTTCCTGATAAAGCCCTTTTGCTAATCAGAAATGATCTTCGGAGTAATGATTGCCAACCTGTTGTGACGTCCCTAAGTTCCACTCGAGGAAATCCCAGTATATTAGAACTCACTTATGCCATTAACTATAACCCAGAGGTTACATGCTTATTAAAACCAACAATAACATGCATCCAATATAAAAGCGCATGGCATCAGAGTAAACACAATAGGATAAACGAAAACACAAACGACACACACACACACACACACACACACACACACACACACACACACACACATATATATATATATATATATATATATACATGGTGGCCCCATCTGCAAGGCTAAGTACATATACAAACGGAAGTATAAGATAAAATGAAGATACAACGAAACATCAAAGGGACTCTAACACTCGAACTGACATACTCTCCCCATTCCCTCTCAAAATACATCAAAAGACCTCACCTCACATCCTACGACAGACGCATTGGCGACGTCACGTCCTCAACGACATGAAAGTCAAGAGCTACCCTGTCCTTCCCCATACGTGCACCTATAAACCCGCAGGGGCACGTAATCTGAGGAAGAACTAGACATAACAGTCCGCCTATGCCTGGCGACTCTCAAATACCGCTCTGACTTCCGACGTTGTCCTCTTAGCACGAAGCCTCAGCGACTCGTCATGTGAGATGATGCTAGGGCAGCCCACATAAAATCCTGCTCTTGCAGCTTGGGTGGGTGCCACATCTGGGGAAACAGAAGAAACTGGACCACTTTGTACCATCCCATGATGTCCGCTTGTGGTGGAGTACAACCCCGAAATAGCAAGCTCACTGGTCCGGTGTACACGGTCAAAAACGTAGAGGGGTCCACCTTCCACCTCTTCTCGTCGTGGTAGACGATCTCAAGCTCGCCCAACATCGGGATCCCTGGTGCTGTCTGGAGGAAAGGATGCATCCTTGGGTCCATAGTCACCTCCTGCTAACTCGTCATCAACTCGCAGATCGAAAGCATAACATACAAGGAAATACAGGGAGACAAGATATACAGCACATCAATGACAAGGATGATACAATGCAGAACACATAGCAAACACAACCATCTCTCAATACCACGACACTACGGTCGTTCCCTAGCTAGATGTACACATACTCTTTCTATGCATGCAGGCCAGTACAAACACCCTACTTAGGGCCACATCACGTCCGCACATCGGACAACAAGTTGGTTCGTTCCGGTAATCCGTTTCGCTCGTCGTGACACATAAGAGTGCATCACCGCTCCACTGTCCCAGATAAAGGGTTAACTGGGCCTCCTCGAAAGATCCACCGGCAACTAGAAAGACTCGGGGTCCAGTTGGGATAGTAGGACGTGCCTAGGACCGCCACGACACGATAGGCACTACCATACCGGTCTCATGTGGGTACACCTGTGTCCAATATATCCCCACGATCACGCAGACCTACCTTTCCGTTTTTCGCACCTGCACTCGGTGCACCAACCTTGTATGCCTCACAGTATACGGCTCACCACTTGACATCATATGCATATGCTATGGATGTCATCCATCTCTCTTGCTGATATAGCAACACATGCAAACATGCTCTTAGCTACACGAGCTCCAATCTCCAATCATACCCCTACAAGCTCCAAGCTCCACTATGCCCTCAAATCAAAATTGTCAGCTCAAACGTCTGCAACGGGGTCAAAGCCCTAATCATGGTAAACCTCCATATCTCATACATACGCGCATTTCCAGATATAATGCAATAGTTCATCATTTATCAACATGCTCTATAAGGCAGTATATAGCAAACATACCAACATGCCATTATCATCAACACATCGTGCATCTCTTGCAAATATTAGATATCATAAATAGCAGGTACGCATATATCAACACATAGTACATATTATCATGCATCACAAATCTGCTAACCTAGGGTATCAAATATAATGGTGATAACCCAAAGTAGACTAAACCGATGGTTTATGTACTTTGTCAGGGCTCAACCTCACGTAGGGTTTAGGGTTCCCCTACTCACACAAAACATACAACACAACTATATGGACTACTCTTGCCTCCCCAACGTGTGTAACTCTTTCTCCCCACTTGATAGTAAACGTAGTGATAATCACGAACACAACGAGCATTCCTTGCTCCTCTCCTTGCCTTCACAGCCGCGGTCACTTGCTCCAAGAGAGTTCCACATGCAACTTCCAAACTTGCCCTAATCACAGAAATAACACGTAGACTATAGCATTAACCCTAAAACGAAGTCAAAGCCGAGAAAAGAAGCTTAAACCAAAGGGAAACATTGTATAGGTACAATGTAGTTAGATACGGAACCTCGGCTTACCCTTGTCGAATCCCAAAAGCAAACCGATAGAATTGGAGTAAGAGTAGCGCTGGTCATGAAAACACGATCGGACTAACGAACGGATCACCAACCTGAATCAAAGCTTCAACCCCTCTGGTCTCACTCTCAGTCTCGAGCTCGCAATAAGTCTGGAAGAGTGGAAAACTCTCTCATGGTGAAAATGATGAAGTATATATAGGCAAAGATTCTACTGTCCACGCTTTAGCGTTGGAATTTTTCACGCTTTAATGTTCCAGTGTTTAAGCGTTGGCTTCTCTCACGCTTGAGCGTTGACGTTTCCTCACCGCCAAGGCACTGCCCATCACATGCTAGCAGCGATGCATAATCGACACGTGTCACTTTACGTCCCATCACTGCCAGTCAACTGGTGAAAGGTCCACAGTTGAGCGCCAAAAACTCTCTACGCTAGAGCATTAGCACGCTTGAGCGTTCCACTGGTCCACGCTTGAGCGTTCTGTACCTGATCCTTTGTCCCTCATCCTTTTCTTATCCAATTCATTCCTACTCTTAACATGTTCTATGTGCACACTTTCAAGCCATGATAATAATTATCAACAAACATACGAATACTTGATCTAGGTCATCTATCTCATTTAAGGTTTTACAGGCTGGGATGTTACATTACCGTCCCCCTTAAAGAGAATTTCGTCCCCGAAATTCCTCATTCATACCTGTAAACAATGACGGGTACTGTTGACGCATCTGAGCCTCTCTTTCCCATGTTGAATCTCCGGTTACCGAGTCCCATTCCACTCTCACCAAGGAAATCTACTTACAACGAAGCTCCTTGATCATTCTATCCATTATCTGAGTAAGTAAAGCCTCGTATTCAAGATTTTCTCTTAGCGGGATTGATTCGGGCTCTAACACATGCGACGAATCAGGGTAATACTTTTTAAGTTGAGAAACGTGAAAGACGTCATGAAGTCTTAACAAGTTAGGTGGTAAGGCTATCTGGTAAGCTACAGGACCGATTCGGCGAAGAATCTGAAATGTCCTATGAATCTGGGTGTAAGCTTTCTGGATTGAATTGCGCTGCCAATACCCTTCCTTGTGGTAACTCTTATAAATACATGATCGTCCTCCTGGAACTCTAAAAGTCTCCTCCTTTGGTCAGCAAAGCTCTTCTGCCTATCTCTTGCGGCCTTCATCTTTTCCCGGATTAACTTAACCTGTTCCGTTGTCGATTGCACCAACTCAGGTCCTAATAACTGATTCTCTCCAGTCTTGAACCAACATAACGGAATCCTACACTTTCTCCCATACAAAGCTTCATACGGCGCCATCCCAATACTTGAATGATAACTGTTGTTGTAGGTAAACTCAATCAAAGGAAGAAACTCGTCCCAACTTTCCGTGTGTTCCAACACACATGCTCTTAGCAGATCTTCCAACGATTGAATCGTCCATTCTGACTGACCATCGGTTTGGGGGTGATAAGCAGAACTCAACCTTAACTTAGTTCCCAGCACTCCGTTCAAGCTTTTCCAGAACCTCGAAGTAAACCACGGGTCTCGGTCTGAGATAATACTCGAAGGCACACCATGCAGTTTTACCACTTCCCTGATGTAAATCTGAGTCAACCTCTCCAGAGAATAGTTCTGGTTGGCAGGAAAGAAATGAGCACATTTCGTCAACCCATCTATGATCACCCAAATTACATCACATCTCTTCCGAGTCCTTGGTAACCCAGAAACAAAGTCTATTGTAATACTATCCCACTTCCATTTCGGAACATCCAATGATTGCAACAATCCTGCTGGCTTCTGGTGTTCAACCTTCGCCTTTTGACACACCAAACAGGATAGGACATAAGCTGCCACTTCCTTCTTCATCCCTGGCCACCAGAATAACTTCTTCAGATCCTGATATATCTTAGTTGTTCATGGGTGAAAGCTCAACTTGCTCTTGTGAGCTTACTCCAAAATCATATTCTTAACTTCACTATCCTCAGGCACACAAACTCTGTCGCCAAACCTGATGAGGCCATCCGAACCTCTCTTAAACTCAAACGTCTCACCTTCCTCGATTAGTCGATTAACCTTCTTAAGGTATGCATCCTCAACTTGCCTTTTCCAAAGCAGATTCAGGAAATCGCTAGTAACCTCGATCATCCCAAGATTCATCTTATCCTCGATGATTTCCACATCCAGATTCAGATCTCTGTACTGCTCTAACAACTCAAGCTCTCGTACCATCATTACAGATACGTGTAGGGATTTCCTACTAAGCGCATCCGCTACAACATTCGCCTTGCCTGGATGATATTGCAGGTCGAATTCATAGTCTTTTATGAATTCCATCCACCTTCTCTGCCCCATGTTCAACTCCTTCTGGTCAAACAAATACTTTAGGCTCTTATGGTCGATAAATATGCTGAATTTAGCACCATGCAGATATTATCTCCATATCTTCAATGCAAACACTATTGCAGCTAGCTCCAGATCATGAGTCGGGTAGTTCCGTTCAAGCACTCTCATCTGCCTGGCAGCATACGCCACCACTCTTCCTTCTTGCATGAGAACACAGCCCAATCCTTGATATGTCACATCAGAATACACGTCAAAACGTCCTAACGGATCGGGCAAAACCAACACCGACGACATGGTCCCTCCACTTCAGCTCCAAGAAACTCTGCTCACAAGCTTCCATCCACTCAAACGCATTCCCCTTTTTCGTCAATTGCGTCATGGGTAATGCAATTTTAGAGAATGCTTCAATGAACCGTCTGTAGCAGCCCACCAAACCAAGAAAACTGCGAATCTCACTCAAAGACTTTGGGCTTTCCCATTTAACCACCGCTTCAACCTTAGCAGGATCCACTGTGATTCCATCCTTGTTGATCACGTGTCCTAAGAATTGTACTTCCTCTAGCCAGAATTCACACTTGGATTTCGCTTACAACTGCCTATCCTTCAGCACCTGCAGTATCACTCAAAGATGCTCTTGGTGTTCCTTTTCACACGAAGAGTAAATAAGGATGTCGTCGATAAACATGACAACAAACTTGTCCAGGAACGGTTGGAATATCCTGTTCATGTAATCAATGAACACAGCCAGAGCCTTAGTCACACCAAACGGTATAACCAAATACTCGTAATGCCCATAACGACTTCGAAAAATAGTCTTCGGTATATCCACCTTCCTCACTCTGATTTGATGATAACCAGATCGCAGATCGATCTTGGAAAACACAGTTGCTCCACTCAATTGATCCATCAAATCGTCTATCCTCAGCAATGGGTACCTGTTCTTTATCGTCAGTTTGTTCAACTGACGATAGTCCACACATAACCTTGAACTCCCATCCTTCTTTTTGACGAACAGTATCAGTGCTCCCCATGGCGATACGATAGGTTTGATAAACTCCTTACCTAGCATCTCATCCAACTATTTCTTCAACTTCGCCAACTCCACTGGAGACATTCTATAAGGTGTTATCAAAATAGGTCTAGTTCCTGCTACAAGATCTATGGTCAACTCGATCTCTCTTTCTGGTGGTAACCCTGGAACATCATCCAGAAATGCCTTTGGAAATTCCCACACAATCGGCAGCGCTTCCACTTTCGGAGCTTCCTTCGCTTCCAAGGAGAACAACACCACGCACTCTCCAGATCGTACACCCTTCGGAGTAGTTTCATTAGCAGACGTCAATCCAGATAGATTAGAAAAACAATGGGTCTTTTTGGAACGGTCCAGTATCACATGGTTGGCCGAAAGCCAGTCCATGCCTAAAATAACATCAATATGTTGCGTAGGCAGACAGACTAGGTCAACAATGAAATGTCTGTTTTCTATTGTAATAGGGCATTTCAAGCATACAAATAGGGTAGTTAAGGAATCACTTATGGGTGTGGAAACAGTATGGTAATACGATAAAGATGAAACTGGCAACCCTAAATGATCCATGCATTCCATAGAAATAAATGAATGGGTAGCCCCCGAATCAAACAACATAGACAAGAGCTTGCCCGAAACTAAACACTTACCTTGAATCAGATTTGGGCATTGAGAGGATTCAGCTCCCCTCACGGCAAACACTCTTCTCGTGGCTTGTGGTCTCACAACATGTCTAGCCACAACAATTGGTCGTTGATTCCCTTGCCTGCAGTCCTTGGCCATATGTCCTTGCTTTCCACATGTATAACAAATCATGGTCCTCCCGAGCGCTTGGCTCTTGAAATCTAGAGCCATATGTGGCCCCTCACACTTGAAATAACCTTGCAACCCCTGAGTTGCACTTGGTCTCTGACTTCCAGCGTCTCTCGTCTTTTGGGTTGGCCTCTGGTAAGGTCCTCGACCACTCTGAAACCTTCCACCTCTACCCCTTTGGTTACTGTGGATAGGTCCTCCGTTCCTTGTTGTCATCTCTCTTCTTTTCTCGATGTTCTCGATTGCCGAACACCGATCCAACATGTGAGGGAATACAGTAATCCCCAACGGTACTATAGCCTTCTGAATCTCATACTTCAAACTGTCCTCAAACCTGTGGCACATTCACTCCTCGTCCGGATACCGCTGATAAAACTCTGAGAATTTAAGAAGCGCCACAAACCTTGATGCATATTATCCGATTGTCATGTTACCTTGCATCAGACTCTGGAATTCCTTATCCTTTTCCCTGCTAGTCATCGTAGGAAAATACTTCTCTAAGAAACACTCTCGGAACTGCCCCCAAGTCATGGCACTTCCTTCAGCTTCAAACATCCTCTGCTTCCCTTTCTACCACAATTCTGCTCCTCCCACTAACATGAAAGAAGCATGAGAAACCTTTTGAGCCTCATCACAATGTGTAGATGCGAAAATCTTCTCCAACTCCTGAATCCACAGCTCCTTCCCCTCGGGATTGTAATCCCCATTGAACTGAGGAGGTTGTTGCCTCATAAAGGCATCTAGACCAGTATTCTCATTCCTAACATTTCGTTGAATAAGTTGGGCATTATGTTGAGTTTGCTGTAGCATTGCAGCAGCCATATCCCTCATGGTCCTGAGGGTTTCCAGATTCAGCTCCATTCCCAGTGTGTGAAGCTTCAGCCTCTTGACCTCCATTGGGTCCAGTCCTACCTTTGCCTCTACCTCTACCTCGAGCCATTGGTTCCTGATTCAAGTAACTGTTAGCTCAGAGTTCAAACATGATAAGCAACATAAATACATACATCTACTTACCATTCATACAATCATCACAACAATCAATCGCATTCATTCTACACTTCTTGCAGAGACGACAAACTTTGCCAGTTCAACTTTCTAATACTCCATAGTCTTGGTCCCTAACTTCCATAGTCAGAATAGGACCAAACTGCTCTAATACCACCTTAATGTGACGTCCCCAAGTTCCACTCGAGGAAATCCCATTATATTAGAACTCACTTATGCCATTAACTATAACCTAGCGATTTCGCGCTTATTAAAACCAACAATAACATGCATCCAACATAAAAGCGCATGATATCAGAGTAAACGCAACAGGATAAACGAAAAACACACACAGTACAGATATATATACATGGTGGCCTCATCAGCAGGGCTAAGTACATATATAAAAGGAAGTATAAGATAAAATGAAGATACAACGAAATATCAAAGGGACTCTAACACTCGAACTCACATACTCTCCCCATCCCCTCTCAAAATACATCAAAAGACCTCACCTCACATCCTACTACAGACGCACTGGCGTCGTCACGTCCTCAACGACGTGAAAGTCAAGAGCTACCCTGTCCTTCCCTATACGTGCGCCTATAAACCCGCTGGGGCACATAATCCGAGGAAGAACTAGACATAACAATCCACCTATGCCTGGCGGCTCTCAAATACCGCTCTAACCTCTGACACTGTTCTCTCAGCACGAAGCCTCTGCGACTCATCATGTGAGATGATAGTGGTCAGCTCACATAAAATCCTGCTCTCACGGCCTGGGTGTTGGGAATTTGCGTATTTAAAACATATAACGCAGCAGAAAAATTCCCACCAAAAGATCCATGTGAATGGTCATGACTCTTGATTGTAGTGTTTACCTCTTGTAGCGAAGCTTTACCGCGATCACTACGAGGAAAGAACAGTTTTTCTCACTTGATCACCAACACTACGAACATTGCTCTAAAGAGGATGATGAAAGCTATCACCAGTACCGCATGGAGCAACACCTCTACATAGTCCACACGAGCAAATCATCGTCGGAGAAAGCATTGTGCTAGCTGACGGTAGGGGATGGGGGGCGCGCCTACCAAGGAGGTGGTGTGACAGCCGCTAGTTTATGCGTAGCAATCTATAGATGCTTAAGTGATGTGCAGAACCTTATAAGCAGTCACCCACTTACCCTAACCCCAATGGGCTTTTACGCTACCGGCCCAATCTATAATTAATATTATTAAATCATATTTGATAAATTAATTCATTCTTCGACTATTTGCTCTATGCATGTGACCCTATAGGTTCTCAATAAATTGGCAATAATATTAAATCACATTTAATATTATAAACAATGAGCGGCATCTAGCAATACATCATTGGTACCCAATTAGTAAGAATATCGAAGATACGATATATACCTTACGGTAACCAAAATAACCGTGTAGTAAATGTCCCTTCGTCCATATGTCTTAATTGAACACAAGGCATAAATGTGTCATCCTTGTTAAGTTCAATTATTTATTTCTCAATTCCCGAGTAGCCATGTAATCACAAATGGGCACAATATCTCATATTGGCCCAATGTAGCATGCCATGCATTTTCACGTCTCACTCTATTGAGAGGACCATGACATTACTCCTGTTATGTAGGAGGGTCACATCCCTCAACATGATTCATTGTAGGCCCAACAACTATCTTTACGATCATCCTGTTACGGATGACGTTTGGTAGCATTAAAGCCTACAACTCTTCATGTAGGAATCGTAGCGACTTCAAGTCGAAGGACTACTTCACTTTGGTTACCATGAGAAGTGCTCATGACACTTACATAACTATTATGCAGCGTTCTCATAGTGGGTCAATCCAGTATAAATATTAGTCTAATATTTATACCTATGTGAAGACTTGATATCTCATATCCATGACCCGTGAGATGTGTTCATCCGTCTACCCTCATAATAGTCTCGATGTATTATTATCGTCCTAATTAACAATAATACTTGACTACGGATACTTTAAGAATAGTATTTTAATGTTCAGTAGGGTCTCACGATCAAGTCATCTACTTGATGTTCTATTGAATTGAAATAACTATTCTAAGGACTTTACTTTGTTTAAACAATTAATAGTATAAACTGAAATGCCTCATATATAAATATATGTAAATCAAAGTCATGATACAAATGTAAATCTCAAAGAGAACTAATGGCCTCTAGGGCTTACACCTACACTGGGTGGGTGCCATATCTGGGGAAATGGAAGAAACTGGACCACTCTGTACGGTCCCATGATGTCCACTCGTGGTGGAGTACCGCCCCGAAAAAGCAAGCTCACAAGTCCGGTGTACACGGTCAAAAACGTAAAGGGGTCCACCTACTACCCCTGCTCGTCGTGGTAGACGATCTCAAGCTCGCCTAGCATTGGGATCCCTGGTGCTGTCGGGAGGAAGGGATGTATCCTCGGGTCCATAGTCACCTCCAGCTAACTCGTTGTCTGCTGCTTGCAGATCGAAAGCATAACATACAAGGAAATACAGGGAGATAAGATATACAACACATCTATGATAGGGATGATACAATGCAGAACATATAGCAAACACAACCATCTCTCAATACCACAACACTACGGTCGTTCCCTAGCTAGATGTACACATACTCTTTCTATGCAGGCCGACCGGTACAAACACCCTACTAAGGGCAACATCACTTCCGCACATCAGATAAAAAGTTGGTTCGTTCTGGTAATCCGTTCTACTCACAGTGACCCATAAGAGTGCATCACCGCTCAACTGTACTAGACAAAAAGGGCTAACTGGACCTCCTCGAAAGATCCACTGGCAACTGGAAAGACTCAGGGTCTAGTCGGGATAGTAGGATGTGCCCAGCACCGCCACGACACGATAGGCACTACCGTACCGGTCTCATGTGGGTACACCTGTGTCCAATATATCACCAAGATCACGCAGACCTACCCTTCCATTTTTCGCACCCGCACTCGGTGCACCTACCTCGTATGCCTCACAGCATACGGCTCACCACTTGGCATCATATGCATATGCTATGCATGGCATCCATCCTCGAGAGCTGATATAGCAACACTTACAAACTTACCCTAAGCAACACAAGCTCCAAGCTCCATAGGTAACCATATGAGCTCCAAGCTCCCATCATAACCTTACGAGCTCCAAGCTCCACTATGACCTCTAATCTCAATTGTTAGCTCAAACGTCCGCAACGGGGTCAAAACCCTTATCCTGCTAAAACATCCATATCTCATACATACACGCATTTCCAGATATAATGCAACAGTTCATCATTTATCAACATGCTCCATAAGGCAGTAAATAACATACATACCAACAAGCCATTATCATCAACACATCATGCATCTTTTGCAAATATCAGATATCATAAATAGCAGGTACGCATATATCAACACATAGCACATATTATCATGCATAACAAATCTGCTAACGTAGGGTATCAAATATAGTGGTGATAGCCCAAAGTAGACTAAACCTGGGGTTTAGGTACTTTGTCAGGGCTCAACCTCACGTAAGGTTTAGGGTTCCCCAACTCACACAAAACATACAACACAGCTATATGGACTACTCTTGCCTCCCCGACGTGTGCAACTTTTTCTCCCCACCTGATAGCAAACGTAGTGATAGTCCCGAACACAACGAGCACATCTTGCTCCTCTCCTTGCCTTCACAGCCGCAGTCACTTGCCCCAAGAGAGTTCCGCACGCAACTTCCAAACTTGCCCTAATCACGGAAATAACACGTAGACTATATCATTAACCCTAACACGAAGTCAAAACCGTGGAAAGAAGCTTAAACCAAAGGAGAACATTGTATAGGTACAACGTAGGTAGATACGGAACCTCGGTGTACCCTCGTCGAATCACAAAAGCAAAGCGATAGAATTGGAGTAGGAGTAGCGTTGATCATAAAAACATGATCGGAACTAGTATCGGACTAACAAACGGATCACCAACCTGAAACAAAGCTTCAACCCCTCTGGTCTCTCTCTCAGTCTCGAGCTCTTAGTAAGTCTGGAAGAGTGGAAAACTCTCCCATGGTGAAAATGATGAAGTTTATATTGAGCGTTGACATTTCCTCACCGCAAAGGCACTTCCATCATATGCTAGCCACGACGCTTAACCGACACGTGTCACTTTACGTCCCATCACTGCCAGTCAACTGGTCAGAAGGTCCATGCTTGAGCATCCATAACTCTCCACGCTAGAGCGTTAGCACGTTTGAGCATTCCACTGGTCCATGCTTGAGCATTTTGTTCCTGATACTTTGTCCCTCATCCTTTTCTTATCTAATTCATTCCTACTCTTAACATGTTCTCTAAGCACACTTTCATGCCATGATAGTAATTATCAACAAACATACGAATACTGAGACGACCCCACTTACGTAGGATAATCTCATTGTAACCTAATTGTCTAATACTGAAACATGTAAAAATTTAAATACTCAAGATCCATAAAAATAATACAGGCAATCCATTGCTAATAACATATTTCATATGTATACGTACCATCATCCTCAATTACATATATATATATATATATATATATATATATATATATATATATATATATATATATATATATATATATATATATCAGAGTGCGCTCCTTTAATACAACGACTTTTAACTTACAAGAAGGAAGATACATAACCAATCCCACTAAAAACCACTAGTAACCTCTCATAAAGTATATCAAAATATAAATACTCAAAACTCCCATACATACTATACTAGCCAGACACTAATATAAACTATCTTCTATTCCAAATCCTTCACTGCTAACATCAACAAATCTTTCGTCTGCATCATGTTCATAAGTGATGCCATCCTCTTCAGAAATAGAATCCTCAGCTGCAGTGTCTTCTCCACGAGCCGTAAGAGAAAACATACATAAAAAAAATATAGGGAGATAAGGATCTAACACAAACATCATATATGGGAAAGAAACCATAGAATAACATATATCAACATCACATATATGAACATCACAGAAACATATACACAATTGTCTCCCATTCATATCACTCATAATCAACACTTATACTATATGTATCTCATTCCTATATGCATGTCGGCCGGTATCTCAAATCTCATTCTCAATCTTAGAGAATCATAGTTAGTTGTCCAGGGGCCCTTTCCGCTCACCATGACCAATAAGAGTGCATCCCGCTCCAGCTCTCGGGAGAGGTATCTTGGTCTCCTCGGAAAGTCCACCTGCGACGTCGAAGATTGAGGGTCCAGTCGGGATAACCAGGTTCCAGCAGGCAACACGACACGATAGGAGCAACCCTATCCATCTCTTGTGATAAGTCCTGAACCCGATTACATCCCCAAATCACCAAGATCGTCCATTCCCTCTTCCGTACCCGCACTTAGGTACACTAACCTCGTGTGTCCCATACCACACTGCTCGCCACTTGGCACATGATTATGCTATGCATGTCAACCATCACTTGTGCCACCAATATCTCAATAAACATCTCAATCCTCAAATCACTTTATTCATGATACCATTGTATCCATCACTTTCAATATCCATTACTTTTCCTCACATATGCATTGTGGCACTCTGATTCACTATCCATATCATCATCAATCATAAAACATGCATTCATGATATTAAATATGTCAACATACCAACTCAAACATACAACATCATATAGTTCATATTATTGAGCATATCATTCTAAGCTTATAAACACATAATTCACATATAACACATATTCACAATTAACTCATATAGAACACATAGAGCACATAGTTACAATCACATCAAACATATCAATCATCCTTCAAATCCTAGTCATCTAACCTAGGGTGTATTCTTAGTGGTGATATCCCAAAGATACCTACACCTAGGGTCTAGGTACTTTATTAGGGCTTAATCTCTAGTAGGGTTTAAGGTTCCCCTACACATTTCAATATACATTATTCTAATCTTGCCTTGCCGATGGATGTGAGATTATTTCTCCCCACCTTAGAGTAATGTAGCAACTCTCACGAACCCACGATCACTTGCTCACGGCCGCAGCCCCGTTCCTCCACCGGTGCCCGTGCACGCTTTAGAATGATTGAACACGGTATAATCCTTCACAACAAACACAATCAAATTTAGTACCATCAAACAAAGCTCACCTAGTTAATAGGAACTAGGGTTCGGCCCCTAAGTAGGAAAAATGCTAGAAGTGTTAAAATTGTACAAACTCTTGGATCTATGATCCTTAAGCATAGATAACACTCCTGTAAGTCATGGAACTCAAGAATTTGAAATAAATCCTTTGATATGGCCAAGTAGGGTTTCGGCCATGATTTAGAAAATTAGGGTAAGAAAGGTATTTGATCATGATAAATTTAATTCAAGGACATCTATGTGTAATAGAACTCAATTCAACACTTCTTTAAGCAAAACATTGAACAAAACTTCATGGATTCACTAACCTAGGGTTTCGGCCATCTCACCCCAAATGGGTTAGAGAGATTTTATGATTACAAACTCTTAGATTAGTGATAGAAGACATTGAATCTAGATCAAGAAAATTGGTTTGACATTAAAATGATTTTTCTACAATTTTTCATGAATTTTAGAAGTTGAAGAACAACTATGAACATATAGAATTTCAATGGATAAAAATGGAGATTTAGAGCTAAAAGAATATATTTCTACCTCTTAGATGATAGAGAAGATGATTCTAAGCAAGTTTACTTCACAAAACTCTTGGAGAATCCTTGAAGAATGGAGAGAAAATGAAGGTAGAAGCTTGAAGGTGTTGTGAAGACTTAAAGTGGAGAATGAAAGGGGAACGGAGGAGCACGAAAATGAGAGAAGGAAATGGAAGAGAGGGGCGTGAGATAGATATATATAGGAGAAAAAGGATAAGGATAAGGATAGAAAAGATAAGGATAAGATAGGCGTAAGGATAGAAAGGATAATTTTCCTTAAGAATAAACTTGGAATTCTATCAAAATTAACTTGAATACTTAAAGGTTAAGAATGAAATGTGAGAAAGAGAATGAAGGAGGAAATTTCGTGGCCCATATAAAAAGAAAGGATAAGGATATGATAATTATCACTTAAGGGTAGAAAGGTAACTTCACCTTGGAACAAAATTGGAATTGTATCAAAAGTTCTACTAGAAGCTTCAACACTTGAACATAAAGAATAAAGTGAAGGAGAAAGGAATATGAGAGTGTAAATATATCTATGAATGGTGTGGAACATATGAGAAGAAAGGCTAAGGTTGATATAAAATTACTTACAGGCAAAATTGTCATTTCCTATTAGGGGCAAAATTGTCATTTTCTACACCATCATCATTACTATGGTGAGTCACCTATGTGACTCACCCTTTGCCATCATTACTATGGTGACTCACCTAGGTGAGTCACCCATGTAATGATTACTTAGTGGATAAGGTGGTGAGGTGTCATATGGAGGTGGCATGAAAGCGAGGTGATGCTTATCCATTCCGGTTCCTGTAATCTCATACGCAAACCGGGTTTCGTCTGAGTCTTCATCCCAAACCTTAACCATAATTCTCTACTAGTAATGTAGAGTAAAACAATATTTGTGTGGTATCCAAAAAGTGGATACATAGAGATAAAATTAAGCTCCGAACGAGAAACGTGGTTCCTGAATGTGATGAGTCAGTTGGTGAGTCATCACCATGACTCATCACTATCATGATTACTCCACCATGACTCACCATCATGAGTCATCCATGTCATGATTACTTTTCTAAAGTAGTCATGATTATTCCTCTAAAATATCTTGATATTTACAATTTTGCCACTGTGTGAAAATTGAGATGTTACAAATACTTGATCTAGGCCATGTATCTCAATTAAGGTTTTAGAAACTGGGATGTTACACCTATCAGTAAGAACTTTGGTAATGATTTTAAACTGAAAATTGGCCAAGGCTAGAGGCATATAATCCTCAATGCAAGTTAGGAAGCAACCAAATTTGAGCAAAAAAATGTCTCACAGAATTGCAGACATCAAGACCAACTATATCCCAGTACTTCTGATAAAAAGAATCACCAAAACCATCGGGACCAGGGGCTCCCCCACCATTTATTTCAAAAACAGCTAAGTTGATCTCATCAAAGGAAGGCATACTAGTTAAGGACAAATTATCTTCAAAGGAAACCATATTGGGAATGACTTTACTAACTAAATCATTCCTAGAACAAATATTATCAGAAGCATACAAAGCAGTATAATAATCAATGACATGGTGCTCAATCTCAAAAGCCACACTAAAAATAATATCATCATGCTTAAGCATAGACATCAACTTAGAAGCATTTCTAATTTTTGTAACTCTGTGAAAGTAGGTTGTATTTCTATCTCCTTGAGAATGCCAAGAAATTCTAGCTTTCTCCTTCCAAAACATTTCTTGAAAAGACAATGTCTGCTGGAGATCTAACTATGCTTTAGCTTCTTTGTCTTACAAATCATCAGACACACCTGCATAACCAATCTCATCCTGAATAGCATGATTAGCTGCTAAAGCCTCATGAACTCTTTGATGAACATTACCAAAAACTGATTTATTCCAGACTTTAAACTCCCATTTAAAAGCCTTTAATTTTTGAGAGAGAATAAACATTGGACAACCAACATATGACCTCTTCCAAACCTCAAAAATTAATCTCTGACAGTCCACCTGATCAGACCACATATTAAGGAATTTGAACTTCAACTATTTTCATAGACATATAATAATTTTGTTAATCATTTAAACTTTGAGGGGGTTAAAAACCATACCTGTTTTGGTTCTAACAATCTCCACCTTTTTTATGATGACAAACATTATTATAAAGTTTTTTTGAAAAAGATTTTCTGATGAGCAAAAGCCCCCCTAAGATTATGTATCTTTAAGAATTATGTTTTAAACAAAACAGATTAAGCATAGATGACATAACTTAGAGCAAAATATGATCAAAGCATTAATGCAAGGAATCCAACACACATAAAAGATACAACTATGTATATGAAAGAGTTTATATTGACAACATCTTTAATTACACACTTCCATATTATCCCCGGCTTGTCATCAGACAAAAAGGAAATGGGAGGGAAAACATCATAGTCAGCAAAAAAGAAAAGAAAAGACAAGAAAAGACTCAAGAGAATGGAGGGGGTGGAGTAGGAATGTGAGGAAAGTCTTGGTGAAGATAGTTCAACATCTGATCCATCCTTCAATTTAGTTCTTGAGTGACCCGTGTAGAGACTCTTTCTTCCAAATAACAACAAAATCCCGAGAAAGCCCTTGAGACGACCCGCCGTCCCATTAAAGAATTTAAGATATTAACTAACCTTATTCGCATTATAAACATTAGCATGCTTTATTAAGATGAAGCGAAGTGGAAAATTTCGCCTTGCGAAAGCAAAACCAACTTTAGGCACGCAACTTATCAGAGTATGCAATTGTTAAACGTAAAACATAAAGATATATATATATATATATATATATATATATATATATATATATATATATATATATATATATATATATATATATATATATATATATATATATATATATATATATATATATATATGTATATGATACACATCAGTTGCCCTATCAGTCGGGCTACAGTATTAACATTTACATATAGAGTGTCTCGGTACCAACTTTAAGTAAAATACATCAACAACTACTAGCTTAATACAACATTCCTCAGGCTAATCCGCCGGCCTCAGTCTCGCATGGAGTATCACCCAACTCCTCCGCTGCTGGATCTTCCACCAAGTCTTTTCATATATACATATGAAAAAGACATAAAAGAAAAGACAAGGAGTAACAAATATGCATCATCATATATATGGGAAAAGGGCTATAGCATGGTACATATACATGTAGTACATAACAAATAGAAAACATGCACAAGTCATACATCACATCCATCTTCAAGATATTTCTCTTAGATCAAATCTCTAAGGAAGGATACTAATCCTTATATGCATGTATGCATGATCGGCCGATAACGTCCCCAATTGGACATCCCTGTCGGGATCAATAATTCACGTCCCCATTTGGACATCCCCATCGGGATCAATAATTCACGTCCCCACTTGGACATCCCCGTAAGGATCAATAATTCATGTCCCCACTTGGACATCCCCGTAAGGATCAATAACGTCCCCATTTGGACATCCTCAAAAGGATCAATAACGTCCCCAATTGGACATCCCATCTTCGGGATCACAAATCGCCCCCATTTGGGCATCCCCCATTAGGATCACATGTGTTATGATATGCATGTACAAACATCCATCACAGGTTAATACCGGAACCTCACACCTAAGCACCCAATCATAATCACGATGCCTTGCATCAACATTAAAATCAATATCACCACGATGCCTTGCATCAATGTGAAATCAATATCATGACGCCATGAGTCCACGAGCCCACAGCTCCATTAAAATCACAATAGTAAGAATAGAATCACAACGATATCAACCCGCACAATATCATAATCTCATCATATGCTTATCACCTCATATGCTTATCAAACTCATTATATGCTAATCAATTGTCATATACTCATCAATCTTATCATATGCCCATTCGTAAACATCCAATCAATCAAAATAACAAAGTATCATAATAATGAGCATGCTAACATAGTCACTTAGAGAGATAATCATATAAACCACATAGAGTACTTAAAACATGTGTTCATAATTAATTCACATAAAGCATCATATAATTCACATAGAACACATATTCACAATCACATCAAGGGTATCAATCATCTATGTAATATTTGTCTCCTAGCCTAGGGTATAGACTTAGTAGGGTTTAAGGCTCCCCTACACATGTATATAGACTATACTACGCTTGCCTTCCCGATGATAACAATTTCTTCTCCCTACCTATAGCAAGGTATCAATTCCCCCGAGTTCACTAGCACCTTCCCAAAGTCACAGCCTCGTTCTTCCAACGGATAACCGTAAACCCTTCAGAGCAATTGAATACGATCTTATCCTTCATAACAAATCATCATCAAAATTAGTATAATAAAAAAAAAATCCACCTAGTTCATAGGAACTAGGGTTCGGCCCCTTTATAGGAAAAATGCTAGAAGTGTTACAATTTGACAAACTCTTGGATTCATGATCCCTAGGCATAGAGAAAGCTAGTGTAAGTCATTAGATTCAAAAATTTGAAACAAAACTCTTGATTCCCAAAATTTAGGTTTCGGCCCTCCTTCATGGAATTAGGATAGAAAAGGCTTTTGATTGACTTCTTTTGGGATTCAAAGACATCTAAGTGTAATAGAATCAAATCAACACTTCGTTAACAAAAATTGGAACAAAACTTCAATGATTCTACTCAAGGGAGCATTCGGCCATCTCTACTCTAAATGGGTTAGAGGGCTTTTATGATCACAAGCTTTTGGACTTTGAAAGAAGACATTGAATCTAGATCATGAAAATTGATTTGACATCAAAATGATTTTTCTACAATTTTTCATGAATTTTGAAAGTTATAGAATAAACATGAACACATAGAGTTTCCATGGAGAAAAATGGAGATTTAGAGCTCAAAGAAGAGACCTCTACCTCTTAGATGATGAATAAGATCAAGCTAATCAAGTTTGCTTCACAAAGTTCTTGAAGATCTCTTGAAGAAATGGAGAGAAAGTGAGATGAAAGCTTGAAGGTTTGAAGGTGAAGATGAAGGTGAAGAAGAAAGAAAAGTGAGAGAGTAAAGAGAGAGATAGATGGCGTGAGGGAGATATAAAGGGAGGATAAAAAGGTTAGAATAATCACTTAAGTGGAAAAAGGGAATTTCTCCTAGGAACAAAATTGGAATTTTATCAAAAGTTGTACTAGAAACTTCAACACTTGAACTTAAAGAATAAATTAAAGGACAAAGGAATATGAGATAGAATATATATCTATGAATGGGGTGGGTTTATGTGAAGGAAGGGTAAGGATTGTATAAAAATTACTTAGGGGCAAAAAGGTCATTTCCTTTAGGGACAAAATTGTCATTTTCTACACCATAATCATTACTATGGTGAGTCACCCATGTGACTCACCCTCGGCCATCATTATCATGGTGACTCACCTAGGTGAGTCACTCATGTCATCATTGCATATGGATAGGATACGGTGAGGTGTCCCCTTCAAAGCGACCTTGTGCTTATCCGTTACCTGTTCCGGTGATCCCGTATGCAGACCGGGTTTCGTTTGAATCGTCAATTCTAACCTAAACCATGATTCTCTACCAGTAATGTAGAGTAAAATAATATTTGTGTTTTATCCAAAATGTGGACACGTAGAGATAAAATCAAACACCGTACGAGAAATGTGGTTCCTTAATGTAATGAGTCAGTGGATGAGTCATCACCATGACTCATCACTCTCATGATTACTCCACCATGACTCACTACCATGAGTCATCCATGTCATGATTACTTATCTAAATTAGTCATGATTACTTCTCCAAAATATATTAATATTTACAATTTTGCCACAGTGACTCAGCTAAATTCATAAAATTCACCAATTTAGAAAGCAGTGAAAATTGGGTGTTACAGCCCTTGTGGTAGAGGAGGCATTGAAGCTTGAGCAGGGTGAGCTTCTTCAGTGATAGAAGTGTTGACCTCGTCATCTTCATCATCAAGATTAAGTTCCACAATATGATCAAATAAAGTGGGGTCATGATCAAGGTGAACATTGTGCTGGACGGAGCTCAGTAGAGAACATAGTCTTCGCACCTTGCTTCTGCTTGAGGTCTAGTGGACTCAGTAGAGAATGCTTCAGCAGACTACGAGAAATGAAGGGATGCTTGACCAAAGGCTTTGGACACTACTTCAATAACTTCTTCATGTTCTCTAGTCACTGGAATCTCCGAAGAGGTAGCTTCCTAATGCAAGTACCAGGGTAACAGGAGCACAGGAGGAGGAGAAGATGATGATTCCGGGACCTGTGGAGGAGAGGTAGGGGGTAGATCTTTACTAAATCCTCTATGTTCATTTGAGGATAAAGCGATGGGTGAGAAGGGTGGTGGAGGTGTAGGATCGGAAAAATGAGTCTGAGTTGGTGTAGGTGGTATGGATGGTGAGATAGGTTAAGAGAGAGTTGTGGAGGAGGATGTGGTCTGAGAATGATTCATGATTTTTGGTCTGGGTGCCTTTCTAGCTACAATCTTAATCCTCATCCTTCTGGGTGGTGGAGGTATAGACGGAGAGGGGCATGGGTTGGTGTTTTGAGTAGTGGATGGAGCTTCGGGTGAGATGGAAGGTATAGAAGCGGTAGGAGGGTCGGGTAAGGTTGAGGGAAATGGTGCTACCTTGTTTTTCTTGGACAGAAGTAAGGCAATTGGAACATCTTGTTGGTGTAAGCCCTAGTGACCAATCTATTTTGAATAGATAATCATTTGTCTAATGACTTTGATCATATATTTGATATATGTATAAGGCATTCATTTATTATGTTGTATTTGATGATCATATTTATTGCATAATAAAGTCCTTAGAATAGGTAGTTCATTTAATGAAACAACAAGTATAACTTGACCGTGAGATGCCATTAAATTATAGAACACTATTCTTAAATATCCATAGTCAAGTATTATTATTAATAAGGACAATAATAATACATTGGGACTATTATGTGAGTGTACTGATGACCACATCTCAGGGGTCCTAGATATAAGATATCAAGTCTTCATGTAGGTATAAATATTAGTGGAATATTTATACTGGAGTGACCCGATATGAGAACGCTGCATAATAGTTATGTAAGTGTCATAAGCAATTCTCATGGTGACCATAGTGAAGTAGTCCTTCGACTTGAAGTCACTACGATTCCTAACATATGTAGTTGTATGTTTTGATACTATTAAACGTTATCTATAACAAGATAACTATAAAGATAGTTATTGGGCCTGCAATGAAACATGTTGAGGAATGTGAGTGATGTAGATAAGATTCGTTCCACCTGCATAACATGAGTAATGTCTACAGGCCTCTTGATGGTATGCGACGTAGAAATGCATGGCCATGCTAAGGTGGGACAATATGAGATATTGGGCCCACATGATGGTATGTCAATTATTAGATCAAGAAATAAGTAATGGGACTTAACAAGGATGACACATTTATGCCTTGTGTTTAATTAAGACATTGAGACGAAAGGATGTTGACTTCACATTATATATGGTTATAATATGGTTTTAATTGTATCACCAATGTTCTAATTAATTGGGTAGCAATGATGTCTTGCTAGATGCCGCTCATTGTTTATAATATTAATTGATTATTAATATGATTAATAATAATTAATATTATTGTCAATTAATTGAGAACCTATAGGGTCACACGCATAGAGCAAATTTCAGAGAATTAATTTAATTGATTAATTAAATATAATTTAATTAATAATTAAATGGAATTCATTTAATTGATTAATTAGATATGATTTAATTAATAATTAAACATTGGGCCTGTAGCGTACAGTAGCCGAATTGGCTTAGGTTATGTGAGTGACAACTATTAGTCAGCTGTGCACGCCACTTCAGTGACACACAACACATAGCACTCATAACGGCTGCTGTACACTCTTGACAAGCGCTCCATGAGATAGCCCCTCCTCAGAGGTCCCATTTAATAACCCGAACTCATATTCTTAAAGTCGCAGCGTAGCATGATTAAATAAAAATACGAAATTATTAAAACAACCAACACTGATACCACGATTATATATAACACCCATATAAAAGTACTGGATTCATCAGTAGAGCCTACAATAACTGATACAAACTACCAACTCTCGGAGTCCGCAACACATATATGCTGAAAGCATGGCTACAAATTACATAAGACTTTCTCTCCTGGCCCCAAAATACATCAAAAGATAAAGACTCACTAGCCATACACACTTAGCACACTAACACACTCTCCTTCATCCTGGATGGCAGATACCCTCCACTCGTACACGTTGTAGAACCACTCAAAACCTCTCGATATTGGGGTCAGTGGCTCTCCCACCAGCATTGGGCTTGTACGGGGTGTCGTCCATCTTTTCGTCAGTTAGCTCCTCCACTGGGTCTTCTCACAACATCAAAGAACATACAACGATCATTGCTCAACTCTAAGCGAACCAACAATCACATATGTGTAACACAGCATGCAACATAACATATTATCATCATATCATTAAATGAGGCAAATAAGCACCTTATCACAATCATGGTAAAACACATATCCACAATCACATCATAGCAGGCACATAAACATGTTAAACATACGACCTCAATCAACATAATATCAACCTACGGTGATAAGTCTACAATGCCTAACCCTACATTGGTACCACTTTACGGTAGTCGCCAATGTGGACCTAGATGTTGTCGGTTACTCAACCACTAGTAGGGTTTAGGATCCCCTACACATACCAATGTATTCTACTCTACTCTTGCCTCCCTGACAAGTGTGATTCTTTCCCCCACCCGAAACAGCTACACACACTCGCCTTCTCGTACATGCTTCCGAACACAGCTCCGCAACCGGCACTTTAGCATGCTTTAGGAAGATCAAACACGATCTGATCCTTCACAACAAATCACAACTCTAGCAATCACAAAAGTACATCTGTTTATCTCCTAGGACCTAGGTTCGGCCTTCAAGGTTTAAAATAGCTAGAGATGTCTAAAAATTTCCAACTCTTGGATGAATGATCCTTAGGTATACCTAACATTAAAACAAGCTTCATCATTCAAAAACTTGAAGCAAAACTCATGGTTTCCCACAAGCTAAGGTTCAGCCACTTCATGGTAAAATAGGCTAGACATGTTATTTGATTACATGCTCTTGGGTAATGATAGAGAAGAATGAAACTAGATCATAGAAATTGATTTCACATTAAAAGGATTTTTCTATGATTGTGTAGAGATTTTTGAAGTTTGAATTTAAAACTTTGAACATAGTTGATCATGGATTGGAAACAAGAACTAAGTGAAGAATAAGAAACTTATGGATCAAGGAGAGTAAGTATAAGAGAATTTACCTCTTTAAGTTTGAAGGAAAGTGAAGAAGAAAGCTTGCACTTGAAGACAACAATGGAGGTTTCTTGAACTTAAAGAAGATGATCAAGATTTTGTGAAGAGAATGTGAAGGAAAACTAAGGAGGGTGAGGGGTATTTATAGGCTAAGGTAGTCGCCCCCCTTGGTGGGCTTTTAGGCCCATGAGCCCAACTTCTGGATATTTTTGGGACAAAAGGGTAATTTCACTTAGGGACAAAATTGGAACTTCAATAAAAGGTTAAGGGCATAATGGCCCTTTCACCTCCAAAGTTACAAAATATCTCGATACTTTGAAGAAGTAATGATGATGGTGATGAGTCATAAGGCTAAAGCGTAATTTCGTCAGTTCCCAAGGGCAAAACGGTCTTTTCTCACCCTAAATATCTCAGATATTTGTAGAAGCGTAATGATGATGTTGGTGAGTCATGGTGGTGACTCACCCTCTGACTCACCCTGCCATGGTGACTCGTGTCCCTCATCTGGTGTCCGATTTTGTCCCCACGCGTCCGTTCTTGATTCTGTCGATTTCCCGATTTAGGTTTTTTGGCCAAGAAAGTCGTTAGAACTTATTATTTTGAAAATTTTCAAAGTCGCCGATATTGTTCGAATCTAGATATAAAACCTAACTGTTTTGTTGACGGGTCAAAATTAGGTTTTCTGATCAGTAAAATCTTACTGTCAGTGAAAACGCAGGCCAGACTCCGTCTGAATTTTCAACCCAAAATTTAACCGTAACTCTCTACGATGACGTAGAGTGTAACTATGGTCTTAGTTTATTTAAATTCATTTTCTAAATCTCGGATAAAATATAAACATATTTATATACATTATCGGTCTTAAAACAATGAAAATTGGGGTGTTACACTCCCTTTTTTCCCTCTCTGTGTGCCGCGCCTCTCCCAATCCTGATAGCTAGCACTACGCTATCTTTGATGTTGGTTTGTTCGCGTGGACTGAGTAGAGGTATTGTAACCTTGCAATACTGGTGATAGAAGAACCTCCCCCTTTGTGGTGATACCAGCAGTGTTCCTCGGATCTGCTGCACTGTAGCTGTGTAGATCGAGTTGCCATTCACACCGTAGCAGTGTTCGTGATTTACCAATGTTGCTGACGTGCTCACAGTGTTTGTGGTAAAGCTATGCTTCAAGAGGTAAACATAATATCCTTGTGATTCATGTGCGATGCGTGGTCCTTATGTAAAAGGGTTTTTCCGCTCAAGAGGTTTTTTAAAATTGTTTTTAAAAATTATCCTTCTTGATTCCCCAACAATGGTATCAGAGTGTTGGTCGTAGTTTGCCATGTATCCTAGGATTGTTTGCCTTTGTATGATAACATTTTTATTGCTGTTAAATATGATTTGTATTTAAAAGCATGTTTGTACGATTTGTATGTGATATAAATTTGTTTAAACATGTTTATTTGCTTGGTTGTGCTATTGACATAAACAAGGATTCGTTTTTGGAATCCAGCTGCAGCGCGGAGCACGACCGTGCTCCCTGTGGCACGATCGTGCACGTTTGAATCTGTGTTAGTGAACGCATAGCGCGTCTGTGCGCAGTTTGGCACGACCGTGCCAGTTTCAAATAGCGTCAATGAACTTTGAGCATGGTCGTGCACTTATTGAACAACGTCAGCGAGTTTTCAACATGTCCGTGCGCCGTTTGGCACGGCCGTGCTGATGGACAGAATGTGATTTTGTCCCTTTTTGCAAATTTGTAAATTGTTTATTAAATGTGGGTTATATGGTTATGGCCCTAGTTTTGGTGTTTAATTTTATTTAGTAAATACAGCCTGCATGTCATGATTTTTTGTATTTATTTTATAAATACGGCCTGCACGTCGTGACATTTACTTTATTTATTTTATTGTAAATTTTGTAAATTGCTCGGGATGGCATGGAGGCAACACCAGATCATGACGCCAGTGGGACAAACATTGGAAGTTTGCTGGAGGTCAAAGATTGTAATAATTATTTTTAATTATTGCACATTAGGAGGCCATAATCATAGTACCTGTTATATGTCTTGTATGTTTATGTATGTGATGCATGAAATGTATGAGATGTATGATTTAAATTGGGAATTTAAGTTGTATGATAGCATGTATGTCATTGTATGCTTAATATGTTTTGAATGTATGTAAGCTAGTATACCATGTGTAACGCCCCGATTTTCACGTTTTCTATTTCTTCAGTATTTTAACGTCTTTATTTTATTCGAGGTCTTAGGAATGGAAATAAAATATTCCGAGACCATAGTTATGCTCGATGATATCGTAGGAAGCTACGATTAAGTTTTGAGTCGAAAACTCAAACGGAGTCCGGTCTGCGTTTTTACACTGACAGTATGATTTTACTGCTCAGAAGACCTCAGATGGACCCGTGAAAGAGATAGTAAGCCTTAGAATTCGATTATCTACGTTTTGGTTAAATTTCACAAAAACTTCAGAAAATAACTTCCTGACTTTCGTTCGGGCGGAATCCTAAATCGGGTGACGAACGGAGCCACATATGGTTTTACCGGACTCGCCAACAGATAATCTTGATATCACATCATCCCAGGACACTTGGGAGAGTATGCCAGAGTCGTCATGACGTTCGAAAATATCTGGACGCAAAATGACCAAAATGCCCCTAACCTTAGTCTTTTACACTTTTACCATTATATCCTTTTGGCAAATGACCTTTTTACCCTTAAGTGAGCTCTTAAGAGCTGAACTCAGCCCCTCACCCTCTCACTTTCACGCACAGCCCCCTCCCCTTTAGAGCTCCCTAGTTGTTCCTGAGAGAAAACCCCATTTTCATCCTTGAAAAGCTTGAATCACTTGTTGGAATCATTTGATTCCTTGAGCAATCTTCCTTCATTTCAAGGTAAGATCACTTCTATGATCTCTTAGCTTCTTGAATCTTTCTTTATTTCAAGATCAATCTTCATTTTCATGAAAAGAAATTCCTAGATCCAAAAGTTTGAAAATCCATAGGAAATTGTAGAAAAATCCTTTTGAGGTAAGACCAAGTTCTTTGAACTCACATCATCATTCTCTACCTAAACCCAAGAGCTTATGATTGAACTCCCATCATAGCCCAAAATCCATTTTTGGCCGAACCCTATTTGATGATGATGAATAGTGTTTTCATCAATTTTTGATTTTTAACACTTGATTTCATCCTTAGCTTTCCTAATGCCTTTGAATCCATGAAATGGAAAACCAAAACCAATTCCCAACCTTTTTAACCTAGGGTGGCCGAAATCCTCTTTGTTAAGATTGTTGAGATTGGCTTTGATTGTTGTTTAATGTTGGATTGTTGTGTTGTTGTAGTTGTTGACGATTGTCAAGAGGTTCACAAACCGATCAACCGACTTTGATCCGGGAATCTGCTCATCAACAGGTATGGGGAGATGAACCTCATCACACCAAGATGGTGGTAGTGAAGATGGTTGTTTAAGTTTATGTGTGGGTGAAACCCTTTAGTTTGGGTTCACTTTTATGTGTTAAGTTTTGTTAAGTTCTCCTGGAGAACAAGATTGTCATGATGAGTTTATGCTTTAGTATGTTGTAGTGTGCTTTAGCATATGTTGATGATGATATGATCGGATGAAAATCATTTCCATGTATGTTGAAAACGTACTTTGATCACTAGATCAAGTATAGACTTTTATTATTTGATTACGAGACCAATATGTGTGATGGATTTATATGATTTAGTAATGTGTATTGTGGTTTATCATTATTGTGTGAGCTTTTGAGCTACATGTGCTTTGTTGGTGAAGCAAAGTCTCCATTTTCATTGGAGTAGGCTTGTGGCCTTAGTAAGAGGAAAATATAAGAACATGTGTTGTTCTTGTTTTGGCAAAGTTTTGATGCAACAAAAACATGATTTCCTAACCTATGTTTTCAAAGAGAAACAAAAGTGATTTTGATCCAAAGATCAAATGAAGTTTTAACCTTTAAAGTGTGTCACCAAAGTGGGATAATGTCTTTTCTTTAGCCATAGGTCTTTTAAGCAAACTAAGTGTTGCAAAAGGAGAATTAATGAAGGAGTTAAGGAAAGTGAAAACAGGGCACTCACCCAGCGAACCCCGTCTCGCCCCGCGAGACGGAGGGAAGATAAGGCATTCGCCAGGCTAACATTGCCTCGCCTCGCGAGACAGTGGACTAGCCCGAGTAGCAAAGATGTAGCTTCTCGGCCTCGCGTCACGAAGTCATTATCGTCTCGCGAACCGCCTAAGCAGCAAAGATGCAGCTTCTCGGCCTCGCGTAGCGAAGCAGTTCTCGCCTCGCGAACCGCCTATGTAGTGAAGATGCAGCTTCTCTGCCTCACGTCGCGATACAATCCTCGCCTCGCGGAGCAGAAAGACTGTCTAAGAAGTAAAGATAACTTCTCAACCTCGCGTCGCGACATAGACCTTCGCCTCGCGAGAAATGGTTTGTTTATAACGAATGTTTTTCAACTCAAACTGTAAACTTTTACTCTTTAAAAACCTAAGTTAAGTAATTGACTTAGAGTTGAAGACAAGGGATAATTAAGTGTAATATGTGGTGAAACAAGTCCATATACTATACCATTGATGACTTAGTACATCAATGACTTCATAAGACATAAACACAAACATGAAACGTTTTGGGTTTTGAAACAGTAGTTCGATGACGGACCGGTGATTCGGATCCCGATCAGCCGTTCAATTGTTTCAGTCTTGTGATGACTCGATCTCGAAGGGATCACGAGATTTATCCAGTGGATAAAGGTTTTGTTTTCAAAAGACGCATATAGTTCCTAAGGAAGAGAACCTTAGTAGACTTCGAGGTTTATCCGGGGGATAGACATTGCTTGATCGCATCTGCTTTGTGTAAGCATTGGCATTTCATTTGCATAGTCGTAAGGCCTTGAGCCTAGGAGTTGAGCTTACACCTTGATGCGGGTGCGAATCTTACGGTGACGATCTTCAATGGTCTTTTTGGAGTTATCAGGGTTGGAAGGGCTGACATGTGACCAGTTGGTAGCTCTTCTGTGTCGTTGCGAATCCGTGCAATACACTGATATCCTCTACTAGATGCCGTACTTTTCATGTTTGGTCAAGAATGTTTCCGTAAAGCCAGATACGTGCACGTTACGAATGTTGTAGCATCTTGCTCATGGCTGGCAGAAACCGGAACATGCCCTCCCATTCACTCTCTCCGACGTTTTGTTAGCTCCATGGAGTAGGGGTCAGAGTAGTACCCAGTGACATTGACTTTGAGTCATATACATTGCATTGCATTACATGGCTATTGGTGTTTACATTTACTGTTATACATCATTGTACTATTTAAGAGTACCTTATTTTATGCTGTTAACTGCTTAACATGATATTATGCTGTCAACTGCTTAATATGTTTGACATTGAGAATTCTTGTAAGCATGTTGGGTACGCTGTTACCCGGTGAGTCATCCCGTTTTTACTACTGCTGTTTTGTTGTGTTGATGAACGGGAATCTCACCCATATCTGTATGTTTTCTGTTGGTACTTGCTGTTGCTGTTTGAACAGATGGACGTGACGATGGTTCAGTCCAGTAGTTTTCTTGAGCCCTGAGGCGGACCTTCTTTTTGTGGTTTAGTTTTGTTGTCGGCCAGACTACGTCAGTTTTGTAGTACTTTTTGGGAGCTACGACTCCTAGTACTTATTGTATTTCTTATTCTTATGTCAGTTATACATTGGACCTATGTCTGTATATAGTATTATTTCTTTTTCTGTTTATGTCCCTGTATTTATTATGCATTATGTTCTAGAAATGCATGACGAACCTAAGTTCGTTATTAGTATTATTTATCGTTACTAAATCCCATTACCGTTTTGTGAAAAGAAAAAAGAAAAAACCGTATTTTCCACATTAAGAAATATTTTCGGCCTTCTAAACGTTCGGGAATGTGACACTCGGGAAAGGGTGTTGCATTATTTGGTATCAGAGCTAACCGAGTCTTTTTGGGGTTTGTAGGTTATGGTCCGTCTTGTTTATGTTGTGTTCTCTGCGTGTTTCCCTGTTGTTTGCTTTAGTTTTGTTGTGGTTTCTTGAGTTTGACAGTTCTGGTTTTGAAGGTAGCAATGGCTGCTCAAAACCTGACTGCTGCTGTGAACGCCATACGGGAAATGGCTGCTGCTATGGTTCAACGTGACGAAAGAGCTGCCGGAGGTAGAGGACTGGATGAATTTCTTCGTCGGAATCCACCTCAATTCAAGGGCGAATTCAATCCTGAGTTAGCTGAACGCTGGATCCAAACGCTGGAAAAGATCTTTGGAGTGATGAGATGTACTGAGAATGACAAGGTTGTCTATGCAACCTATATGCTGGTGGAGGATACTGAATGCTGGTGGGAAGGAGCCGCTCAGATGCTGGTGCATGATCAACAAGCTGTGGATTGGAATGCTTTTAAGGGAAAATTCCTGGAGAAGTATTTTCCTGCGAGCGCAAGACACGAGAAAGAGACGGAGTTCCTCCAGCTGAGATAAGGGCGAATGACCGTAGCTGAATACGGGGCCAAGTTTGAAAGTCTGGCAAAGTTCTCAAATTACTTTCAGGACAACCCAAGAGAAGAGTGGAAGTGCCGGAAATTTGAAGGAGGTCTGAGGATCGACTTGAAAAGAGCTGTTGTTCCTCTAGAAATTTCTGTTTTTCCGAGGCTAATAGAGAAGTGTCGTCTGATCGAGAGTTTGGAGCCCAAGGACAAGTGAGTACAGAGTTCTGGACCGAGCAAGTTCCAGAGAGGAAGCGGTGGTCGAGACAACAAATCTCGATGGAAGCCGTATGCAAAGCAACAATATCGACAACAACGTTCTGTTGGAGGAAGCAGTGGGAGTTTCAGTCAGTCTGGAAATGCCCCAAACAAGTGTATGAAGTGCGGGAAGAGCAACCACATCACCAGAGATTGTTCGATCAAAGGGATTATCTGCTTCAAGTGTGGGAAGTCGGGACACATCTCACGTGAATGCATGCAACCAAAATTGGAACATTCTATCAACAATGTCCAAGCTGCAAGGCCTAAGATGAAGGGCAGAGTCTACATTATGGGTGGTGCTGAAGCTTCTCAGAATGAAGACTTGATCCAAGGTCAGTGTGTCATGGGAGGTAAAACCTTAACTGTACTGTTTGATTCAGGCGCAATGCATTCCTTTATTGCCTATGACTGTGTGAATCTGTTGGGATTACCTGTGTCTTCTTCACCTTTTGATTTGGTAATTTCTACGCCTACTGCAAAGCCTGTTATAACTGCTAAAGTTTGTTTGAACTGTTCTATTTCTGTTAAAGATAGAACATTTTTGATTGATTTGATCTGTTTGCCTCTTTCGCAAATGGATGTAATCTTAGGAATGGATTGGTTGTCTTCTAATCATATACTATTGGACTGTGCAAATAAAACCTTAGTTTTCCCTAGTTGTGAGAATTCTGGATTTTTGACTGCCAACCAAGTAAACGCTTCTTTGAGAGAAGGAGCTCAAGGATACATGTTACTATCTTCTTTGGAGGTCAAGAGCGAGCTAGTCTTAGAGCGCATACCTGTCGTGAATGACTTTCCGAAAGTCTTTCCTGAAGACGTACCAGGTTTGCCGCCAGTTCGGGCCATCGAGTTTGCGATCGATCTTGTACCAGGAACAGGACCAGTGTCTATGGCACCGTATCATATGGCACCTGCTGAGTTGGAAACCTTGAAGGAACAGTTGGTAGACTTATTGGGGAAGCAGTTTGTTAGACCCAGTGTGTCGCCGTGGGGAGCACCTGTGCTGTTGGTGAAAAAGAAAGATGGAACATCTCGCCTATGTGTGGATTATCGCCAGTTGAATAAGGTTACTATTAAGAACAAGTATCCACTTCCGAGGATAGATGACTTGATGGATCAGTTGAGGGGAGCGGCAGTTTTGTCCAAGATTGATTTGCGATTGGGTTATCACCAGATTCGTGTGAAGGCAGAAGATATACCGAAGACAGCGTTTCGAACACACTATGGGCACTATGAGTATCTTGTGATGCCGTTTGGTGTGACGAATGTTCCAGCCATATTCATGGACTATATGAATAGGATCTTTCATCCATACCTGGATAAGTTTGTCGTTGTCTTCATAGATGACATACTTATCTATTCGCGAGACCAGGAAGAACACGCTGAACATCTTAGTGTAGTTCTTCAAGTTCTGAAGGAGAAACAACTGTATGCCAAGTTGTCCAAGTGTGAGTTTTGGCTCGACGAAGTGCAGTTTTTGGGTCAGGTAATTTCAAAGGAAGGAATTGTTGTAGATCCGTCGAAAGTCGAAGCAGTTCTTGAGTGGGAAAGACCAACCACAGTGACTGAGATACGCAGTTTTATGGGTTTGGCTGGGTATTATCGGAGGTTCATTGAGGGATTTTCTAAGATTGTAGGACCTTTTACCTAATTGACGAGGAAAGATAAAGCATTTGAATGGACTGAAGCCTGTGAACAGAGTTTTCAAGAGCTGAAAGAGAGGCTGACTACATCGCCAGTGTTGATATTGCCAGATCCAAGCGAACCTTTTGAAGTGTACTGTGACGCTTCATACCAAGGATTAGGTTGTGTTCTGATCCAAAATCGGAAGGTGGTAGCGTATGCCTCGAGACAGTTGAAAGTGCACGAGAAGAATTACCCAACTCATGATCTGGAGTTAGCAGCGGTAGTCTTTACGTTGAAGATTTGGAGGCACTACTTGTATGGTTCGACGTTCAATGTCTTCAGCAATCATAAGAGCTTGAAGTATCTGTTCGATCATAAAGAGCTCAACATGAGGCAAAGACGGTGGTTGGAATTTTTGAAGGACTATGATTTCCAGTTACAGTATCATCCGGGAAAAGCTAATGTGGTAGCGGATGCCCTGAGTAGAAAAGTGTTACATGTGTCTGCCATAATGGTTAAGGAACACGAGCTGTTGGAACAATTCAGGGATATACATCTGTCCGTGGTTAGTATGCCAGGAAGACTATGTGTGGGTATGGTTACGGTATCTTGTGATCTGATGGATCATATTCGGGAGAAACAAGTATACGACCAGTATCTGGAGAAAGAGTGGAGGAATCTAAAGAAAGGGATGACGTCGGAATACAAGGAAGGAGTAGATGGGATCCTAAGACGAGGAGAACAGGTTTGTGTGCCAACCAACCCAGAGATAAGAAGGTTAATTCTGGACGAAGCTCATAGAAGCAAGTTAAGTATGCATCCAGGGTCAACCAAGATGTACCAAGACCTGAAGCGGTTGTTTTGGTAGCAAGGCATGAAAAGAGATGTAACCGATTATGTGGCATCTTGCTTGGTGTGCCAAAAAGCAAAGGTTGAACATCAAAGGCCAGCTGGAATGTTACTTCCGTTGGATATCCCAGAGTGGAAATGGGTCGGCATAGCGATGGATTTCGTAACATGTTTGCCAAGGACACCTAAACGACACGATTCCATTTGGGTTATAATTGATAGGCTTACGAAAACAGCTCATTTTCTAGCAATCAATCTCAAGTATTCCATGGAAAAGCTTACTCAGATTTATATCAGTGAGATTGTGAGACTGCATGGAGTACCTTCAAGTATCGTATCGGATAGAGACCCGCGTTTTACTTCGCGTTTTTGGCAAAGTTTACGTGAAGCTTTAGGAACAAAGTTACGACTAAGTTCAGCTTACCATCCTCAAACTGATGGACAATCGGAAAGGACAATTCAGTCTTTAGAGGATCTGTTGAGGGCGTGTGTGTTGGAACATGCCGGAAGTTGGGAGAATTTCCTAGCGTTGATAGAGTTTACCTACAAGAACAGTTATCATTCGAGTATAGGGATGGCACCCTACGAAGCTTTATACGGACGACGTTGCAGAACACCTTTGTGTTGGTACCAAGATGGAGAAAGTGCTTCATTAGGACCCGAACTAGTGCAACAAACAACCGAGAAGGTGAAACTGATTCAAGAAAAGATGAGGATAACTCAGAGCCGACAGAAGAGTTATGCGGATAAAAGATGTAGGCCACTTGAGTTCAAGGAAGTGGATCATGTGTTTTGGAGAGTCACTTCGATGACTGGGGTGGGCAGGGTCCTGAAGTTCAGAAAACTCACTCCAAAATTCATTGGACCTTATCAAATTCTTCGTCGGATAGGTCCAATAGCTTACCAAATAGCTTTACCGCCTTTTTATCCAATCTTCATAATGTTTTTCATGTTTCGCAATTGCGAAAGTATATTCCTGATCCCAGTCACGTCATAGAGTCTGATTCAGTACAACTAAAGGATAACCTAACCTATGAGACATTGCCGGTTAAGATCGAGGATAGAAGGATAAAGACACTGCGAGGGAAGGAGATAGTTTGGTCAAAGTTATCTGGAACGAGACTACAGCTGATGCTACCTGGGAAAGAGAGGAGGACATGCAACAACAATATCCGAGTTTGTTTTAAGAGGTACGTATAATTTCGAGAACGAAATTCTTTTAAGAGGGATAGGAATGTAACCCCCCGATTTTCACGTTTTCTATTTCTTCATTATTTTAACATCTTTATTTTATTCAAGGTCTTAGGAATGGAAATAAAATATACCGAGACCATAGTCATGCTCGACGATATCGTAGGAAGCTACGATTAAGTTTTGAGTCGAAAATTCAAACGAAGTCCGGTTTGCGTTTTTACACTGACAGTATGATTTTACTGCTCAGAAGATCTCAGATGGACCCGTGAACGAGATAGTAAGTCTTGGAATTCGATTATCTACGTTTTGGTTAAATTTCACAAAAACTTCAGAAAAATAACTTCCTGACCTTCGTTCGGGCGGAATCCTCAATCAGATGACGAACAGAGCCACATATGATTTTACCGGGACTCGCCAATAGATAATCTTGATATCACATCATCCCAGGACACTTAGGAGAGTATGCCAGAGTCGTCATGACGTTCGGAAATATCTGGACGCAAAATGACCAAAATGCCCCTAACCTTAGTCTTTTACACTTTTACCATTATACCCTTTTGGCAAATGACCTTGTTATCCTTAAGTGAGCTCTTAAGAGCTGAACTCAGCCTCTCACCCTCTCACTTTCACACATAGCCCCCTCCCCTTTAGAGCTCCATAGTTGTTCTTGAGAGAAAACTCCATTTTCATCCTTGAAAAGCTTGAATCACTTGTTGGAATCATTTGATTCCTTGAGCAATCTTCCTTCATTTCAAGGTAAGATCACTTCTATGATCTCTTAGCTTCTTGAATCTTTCTTTATTTCAAGATCAATCTTCATTTTCATGAAAAGAAATTCTTAGATCCAAAACTTTGAAAATCCATAGGAAATTGTAGAAAAATCCTTTTGAGGTAAGACCAAGTTCTTTGAACTCACATCATCATTCCGTACCTAAACCCAAGAGCTTATGATTGAACTCCCATCATAGCCCAAAATCCCTTTTTGGCCGAACCCTATTTGATGATGATGAATAGTGTTTTCATCAATTTTTGATTTTTAACACTTGATTTCATCCATAGCTTTCCTAATGCCTTTGAATCCATGAAATGGAAAACCAAAACCAATTCCTAAACTTTTTAACCTAGGGTGGCCGAAATACTCTTTGTTAAGATTGTTGAGATTGGCTTTGATTGTTGTTTAATGTTGGATTGTTGTGTTGTTGTAGTTGTTGACGATTTTCACGAGGTTCACAAACCGATCAACCGACTTTGATCCAGGAATCTGCTCATCAACAGGTATGGGGAGATGAACCTCATCACACCAGGATGGTGGTAGTGAAGATGGTTGTTTAAGTTTATGTGTGGTTGAAACCCTTTAGTTTGGGTTCACTTTTATGTGTTAAGTTTTGTTAAGTTCTCTTGGAGAACAAGGTTGTCATGATGAGTTTATGCTTTAGTATGTTGTATTGTGCTTTAGCATATGTTGATGATGATATGATTGAATGAAAATCATTTCCATGTATGTTGAAAAACCTACTTTGATCACTAGATCAAGTATGGACTTTTATTGTTTGATTATGAGACCATGATGTGTGATGGACTTATATGATTTAGTAATGTGTATTGTGGTTTATCATTATTGTGTGAGCTTTTGAGCTACATGTGCTTTGTTGGTGAAGCAAAGTCTCCATTTTCATTGGAGTAGGCTTGTGGCCTTAGTAAGAGGAAAATATAAGAACATGTGTTGTTCTTGTTTTGGCAAAGTTTTGATGCAACAAAAACATGATTTCCTAACCTATGTTTTCAAAGAGAAACAAAAGTGATTTTGATCCAAAGATCAAATGAAGTATTAACCTTTAAAGTGTGTCACCAAAGTGGGAAAATGTCTTTTCTTTAGCCATAGGTCTTTTAATCAAACTAAGTGTTGTAAAAGGAGAATTAATGAAGGAGTTAAGGAAAGTGAAAACAGGGCACTCACCCAGTGAACCCCGTCTCGTCCCGCGAGACAGAGGGAAGATAAGGCATTCGCCAGGCTAACATTGCCTCGCCTCGCGAGACAGTGGACTAGCCCGAGCAGCAAAGATGCAGCTTCTCGGCCTCGCGTCGCGAAGTGGTTATCGCCTCGCGAACCGCCTAAGCATCAAAGATGCAGCTTCTCGGCCTCGCGCAGCAAAGTAGTTCTCGCCTCGCGAACCGCCTATGTAGTGAAGATGCAGCTTCTCTGCCTCGCGTCGCGATACAATCCTCGCCTCGCGGAGCAGAAAGACTGTCTAAGAAGTAAAGATAACTTCTCAACCTCGCGTCGCGACATAGACCTTCGCTTCGCGAGAAATGGTTTGTGTATAAAGAATGTTTTTCAACTCAAACTGTAAAGTTTTACTCTTTAAAAACCTAAGTTAAGTAATTGACTTAGAGTTGAAGACAAGGGATAATTAAGTGTAATATGTGGTGAAACAAGGCCATATACTATACCATTGATGACTTAGTACATCAACGACTTCATAAGACATAAACACAAACATGAAACGTTTTGGGTTTTGAAACAGTAGTTCGATGACGGACCGGTGATTCGGATCCCGATCAGTCGTTCAATTGTTTCAGTCTTGTGATGACTCGATCTCGAAGGGATCACGAGATTTATCCGGTGGATAAAGGTTTTGTTTTCAAAAGACGCATATAGTTCCTAAGGAAGAGAACCTTAGTAGACTTCGAGGTTTATCCGGGGGATAGACATTGCTTGATCGCATCTGCTTTATGTAAGCATTGGCATTTCATTTGCATAGTCGTAAGGCCTTGAGCCTAGGAGTTGAGCTTACACCTTGATGCGGGTGCGAATCTTACGGTGACGATCTTCAATGGTCTTTTTGGAGGTATCAGGGTTGGAAGGGCTGACATGTGACCAGTTTGTAACTCTTCTGTGTCGTGGCGAATCCGTGCAATACACTGATATCCTCTACTAGTTGCCGTACTTTTCATGTTTGGTCGAGAGTGTTTTCGTAAAGCGAGATACGTGCACGTTACGAATGTTGTAGCATCTTGCTCATGGCTGGCAGAAACCGGAACATGTCCTCCCATTCACTCTCTCCGACGTTTTGTTCCCTCCATGGAGTAGGGGTCAGAGTAGTATCCAGTGACATTGACTTTGAGTCATATACATTGCATTGCATTGCATGGCTATTGTTGTTTACATTTACTGTTATACATCGTTGTACTGTTTAAGAGTACCTTATTTTATGCTGTTAACTGCTTAACATGATATTATGCTGTCAACTGCTTAATATGTTTGACATTGAGAATTCTTGTAAGCATGTTGGGTACGCTGTTACCCGGTGAGTCGTCCCGTTTTTACTACTGCTATTTTGTTGTGTTGATGAACGGGAATCTCACCCATATCTATATGTTTTCTGTTGGTACTTGCTGTTGCTGTTGGAACAGATGGACGTGACGATGGTTCAATCCAGTAGTTTTCTTGAGCCCTGAGGCGGACCTTCTTTTTGTGGTTTAGTTTTGTTGTCGGCCTGACTACGTCAGTTTTGTAATACCTTTTGGGAGCTACGACTCCTAGTACTTATTGTATTTCTTATTCTTATGTCAGTTATACATTAGACCTATGTCTGTATATAGTATTATTTCTTTTTCTGTTTATGTCCCTCTATTTATTATGCATTATGTTCTAGAAATGCATGGCGAACCTAAGTTCGTTATTAGTATTATTTATCGTTACTAAGTCCCATTACCTTTTTGTGAAAAGAAAAAAAAAAAAAAGAAAACCGTATTTTCCGCATTAAGAAATATTTTCGGCCTTCTAAACGTTCGGGAATGTGACACTCGGGAAAGGGTGTTGCACTATGTATGCTATGAGAGACATTTATATGATAAACAAGCCGGTGATATCGCTTAATTAAAAATTTCTTCAATTAAATTAAGTTATTAAATGCCTCCTGATACGTGACACTCGTCAAGGCCAGAATCATTTGAGTGTGGGTCATGCCATAGCTAAGCACCTTAATATATTCTGGTGAGACGCGAAAGGTGAAATAACCTACTGTCGACCATTGGGTTGAACTTAACTAAGCGTATTCAATAGGATTGAAATGGTTTAGAGGCATGGGGTTGGGCATTAATCCATATGATGATGGATTAGAATAAGGAGTTATTCACCCAATTGGTCCAAGAATTACATTGGATGTAATTGGAAAGGAGTTTTCTACCTAAATAACTGAGTTCTGGGCGATCAGCCACCACTGACTCAGAACGAGGTGAAATATGGATCTTGGTCCCACTAGAAAATCTTTCAACGGGATTTTTCGAGTCAATGATGAGAGTCATTGATTTGAGTAAAATAGTGGGAGCGTATTTAATAAAAGGCCAATTAAATATGTTTTAATCATGATACTTATATTCTGTATGTTTCTGTATTAAATAACCATGGCTACAAATATAACTTTTATTTTATTTTATTGTTACGATACTTCCTTGAGAATTATTAGTTATCTAAAGTTAATTTTCTAGATTGGTAAATATTTTGAAGATTGTCCTCAAATATGAGAAAATGAATTGTATGTTCTCAAACAATTAATTCTGAAGCAATTTGTTTCTACTGCCATAAGGGTCGAAAGGGATACTTAATAAAAGCATCAAGTCGATGCCATTGGTCTGTTCAGGCATATTTGTTATAAAATTCAACATATCTACTCCAACATTATGAGTATTGGATACCGAATACGGATCACACATTAATGTGAAGGATCAAAGGGAGTGGGACATTGACTAAACGTAAAGGTGTATCCTATGAATGGAAATGCAGCAAAAGTTGCTACATTGACAATAGGAGTTTGAATTTACCATTAGGTAAAGGACTACTCTATGAGTGGAAATGGAGCAAAAGTTGCTACATTAACTGTAAGAGTTTCAATTTGCCTTATGGATATTAATGGAAGTAAATAATTGTTATTTTATTCCAGTTGATAATAGAAACATCATTTCTATATCTTGTATAGACAAGAAAGGATTTTAAGTTGCAATAAAAGGATAATTGTTGTTCCATTTATTCGATTGATATCTTTTATGTTAGTATTCATATGAGATATGGGCTTTACGTTCTTGGTCTCGATATGCCCATCTATAACATAAATGCGAATAGGGTCAAACCAAGTGATTTGGGCCATCTATGTCTTTAGCAATATCTTTTAGATCATATAAGTAAGAAACAAATTTCCAAGCTCCACTAATATAGACTTTTGGTCTCATCCAATTATGAATTGTTTGAGGACTACGAACTAAGCTCCATTCACCAGTAAGGTGAAAGGGCTGGTAATCTTTTGGCATGATACATTGTGATGTATGAGGGCCACTAAACAAGTTTGCTAAAAGAAAGGTGATATGCCTTCTTGAGGGACGCTGCTTCTACCTTCACCGGCTGAACGGAGGTTTCTTCCTATTTTTCAGAAGAGAGGGCTTTGAAGAAGATGAACATTTGAAGGAAAAAGAGAGAAGGATTTCAGAGAAGAGGACGTTTGATGTGATTTTAACTCGCTGGTTAAGCTTATAAAGAGAGTGAGTGGGGGTTAACCAACCGTCAGAAGTAACCGTGGTTAGCGATTCATGATGACTTACAGTTACTAAGGGTGGTTATTTAAGAGGGATGTAACAGACGCACGACGTTTGAATTACTAAAGGTTGCTAACTCAGCCTTGGAACGTGTGGGTACAAGAGTAATGATTTCAAAACATTTAAAAAAAATGAAAGAAATAAATGTTCATGGTATTCAAGATATTCATTATTCATTACAATAAATGATGCAAGCATGTATTGGATGAAGAGCAAAGCTGACAATCAGATGCAAGCATATTGGACGCAAGCGTTTTTGGACGCAAGGTTATTCAACATAGTGCATGTTGAGTTGTTTTCTTATGAAAGAAAACCTGTCCTCTGCAAGAGGTTTTGTAAAGATATTTGCCCATTTCTAGTCAGTGTCAACAAATTTATATCTACCACACCTTTTTGAGTGTAATCTCTAATGAAGTGATGTTTGATCTCTATATGTTTAGCCCTTGAATGCAATATGGGATATTTTGATAAATTAATTGCAGCAGTATTATCAAAATAGATTCGGATCTTACTTTCATAGATGTTATAATCTTCCAGCTGATGTTTAATCCACAAGAGTTGAACAACAACTTGCGACAGAGATATATTTAGCTTCAGCAGTTGATCAGGCTATGGTGCTTTATCTCTTGCTTGACCATGATATTACATGTATTCCAACATAGTGACACCCACCACTAGGGATGGCAATGGGTAGGGTACTATAGTACCCGTCCCCATACCCGCGTTTTAAAAAAATACCCGGACCCGGACTCATACCCGTGTGGGTAGCAATTCTAATACTCGTACCCTTACCCGTTGGGTACCTAAGTACCCATACCCCCACCCATTACCCGCACTTTAACATAAGCATTTTGTGGATGTTTGAAAATAGGATATGAAATTTTGTACTGTCAAAAGACAAAAGAGAAGAATATAAATGTTATACAAATTAGGCTATTTTCTAGTATGTTCTCACATTACAAATATACAACATGATATATCTAAGCCTGAAAGGGTTGAACACTCGAACAGTCGAAGGGAGACTGGAAAGAGATCGAGAGTGGCACTGTGGCAACTAGGATAATCCAGGAGGAGTGACATAAAATTCGAACACTATGGAACTAAAAGGAGAGTCCAGATCCAGAGTTACAGCGGAAAGGAATAAAGAAAATAGTTAACTAGGTTTAGGCTTTTCATTTTTTAAAATCTAATATTATATATAGGGCATATCTAGTGAGAAAAGTAAATCTTGACCATTAAAATCATACATGGATGATCAAGATTAAAAGTTAGTTATCGGTCATGTGGTCACTTAAAGCGGTCACATGATTTTATGTTCTAATCTTGACCATTCATGTGTGATCCAAAGACTAAGAATAACCTCATCTCATTGATACGTCTCCTATATATATTAATAATAACTTTTATTCAGATTAAAGTTTAGACATGTTAGAGTAACACATATACTATTGTTATCTAACACATGTCAAACACAGCCATAGCTTCCTTCCTTGTGTTAATGCTTCATATTAACTTAGCATCACCTTTGGCTTCAACTAGATGATCTTCAATTCTTACATAATTTTTTTTAATATGAAGCACATGTATGCATCACAAGCATTCCTTAAAAACACTAAATAATGTAATAGTTTTTCAACATTAAGCATTCAATTGGTAATTTTTTAAGCACTCTCGAGTGCTCTATTTGCAGCAACAGAGTATCATTTTAATATGAATTGTCACATTTACTTAAAGTCTCTACATAACATGCAGGCCCCAAGTTAGGAGATTTGGTTATATCAAATACAATTGGTGTCAAATTAAACATATGAGGATCTAAATAGGAACCAAAGAAAAAATAATTACTACAGTGAAGGTTGCCTAATTCAGGGACACTGGGTACTTTACCTAAGTTATTTATATCATCAGAAAAATACTAGTGAAATTATGTAAAGTTAGTTATATGAGTGTGGGTATGGGGCGGGGTGGGTACTAGAGTACCCGTACCCGCATCCATACCCGTTCAATTTTGCGTGTAATTACCCGCATCCGTACCCATACCCATTAAGCGGGTAATTACCCTATCCATTATAGGTAATTTTTGCGGGTACCTGTTGGGTCTATTACCCATTGCCATCTCTAGCCACCACTTGTCCTTTTTCGTTCAATTCTATCTCCAACATAGTCAGCATCACAGTATCCCATTAATTTGTACTCATTTGATTTCTCATAGAATAAACCTAGATTAGTAGTACCCTTTAAATATCTAAAGATTCTTTTGATAGCAGTGAGATGATTTTCATAGGGATCAGCTTGAAAACGGGCACAAAGACAGACACTATACATTATGTCAGGTCTGGATGTAGTAAGATATAAGAGAGATCCAATCATACCTCTGTATACCTTTTGATCTTTGTTGTCTTTGGTTAGAATGGATGTTGGATGCATCGGTGTGCTCATTGGCTTGGTATATATCCTACATTTGAAATTTCTTCAGAAGGTCTTTAGTGTATTTGGCCTGATGAATATACACACCCTTTGAGGTTTGTCTCACTTATAGACCCAAAAAGAACTTGAGTTCTCCCATCATGCTCATTTCAAATTCGTTTGTCATGAGCTTAAAAAATTCCTTACCTAAAGATTCGTTAGTAGACCCAAAAATAATATCATCAACATAAATTTTGACTATCATGAAATTGTTTTTATTTGATTTCTTAAACAAGGTAGTATCTACCTTTCCTATAAAGAAACCATTTTCCATAAGGAATGAGCTGTCTCATACCAAGCTCTGGGAGCTTGCTTGAGTCCATATAAAGCTTTCTGAATTTTGTATACATACTCAGGATGGAAATGATCTTCAAACCCTGGGGTTTGAATTATGAGACAGCCCCTCCTCGGAGGTCCCATTAGTAACCCGAACGCATATTCTTAACGTTGCAGCATAGCATGATTAAACAAAAATGCAAAAATATTAAAACAACCAATACTGATACCACAACTATATATATAACATACTTATAAAAGTATTGGCTCTATCAGTAGATCCTACAATCACATCAACTATCTCAGAGTATGCAACTTTTTTTAGATAAAGTCAAGGATAGGGCCTCATTAAAACCTCCTAGTGGAAAACCCTCCTTAGGGATAAAACCACTAGTAAGGGAAAAAGAGTGCCCTTCCTCCAAAATTTATTAAAGAGAAAAGAATAACAAATACAAAAGCCAAGGGGGAACCAAACCAAAACCCAGGCCATAAAAACCATCAAACCAAAAGTTAGAGTACAAAACAAAATTAATGAAACCTATAAGTAGGCAAATCTATCTTATTCCTTAAAAAATCGTCTCTAATGAAGGTAGGTAAATGATCCAACCAAATAAAACCATCAACATTATAACCATGATTAGCAATCTTGTCAGCACAAACATTGCCTTCTCTATAGATATGAGAAATGTGGAAGCACATTCTCCTAGACTTACCCAAACAATTGTTCCATCTGTTTCCTAGAATGCAAGGCACAAAATCAGGATTATAAAAAGCAAAAACCACTAATTGTGAGTCACATTCAAGCTACAAATTCCACCTCTTAGCATAAGCAACCTCAATTGCTCGCATGGCACCAACCAATTCAGCATAGAAAGCATTTTGAACTCCCAGATTTTCAATGAAGCCCCCTAAAAAGTCACCAAACTTATTCCTAAAAGTCCCACCACAAGTAGCAAGGCCTGGACAACCTTTGGCAGCACCATCAGAGTTACACTTTACCATAAAACAAAGAGGAGGATGCCACAAAACTTCCTTAATAATAGGCGCAGCAGCATGATGACCAATAATGTTGAATTGTTTCAGCAGCACCAAGTCAGAAACCGAATTTCGCATACAATTTTTGGAGCTAGTCCCAACCAAGTTAACCTGAGAAACAACTTTAGCAATAGCAACATGCAGAGGAATTTTCTTATTATCAAATCTCAAGCTATTTCGGCAATACCATGTGGAGCAAAAAATATTGACAATGGCAGCCACAATGACATCTTGCACTTGAGGACTCCAATCTCTATTGGAAATGCTTAAGATAGTTTGAACAGAAGAAATATCCAGCTGACAACCCAAGCAGGAACTTCACCAATTCCACATATTTATCGCATGAGAACATTCAAGGAAAAGGTGATGGGAAGACTCAGCAAAACAACCACAAAGGCTGCAGATGGGAACCACATAACAGCCTCTCTTCCAAAGATTTTCATCTGTTGGCAATCGATTATGAATGATCCTCCAAAGAACAAAACTTTTAGAAGGAGGAATACACTGCCCCCAAATCAATTTGGTCCAAGCCAAAACAGAATTATGAGATATTTGAAAGTCATAATCTTCCTTGAAAGAGAGCTCACCAGAATTATTATTGCACCATCTCAAAAGATCCGGACCAGGAGACTCAGGAATGGCTAATTTTTAAATTTCCCTTGTAAGATTAGGACAATGTCGATGGAGCAAATCCGGAATAAACCATCTTCCATTCACCAAAAAATCACTAACCTTGGCCTTCAAATCAGAATGTTGATTTGCAGGAACAGAGAATAAGTCCACACCAGCATTGGAGTGCCATTTGTTTGTCCAGAAATTGATTGTAATACCATCACCAAGTTGCCAAGCTGTGTTATCAAGCAGAACATTAATAAAACTCTTAAAACCAGTCCAAATTAAAGAGCTAACATAATAATTAATAGGCTGCTGTCTTTTGTACACTCTTGCTCTAAGGAGGGTAGACCATTGATGCTTATTTTGTAAGAAGTCCCCACACAGTTTCATCAAGCCAGCTTTATTAATCATAGAAATTGATCTAATGCCTAATCCTCCTTCAGCCACTGGTTTGCAAATTTTAGACCAAGCCACTATCACCACCTTCTTAGTCTTAATATCCCCCGACCAAATGAAGTTTTTTATCCAAGTATTGAGCAATTTTAAGAGACTTGCATGCCAAGCATATACTCTACAACTATAGATCAGCATGACATGGACAATTTATTGGACCAATTGGACTCTACCCATGATAGAGAGCAAAGAATCTTTCCATGAAGCAAATTTGCACTTTATTCTATCAGCAATGTGCATCAAATGAATTCTTTTAGGTTTACCTTCGAAAAGAGGAACCCCTAGATAGTTGAAAGGCAAATAACCAACAGTGAAACCAAGATGATTAGCAATCTGCTGTTGCCTGGATATAGGAACAGAATCTATGAAAAACTTTGATTTGTCTTTGCTGAGAACTTGACCAGAAGCAGCTTCATATCTTGAAAAAAAGCTGCATTATGTTCACCAAGCTTTTCTTAGAAGCTGTGCAAAAGATCATGATGTCATCTGCATAAAGCACATGACTAGGCATAAGGAAGCCCTTAGGACCAGCCATCAAATCTAAGAGACCATCTGAAACCAACTTAGTGAGTCCTCGACTGAGAACTTCTTCAGCAAGGCAGAACAGGAGAGGAGACAATGGATCCCCTTGTCTAACTCCTCTTTTGCAATGAAAATGACCAACATCATGACCATTGACTATGATAGAAATCTTAGCTGAATGAAGATTTAGATTAATCCAAGAACAAAATTGATTGGAGAAACCAATTGGAGAACATGAGCCAAGAACTCCCAATCCACAGTATCGAAGGCTTTCTTGATATCAATTTTCATAGCAGCTTGCCCTCCATAAGATTTCTCGTGTAATAGGTTGATAGCTTCAGAAGCTAGCAGATGCAGTCAGAAATTTTCCTTCCTTTAACAAATCCTCTTTGATTCACAGAAACAATGCGTGAAGTGATAACAGCTTGTCTATCAGCTAGAATTTTAGTAATGATCTTAAATTGGAAGTTAGCCAAAGCAATTGGCCTGAACTGATCAATTCTGTCCGCACCAGTGACTTTAGGAATAAGAACAACAGAATTTGAATTGAGGTTTGGAGGCAGCCAATTTTCCTCAAAGAACTGCAGAGTGGCCTTAAAGACATTATTAGCAATGATGTTCCAATAAGTGTGATAGAAATGGCCCCCAAAACCATCTGGACCAGGAGCACTAGTGGCATTCAAAGAGAAGACAACAGCCTTAACTTCCTCCAAAGAGGGCGGAATGATCAGAGCATGGTTTTCCAGATCAGTAACCATTAAAGGAATGACTTCATCCACCAAGCTGAAATCATTGCAACTAGTGTCAGAAGCAAAAAGATCTTTATAATACTGCAAAATGTGATTCTCAATAGCTTAAGCAGAATCCAAATAACTGTCCTCTATTTTAAGAATAGATATGTGCTGAGTAGATGACTTAATTCTAGCCATTCTATGGAAGAATTCATTATTTCTGTCACCATGGAGATGCTAGTTAATCCTAGCCTTGTCTTTCCAAAAGTCTTCTTCATAAGCTAGAGCCTCTTGCAAAACAACTTGAGCCTGTTTTTCCTGCTGTGATAAAACCTCATTTTCTCCATTTAAGTTAATTGTCTCTTGAATTGAATCAACAGAATCCAAAGCATTTTTCACCCTCAAATGAACATCACCAAGGACTGACCAATTCCAATCTTTTAATTTTGCCTTCACAAGCTTCAATTTCTAGGAGAGAACATACATGGGACACCCTATCACACTGGATTGCCAAACATCAGAAATAGTAGAATAACAGTTAGGATGTCTAGACCATATTTTGTTAAACTTGAATGAAGAACCATATTTCCTTTCCTCCTTTTTTAGAACAAGAAGAATAGGATAATGATCAGATTTGCTCCTAGGTAATGTGCAGCAAGTCACTGAGTTCCAGTAATTAATCCAATTCATGTTGCAGATAGCCCGATCTAATCTGTTTTTAGTGTAGAAAGCTCTCCTTCTACCATTAGACCAGGTGAATTGAGAACCAACAGTGTTTATATGAAACAAATTATCTTGATCAGACCATGCCTGAAATTCGTCAGAAGAAAGTTTATGAGGTAAACACCTCCCTCTTTGCTCATGAGCACCAAGAATAGTTTTAAAATCCCCTATAAAACACCAAGGACCTTGGTAATTAGCCTGCAAGACATGAAGCTCTGCCCACAGACCTCTTCTAACAATGTAGTCAGTGGAAGCATATACAACTGAGAAATATATGTCAACATTATTAGCATTAATCGTAAAGGAAACCTGCTGTCTAGATCTGGCTAAAACCACAGGAGTCAAATGATCCACACATAAGCACCACAAATTAGGAGACTGAGGCAGTCTATCATTTTCATAAAAAAAATTTAACTTTAAACTTTTAAGAAAATTGGCAGGCAAGGCATTGGAAGAAATCCAAGGCTCATCTTTGAATAAAAATTCAGGTTTATGTAATTTAATCAACTTTTGGAGGACTAACCTAGTATCAAGGTTGCCCAAGCCCCTAACATTCTAGAAGAGGGCTTTCATTGATCCACTTGAGGTAGGCCTGCTCGGGACCTGGTAACTCTAGCAGTAGCATGATTATCCACAAGTTGCTTATTTTTCTTTTTGAGTTTCTTCATCTGAGACTTAGACAAAATAGGAGTGAAGTTTTTACTGACATTGGATTCAAGATATTTATTAGTGCCATCTGCACCAATCTGAGCATTTTCATCTTGAGGAATCTCACCATTATCTTCTTCTTCATCAGCCTATAATCTACCTTTTAGAAACTGGAGGTCTTTCCTAACAGTAGGATGGTGAACATCTTTAGATATTTCCAACTCATTTATCGAAGTATTTCCCAAGATTGGGGATTTAATAGAGTTTGACACATGAGAAAGAGACTTCTGAGACCCAGCAGAGATAGATTTCTGAGAACCAACAAAATTCTGAATTTCCTCAAGCACATGAGAAACATTCGGGCTAAGGTAAATTTGATCGCCTTTGGGAGAGATTGGAACCTCCTCAACTATAGGCATGGTATTGTCAGCTTCCTTTCCTTGCAAGAAATTAGAGTTTACATAATTAGCATCGTCCTTTCCCAAGGTAACATTGGCAATCTGATCAAGTGGCTGACCCTGCGAACAAGACTTGTCCTGCAAGGTATCTTGATGATCAACGTTTTCAGTGGCCAAATTCTGAACATGATTCTCATTTAAAAGATTTTGTTTAGGAACATAAACTTGCCTAGAATCCTGGACTCCATGATTCTTTGGAGGGCCATTACCATTCTTCTTTCTACATTGAGAGACATCATGGCCAATGCTTTGACAAAATTTACAAAAAGGAGGAAGTTTTTCATATTCATTCCAACATAGAAAGCAAAGTCTTCCCTTTCCACCAATAAATCTCGGGGAAAAAGCCCCTTGAAGATCCAGATCAACCAAAATTCTAGCATAATGACCAAAAACACGGTTCTTTGTTGGCTCATCTAAAGATATAGGAACAGCAATACTACCTGCGATTTCAAATAAAGTTTTGGAACTCCAATATTCTTGCGGAAGATCATGAATCTTGATCTAGCATTGGACATGAGTTTGCTTCTTGGAAGATGGCTTAAAATCTGGAGACCATTGATAGAGACGAAGAAAACCAGGATTAAGGGTCCAAGAACCTATACACCACACGCTACAAAGGTCTTCATGAGAAGAGAATTTGAATTCATAGAATCCTTTTCCCAGCGGTATCATCTTCCAGGTGCCAATGGCAGTCCAGATTTAGATAGTTTTGCTTTGAGATCATTGTACTTAATAGGTGCATCACCTTTTGACGTGACCAAGCGACCATGAAGACTATTTTTGCATGCCTCAACACCTTTTTTATAGCCATCTTCAGAGATTTTGATGGCCAACGTCTCACCTTTGTAGCATGGCCAAGGCAGTTGACTCACAAGAAAGTCACAAGAGTTTGTGAGGGCTTGAGCAAAGGGTCTTTTTTGAGTATGATGGAGAAGAAGGATTGGCACATGATGAAGAGGGTGCAAGTTGAGCAAGAAACGGCCATGGAACCTTAGGAGCAGTCATGGCCATAGTTAGAAAGTTGAAGAAAACATGCAAACCCTAGCAGAGAGAAAACAAGGATTGCATGCAACTAGGGTTTTTTCACTCGTCAAAAAATATCAGATGATCTCAGAGTATGCAACTAATAACATATATAACTGAAAGCATGACAACAAAATAAAATACATAAAACTTCCTTTCCTTACCCCAAAATACATCAAAAGATAAAGACTCACTGGCCATAGACACTTAGCTCACTAACACACTCTCCTTCAGCCTGGATGGCAGATACCTGTTGGAACCAAAGTGTTTATGGTCCATTAATCCCTTCAGTTTTGATATTAACAAAGAACTAATTTCAGAAGAACAAAGAACTCTTATGGATTAATGCTTTATCTTAAGCGTGCAGGATAAAATATATATAAGTCCAAAGACTATCGACGTCCAAAGATTTTCACTCGTCCAAACTACAAATAGATTAACTCTCGATCAGACCAGACGATAATAAGCTTTAACAATAGAATCTCGAATCCAAAGACTCTTCCTATTATTATGTAATCGTTATAGTCCAATAATGATTTATTTGTTTAGCGTGAATACATATGTAAAGCTTTTGCATTTATTATTCTATGTAAAAAGTTTATATCATTTGGACAAATATTCCCTGTAATACTCGTTCAAACAAAAGCAAAAGCCAAACTGTCCCTGACACAAAAAGAAGTTGACCTTCTCCAATAAGAAAGACTAAAGGTAACTTTCGAGTACAAAGAGGATATGTCAGTCCCATTTCTAGCTATCAAGCCTGATAGGCTACTTTGCTGATCAGAAGCTTCAAGAAAGTTACCAGACTCAACGGACTAACGCATTTAATGCTCAATCAGAACGAATACTTTTCCATCCATTGAAGACTAAAGTTGATCAAATCAAGTCTGATATAAATACTTCTGGTCTTGAAGTTGAAAAAAGATATTATAAGAAGCGAAGTGTTGCGCAACTGATTCAAAGAATGTTCCTTTCTATCCCTTGTCTTTGCTTTAGATTATTTTCTATCTAACTCCTTGGGATTGAATTGTTTTATTATTTCTCTTGTTTTCTTTATCTTATCTCTTCTGAGTAAGCGTCCAACTGGTGTTTGGAAATGCTCATACAGCAGATATGGCAGGACAAGGTATGCCAAGCGGGAGTCAACCTGTTATGGAAGGCACTTTTATGACCAAACCTCCGTTCTTCAATGGAATCCATTACCTGTACTGGAAGGAGAGTTTCAAAGGCTTCATCTTAAGTACAAACTCAGCTCTTTGGGCCAGAATCATGAATGGTCCATATGTGTGTCTCAACTTTGATGGGATAGACAAAGCAGAAGATGCCAGGAGCTTGATCTTGATAATGAGCAGGAGCTTGATCTTGATAATCCTAGAAAGAAAAATAAAGGAATTTCCTTGAAAGCTCAGAAGTCCAATAACTGAAAAGCTCTAAAAGCTGATGAGTCCAGTGATGATGTTGATAAATCTAATAATGAAGTATCAGACGATGACGAGTTATCCTTCATCTCCAGAAAGATTCAAAACATGTGGAGAAAGAAAAATGGGATGAAAAGAAGGCCATTTCAAAAGAAAAACTTCAAATATCATGCTGAGCCTAAAGACAAAATTCAGCTGGTCTGCTTCGAGTGCAACAAGCCAGGTCACTTCGAGGCTGACTGTCCCTTGTTAAAAGACAAGAAAATTGTTTTCAAAAAAAATAAAAAGAACTTCATGGCAACATGGGAGGATCTCAACTCGTCTAAAGAAGAAGAAGAAGAAGAAGAAGAAGAAGAAGAAGAAGAAGAAGAAACAAATGAGGAGGCTAATCTCTGTCTTTGGTCCAACGTCGAAAACGAAGACTCTTCGGATGATGAACAACTTGTTGTTCGCGAAGAAAGAACTCAGGAAGCTATGTCTGAAAGAGGATGGAATGTTCCACCCTTCTTCAAAGGAACGAACTATCCTTATTCGAGATCAGTTTTTCAAATATACGTCCAAGCTTAAAATTATGAGTTGTGGAATATATTCAGCAATGGAGATCATCGTCCAACAATCACTCTTGAGGACAGATCAACAACTTCCAAACCTTAAGCTGACCAAACGAATGAGGATATCAGACGGTATTCGCTAAATGCTCATGCCAACTGGTGTCTCATCAACGCTATTGATCGATCAAGACTGGAGATGGTTTTGCAATTCCAAATTGCTAAGGAGAAGCTGGACGCCATAGAACAATTGTTCAGTCCAAGGAGTCCGTCTGCCTCAAACTTATGTCTAATAGCGAAAACTTCATTAGACGCTAAATCGGAAGAAGATGAGGTATCTGTTTCTGATTCTCTTCAAGAAGCATATGATGAACTACTTAATGATTCCTCTTTATTGCATCATCAATATATAATGCTTAAAAGAAAATTTTCAAAAGTAAATACAGAGTTTGAAGATACCAACAAGCAAAATAAGCAGCTCATTGAAGAAAACAATAAGCTGAAAGCTTAGAATGTCAGTCTAACTGACAAACTCACCTCTGTGTCTAGGGAACCTCACGAGTATCAAAGCTTGTTGGAGGTTCAAAGAAGCTAAACTTGAAATTGAGGTATTCAAGATCACCTCACGATAAGTCTGGCCTAGGCTATGACTTTGAGAAACAAGAAGCTTCTCAGAAAGTATCAAGGACCAATCAATACCATAAGGCTTTTCAATCTCATGGAAAGCAAAAAGAAAGCAAACTGCATGCATCCAATACTTATTGCAATTTATGCGGAAAGAGTGGTCATATCTTTTCGAAATGCATACACAAAAAGAAAAACAATGTGCATGGACGAAGACCACAGGCTAACCAAAAATGACCCAAGTCTATCTGGGTACCTAAGAATATGATAAACCCTGTTGCAGATCTACTTAGCAACACAAAGAAAACCCCAGTCTTGGCACTTGGGCAGTGGATGCTCATGTCACATGACGGGAGAAAAGTGTATGTTCCAAGAACTAGTAAAAAGACTGGTGGATGGGTCACCTTTGGAGGCAACCAGAAATGAAAGATAGTTCGAATTGGTAAGATTGGTAAGCATCCTTTTCCCTTTATTGATAATGTTCTTCTGGTTGAAGGATGAAAACACAACTTGCTTAGCATAAGTTAATTATGTGACAGTGGGTCTGATGTTTCCTTCAATAAAGGTGAATGTATGATCAAGAACCCTGATGGGTCCATCTTATTCACTGCTACGAGGCAAAATAATCTGTATAAGATTAACCTGGGGGAACTCTCAAATCAAAGTGTATCATGCCTAGTGTCTGTTGAAGATGAGCGATGGATCTGGCACAAGCATAACCTCGTAAGAGGTCTACCACAGATTGGTCATGCAAGTCTGAGATTAATCTCAAGACTAAACAATCATAACCTCGTAAGAGGTCTATCAAAGACCGTGTATAGATCGGACGCTCTCTGTGACGCATGTCATAAAGGAAAAAAAGTTAAGAACTGTTTTGAGTCCAAGAACATTGTTAGTACTTCAAGACCACTAAAGTTGTTGCATCTTGATTTCTTTAGTCCAACAAGGACTGCTTCTATCAATGGTAAGAAATATGGGCTTGTCATAGTAGACGACTATACTAGATGGACATGGGTTAAGTTCCTTGCTCACAAGGATGAGTCTATCAAGGTCTTTACTATATTCTGTAAGCGCGTCCAGAATGAAAAAGGCATATGTATAAGCTCAATCAGAAGTGACCATGGAGGCAAATTTGAAAATGAGCTTTTCCAAAGGTTCTGTGATGAAAGAGGTATTCATCACTGTAACACCCCTCTCCTTCGGGTGTCACTTTCGTAACCCAAATTATCCCTTTACCCTTGTTAACAAAAGACTTTTTCGAAAATAACTCTATAGAGTGTTTGCGGAAATATGATACCAAAAGAAAATTTTTAACAATCAGAGGAAACAAAATGAAACTCATCATATATGACAATAATTCAAGTTCTACCATTAGGCATACATACTTCAAATCTCTTAATACACAACACTCATAGTCACAGTCGGAAGACTGGACTTACACATTTATAAATCTTAAGAGCTGGTCTGACAACCGAATTCTAAGGACAATAAAGCGTACTACCCAACATAAGTCTTACCAATGAGACTGGGTCTCGTCGTTAACAAACCAGACCTCTTCGTCGTCAACCTCAAGCCCTCAAGCTATAGGGTGCCGGAGTGATTCAGAGGATTGTTGATAAACATCTGTACATATATCCAAAAACACAACAGGGTATCCAACATGTATAGGCAAGGGTGAGAAACCAATATTTGAATCCAAAAATGACAACCATATACTCAAACACATACAACAGATTCATATAAGCATATCTCACAAGTATCATCATGCATAGTCTAGTACAATATATCAAAGTACTAACAGTAAAACACAAGGGTGTCGTACCCCACAATCAACGTTATTTTCTAAACGTGTGCATGAACACTTCCATATATCTCAACTCATATTTAATTCTATATTTCCGAAAATCCCATCATCAAATAAATGAGTTGATCAAAATCAACTGCCAATCAAGGCACACCATAATTACCATATCACACTGACCAACACTGGGTATAATGCTTCACCTTATATGGATTTCATTACCACACCACGTTGTCCAATCTAGGCATAACGCTTCACATTGTATAGATTTATTTACCATGTCACGTTGTCCAACCCAGGCATAGCGCTTCACATTACATGGACTTCAATACCATATCACACTATCCACATAGGGCATAGAGCTTCACTTTACATGGATTTCATTACCATATCACACTGTACAAATGCTTCACATTATATGGATTTTATCCGTTGCCTATCAAGATACAATGACACACAATGACTTACAGTCATCACGGGGTTTCCTATCATCAAGGTCCCCCGTTTTTACGGCACGTCTGCACCACAGAAAATGCATGAGAAAACTATTTAGTTTTCGATAATTGATCTTTGTCGCATCAATATTTTCTCGTTGTAGCATCAACGCTAACAACCACCACAACATCTTAGACTCTTTTAGCCTTAACAACATTTTTCTCAAAATAGGACATCTAGTCCAAAACAGCTCGAACCCAAACATCCCTAACCGATGCACCAGTTTAGAAATTTGGAATAAAAAGCATAAAAACATCCCTAAGCTGACAGGACTACAACTAACACGGATCCTTGATCCACGTGTTTCTGCAAAACCCTAGAACCCCGATGTCTCGGTTTCTAGTTTCTAAGTTAAAAACCACTTTTCCTCGAAAACTCAAAAACTAAAACCCAAATCTCCGACACTTACACAAAGTCCTCGGGATCGGTTTTCCATAAAACAAAACTTGGTCTAAAGACCATTCCTTTTCTTTTCGTCATTTTTTGGTAAAACACAAACCTTGAAATACAGCTTGTAAAAACCCTTTTTTCTTGGATAAAACCAAATAACTTGAAAATCACGTTTCTCTAAACATTTTTGCTCAAACGGTTAACTTTATTAATTTAAAACTAATAAATTTTTCTAAAACATTATTTATCTTAAAATATCGTTTTTCGTTATTAAAAACACATTTTCACAATTTTGCCCTTTTAAGTTAACTTTTCCTTAAAAGCAGTTATTTATTATTATTTTATTCCAAAAGAAATAATTAATTATTTTCTCTTAAATTAAATTGAAAAACAATAAAACATTATTATTTTTCTCCATTCCACATCTCAAGCTTTTATAGCTTTTATGTTACACGATATCGGATCCTAATCGATATTAGGTCCTCTAACGCCTTAAATCCCACAGCAGGGTACACGATACATCCATATATTTATTCAATAGTTATACCATGTATCCACATACATCAGCAGTTATATCATGCATAGGCAAATCAACAGCAGTAAATAAAATACTCCACCAATAATTAGATACAAATAGTTATTTACAACACCAACACACCAAAGCAGCATATAGCTATCGGAATTGGAATTCCTCAGGTTTATCCCCTTACCTTAAATGAAGTCTCTTTGATGAGCAACTCCAAACATCAAATCCAAGAGGTGACTGAAGGCGACATTAACGTCCTAACATGTGCAAACAACTTCACAAGAACTCCAAGAATGCATATCCAGCTCCCCTAAGTAAGTATAGCCACAACCAAAAACCAAAAGATGACCTCCAAGCACATTCAACATCCTAACAACATATCAATTAATTAATCATCATTAAAAACATAACCTAATGGATTTCAATAATTTATTTAATAAAAACAGAATTACTTTTCCAATAAAATCAATTTGGGAAAAACCAATTTGGTCATGGAAATATGAAATTAGCTTAGGGAATCATTAATTAACTACCCTAATTGCATTAAAACAGAATTAATTTCATGATTATAGTAAGATAAAAATTTAGGGATTTAGTGAAATCGGGAAAATCCGAATTTAAAGGGGGATTTAAACAATTGACATAGGGAACTTGAAATTGAAATACCCAATTGCATAAAAACATAATCAATTTCCCATTTAAAGCATGAAATTAAAATGCTAAGGTTTCGAATTGGGAATTTAGGGTTAGGGTTCCTCATGAATTCAAAAGCTAAGAGATAGGAATGAAGTAAATGAAGGATTCTTACCAAGGAGGAAGAAAGAGCATGAATGGCGGTTCCAGCAGTGGCGCATGGCGGAGGCTCACAGCGGTGCTCGGTCCAAAACGTGGAGGAAGATGCGGCCTTCCACATGGTTGGTTCATTTCCGGGAAGGAAGGCCAAACGGTGGCCGAAAAAGCCCAAAAACAGTGGTGGTTCTATGGTGGCTCCGCAGTCAACATTGTTCGTTTGCAAAAATGTTCAGCTAGAAATGTAGAGGAAGGTGAGGAGAGCAAAGTTATAGGGTTGGTTTGGTGAAAAGTGGTCGGACGGTGACCAGAAAATGCCCAAACAGTGGCGGTGGCTTTGTTGTCAACCTTCTCCGTTTGGAAAAATTTTCAGTTAGAATTGTAGAGGTGAAGGTGGGGAGTATTTCTATGATTTCGGTTTTGTCAGAGGTGGCCGGAGTTGGCCGAAAATTAAGAGAGAAGGAGAGAAAGTTAGAAAGGGAGAGAGAACGCGAGAGGGAGGGCGTCTGGACGAAGAAGAAGAGAGAAAGAGAAGAAAGAGAAAGGAAAAAGAGGAAGAGAAGGGTGGGTGTGTTGTTGGTGTGCGAGGGAATTTGGGGAGCTTTTCCCCCCTTTTTTTCTTTTGTTCTTTTAATTGTGGTAGGTGGGAAAATTCTAAAATTTCAAAATTTGAAATAGGATAGAGATTAATGGTTGAATTTATCAACTTAGGGAATTAATGATCCAGAATAAATTTTTGATTAATAACCAAACTATTTTATTTTCAAATCTAAAATTAAATCGATTAAATTTAGAAAATAATTTCTTTCAACCATATTACTTAAATAATATTTTTCTAAACAAATAATAATAATAACAATAGCAGAATATTTGTCTTGCAAAAGTGTATAAACTATGATAACGCACCCAATAAAATAAATAAACTAATTTAAGCAAATAAAATTAATTATTAACATATATAGGATTTTCGGGGTGTTACAATCACAATTTCTCTGTCCCTAGAACACCACAACAGAATGGTGTTGTTGAAAGAAAGAACCGATCTCTTCAAGAGATGGCTAGGGCAATACTCAGTGATAATTCTGTTCCTAAAAACTTATGGGCTGAAGTTGTATATACTGCCTGCTACATTCAAAACAGAATATACATAAGACCTTTCTTGAATAAGAATCCTTATGAATTATGGAAAGGACGCAAACCCAACATTTCTTATTTCCACCCCTTCGGTTGTTAATGTTTTATTTTAAATACCAAGAATCAACTTGGTAAGTTTGATGCCAAAGTGGATAATGGAATATTTTTAGGATACTCTGAAATGTCCAAAGCCTTTAGAGTCTATAACTCTAGAACATTGGTTGTTGAAGAATCCATCCATGTTAAGTTTGATGACAAACAGCCTGATAAGAGATTATCAAAGCTAGATGATTCTTTTGCAGAAATGAATCTGAACGATACAGAAGATCGTCCAATGCTTAACAAAGACGAAGTATCAGACGCAATTCAGGACGCATCATCCTCTCTGCAAGTGGTTAACACCCCTCATTCATGGTAATTCAGGACTTATCACCCTGAGGATCAAATCATTGGCAAAGCCAATGATAGAGTCCGGACAAGGTCAACCTTCAGAGAACAAGTTGGCTCAGCCTTCATCACTGAAATGGAACAAAAATCTATGGACGAAGCCTTAATGGATGAATGTTGGATCCTCGCTCTGCAAGAGGAGCTCAAACAGTTTCAACGTAGTGACGTTTGGACGCTGGTCTCTCTGCTAAAGGATAAGTCTGTCATTGGAACTAAGTGGGTATATCGTAACAAGCTGGACGAAGATGGTAAAGTTGTGAGAAATAAAGTAAGGTTAGTTGCTCAATGCTACTCTCAAGAGGAAGGTATTGACTATACTGAAACTTTTGCTCTAGTAGCTAGATTAGAAGCCATACACATTTTACTTTCATACGATGCATATCATAACATCATGCTTTATCAAATAGACGAAAAAAATGCTTTCTTGAATGATTTTATTAATGAAAAAGTTTATGATGTTCAACCACTTGGTTTTGAAGATAAAAACCACCCTGAGCATGTATACAAGCTTAAGAAAGCTTTGTACGGACTTAAACAAGCTCCTAGAGCTTGGTATGAGAGACTCAGCACTCTCCTAATGGAGAATGGTTTCTCAAGAGGAAAAGTGGATACAACGCTTTTTAGAAAAAACAAATAAAAAGGACTTTATTGTTGCACAAATCTACGTTGATGATATAATATTTGGTGCAACTGATGAATCTCTTTTTCAAGAGTTTTCTGAGCTAATGCAGAAAGAATTTGAAATGAGTATGATGGGAGAATTGAAATTCTTTCTCGGACTTCATGTAAAGCAAACACTGGATGGAGTGTACATTCATTAGACAAGTACACCAAGGAGCTTCTGAAACGCTTCAAGTTGGATGATTGCAAATCAATGAATACCCCAATGCATCCAACATCCGTGCTAAACAAAGATGACAAAGATAAAAAGGTAGACCAAAAGGTATATAGAGGTATGATTGGTTCCTTCTTATATCTAACTGAGTCTAGACCATGTGTAACATCCCAGTTTTTAGAAGCAATAATTGGGTAATTATATATTTCTTATAATTATTGTTATGTCTTGAAATTATGTTTAGAGGATAAGAGGGAGATGAGGAATAAAGGATCAGGAGCAGAGCGCTCAAGCGTGGACAAGTATAGCGCTCAAGCGTGATGACGCTCTAGCGTGGATGGCTTTGGACGCTCAAGCGTGGACCCTCTGACCAGTGACTGGCAGTGATGGGACGTAAAGTGACACGCGTCAGTTACACGTCGCGACTGGCACGTGATGGGCGGTGCCTTAGCGGTGAGGAAACGTCAACACTCAAGCATTGATGAGGACAACGCTCAAGCGTTGGAACGCTAAAGCGTGGAGAATTCCAACGCTAAAGCGTGGACAGCAGAATCTTTCTCTATAAATAATTCATCATTTTCACTGAGGTGAGTTTTACCAAAACTCACAGAGACAGAGAGAGTTTCAGATTGAGATTTCCAAAGGCAGTTCCAAGCTTTGATCTTGAGTTGTGACTAGTTCGTTCGTCCAATTCCAATTCCGATCGTGTTTTCGTGATCAGCGCAACTTCTACTCCAATTCTACCGGTTTGATTTCGTGATTTGTCAAGAGCAAGCCGAGGTTCTGTATCTACCTACATTGTACCTATACAATGTTGTCTTTTGATTTAAGATTCTTTTCACGGTTTTAATTCCATATTAGGGTTAATGCTATGGTCTACGTGTTATTTCGGTGATTAGGGCAAGTTTGGAAGCTACGTACGGAACCCTTGGGGAGCAAGAAGGTTGCGGCTATGAGGCAAGGAGAGGAGCAAAGGATTCATCGTTGTGTTCGTGATTATCACCATTTTCACTACCAGGTGGGGAGAAAGAGTTACACACGTCAGGGAGGCAAGAGTAGTCCATACAGTTGTTTGTATGTTTTATGTGTATAGGGGAACCCTAAACCCTGTGTGAGGTTGATCCCTGTCAAAGTACCTAAACCCTAGATTTAGTCTACTTTGGGCTATCACCGTTGTATTTGGTACCCTAGGTTAGCAGACTTGTGATGCATGATATATGTGATAATTGATGATATATGTGTACCTGCTAGTTATAATAACTGATAATTGCAAGAGATGCATGAGGTATTATTGATAGTGATATAGTAGTATGTTATGCTAGTTATTGCCTTATGGAGTATGTTGATAATTGACGAAATGTTGCATTATATTTGGAAATACGTGCATGTATGAGATTCAGAGGTTTAGCTTGATTAGGGCTTTGACCCCGTGTTGGATATTTGAGCTGATAATTCAGATCTGAGGTATAGTGGAGCTTGGAGCTCATAAGGTTATGACGGGAGCTTGGAGCTCATATGATTACCCGTGGAGCTTGGAGCTCGTATATGTGTTTTTGGAGCTTGGAGACCTATGGATCTTGGAGCTCATGTTGCTAAGATCAAGTTTGCATGTGTTACGCTACCAGCTCAAGAGTGATGGATGACATGCATAGCATATGCATTTGATGCCTAGTGGCAAGCCGTATGCTGTGAGGCATACGAGGTTGGTGCATCGAATGCGAGTGCGGAAAACGGAAAGGAAGATTTGTGTGACCTCGGGATATACTGGACACAGGTGTACCCACAGGAGACCGATGAGGTAGCTCCTATCATGTCGTGGCGGTCTTGGGCACGTCCTACTATCTCGAATGGACCCTGAGTCTTTCCAGTTGCCGGTGGATCTTCCGAGGATGCCCAGTTAACCCTCTTTGTCTGGGACAGTTGAGCGGTGATGCATTCTTATGGGTCACGGCGAGCAGAACGGATTATCGGAACAAACCAACTTGTGTCCGTTGAGCGGACGAGATGTTGCCCTTAGTAGGGTGTTTAGTACCGGCCGGCAAGAATATAAAGAGTACGTGTACATCTAGCTAGGAAGCGACTGTGGTGTCATGATGTTGAGAGATGATTGTGTTTTCTATATGCTCTGCATTGCATCATCCCTGTTATAGATGTGCTGTATATCTTATCTCCCTGTATTTCTTTGTATGTGTACTTTCGGTTCTGCCGACAGACGACGAGTTAGTAGAGGATCAGAATGGACCCAAGGCTTCACCCATTCATCATAGGGGCATCGCGGATGCTGGTTCTGGGAGACCTTGAGATAGTGTACCACGATGAGAGGGGATGGCAGGTGGACCCCTCGACCTCTTTGGCCGTGTATATCGGACCTGTCAGCTTGATATTCTGGAGCGGCACTCCACCATATGCAGACATCATCAGACCTTATCGAGTGTACCGGTTTCTTCCCTTCACTCGGATGTGGCACCCTCCGAGGCAGAGAGCGAGACTACTTGTGGGTGGCACCCCAGTCTTCCATAGTATCTTGAAGGAGCGGTTTCGTGCACCGAGGACAGGGCAGGCGCTCAGAGCGATACTTGTGGGCGGCCCAGAGGCGCAGGATTGTAGTGTCGAGTTCCTCGTCTGAGTATGAGCCTATGCAGGTTTATAGGCGCACTCATGGAGAGGGACAAGGTAGTTCAGGGCATCCTCACCATTGAGGGTGAGAGCCAGCCAGTGCGTCCCCAGGATTGTGTGGAGAGGTTTTTGATGTACTTGATAACGGGCTGGGGAGTGTGATGGTGAGCCTGAGAGCTTCTTTTTGGAGGTCCTGAGATGTACTTTGTTTATGTTTTCATTTAATTTTTATGTACTTTCGTCTGTAGTATTACTTAGCCCTACTGATGGGGCCATCATGTATAAATATCAGTACTGCATGTGTTTCTTATAACCTGTTGTGCTTACTCTGATATTGTGTGCTTTTGAATTGATTACATGTTATCGTTGTTTTTAACAAGCGCGTAATCGTTAAGTTATAATTAATAAGTATATTGGGTTCTGAATGATGGGGCTTCCTCGAGTGGGACTTGGGGATGTCACACCAGATATCATGTTTAGTGTCTGTCTATGTGCTCGATTTAAATCTGATCCAAGAGAGCCTCATCTCTCAGCTGTAAAGAGAATCTTTAGATATCTCAAAGGTTCCACTAATCTAGGTCTTTTGTATAAGAAATTTGATGAATACAGATTAGTTGGATTCTGTGATGCTGACTATACTGGAGACAAAATAGAAAGAAAAAGTACCAGTGGAGGTTGTCACTTCATTGGAGCCAATCTAGTCTCATGGTCAAGCAAAAGGCAAAGCACAATTGCTCTATCAACTGCTGAAGCTGAGTACATTGCTGCTGCAAGTTGTTGCTTACAACTTCTTTGGATTAAACATCAGTTGGAAGACTACAACGTGTTTGTAAGTAACATTCCAATAATGTGTGATAACACTGCTGCTATCAATTTGTCTAAAAAAACCATATTGCATTCTAGAGCAAAGCATATAGAAATCAAGCATCATTTCATTAGAAATTATGTGCAAAAAGGAATAATTGATATTCAATTTGTTGATACTGACCATCAATGGGTAGATATATTCACCAAACCTTTAACTGAAGATAGGTTTACATTTATAAGAAAATATCTAAACATGCATTTCATTGATTAATTGTGAGTCCATTGCATGCGTCCAATAATTGCCTTAGTCCAATACATGTGAGTCCAATATGCTCGTCCAATGCATTAATTGAACTAAATCTTTGTCGAATGAAAAATTAATTCTCATTCCCTTAACTGAGTCAATTTTGTTTTCAATAAATTTCAAAGATGCTTTTTATGGTTTCAATGTCTAAAACGTGTGTCAGTCATTTAATGCACGTCGTTTCACCACCTTCTCTCTTCTTTAAAAATACAAATGGTTTTTTAGTCTATAAAAACTATCTCTTTAAAGGAACAATCTTTACAAACCTTTTATCTTTAACCTCTATCTCTCTGAAAAACCTCTATTGCTAAAATCCCTCTTTTAAAAAATTCTCTTCTCTGAAACAATGACAACTTCATCCTCCATCATTACTGCTTCAAAAGGAAAAGGAAAGAACTTTGATGCTCAGACTGCTGATGTCCTCGTAAAATTTAAGTTCAACCTACAGTTTCTTGCCAATAATGGGATAGATGTCTTCCCAAATATTCACGCTGTTGGATGGTCAAGCTTCTTTGAAGGATCTCCTGTCATCTACCCAGTTCTTGTAAAGGAGTTCTGGACAAACCCTACCATCTCCGCAAGGGAAATACGGAACAAGGTGATTGACACTGAAGTCATTGTCTCTGAAGCAAATATCTCCAACGCCATTGGGTGTGATCAATCTGGAATGACTTGTGAAGACAAATGGGAAGAAGAACTTGGTGGTTCTAACATCATCAAAGAATGTCTCTTGAAGAACTTGTCTGACAATCTGATAGCCTCTAGAATGACTGACAAGGCTAGGGTTCTTCATCAGATACTAAACAAATCCATCTTTCACAAAGCTGGTTCGATGGACAATGTCTCGAAGGCACATCAATTTTGCCTAGTTCATTTGATTCTAGAGAGGCAGATCAATCTTCCGCACCTTCTTTTCTCATACTTCAAATACGCCATTGAAGGCTTTGGGAAAAACACCTCCATCATCTATGCTGCTCTTCTCTCAACAATCTTTGAGAAATATCTGGTTTATGAGGACCTTATAAATCTGACTCCAGAACAAAGATTAAAGTATTACGGTGTTAATGGAATCGATCGTGTGCATCAACCAGAGTTTAGTAAGCAAAGCTTGGTGATGATGTAACTGGACTGTTACAAGAAATCCAAGCAAGAAGGAAAACTGAAAGGTGCTCAGACACAAGGTTCTGATAAAGTGTCTGATCAACAAGTCTCAGCTGGACGCTCAACAAAGCATGCTCGTCTAACAGCTAAGACTTCTTCTGCTTGTCCAAAACCTACCGTCCAACCCTCAAGAAAGAGAAAGCTGGTTCTAGCTTCTGTTGATGAGGAAGATGAGGACGATTAGCCTATCTCCAAGGTGATCAAAGGTCCTAGAAGGGAGTCCTCTTCTGAAGCCTCTCGGCCTAAACCTGCTGCAACAAGGGCAAGAACCACTAGATCTAAATCCAAAGGTAATACTGAACCTCAAACTAGTTCAGTTATTACTCCCATTGTTGAGCAACCCCTTGAGGTTGAAAACCTGACCCTGGACTCTCAACCATCCATAACCTTCTCACCCTCCACCTTACCTCACATACAAACCCTTCCCTCACCATCTGAACCTCAAGACTGATTCACACCATGAGGAGACCACCCCTTTAAACCCTATGGTGCACCTTACCCGAAAATGATTTACCCAAAAAGGAAATACAAACGCATATGATAACTCTTGTTATGAAGAGTTATTTATACATTTTTGGCTTGTGTTTTTGTGGTCTTTGAGTATTTTGAGTTTATGTTTTTAGTATTTTAGTGTGATTTTGTGTAAAGGGTGTTTTATAAGAGTCTTTTGTGAGTTTTAATGTTTTGGTGTCATTTAGAACTGTTTTTGGTAATTAATTGAGAGTTTCTATGCAGGGCAGTTTTTGGAGAATCAGGTGTTGAACTGGAGACGTTGCTCTGGGATTTGCTATAGCAATTGTTGCTGAAGCTGACGGTGCACAAGGACAAAGGCTCAAAACATTCTCTTACACATTGAGTTGTCCTTAGCTGATGAGGACAGTGTCCTACACGTGGGGTTGGTGTTTGGTGCATTAAAGTCAGGGAACTGGGCCAAGGACACTTGTCCTAATCAGTTTATAGCCCAAAAAGGATGAGAGAGGAAAGGGCCTTAAGACAAGCTGGAAAAAGAACCCTAAAAGGGGGACAACAAGGGGGAGAGAGAGATCATCTTCCTTACTGGAGAGGACAGCAGCTGCGCCACTTTCTCTATCTCCTCCATTGTAATGGCTTCTTCTTCCATTTCTTATTTTCCTCTTTGTTTCTGTAAGCTCAATATGAGCTAAACCTGTTGTAGCTATGGGATGTTGAACTTGTAATGGATTTCTAGTGAATGTTATGTTATGCTTTGCTATTGCATTTTCTATAAATCTGATTTGGTTGTGTTTTAATTGAGCTTGATCACCTTAGTTAAAACTTGAGCTCACGGCTGCTTGGAAAAGCTAAGTGTAGCAGAACTGTTTTATAGATAAGAGTAAAATCATTAATTGGAAAATTATGATGAAGAGTGATTTAGGAATGAACATTCTAACTCTTAGGCTAGCTGGAACGAGCTTAAGTGAGGCGTGAATGTAACTAATATGGACCTAGGAATAGGAGACGTTTAGTGAAGTTCATTTCAGAACTGTTGGCAAACAAACTTTCTTTTCCTGGAGCCAAATTGCCGTAGCATTGCAAACGCATAACTGAGCTAGACTGAAGTTGCAAGGGATACTTCCCCGTAGCTGTTTTACCCATTCTGTTATCAAATCCGTTTTTATTGCTCTAGCATTTATTTTTACCAAAACTGTCCTGGATACACACACACAAATTATTTGTTACTCTTTGTTAATCTTGATTAATAGAACCATTAACTCAAACTTGTTACTTGAATCACCATATAATCCTCGTGGGAACGATCTCTCTTACGCTTTATTACTTGTTAAACGATTGTGTATACTTGCACAAGCTCGTCAACTATTTTTATAGCAACAAGTTTTTGGCGCCGTTGCCGGGGATTAGTAATGGTGTTTAATTAACAAGTTTTAAATTGATAGTTCTATTAGTTGAGACTACTGATCTGTGGAGTGTTTTGCTATAGCAACAGGTACTTTACTCTGTATGCGTAGGCATAGCGCTCCTAAGTTCCACCTAGACCCAGAAATTGAAAGAACATTCAGAAGGTTGAACAGGCAGAACCAGGGCTTAGTCGAGTTGGGGAGATTGGTTCCTGATACCCCTGACTACTCCTCCGCTGCCACTAGTTCTAACAACTCTGAAATGGGTGATGAACCTAATAGCATGGCTTTAGCCAATGATAGAACCAGTTCTATCAGAGGTTATGCCCTGTTTGATCCGGCAACAATGAACACAGGCATAGTGGTGCCCGAAATAATAGCTGGGCATTTTGAGTTCAAGCCTATTATGTTCCAGATGCTGCAAGCAATTGGGCAGTACAGTGGTGCTGCAACCGAGGACCCTCATTTGCACCTGAAGCAGTTCCTAACTGTGGCTGATAATTTCAGAAATCCAGGAGTCACTGACGATTCCTTCAGATTAAGACTGTTCCCATTTTCTTTGGCTGGCAAGGCTAAGAATTGGCTAAATTCTACGGAACCCAACTCTGTTAATACATGGAATAGGATGGCTGAGAAGTTTTTGACCAAATTCTTTCCTCCCATGAAGAATGCGAAGCTGAGAAATGATATAACCTCCTTCAAGCAACTTGATGATGAGCCTTTATATGAAGCATGGGAGAGATTTAAGGAGCTTTTAAAGAGATGCCCCCATCACAACATTCCAATATGCATTCAGATGGAGCACTTTTACAATGGAGTGTTGCCATCTGCAAGAATGATGCTTGATGCCTCTGCAGGAGGCACTCTTCTTAACAAGTCCTATAATGAAGCATATGAATTGATTGAAAGTATTGCTGCTAACAGTTATCAGTGGCCTACTGCTAGGCTGACCTCTGGAAAAAGCACAACTGCTGCAGGAATGCATGAAGTGAGTGGCGTTACAGCACTTACTGCTCAGTTGGCTTCCTTTACTAACATGGTGAAAAACCTAACGATTACAAACAAGAATAACCAGGCATCTCAAGCAGCTGTAACTGAAGCAGTGGTAAATGAACAACAGGTACACCAAGCTGAAATTGTTTCTTGTGTGTATTGTGGAGGAGAACATTTGTTTGAAGACTGTTTCAGCAATCCTGCATCTGCTAATTATGTTAACTACAGGGACAACAAGGGAGATAAACCCTATTTCAATACCTACAATCCAGGGAACAAGCAACCTCAAAATTTTTCGTGGAATAACAATGCTAATGCTCCGCCATGGAACTCAAACTTTCCTGCCCGGTCCACAACTGCTCCCTCTGGATTCACAAGTCAGCAACCAAGGCCACAATAGCAAGCACAACCGGCAACTCAAGAAATGTCCCTGGAAGCTGTCTTAAAAGCATTCATGTCAGAAACTAAGGCACAGTTCCAGAATCAAGGAGTATCCATGAGGAACCTTGAGAATCAGGTAGGCCAGCTGGCCAATGCACTGAACAGCAGACCCAGTGGATCTTTGCCATCTTATATTGAAACTCCTTCATCCTCAAGCCCTCTTGGTAAGGATCACTGCAAAGCAATACAATTGAGAAGTGGAACTGAGTTACCAGCCATGGTAGAGAAAAAGAGCAAAGTGCAAATTGAAGACACTGAGACTATTCCAGCAACTGGTGAAAATGTTGAGAAAACAACTGAGAGAACTGCTAAGAAGCCTGAGGCTGTTCCAGAAGCTGAACCCTTGCCTAAATTTAGTCCAGAAAGACCACCTCCCCCTTTTCCTCAAAGGTTGAGGAAAGTACAACAAGACAAGCAGTTTAGCAAGTTCATGGAGATTCTAAAGCAGTTGCACATCAATATACCTTTTGTTGAAGCTTTGCAGCAGATGCCGAACTATACCAAGTTCATGAAAGATGTGCTAACAAAGAGGAGAAGGCTGGGGGAGTTTGAAACAGTTGCCATGACAAGGAATGCAGCCTGATGCTCCAGGCCAAAGTACCTCCCAAGTTGAAAGACTCGGGAAGTTTCACCATTCCCTGTTCTATTGGAGAAACCTACTGTGGCAGAGCACTGTGTGATTTAGGTGCTAACATCAACTTAATGCCTATGTCGATTTTTAAACAATTGGGCATTGGGGATGCCAGGCCTACCACTGTGACACTTCAACAAGCAGACAGGTCTATTGCATATCCAGAAGGAAAGATCGATGATGTACTGATAAAAGTAGATAAGTTTGTGTTCCAAGTGGACTTTATTATTTTAGACTGTGAAGCAGATAGGGAAGTTCCTATTATTCTGGATAGGCCCTTCCTTGCTACAGGAAGAACTCTCATTGATGTACAAAAGGGAGAGTTGACCATGAGGGTTAATGATCAACATGTGACTTTCAATGTGTTCAATGCCTTAAGGTATCCTGAAGAAGGAGTGGAAGAATGTTCGTTTGTGCAGTCATTCGATGATCTGTTGCAACGACAGCTCCTGATAGGAAGAACAGAATTGAGTGATGATGAGTATGAATCAGGTACTGATGATCCCTTGTTGGAAGAACTTTCTGAAATAAAGGATTGCACTGCAAGGCAACCTATGTGGGCTAGAAAATTTGAATCATTGGAAGTCACTGATGAGACTTTTAAGGACAACATACCTTCAGTTGTGAAGCCACCTGTTTTGGAGCTAAAACAGCTCCCAGCTCATTTGAAATACGTTTATTTGGGAGCTATGGAAACCTTGCCTGTGATTATTTTATCTTTTCTAACTACTAATCAAGAGAACAGTTTGATAGAAACCTTTGCAATCGGTTGGCAAATGGCAGATATCAAAGGCATTAGTCCTACTGTTTGTATGCATCGAATATTGCTAGAGCCTGAAGCCAAGAATAGTGTAGAAAGCCAGAGGAGACTGAATCCTATCATGAAGGATGTGGTAAAGAAGGAGGTCATCAAATGGCTAGATGCTGGGATTATATATCCCATCTCTGACAGTGTGTGGGTAAGTCCAATCCAGTGTGTACCAAAGAAAGGGGGAGTAACAGTTGTGGCTAACAAGAAAAATGAACTAATCCCCACCAGAACAGTCACAGGATGGAGGATTTGTATGGATTATAGAAAATTGAATAAATCCACCAGAAAAGATCACTTTCCCTTGCCCTTTATTGATCAAATGTTGGATAGACTTTCTGGGAAAGAGTTCTACTGCTTTTTGGATGGATACTCGGGTTACAATCAAATTGCTGTAACACCCGAAGATCAAGAAAAGACTACCTTTACTTGTCCCTATGGCACTTTTGCCTTCCAAAGGATGCCTTTTGGCCTCTGTAATGCCCCAGCAACGTTCCAACGATGCATGATGGCCATATTCTCGAATGTTATTGAAAAATCTATGGAAATTTTTATGGATGACTTCTCAGTGCTTGGAGAGTCATTCCAGGAATGCCTTGAAAATCTGGAACAGGTCTTGGATCGTTGTGAGGAAACTAATTTGGTGTTAAACTGCGAAAAATATCACTTTATGGTTCAGGAAGGAATTGTGTTGGGTCACAAGGTGTCTAAGAAGGGTATGGAGGTAGACCAAGCCAAAATAGAGGTCATTGAAAAGCTGCCACCACCTACCTCAGTTAAAGGAGTGAGAAGTTTCTTAGGACATGCTGGTTTCTATAGAAGATTCATTAAGGATTTCTCCAAAATCTCCAAGCCTCTATGCCAGTTGCTAGAGCATGATAGAATCTTTGATTTTGCTCCAACCTGTTTGGAAGCATTTGAAATTCTGAAGAAGGCCCTCATTACTGCACTGGTCATAACTGCTCCCGATTGGTCTATGCCATTTGAGTTGATGTGTGATGCTAGTGATTTCGCAGTGGGAGCAGTTCTGGGCCAAAGGAAGGATAAGGTGTTTCACTCTATATATTATGCCAGCAAAACATTGGTCGAAGCTCAATTGAACTATACCACTACAGAGAAAGAGTTGTTGGATGTTGTGTTTGCCTTTGACAAGTTCAGACCCTACCTTGTTGGAACAAAGGTGATTGTCTATACTGATCATGCTGCCATCAAATACTTAATTGCCAAGAAAGATGCAAAGCCAAGACTGATTAGGTGGGTGCTCTTGTGGCAAGAGTTCGACTTGGAAATTAGGGATAAGAAGGGAGTTGAGAATCAGGTGGCAGACCATTTGTCAAGAATGTCTGAGGGGAATGAAGCCACAAAGAATTCTGAGATCAAAGAACTGTTCCCTGATAAGCAGTTGCTGTCCATGGAAGATGCTGAAACACCATGGTATGCTGACTTGGTGAACTACCTGGCCAGTGGAATTGTCCCTACAGATTTCAGTCCACAACAAAGAAAAAGGTTCTTCCATCAGGCAAAGCAGTTCTGCTGGGACGAGCCATACTTGTATAAGCACTGTGTTGACAATTTGCTTAGAAGGTGTATAGCAGAAACAGAAGTCCCGGCTATTCTCTTACATTGTCATTCATCCCCATGTGGGGGACATTTTAGAGGAATGAGGACGGCTGCCAAAGTCCTCCAGGCTGGGTACTTTTGGCCTACATTATTTAAAGATGCCTACTGTTTTGCCAAGGGCTGCGACAGATGCCAAAGGGTGGGAAATATTTCAGATAGACACGAGATGCCCCTTAATTCCATCTTGGAAGTAGAGTTGTTTGATGTGTGGGGCATAGACTTCATGGGTCCCTTCCCCCCTTCCTTTGGAAATTTATATATTCTGGTGGCTGTAGACTACGTGTCAAAATGGGTGGAAGCTGTAGCTCTCCTTACAAATGATGCTAGATCTGTTGTGAAGTTTGTTCAAAAGCATATTTTTACAAGATTTGGCACACCAAAGGCATTTATCAGTGATGAAGGTACACACTTCTGCAACAAGCTCTTTGATGGAGTCCTCACAAAATATGGGGTAAGACATAAAGTGGCTACAGCATACCATCCGCAGACAAATGGGCAGGCAGAGCTGTCCAATAGGGAAATAAAAAGAATTCTGGAAAAAGTGGTGAATCCAACTAGAAAAATTGGTCCCTGCACTTGGAAGATGCTTTTTGGGCATATAGGACTGCCTACAAGACCCCCTTAGGAATGTCACCTTATAGGTTGGTCTATGGAAAGGCATGCCATTTGCCCATTGAGCTGCAGCATAAAGCCTTCTGGGCAGTAAAAAAACTAAATCTTGAGCTAGCCCAGGCTGGGGCAGCTCGAATGCTGCAGCTCAATGAGCGTGAAGAACATAGGATGTTTTCGTATGAGGGAGCAGAACTCTACAAGGCCAAGACAAAAGCTTGGCATGATCGAAAGATCCAGAAGAGAGACTTTGCACCAGGAGAGCAAGTATTGCTCTTTAATTCAAGACCGAAGCTGTTTCCAGGAAAACTCAAATCTAGATGGTCTGGACCCTTCACAATAGTTCATGCCCACTCTCATGGGGCCATGGAACTGCTTGACGCAGCCTCTGGTAGGACCTTCAAGGTAAACGGGCAAAGGGTCAAACATTACTGGGGTGAGCCATTTGCTAAGGCATAGGCCACCACAGTAATGGCTGATCCTTGAATGCTCAACATGCACTGAGTCAAGCTGCGGACTTATAAACCAAGCGCTACTGGGAGGCAGCCCAGCAATTTTTATTTTATTTTCTTTAATTTTAGATGTTATTTTGTTTTTGTTTTTGTTTTTTCGTTTTCTTTAGCACTAACTAAGTAAGCAGAACACAAAGAAATGGGAGATATGGTTGAAGGTGGTAAAACTGTCTCGGTGGTGCCGTGATTGTATATTGGGTTGAAAAAGGTTGGCGGCCAATGTAGCTGATTCAGGATTGTGTTGGGTTTTGGGGGAAGAAGTCAGGTCAAGCTCAAACCAGGTACAACAAATCCAAAAAGGTTAGAGGGGAACCCTCAGACCACTTATTCTCCCTTGGTATCTGCGCCTCTCCCTAGCCACACACTCCCAACCACCCGCATCAATCACCACACTCTCCCGTCAAATCTCTTCATAAAGCCCCCACCTTCCCCTTCCTTCCCACACGCAACCCACTGCCTCCACCACCCGAACCCTAACGCCTTCAGTCCTCCCCCAAATCTCTTCTTTTTCCCTACCTTCATCTCTTCCCCTCATCTTCGCCCAACCATGCCTCGCATCAAGCATGCCACTGTGAAGAAGAGCAAACCCACCGCAAGTGATGAGTCTGAGGGGTATGAAGTGTTTGTTGATGCCGAAGCTGCAACTCGGTACATTAATGTTACTGCGCTCCGAGAACCTCATGCAGAGAAAGGTTTCACCATCTCCACCAAGGCTTCTTATGGCCTCCCTGCCGAAATTGCTGTAGTGATTGACCAGCACAAGTGGAAACGTTTTGCTGGCCACCCAACTGGGTTCTGCACATCTTTTGTTCGCGAGTTCTATGCGAACATTGGAGGTGCCGAACAAACCCACTCCATGGTAAGAGGGTGCAAGGTCAGTTTCTCTGCTAAGACCATCAACTTAAAGCTGAACCTGGCTGAAGAGGACGATGAGTACCAACCTTTACTGACAAAGGCCACTGTAAAGCAACTAACTGATATGAAGGATGCTGTGACGGTCCCAGGGATGAAATGGCTCCCAACTTCCGGAAACCAGCTGAAAATAGCAACGTCTGCGTTGCAACCCTTTGCCAAGGTTTGGTATCACTTCCTTAGGCATAAGCTCTCCCCCACTGCGCACACGGAAACTGTTAAGAAGGAACGTTTGGTGCTCCTTTACTGCATAATGGAGGGAAAGAAAATAAATGTGGGGAGGTTGATCCAGCAGGAGATCTCCACTTGTGCCACGAGCACGAAAGGCCAATTGGTTTTCCCCTGCTTTATCACTGACCTATGCAAGCGATGTGGCGTTGAGCTTCGAAAAGGGGAAGTGGAAGAGAGAAACGCAGGAAGCATTGATATTGCCTTAATCAATCGATTCATATCCAACTCGGCTAAAGCAAGCCAGGCCAAAGACCAAGAGCGGATTATGGAACCAGGGGAGCCCTCAAAGCAGCAGGACCGCTCTGCAGGGCTAGAACAAAAGGTGGAATCACTGACTCAAATGCTGCAGCAACAAATGCTACAGCAGTAGTTATATTGGCAATTTGCCCTGGATCAGTTTAAATGGCAGCAACGGGTGCTGGAGCTTAACAAATGGAAGAAGGTGCACCCCATTCCACAGTTTCCACTAAATATTCTACCTGATCTGCATCACACCCCTGGGCAGCATAATAGTCCAAGTGCCACAGCAGTCCCGGATGACTCGGACTCTTCTGACTGGATGCCACCAGCTCCTTCACAACAGCAACAAGCCACCACCACCACTGAAGAAATCAGCCATAACAAGAGAAAGAGAAGTGCAAGCCCCTTGCCAGACTTGGGGGCTGAGACTGAAGCAGAGCCTGAAGAAACTGAGCCCGAAGCAACAACAACAACCCTTACCCCCTCTCGCGCTCCTAAGAAGAAAATTCCAGCTACCCCTCTTCGAGATGTGATCACCAAAATAGCCGCTGATTACCCTGCCTCTGATGAGGATGAGGAGGACAATGTACCTCTTGCCACAAGAAAGAATAGGCTGCCTGAACAAAGTGCTGTCAAGGGCAAGGGTCACCAGCCATCTACGGCAGAGAGTGAAGGGGCAGGGGGAAGTGTAGAGGATACAGTAGCCTCAGCCACTGATGAAGAAAACCAAGAAGACTTGGTTTTTGTGAAAGAAGTGGGGACTTCAACCCCCACAAGCAAGAAGACCACTACTGAAACAGGGAGCAGGAAGAGCTCTCGCATCAGGAAATTGAGCACTTGAGCACATCACAGCCGGTTGCTGCACTCTGTTGCAGCAACCCTATCAGGAGTTTCCTTGTTTCCCTTTTTTTTGGTTATTTCTTCTGGTTTGTGGTTTAAGTTGTTGTTGCTGTTTTATTTTGTTCAACTTGTAGCATGAAGTTTCCATTTTCGTCAGCTTAACGTCCTGTATGTTTTACTCCACCCTGTGCTCAACCATCCCCATCCTGGGGTTTTGCTTAATGCAGCTTGTCTGTTTTAATATTTCACTAGTGCATCTCTATGGCAATTTTGGCTCCATTGTTGTCTTTCTAGCTTGTATGCTTGGATGTAATTGTTTGACACTTGCGCCACATGCTTTAGCAATTCTGATCTACCTTCTGAGCTTTTGGGCCCAAACAGATTCATCTTTCTTTCTCTGTGAATACCATTCTTATGCATAATTCTCTGATTTTGCCTTGCGGCTTTCATACGTGTACACATCTCTGCTGCACACACATTTGCTAGAGGCACATTTTGTTTCTTGAGCCTAGTCTTGCCTACATAGCCTACCCTTGGATCCTACCTTTGTGTGAACCACTTTGAGCCTGCAAGCCCTTTGTTTCTAATAGCCCACATTACAAGCCATATCCTGAAAAACCAATGTCCTAACAAGTTGGAGTGGTTGGTGTGCTTCTTGTGTTTACATGCTGTAACATAAGTTTGGGGGTGCTCGAGGGCTAGCACAGTTTTCAGTTTGGGGGTGCCATGCAGCTGTTGTGTGACAGAATATCAAAAATTGAACTGTTGCTGGTAAAACGCAATGGTTTGTTGTAAAAAAAAAAAAAAAAAAAAAAAAAAAACAGCAGAGCAGTTGTAAGGAAAAATGCTAAAATGTTGTAACAACTGCTCTGAGGGTACAAAGGAGGAAACCGAATTCAAAGAGGTGTAAAAAAGGGAAAGGAATCAAACAAAATGAAAAAGATCAAAAAGTCCTCCCTAACTTGTATGAGCTGGGCCATGAAAGAAATAGTTGTGAAGCAAAAAGAGGAAGCATACCTAAGCTCCATCTAGTGTAGCCACCTTCCCAGAATTGTTCCTACCTGAACCCAAGCCCCATTGCAACCAAATAAAGTCCTCTAGCAGTGTGCAATTTTGATTGTGAGTGGTGTGTTTAGAAGCTTGTCAAGGTCGTGTTTGAGTATGCATTTGAATGATGACTGAGAGTACCTATCTTAGCTTGAGAAGAGAGGAAGAATACACTGTTATGAGAGTTTAGTGCTGTAGCATGTTGCTGAGAGTTGAAAATGAGGACAGCCATGAATGCTTGCTTGATTGAGCACATGAAAGTTTTGTGTTTGAGCTAATTTGAGCACATGTGTCGAGGTTTATAAAAATTTGTGTCTTTTCTTTTTAGTTTCTTTTGTTTCCATTACTTGAGGACAAGCAATGATTCAAGTTTGGGGGTGTGATAACTCTTGTTATGAAGAGTTATTTATACCTTTTTGGCTTGTGTTTTTGTGGTCTTTGAGTATTTTGAGTTTATGTTTTTAGTATTTTAGTGTGATTTTGTGTAAAGGGTGTTTTATAAGAGTCTTTTGTGAGTTTTAATGTTTTGATGTCGTTTAGAACTGTTTTTGGTAATTAATTGAGAGTTTATGTGCAGGGCTGTTTTTGGAGAATCAGGTGCTGAACTGGAGACGTTGCTCTGGGATTTGTTGTAGCAATTGTAGCTGAAGCTGACGGTGCACAAGGACAAAGGCTCAAAACATTCTCTTACACATTGAGTTGTCCTTAGCTGATGAGGACAGTGTCCTACACGTGGGGTTGGTGTTTGGTGCATTAAAGTCAGGGAACTGGGCCAAGGACACTTGTCCTAATCAGTTTATAGCCCAAAAAGGATGCGAGAGGAAAGGGCCTTGAGACAGGCTGGAAAAAGAACCCTAAAAGGGGGACAACAAGGGGGAGAGAGAGAGATCATCTTCCTTACTGGAGAGGACAGCAGCTGCGCCCCTTTCTCTATCTCCTCCATTGTAATGGCTTCTTCTTCCATTTCTTATTTTCCTCTTTGTTTCTGTAAGCTCAATATGAGCTAAACCTGTTGTAGCTATGGGATGTTGAACTTGTAATGGATTTCTAGTGAATGTTATGTTATGCTTTGCTATTGCATTTTCTATAAATCTGATTTGGTTGTGTTTTAATTGAGCTTGATCACCTTAGTTAAAACTTGAGCTCACGGCTGCTTGGAAAAGCTAAGTGTAGCAGAACTGTTTTATAGATAAGAGTAAAATCATTAATTGGAAAATTATGATGAAGAGTGATTTAGGAATGAACATTCTAACTCTTAGGCTAGCTGGAACGAGCTTAAGTGAGGCGTGAATGTAACTAATATGGACCTAGGAATAGGAGACATTTAGTGAAGTTCATCTCAGAACTGTTGGCAAACAAACTTTCATTTCCTGGAGCCAAATTGCCGTAGCATTGCAAACGCATAACTGAGCTAGACTGAAGTTGCAAGGGATACTTCCCCGTAGCTGTTTTACCCATTCTGTTATCAAATCCGTTTTTATTGCTCTAGCATTTATTTTTACCAAAACTGTCCTGGATACACACACACAAATTATTTGTTACTCTTTGTTAATCTTGATTAATAGAACCATTAACTCAAACTTGTTACTTGAATCACCATATAATCCTCGTGGGAACGATCTCTCTTACACTTTATTACTTGTTAAACTATTGTGTATACTTGCATAAGCTCGTCAACCATTTTTATAGCAACAGCATACCCAAAATTTCCTTCAAAAATGAAAGCTCCAACTGGGCTAACGTTCAAAGAAGGTTCCCTGTTCTTTTCCATAAACACTCACCCCATCTACCTCTCAACATCCCAAAAGCCCTATTCCTCCACCAGTATACCAATACGAAACACCTTCCCCTCCATCTCAAAACCCCTCTGGTCCACCCCCTGAACATGGTTACTTTCCCATTCCTTACTCACCCACCGGTCCTCTGGCAACTCAAATGTACAATGCTCTTGGAACCTTGGTCGTCTGCCTTAAGAAGAAAAAGTTCCTTCCAAGGAAAATTTATCCAAATCTCATCAAGGACAAGGCGTTCCAATGGTGCCACTACAAAGAAAAGAAAGGTTGCAAAACCACATACAAAAGAAGATCAAGGACGTATGGTCTGACCAACATCTTCCTTGATCAAGACGTCAAGTTCATTCCAAGCTACCCTCAGCCTAGAAAGAATACTCTGATGTCAGAGACTTCCTTCCTTACTACGCTGTCAGAAAAGAATGCGACATGTCACAAGAAACCAAGATCAATCACAATCTGCCGATGAAATTTTGGGGCAGGAGCTTTGAAAACAAGAGTAGGCGTTGTTCCTCCTCGAGCATGTCCAAGAATTCCTATTCTGGACCCAAATAAAAACAAACATGGACGCAAAAGGCTTGAAACGTGGAAACTGCCCTACAAAAATGCCTTTGATCCTTTCTTCTGGAAAAGACCAAGAGACGATTCAATAGAGCTGGCCCACATTTGGCAGAAGGATCCTCTCAAGAGGTATGATCCAGACACTCGAACCTGCTGGGAGAATTTCATTTGGAGATGCTCTCAAGAAGCGTCCTTCTCTGGTCTATTTATCGAGTAAAAACAGAAGATTCGTGCATTTCCTAGACAATACAGAATCTCTGATGATAACTTCTTGATAGTGGATGACATCTTTGGTATACCGCTATATCCAACAGATATGCTTCCAGCCCCTGCACCCAGATGGAGAGAAAATAGATATGATGATGCTGAGATCATTCTTGATGTGCTTCCACCTCCACCCAAACCAATCATTCAAAATGATCCTAACTTTGCTGCACCCCCACCTGCACCAATACCGGTTGTTTACGAAGAAACTGGGGACACAGAAATCGTCTATGAGGACCCTTGCTCCGAAAAGAATGCAGAGGAAGTGGAACAAGTTGCAGACTTAACTCCGTCTAAGTCTCAACGGGCCTATTCCCCTTTCAGTGGTCCATCCTGCTGATCCATCTCCCTCTCAGGCTCTCAGTGTAGTTCCTAATCAGAGAAATGCTAAAGCAACAAAGGCCACAGCTGAAAGTTCTATCTCTGCTATTCCTCCGGAATTTCAAGAGTTCATCCAACGATCCATTGGAGCCGACAATGCAGTTCTGCTTCAACAAATTGCGGCTATGTTTCAGAATTTCTTACCAAAACCACCTCCTCCTCCTCTTTCTTAAAATCTTTTCTGTTGTTTAGTGCTTTTTAAACTGGCTATGATGTGGTTCTCTCTCCTTTGTCTGATGACAAAAAAGGGTAGAAAGGGTTTGATTAATATAAGAACGTTAAGTCATAGCATATTTTGATCCATATTCATAATATGTCTTGTTATATATGCTTGCTTGCTTGCTCTGTCTTACATGCTTTATATGCTTAGAATATTTGTCTTAGGGGGAGCTTTTCAAATCTTTAGGAAAATTTCTTCACTCAAATTAGTATGTTTTGTCATCATGAAAAGGGGGAGATTGTTGGAACCAAAGTGGTTATGGTCCAGTAATCCCTTAAGTTTTGATGTTAACAAAGAACTAATTTCAGAAGAACAAAGAATTCTTATGGACTAATGCTTTATCTTAAGTGTGCAGGATAAAATATATATAAGTCCAAAGATTATCTAAGTCCAAAGATTTTCCCTCGTCCAAACTACAAACAGGAATAACTCTCGATCAGACCAGACAATAATAAGCTGTAACAATAGAATCTTGAGTCCAAAGACTCTTCCTGTTATTATGTAATCGTTATAGTCCAATAATGATTTATTTGTTTAGCGCGAATACATATGTAAAGCTTTTGAATTTATTATTCTATGTAAAAAACTTATATCCTTTGGACAAATATTCCCTGTAACACTCATTCAAACAAAAGCGAAAGCCGGACTGTCCTTGACACAAAAAGAAGTTGACCTTTGATGACAACCAAATGGTGAGGTTGCCTTTTAAAGATCTTATGGTTGAATTCAAGACATGATAATTTCGTGCTCTTTGTATAGGAATAAAATGAAACAACATAAAAGTGAAGAAAGTAAGAAAATGGAAAGAAAGAGATGGTGTTGGCACCACAAACCAAGAAGGTTGGATAAGCCAAGTGATGTTCGCCACAAGAACCTTGGATTCTTGATAAGAACTAAGCTTGGTTCAACCAAGAACCTTGGAGAAACAATTCTCACAAATGGAATTAATCCAAATTCAACATCCAAGTTGTCTTATTCCATGTTTCTAGGTGCATACATATAGTAGTCATCCAACTCGTGGCATCCAAAGACAAGGCATAACCCCCACTTTGAATGGCCTAATTCCTAACTTAAATGATCACTAAAACAATTCAAGTCAGCCCCCAAACCCATTCATACACGCCTACCATTCCTTCATCATGGGTGGTTACACTTTGTTTTTCAAATTAAAAGTGTAACACCCAAACAATTGAAGGCAGCCACCAAGACACTCATAACTCACCATGAAGCAATTGAAGTCAGCCCTAAGCACTCATATGCATGCACACTCTCCCTTCATTATGGGTGGTTACACTTTACTGTTCAAATTAAAAGTGTAACACCATAACTTACAATTTATTCACTCAACTTAATGAGGCGTTTCTTATTGCATGCAAGCCAAAGATTCCCTCCCCAAGACTCTCTAATTTCATGTAAGACTATGAAGGAATCCAATTGTAACATTTAAACAAATTGGACCCACATACACTTATTGAAAAATAAAAGAAAAACCACTAAAATTGGAAACTTCTTCATGTCATGCGCCCCACATTATGAATCTTCTAGTTGGATGATGCAAGATACCAACTTGGGCTCAATTTCTTCTTGACTTGCACTTGGGCTTGTGTCCATTAAAAGATCCATTTGGTTTAGAACTTCTTGGGCTTTCATGACTCTTGCTTTCGTCATAGGCTCAACAAGTCTTTGTAGTGCTTCTTGGTCCATATTCCTTAGTGGGCTCATATCAACCTTCTCCAATAAGAAAGACAAAAGGCAACTTTCTAGTACAAAGAGGATATGCCAGTCCCATTTCGAGCTATCAAGCCTGATAGTCTACTTTGCTGATCAGAAGCTTCAAGGAAGTTATCAGACTCAATGAACTAACGCATTTAATGCTCAATCAAAATGGATCATTTTCCATCCGTTGAAGACTAAAGTTGATCAAATCAAGTCTGCTCTAAAAACTTCTGGTCTTGAAGATGCAAAAAGAATTATAAGAAGTGAAGTGTTGCACAAATGATTCAAAGAATTGAAAATTAGTCAAGCACACAAAGCAATCAAGAAACACATCAGAGCTTAAAAATCTAACTCTGATCTTTATTTTCATATCACTCTCTGCGTGGAGCATTGTTCAAGAGTTCTAAGCTTTAGTTTCAAAGTCTCACACTTAGTGAGTTAGCAGAACAAAACTCTTTTCAAAACCTAGTTGGTTAAGCCTGAAGAGGCTTGTATAGAAAGAATACTTAGTTAGCCTGAAGAGGTTTAGAATACTTACCTGAAGAGGTTTAGAATACTTGCCTGAAGAGGTGTTGAATACTTGTAACAAAGGGTTTTTGTTATAGTGGATAAAGCTCTCAAGTAGAAAGGACTGGACGTAGCTCTTTGGTGAAGAGTGAACCAGGATAACATGTTTGTGTTCCTTTCTCTCCCTTATCTTTTCTTTAGATTATTTTCTATCTAACTCCTTGGGATTGAATTGTTTTCTTATTGCGCTTATTTTCTTTATCTTATCTCTTCTGAGTAAACGTCCGACTGGTGTTTGGAAACGCTCCTTGAGTCCGTTATCGTTTTAAACGTCCAACCTTTGTGAAAACTTATATCTACTTGCAAAAAGTTATAAAAACTTAAGAAACTCAATTGAACCCCCCTTTTGTGTTTCAAATAGGTTCCTTCAATACCCTCCACTCGTACCCGTTGTACAGCCACTCAAAACCTCTCGAGATTGGGGTCTGTGGCTCTCCCACCAGCATCGGGCTCGTATGGGGTACCGTCCATCTCTTCGTCAGTTGGATCCTCCACCGGATCTTCTCACAACATCAAAGAACATACAACGTTGGAATAACAAGGATAAGAATTACATCTCATCACAGATAGGGATAAAGGTAAAGCAGATACTCTAATAGCACAACCACACACTATCAACAGCCATCCTCGGGGTTTATTGAACTTAACCACTCATCTCACACTCTCATGCATCTAGACCTTACATTAAGACGTGGCCACATTCCTACATCACAACGTATCCCCAACCAAGCAGGATACTCATCCCCTACCAAGCAGGATGGAAATCAAACGTCATCTGAGCAACAGACTCCGTTACATTCACGAGTACATTACATCCTTTACCAAGTAGGATGCTCACCCTCTACCAAGCAGGGTGACACTATTCCCTATTCCCGATAGGAATAGTTGTCCCGATGTCGGAATGCACATCAGGGATCTCAGAAGCTCATAGTAGACCTACCAAGCATCTATCTGTAGTTCCGGTTTGACCTCGCGTAATCCCAGATCTACGCGGCTGTGACATCACCACACAATGAAACTAGCATGAATCCTAACAACTCATTCCGATCAACATCTTAGTAACTTAACCTCATCACCTGACACACTAAACACCAACACTCCCTACCAAGCAGAGTGTTCACGGCTATCCATAGACCTCAATCATTTCATCAGATTGAGTATAGTAGCTTATTTCCACCAAATGATATTATTTCACACACCACCCAATTCACAATGATCATTGCTTAACTCTAAGCGAACCAACAATCACATATGTGCAACATAGCATGCAACACAGCATATTATCATCATATCATTAAATGAGACAAATAAGCATATTATCACTATATCACCAATTAAGACAATAAAGCACCTTATCATAATCATGGTAAAACACATATCCACAATCACAGCATAGCAGGCACATAAACATGTTAAAGATACGACCTCAATCAACATAATATCAACCTACGGTGATAAGCAGACAATGCCTAGCCCTACATTGGTACCACTTTACGGTAGTCGCCAATGTGGACTTAGGTGTTGTAGGTTAATCGACCACTAGTAGGGTTTAGGATCCCCTGCACATAACAATGTATTCTACTATACTCTTGCCTCCCCGACTAGTGTGATTCTTTCCCCTACCTGAAACAGTTACGCACGCTCACCTTCTCCTACAAGCTTCCGAACACAGCTCCGCAACCGGCACTTTAGCACACTTTAGGACGATCGAACACGATCTGATCCTTCACAACAAATAACAACTTTAGCAATCACAAAAGTACATCTCTTTGTCTCCTAGCACCTAGGTTCGGCCATCAAGGTTTAAAATGGCTAGAGATGTCTAAAAATTTCTAACTCTTGGATGAATGATCCTTGGGTATACCTAACACTAAAACAAGCTACATCATTCAAAAACTTGAAGCAAAACTCATGGTTTCCCACAAGCTAAGGTTCGCCCACTTCATGGTAAAATAGGCTAGACATGTTATTTGATTACATGCTCTTGGATAATGATAGAGAAGGATGAAACTAGATCGTAGAAATTGATTTCACATTAAAAGGATTTTTATATGATTTTCTAGAGATTTTTGAAGATTGAAGTTAGAAGTTGAACCAAGTTGATCATGGGTTGAAGAAAAATAAATAAGTGAAGAACATGAAGTTTATGGATCAAAGAGAGTGATCATACCTCTTGGATGATGAACAAGGCAAGGATTCAACACTTTCTTCACACTTTTTGGCTACGATTTCACTTTCAAAAAGAAAGGAGAAATGAGAGAGAAGTTGAAGATGAGAAAAAAATGGAGATTGGTCTCCATGAAGGGTCCTTTATGCGAGAGAAGAATGGAGGGATTTGGGTGTCCCAAAGTTATTCACTTAAGGGCAAAATAATCATTTTCTTAGGGACAAAAATGTCATTTTGTGAAAAGCCAAGGGTAGTTTGGTCTTTTCTGTGAATATATACCTTGACAAGATTTATTTAGTTTTGATGATTGACAAAAGGATTCCTCAAAGGACATGAATGACAAAAGAAGTCGAGGAGAATATGAACATGATGATAGACAAAAGGAAATCCTAGAAGGACTAGTCTGCAAAATGCGAAAAAGAATTTGATGAAGAACAAGTCTTTCAAGATGGGGTTAAGGGGATTTTCATTATTTGTATTGTCTGTTTAGGTCATGTTGTAAGTGGTAGTAAAGCTCTCAAATCTAAAATCAATCATACACACACACATATAAAATAAACTTAATAGGCTTCAAGCGATCTAATTGGAAAAAATCAATTAACAGCCATTAACTTTAAAAATCAGATGGTTTTTAATGATAATGATCGATTATAGATTTCTCATAATCGATTATCATATATCTGAAAAGAGTTTCCCAAAACAGTGAAGAAGTAATCGTTTAACATAATCCATTATATACATAATCGATTGAATAATAGATTTTAGAAATAATCGATTTTAGACATAAGCGATTGAATAATCATGCTCTTATGCGTGTGGGTGAGTTTCAAATAGAGAACCCATAATCATATGCGTGTGGGTGAGCTTCAAACATAGAACCCATAATCGATTATGATGCGACTGCCTCTCCAGCGTGTTTTCTAAAATAAATCAGATAATCGATTATGGCCTTGCACTAATCGATTATGATGCGATTTGCTTGTTTTCTAAATGGACTTAACCTAATACCTATGGGCTTAAATATTTTTCTATAAATAGGGATGTTGAGGCAGCCATCCATACAACACTTGCTTCCCTATTTTTTATTGCGCTAACACTGTCAAATCTTTTTATCACTCTCACTACTACTACACTTTGATTATGTTTAGAGAGAGCTTTTACTCCATATAGCTTGAGTTATATTGTGCTTCAATTTGTTTTTAATCTGCACTATTAAGAGTGCTATATTGTGGTAATATTCAAATGACCCAAACCATCTTTTGGTTACCAATTGACAAGAGAGGTGATATCTCTTGGGTTGTTTGAGGATCTTTCACCGGGGGAGGTTATATCCCTGGTCTGTGAGGAGTGCTTTGAAGGTTACCAACACCTGTTAAGCTTGGTTGAGACTCTGTCACTGGAGGAGGTTATATCCCTGGTCTATGAGGAGTGCTCGTAAGGTTACCAGCACCTGTTAAACTTGGTTGAGGCTTTTTTACTAGGGGAAGTGATATCCCTGGTCTGTTAGAAGTGCTCTTGGTTGTGAAGGTTTCTAGCTGAACCTGATTTAAAAGCTAGTTATTAAGTGAAAACCCTTAGTGGTTGACCTTGGGGACTGGACGTAGGCTACTGGGGTAGTTGGTAGCCGAACCAGGATAAATTTGCGTGTTCCTTCCCTTTTCCCTATCCTTTTATTATTGCAATTATTTATCGCACTTTAATTTCAATTATTTAACTATCGCAATTTAAATATCACAATTTACATTATTTTTATTTTCTTTCTGCGATTTATCATTCAAAAGCTTTATTTGCAAAAGTTTTTCAAATTCAGGATCACACACAATTCAGCCCCCTCTTGTGTTTGGAGTCACTTGTCAACAAGTGGCATCAGAGCTTAACTCTTATCTAAAGGGCTTAATCGCCTCAAGAGGTAACATGACTTCAAACAATTTTAATTACGAGGGACATTCCATCAGACCCCCATCTTTCAATGGTGAAGGGTATGGTCATTGGAAAGAAAGAATGGAAATCTTTCTTGAGGCTGTGGAGCTCGAAGTTTTGGACGCGGTGGAAAATGGTCCATTTGTCCCCACTCATTCAGTTAATAATGAGGTGGTGGATAAACCGAGAAATCTTTGGACCAACGAGGAAAGGAAAAAGGTCCAATACAATTTGAAAGCTAGGAACATCATCACTTCAGCTTTAAGCTACGATGAGTTCTATAAGGTCTCAAGTTGCAAGACCGCCAAAGAAATGTGGGACACCCTTCAATTGACCCATGAAGGTACTACCGAGGTCAAAAGGGCTAGAATGAACACATTGACCTATGAGTATGAGCTATTTAGGATGATTGAGGGTGAAAGCATACATGATATGCAGAAACGTTTTACCCATATTGTAAATCATCTTAGGGCTCTTGGGAAATCCTTTAGCAATGAGGATTTGATTCATAAAGTTCTTAGATGTTTAAATAGAGGTTGGCAACCTAAAGTTACTGCTATATCTGAATCTAGAGATTTATCTTCTATGTCGTTGGCAACTCTATTTGGCAAATTGCAGGAACATGAACTCGAACTAAATCGACTCATTGAAAGCGAGGAAAGTGATAAGAAAAAGAAAAGTCTTGCTCTCAAAGCAAGTATCAATGAAAGAGAAGAAGAATATGACTTTGATCATTATGATAGCTTCGATGAAGACGACGAAAATATGAACTTGATGTTTCGCAGGTTTAAAAGGTTCATGAGGCAAAAAGGCAAAGCAAAACAATTCTCCAATCCTCAGAAGAAATATGAGGAAGAAGGAACTTCCTTCAATCCAACATGCTATAATTGCGGCAAAAAAGGTCATATAAAACCGATTGTCCACAAGGCCAAAAGATAGATAAAAGGCCACAAAAGGACAGAAAAGGAAGGAGAGCCTATATTGCCTGGGATGACAATGATATGGACTCATCCGAAAAATCGGATAATGAGGAGGCAAACCTATGTCTCATGGCTAATCATGAGAAAGATGAGGTAAACAATCTTGAGCTTGAAATTGATTTATCTTATGATGATCTGTTTACTGCATGTGAAGAGTTAAATAATGAAACTATTAGATTTCGAAAAATCATCTCTTTCATCAAAGAAAACCATATCTTTTCTTGAATCAAAAATTGATTTTTTAAACAAAGAGATGGACGCGCTTAAACAAAAGCAAGCTTTTTCAAATGAACCTTCTTCTTGCATCTCTTGCAAAAATGAAAAGAATCATTTTTTCAAATGTGATGAGTGCAGTGTTTTGAAAAATAAAATTGAGGACTTGAAAAATACAAAGGAAGAGACAATCTAAATGTTCTCTTAGGGAATCAAAAAGGAACTTATGACAAAGCTGGTTTGGGTTATCACCCGAAAATATATGAAAGGTATTTTAAAAGGTTTTTTGGTCCCAACAACACATGTAGTAGTTTTTTTTTTATAAAATGCTTTCATTGTGGTAGAAAAGGCCACACTACTTCTATCTACAATATTAGGAGAAATAAAGATGTGTATGTTAAAAATACATGGATTCCAAGGGGCTTGTTGCCCAAGATTAACACACAAGGACCCAAAATGGTTTGGATACCAAAAGTCAAAACTTGATTCTGTGTTGTAGGTGTGCTTGAAGACCAATAACTTATAATGGATATCTTAAAAATGGTTATTCGAAGCACATGAGAGGAGACAAGAGTTCTCTCCAAAGGAATTGGCTAAGTTCTGAAATTTTCGAGAAATAATTGATCATAAAGTACATAATAATTGATTATACACAAGTTAGAAAGCTTAGAATCGATTATGATAATCTATTACATGCGATAGGGGGATAAAAATTCAAAAGTCAGAGGAGTCCTAATCGATTTCTATAATCGATTACACATGGAAGTCACAAAGTCAGAGGAGTCATAATCGATTACAATAATCGATTATGTGTAGCTCAGCAAGAACAAGGGATTACTTAATCAATTATATCAAAGAAAGAAGAATAATCGAGTATGAAGAAGATAATAATCGATTACTGGACTAAAATGGGATGAAGATCGAATATCAGAATAAAGGAAATCGATTACCAGAAGAAGGATAATCGATTATGCCATAAAGCACAAAAAACAATAGCATCCTCCAATTGACTGTCAATTGAATATAAGTGTGAAATTGGTGATTTCTATCCTTATCTCTCTTAATGTTTTAAATGTTCTTCTATCCTTTCTCCAATGCCCTATGAAAAATTGAAGTGCTTATTTGGAAAAATTGTTTTCGAAAGGGGAAGAAATATATGCATGTTTAAGGGAAGTATAGAAATACAGGATTAGATAATCATTGGTCAAAAGGGGAGAATTTTTTTTATCTATGCTATATCTCTACAATTCTCTTCTTGAAATGTATGCATGTCTCATCTCTAAATGATTAAATAAAATGCAATATCAAATAGGGGAGATGTTTTTAAAAATCTTGACCAATCCTATTCCTTTTGAAATCATGAGCTATACAAGAAAGAAAAAGCAAGCATGTAAAACAACAAGTGATATTAACTTGGAAGAATAACAAGTAGTATAAATTGTTAGACCACAAGTGGTTTATCGTAATACATGTTTTGTGCACTATTGTAAACAATTGTTTTATCTTAACACGTGGTATCCATATTTATTCCTTGGTTATGAGATTACCTAAATATATGCCTTGCTATTATTGTGTTCCTGCTTTTTGATAATGCCAAAAGGGGGAGAGTTTATATGGTTAAATGATTCAGGGGGAGTGGATTTCAAATTTGCATAGAATAAGAGGGAATAGAGCATATTATCTGCGCATTAACTCTGATATTTATATATGAAATGCTCTAACTCATTTCTTGGGCAAATCTCTCCTTGAGATGTTTGTCATCATCAAAAAGGAGGAGAATGTGAATATATGCCTTGACAGGATTTATTTAATTTTGATGATTGACAAAAGGATTCCTCAAAGGACATGAATGACAAAAGAAGTTGAGGAGAATATGAACATGATGATAGACAAAAATAAATCCTAGAAGGACTAGTCCGCAAAAAGCGGAAAAGAATTTGATGAAGAACAAGTCTTTCAAGATGGGGTTAAAGGAATTTTCATTATTTGTATTGTCTGTTTAGATCATGTTGTAAGTGGTAGTAAAGCTCTCAAATCTAAAATCAATCTCACACACACATAAAATAAACTTAATAGGCTTCAAGCGATCTAATTGGATAAAATCAGTTAACACCCGTTAAGTTTAAAAATCAGATGGTTTTTAATGATAATAATCGATTATAGATTTCTCAAAATCGATTATCATATATCTGAAAAGCGTTTCCCAAAACCGTGAAGAATAATCGATTAACATAATCGATTATATACATAATCGATTGAATAATCGATTATAGACATAATTGATTGAATAATCGATTTTAGACATAATCGATTGAGTAATCATGCTCTTATGCATGTGGGTAAGCTTCAAACAGAGAACCCATAATCGATTAGTATAATCGATTATGATGTGACTGCCTCTCCAGTGTGTTTTCTAAAATAAATCAGATAATCGATTATGGCCTTGCAATAATCGATTATGGCCTTGCAATAATTGTTTTTAATCTGCACTATTAAGAGTGCTATATTGTGGTAAGAGTCAAACGACTCAAACCATCTTTTGGTTACCAATTGACAAGAGAGGTGATATCTCTTGGGTTGTTTGAGGCTCTTTCACTAAGGGAGGTTATATCCCAGGTCTGTGAGGAGTGTTCTGAAGGTTACCGGCACCTGTTAAGCTTGGTTGAGACTCTGTCACTGGGGGAGGTTATATCCCTGGTCCGTGAGGAGTGCTCGTAAGGTTACCAGAACCTGTTAAGCTTGGTTGAGGCTTTTTCACTGAGGGAGATGATATCCCTGGTCTGTGAGAAGTGCTCTTGGTTGTAAAGGATTCTAGTTGAACCTGATTTAAAAGCTAGTTATTGAGTGAAAACCCTTGGTGGTTGACCTTGCGGACTAGACGTAGGCTACTAGGGTAGTTGGTAGCCGAACCAGGATAAATTTGTGTGTTCCTTCCCTTTCCCTATCCTTTTATTATTGCAATTATTTATCGCACTTTAATTTCAGTGATTTAATTATTGCAATTTAAATATCGCAATTTATATTATTGTTATTTTCTTTCTGCGATTTATTATTCAAAAGTTTTATTTGCAAAAGTTTTTCAACTTCAAGATCACACACAATTCACCCCCCTCGTGTTTGGAATCACTTGTCAACATTTTCACCTCCAAAGTCACCAAAATATCTAGATATTTTGGAGATGTAATGATGATGGTGATGAGTCACAAGGCTAAAGTGTAATTTCGTCAATTCCCAGGGGCAAAACGGTCTTTTCTCGCCCTAAATATCTCAGATATTTGTATAAGCGTAATGATGACGTTGGTGAGTCATGGTGGTGACTCACCCTTTGACTCACACTGCTCTGGTGACTCGTTTCCCTCATCTGGTGTCCGATTTTGTCCCTGTGCGTCCGTTCCTGACTCCGTCGATTTTTCGATTTAGGTTTTACGCCCGAGAAAGTAGTAAGAACTTATTTTTCTGAAAATTTTCAAAATCTCCGATAATGTTCGAAATGAGATATAAAACCTAACTGTGTCATTCACAAGTCAAAATTAGATTTTTTGATCAGTAAAATCTTACTGTCAATGAAAGCGCAGGCAGGACTCCGTTTGAATTTTCAACCCAAAATTTAACCATAACTCTCTACGATGACGTACAATATAACTATGGTCTTAGTGTATTTAAATTCATTTTCTAACTCTTGGATAAAATATAAACGTAGTTATATACATTATCGGTCTTAAAACAGTGAAAATCGGGGTGTTACAAATTATAGAGGCTTCTTCATTGATTATTCCATTTAGAAAAGCACTCTTAACATCCATTTGATATAAAGTTATGTTATGGTGAGCAGCAAATGATAGTAAAATATGTATCGCTTCTAATCTAGCAAAGGAGCAAAGGTTTCAGTATAATCAATACCTTCTTCTTGAGAATAACTTTGTGCTACTAAACTTGCTTTGTTTCTTACAACTTTTCCACTTTCGTCCATTTTGTTTCTGAAAACTCATTTCGTTCCAATTATGGATTTTTTTTTGGGTTCCTAGACTAAGGTCCAAACTTTGTTTCTCTCAAACTGGTTAAGCTCCTCTTGCATGGCCAAAATCCATCCATCGTCCAAGAAAGCTTCGTCCATTGTTTTTGGTTCTAACTCAGAGATGAATGCTGAGTCAGCCTGATTTATGAAAGTTCACCTTGTTCTTACTTTGTCACTTGGTTGACCAAGGATTTAATTTTCAAGATGATAGGTTTTGAATTGCCAACCTTTCTGACTGTCATTAGATGATTGAGATGTGGACTCATCATCTTTGATTTCTTCGATGACTTCTTTGCTTTTGTTGGTTGGACGGAGATCATTCAGGTTAAAATCTTCAAAAGATTCGTCTAGCTCTGATAATACTTTATCACGCTTCTTGTCAACAAATTTAACATGGATTGATTCTTCAACAATTAATGATCTAAAGTTATAAATCCTGAAAGCTTTTGAAGTTTCTGAGTAACCTAAGAAAATACCATTATCAACTTTGGCATCAAATTTTCCTAAATTATCCTTGGTATTTAATATAAAACAAGCACATCCAAAAGGATGGAAATAAGATATGTTGGGTTTTTGTCCTTTCCACAATTCATATGGAGTCTTTATAAGTATAGGTCTTATATATACTCTATTTTGAATATAGCATGCCGTGTTAATAGTCTCAGCCTAAAAGTTTTTGGAGACAGAGTTATCACTAAGTAATGTTCTTGCCATCTCTTGAAGAGACCTATTCTTTCTCTCAACGATCCCATTTTGTTGAGGTGTTCTAGGGGCAGAGAAATTGTGAAGAATATCATTTTCTTCAAAGAATAGTTGGAAGTTTTCATTTTCAAACTCCCCTCCATGAGCACTTCGGATTGAGTTTGTACATATAAATTTCTCATTCTGAAATCTTTTACAGAATATTGAGAATACTTCGAAAGACTCATCTTTGTGAGCTAGGAACATCACCCATGTCCATATAGAATAGTCATCAATAATGATAAGCCCATGTTTCTTTCCACTTAGAGAGGCAGTCCTTGTTGGACCAAACAAATCTAAATGTAGCAATTCTAAAGGTCTGGATGTTGAAACAATATTCTTTGAATTGAAAGAATTTTTAACTTGTTTCCCCTTTTGACAGGCATCGTAGAGAACATCTGATTTATAGGCAAGCTTTGGTAGACCTCTTACAAGGTTATGCTTTTGTAGCTTTGAGATTAACCTCAAGCTTGCATGACCAAGTCTCTTATGCAAAATCCATTGTTCATCATTTACAGACATTAGACATGATACATTTTGATTAGAGAGATCCTCCAAGTCAATTTTATATGCATTGTTTTGACTCTGGCCAGTGAATAGAGTGGACTCATTTGCATACTTGACTATACACTTATCTTTATTGAAAGAAACCACAAATCCACCATCACATAATTGGCTTATGCTAAGCAGATTGTGTTTTAACGCTTCAACTAATAATACATTATCTATAGAAGGAAAGTTGATTTTACAATCTTACCAATACCCACAATCCTTCCTTTTTGGTTGCCTCCAAAGACAACTGAGCGTTCAGTTTTTCGCTTTAGGTTTAGGAACATAGACTTTTCTTCCATCATGTGATGTAAGCATCCACTGTCTAGGTACCATGATTGGTGTCTTCTTCCTGCTGTCAAGCGAATCTGCAATAGGGATTATCATGCTTTTAGGTACCGAGATAGACTTGAGTCCTTTTTGGTTAGTTTCTGGCAGTTTAATAGTTCTAACATTTTTCTTATGTACACATTTGGACGCGGAGTGTCCATTCTTGCCACAAACAGAATAGTATATAACTCTATTTGTCTCACTTTTCTTGTAAGAGATTTTCAGATTCTCTTTCTCATAGCCTATACCAGATTTATCATTAGGAGATCTATATCTAAGGATTAGATTGAGTTTCTTTGCTCCATCAGTAAATTTTGACAGACTGTCAGTGAGATATGCATGCTCAAGTTTCTCAACTTCACATGATGCACTAGACTCAGAACTTGAGATTTCAGTGAGACTGATTATCCCTTCTTTTAGTTTGCCATTCTCAGTTTTGACTTTGTCAAAGTCTTTATTGAGTTTAGTGAACTTTCTTTTAAGAGCCTTGTATTCTGAATAAATAATGCATGATTCATTTAATAATTCATCATATGCTTCTTTAGAATAGTTGGATATATTTACCTCATCTTCTTTTGTTTCTGCCTCTGAAGAGATACTTACCATGAGACAAAGGCCTGTTGCTGGTGGGGATGTAGGTGGAGATCTTTCAAGGATATCCGTTAAGTTCATCATTCCCGAAGCGGTTGTTTCTTCAGCCAAGACTTCTTTCTTTCTCCATATATGCTACGAAACAGAAAAGCTCTTGCCTCACAGTCTAGAGTAACTCATCTTCTTTTTTCTATGGTGCAATCATCCAAAGGTTTCATAGTGTACTCTCCATTGGTGATTGTGATGGGGCAGAAGGTTTCATCAGTGAGAGTCTTCCAGTGCTCTTTTGATCCTCATGTTCTGACAAAGGACTTGAAGCTTTCTCTACATACTTTATATTCTGAAGATTGATAGATTGGCTGTCCTCCTGAACAAGTAGTACCTCTTCCCATGTAGAGGGCATCAAGCATGTCAAGTATTCTCCTTGCAATATCACAATACATTACAACATTGACAATTCTATCGCCCAAATCACAAGCAAGAGTGTAGACAACCTTTGCATTAATTCTTACTCTTCTTTCTTCTTCTTATGAACACTCAGCCCTTGGTTTTACAATACGTTCACCATTGATAACAACAGTAGGACAAAAGTTATCATCAATGTATGCTCTCCATAGATCATCAACGTTCTGGGCTAAGTTGAATCTCATGAACAATTCTCTCTACATAGGATAGTCACCTATTCTGTGACATCCTAAACCGGCATCACATGGTGACCCCAAACAACATAAAGCATGAAAGAAAAAATTTGTTGGTCACTTTCGGGAAATAGATTTTCTTTACTCCGTTCTCTCTTTATTTGAAAAATTGTGGGTAAACTTTTTCTTCATAACACTAAAGAAACATATACTCAAGATATGTGTGTGTATATATATATATATATATATATATATATATATATATATATATATATATATATATATATATATATATATATATATATACAGTATCAGTTAAAAACGTACATAGTGGACCATGGCAACTCCTCCGTCTTCAAAAGATAAACTAACAGAAGTAAACACTACAAGTCTGCGAACTAGGTAGCGATAGTCTGAAAACCGTATCTCCAAAACCCTGGCCATCAGTAGTCGCTAGCAGACTAACCAAAAACAGCTACCTCAAAAGGTAACCCTAAGCTGGTCTAACACGAGTCGAAACCGTTGGAAAGTCCCCCGAATGTATGACCCAAGCAGTAGGGTCATCACGTCGCTCAAATATTATGGAGCGAATCCATGAATTGGCTAAGCCTTCCTGTTCCGGTCCCATCTGTATACAGTTAATGATATATGGCAAGGGGCAACAACATAGCCAAGAAGTACCGCAATGGTGAGAAACCAATATATGAACTCAAAATAAGACAACTACATACCCCACACACAAAACAGCAGGTTTATATATATATATATATATATATATATATATTCAATATAACTCATAGGCATCTTAAGTACAAAACAGAACATTACACCAATAAAGATAAATCAAGGGTCTCATGCCCAACAGTCATCGTCATCTTCAAAACATATGCATGGTACTTCCAAATATATCATCTAATACTCGATTCTTAATTTTCGGAAATCCCATCACCTTATCAATGAGTTGATCAAGCTCGAGATGCATTGGCCATCAGGCAGCAATGTCTAACACCAACGTGGCATAATAACTAGCACCAACGTGCCATAACAACTAGCACCAACGTGCCATAATAATAAACGGTCATACTAGCACCAACGTGCCATAATGTAACACCCCGAATTTCTCTGCTTTATATATATCAATAAAAGGAAAAATTAAGTATATATTTTAGTCAAGGACTTTGAAAATGAAATAAAATAAACCGAGATCATATTCATGCTCAACGTTATCGTACGAAGCTACGATTAAATTTTGAGCTGAAAACTCGAACGGAGCCCGGTCCGCGTTTTTACACTGACAATATGATTTTACTGCTTAGGAGACCTCAGATGGACCCATGAACGAGACAGTAAGTCTTAGAATTTACTCTCCTAGGTTTTGGTTAAATTTAAAAAAAAAAAAATCACTTCCTGACCTTCGTTCGAGCGAAATCTTCAATCAGGTGATGAACGGAGCTACATATGAACTTATCGGGACCCGACAACAGATAATCTTGATGTCACACCATGTCAAATCACTTGGGAGAGCATGCCAGAGTCATCGTGACTCTCGGAAATATCTGAACGCGAAATGACCAAAATACCCCTAACTTTTTTCACTTTTACCATTTCACCCTTGAAGGAAATGACCATTTTGCCCTTAAGTGACTTGTTTTAAGGCTGGTCAGCCCCATTCCTCAGCCTTCATTCACCTAAGAACAGCCCCAAAGAGAGCTCCAAAATTTCTTCTTCCTGCTTGAGCCAAAGCCACCATTTTCATTGAGAAAAAGCTTGAAATCTTTGAAGAAAAGCTTGAATCTTTTATCAATCTTCATCCTTTCTTCGGTAAGATCACTTCTATGATCTCTTAGCTTCATGAATCTCTTCCTATCTCAAGATCAAATCTTATTTTCATTAAAATCAAGTTTATGATCCAAAATTTCATAGGAAATTGTAGAAAAATCCTTTTAATGGGAAACCGATTTCTTTGAGCTCACTTCATCATCCTCTACCTAAACCCAAGAGCAAATGAGCAAACTCTCATCCTAGCCTATTTTCCCCAAAGTGGCCGAACCCTATGTTCTTTGATGAATAGTGTTTTTGTTCAAATTTTTGATTTCTAACTCTTGATTCTATCCTTACCTTTCCTATTGTATTTGAATCCAAGTGATGGAAAACCAAATCATTTTCTAACCCTTTTTCCATTTCATGGCTGAGACCTTCAATGAGAAAAACCATGAGTTATGTTTCATATTTTTGAGTAATAGGACTTGTATTAGTGTTAACCAGGCTTATGAACCAACCATCCAAAAGTTTGGAACCAAATGTGGTCCCTAACCCTTTTTACCAAAAGTGGCCGAACCTTGGACCTTCTTGGGGAGGAAAATTTATGTTTTGATGTTGCTTTCTTGTGTTGATTATTGTTGAGAATTGAATTGTATTTGATTGATTTAGGCAACGCGGACGAAACCGGAGCCGGAGCCAAGAATCGTTCGAGTTTTGATTGAGCAACTTAGAGAGGTAAGTGGAGATATTTCATTTGAGTTTGATAGCTTCATAGTGCTCGATTGGTATATGTGATATGGTGGTTTTGATTAATGATTTGGAGATGTGTTTGAATGAGATATGAAGTTGTTTTACTGAATGAAACATACTTGTACACTGGTTGATGATTTGTGGCATTGATGCCTTAGATGGACTATTGTTGTGATATTGGACTGTTTTGGATGTCTATATATAAATATTTATATCACGGACAGATAAAGAGCATAGGACTGGCTATGTCTCGACAAATAATTAAAATACTCGAAAACCGAAATCAAAGTTTTGAAAATTGAGTTTTGAAATCAAAAAGGTGTTTTGGGAAAACGTGTTGCTTTTCAAGAAAAGTAATCCTTCCATTTGAAAAAGTTATGTTCTTCTGAAAAGGAAAAAGCAGTTTTGTGAAAAGTTGTGCAAAGCGAGTTTTGTTTCAGAAAAACGTTTTAAAAAGACGTGGAACCTTTAGAAAATGGTTTTGTTCACGAAAAAATGTTTTCCTCGGAAAATATTTTTATTTAAAAAGGAAATGTCTTATCCAAAGAACAAAAAAAAAGGGTGTTCGTTTTCCAAAGTTGTTTTGAGAAAATAATACTGAAAGGAAAAAACGATGTATCTTGAGATGAATGCAAATCTAGTGACCGTGACGTCGGACTAGTGTTTTGTGGATTCAACAGTCGAACTTCGCGTCCTGTGTTTTGATTTGAAAGGGCTTAATGTCTTTTAAAATGAGTCGTGGGCTATTGATAACTCTTTTTATGAAGGGTTATTGGTACCTTTTTCACTTGTGTTTTTGAGGTCTTTGAGTATTTTGAGTTTATATTTCTAGTGTTTAGTGTGATTTTGTGTAAAGTGTGTTTTATAAGAGTCTTTTATGAGTTTTCATGTTTTGGTGTCCTTTAGAACTGTTTTTAATATTTGAGTGTGAGCTTTCTGTGCAGGGCATTTGGTGGAGATCCATGCGCTAATCTGGAAATGTTGCTCTGGGATATGTTGTAGCAATCATAGCTGAAGCTGAATGGGGACAAGGACAAAGGCACAAAACATTCTCTTACACATTGAGTTGTCCTTCGCTGATAAGGACAGTGTCCTACACGTGGGACTAATTGTTGGTGCATTGAAGTCAGGGCACTGGGCCAAGGACATTTGTCCTAATTAGTCTTTAGTCCAAAAAGGATGAGAGAGGAGAGGGCCTTGAGACAGGCTGAAAAAGAGAACCCTAAAGGGGGACAGCAGAAAAAAGGACCGAGAAATCTTCTTCTTCTTGACTACTGGAGCAAGGACAGCAGTTGCGCCCCCCTCTCTCTCTCCTCCATTGTAATGGCTTCTTGTTCCATTCCTTGTTTTTCTCTTTGTTCTTGTAAGCTCAATATGAGCTAAACCTCTTGTAGCTATGGAATGTTGAACTTGTAATGGATTTCTAGTGAATATCATGATATGCTTTGCTATTGATTTCTATAAATCTGATTTGGTTGTGTTTTAATTGAGCTTGATCACCTTAGGTAGAACTTGAGCTCATGGCTGCTTGGAAAAGCTAAGTGTAGCAGAACTGTTTTATAGATAAGAATAAAATCATTAATTAGAAAATTATGATGAAGAGTGATTTAGGAATGAACATTCTAACTCGTAGGCTAGCTGGAACGAGCTTAAGTAAGGCGTGAACGTAACTAATATGGACCTAGGAATAGGAGACGTTTAGTGAAGTTCATCTCAGAACTGTTGGAAAACAAACTTTCATTTCCTGGAGCCAAATTGCCGTAACAATGCAAACACATAACTGAACTAGACTGAAAGTTGCAAGGGATACTTCCCCGTAGCTGTTTTACTCATTCTGTTAACAAATCCATTTTTATTGCTCTACCATTTAGTTTTAACAAAACTGTCCTGGATACACACACACAAATTATTTGTTACTCTTTGTTAATCTTGATTAATAGAACCATTAATTCAACTTGGTACTTGATTCAACATATAATCCTCGTGGGAACGATCTCTCTTACACTTTATTACTTGTTAAACGATTGTGTATACTTGCACAAGCACATCAAACATTTTTATAGCAACAAGTTTTTGGCGCCGTTGCCGGGGATTGTAATGGTGTTTAATGGACAAGTTTTAAATTGATAGTTCTATTAGTTGAGACAACTGATCTGTGGAGTGTTTTGCTATAGCAACAGGTAATTTACTCTGTATGCGCAGGCATAGCGCTCCTGAGTTTCAACTAGGCCCAGATATCGAAAGAACATTCAGAAGATTGAGCAGGTAGAACCAGGGCTTAGTCGAGTTGGGGAGATTGATTCCTGATACCCCTGACTACTCCTCCGCTGCCACTAGTTCTAACAACTCTGAAATGGGTGATGAACCTAATAGCATGGCTTTAGCCAATGAAAGAACCAGTTCTATCAGAGGTTATGCCCTGTTTGATCCGGCAACAATGAACACTGGCATAGTAGTGCCTGAAATAATAGCTGGGCATTTTGAGTTCAAGCTTGTCATGTTCCAAATGCTGCAAGCAATTGGGCAGTACAGTGGTGCTGCAACCAATGACCATCATTTGCATCTGAAGCAGTTCCTGACCGTGGTTGATAATTTCAGAAATCCAGGAGTCACTGATGATTCCTTCAGATTAAGACTGTTCCCATTTTCTTTGGCTGGCAAGGCTAAGAACTGGCTAAATTCTATGGAACCCAACTCTGTTAATACATGGAATAGGATGGCTGAGAAGTTTTTGACCAAATTCTTTCCTCCTATGAAGAATGCAAAGCTGAGAAATGATATAACCCCCGTTAAGCAACTTGATGATGAGACTTTATATGAAGCTTGGGAGAGATTTAAGGAGCTTTTAAAGAGATGCCCCCATCACAACATTCCAATATGCATTCAGATGGAGCACTTTTACAATGGAGTGTTGCCATCTGCAACAATGATGCTTGATGCCTCTACAGGAGGCACTCTTCTGAACAAGTCCTATAATGAAGCATATGAATTGATTGAGAGTATTGCTGCTAACAGTTATCAGTGACCTACTGCTAGGCTTACCTCTGGAAAAAGCACAACTATTGCAGGAATGCATGAAGTGAGTGGAGTTACAGCACTTACTACTCACTTGGCTTCCTTAGCTAACATGGTGAAAAACCTAGCGATTACAAACAAGAGTAACCAGACAGCTCAAGCAGCTGTAACTGAACCAGTGGTAAATGAACAACAGGTGCACCAAGCTGAAACTGCTTCTTGTGTGTATTGTGGAGGAGAACATTTGTTTGAGGACTGTTTCAGCAATCTTGCATCTGCTAATTATGTGAACTACAGCAGCAATAGGGGAGATAAACCCTATTTCAATACCTACAATCCAGGGAACATGCAACCTCCCAATTTTTCATGGAATAACAATGCTAATGCTCCGCAAGGGAACTTAAACTTTCCTTCTAGATCCACAACTGCTCCCTCTGGATTCACAAATCAGCAACCAAGGCAACAACAACAAGCACAACCGGCAATTCAAGAAATGTCCTTGGAAGCTGTCTTAAAGGCATTCATGTCAGAAAATAAGGCATAGTTCCAGAATAAAGGAGTATCCATAAGGAACCTTGAGAATCAGGTAGGCCAGCTGGCCAATGCACTGAACAGCAGACCCAGTGGCGCTCTGCCATCTTCTACTAAAATTCCTTCATCCTCAAGCCCTCATGGTAAGGAGCACTGCAAAGCAATACACTTGAGAAGTGGAACTGAGTTACCAAGCATGGTATAGAAAAATAGCAAAGTGCAAACTGAAGAAACTGAGACTATTCCAACAACTGGTGAAAATGTTGAGAAGACAGCTGAGAGAACTGCTAAGAAGCCTGAGGCTGTTCCAGAAGCTGAGCCCTTGCCCAAATTTATTCCAGAAAGACCACCTCCCCCTTTTCCTCAAAGGTTGAGGAAAGTACAACAAGACAAGCAGTTTAGCAAGTTCATGGAGATTCTAAAGCAGTTGCACATCAATATACATTTGGTTGAAGCTTTGCAGCAGATGCCTAATTATACAAAGTTCATGAAAGATGTGTTAACAAAGAGGAGAAGGCTTGGGGAGTTTGAAACAGTTGCCATGACAAAGGAATGCAGCCTAATGCTCCAAGCCAAAGTACCGCCCAAGTTGAAAGATTCGGGAAGTTTCACCATTCCCTGTTCTATTGGAGATACCTACTATGGCAGAGCACTATGTGATTTAGGTGCTAGCATCAACTTAATGCCTATGTCGATTTTTAAAAAATTGGGCATTGGGGATGATAGGCCTACCACTGTGACACTTCAACTAGCAGACAGGTCTATTGCATATGCAGAAGGAAAGATAGATGATGTGTTGACAAAAGTAAATAAGTTTGTGTTCCCGGTGGACTTTATTATTTTAGACTGTGAAGCAGATAGGGAAGTTCCTATTATTCTGGGTAGGCCCTTCCTTGCTACAGGAAGAACTCTCATTGATGTACAGAAGGGAGAGTTGACTATGAGGGTTAATGAGCAACATGTGACTTTCAACGTGTTCAATGCCTTAAGGTATCCTGACGAAGGAGTGGAAGAATATTCATTTGTGCAGTCATTCGATGATCTGTTGCAAAGATAGTTCCTGACAGGAAGAACAGAATTGAGTGATGATGAGTGTGAATCTGGTACTGATGATCCCTTGTTGGAAGAACTTTCTGAAATAAAGGATTGCACTGCAAGGCAACCTATGTGGGCTAGAAAATTTGAGTCATTGGAAGTCACTGATGAGACTTTCAAGGACAACATACCTTCAATTGTGAAGCCACCTATTCTGGAGCTAAACAGCTCCCAGCACATTTGAAATATGTTTATTTGGGAGCTATGGAAACCTTGCCTGTGATTATTTCATCTTTCCTAACTACTAATCAAGAGAACAGTTTGATAGAAACCTTGAGACGACACAAGAAAGCAATCGGTTGGCAAATGGCAGATATCAAAGGCATCAGTCCTACTGTGTGTATGCATCGAATATTGCTAGAGCCTGAAGCCAAGAATAGTGTAGAGAGCCAAAGGAGACTAAATCCTATCATGAAGGATGTGGTAAAGAAGGAGGTCATCAAATGGCTAGATGCTGAGATTATATATCCCATTTCTGACAGTGTGTGGGTAAGTCCAATCCAGTGTGTACCAAAGAAAGGGGGAATAACAGTTGTAGCTAACAAGAAAAATGAACTAATCCCCACCAGAACAATCACAGGGTGGAGGATTTGTATGGATTGTAGAAAATTGAATAAATCCACCAGAAAAGATCGCTTTCCCTTGCCTTTTATTGATCAAATGTTGGATAGACTTTCTGGGAAGGAGTTCTACTGCTTTTTGGATGGATACTCTGGTTACAATCAAATTGTTGTAGCACCTGAAGATCAAGAAAAGACTACCTTTACTTGTCCCTATGGCACTTTTGCCTTTCGAATGATAACATTTGGCCTCTGTAATGCCCCAGCAACATTCCAACGATGCATGATGGCCGTATTCTTGGATGTTATTGAGAAATCTATGGAAATTTTTATGGATGACTTCTTAGTGTTTCGAGAGTCATTCCAGGAATGCCTTGGAAATCTGGAACAGGTCTTGGATAGTTGTGAGGAAACTAATTTGGTGTTAAACTGGAAAAAATGTCACTTTATGGTTCAGGAAGGAATTGTGCTGGGTCACAAGGTGTCTAAGAAGGGTATGGAGGTAGATAAAGCCAAAATAGAGGTCAATGAAAAGCTGCCACCATCTACTTCAGTTAAAGGGGTGAGAAGTTTCTTAGGACATGCTGGATTCTATAGAAGATTCATTAAGGACTTCTCCAAAATCTCCAAGCCTCTATGCCAGTTGCTAGAGCATGATAGAAACTTTGATTTCACACCAACCTTTCTGGAAGCATTTGAAATTCTGAAGAAGGCCCTAATTACTACACCAGTCGTAACTGCTCCCGATTGGTCTATGCCATTTAAGTTGATGTGTGATGCTAGTGACTTCGCAGTGGGAGCAGTCCTGGGCCAGAGGAAAGATAAGGTATTTCACTCTATATATTATGCCAGTAAAACATTGGCCGAAGCTCAATTGAACTATACCACTACGGAGAAAGAGTTGTTGGCTGTTGTGTTTGCCTTTGACAAGTTTAGACCCTACCTTGCTGGCACAAAGGTGATTGTTTATACTGATCATGCTGCCATCAAATACTTGATTGCCAAGAAAGATGCAAAGCCAAGACTGATTAGGTGGGTGCTTTGTTGCAAGAGTTCGACTTGGAACTTAGAGATAAGAAAGGAGTTGAGAATCAGGTGGCAGACCATTTGTCAAGACTGTCTGAGGGGAATGAGGCCACAAAGAATTCTGAGATCAAAGAACTGTTCCCTGATGAGCAGTTGCTGTCAATGGAAGATGCTGAAACACTATGGTATGCTAACCAAGTAAACTATCTGGCCAGTGGAATTGTCCCTGCAAATTTCAGTCCACAACAAAGAAAAAGGTTCTTCCATCAGGCAAAGCAGTTCTGCTGGGATGAGCCATACTTGTACAAGCATTGTGCTGACAATTTGCTTAGAAAGTGTGTGGCAGAAACAGAAGTCCCGGATATTCTCTTACATTGTCATTCATCCCCATGTGGGGGACATTTTGGAGGAATGAGAACGGCTGCTAAAGTCCTCCAGGCAGGGTACTTTTGGCCTACATTATTTTAAGATGCTTACTGCTTTACCAAGGGCTGCAACAGATGCCAAAGGGTAGGCAATATTTCAGATAGAAACGAGATGCCCCTCAATTCCATCTTGGAAGTGGAGTTGTTTGATGTTTGGGGCATAGACTTAATGGGTCCCTTCCCCCATTCCTTTGGTAATTTATATATTCTGGTGGCTGTAGACTACATGTCAAAATGGGTGGAGGCTGTAGCTCTCCCCACTAATGATGCTAGATCTATTGTGAAGTTTGTTCAAAAGCAGATTTTCACAAGATTTGGCACACCAAGGGCATTTATCAGTGCTGAAGGTACACACTTCTGCAACAAGCTCTTTGATGGAGTCCTCACAAAATATGGGGTGAGGCATAAAGTGGCTATAGCATACCATCCGTAGACCAATGGGCAGGTTGAGCTGTCCAATAGGGAAATAAAAAGAATTTTGGAAAAAGTTGTGAATCCAACTAGAAAAGATTGGTCCCTGCACTTGGAAGATGCTCTTTGGGCATGTAGGACTACCTACTTGACCCCCTTAGGAATGTCACCCTATAGGTTGGTCTATGGAAAGGCATGCCATTTGCCCATTGAGCTGCAGCATAAAGCCTTCTGGGCAGTAAAAAAACTTAATCTTGAGCTAGCCCAGGCTGGGGCGGCTCGAATGCTGCAGCTCAATGAGCTTGAAGAACGTAGGATGTTTTCGTATGAGGGGGTCGAACTCTACAAGGCCAAGACAAAAGCTTGGCAAGATCGAAAGATCCAGAAGAGAGACTTTGCACTAGGAGAGCAAGTACTGCTCTTTAACTCCAGACTGAAGCTGTTTCCAGGAAAACTCAAATCTAGATGGTCTGGACCCTTCACAATAGTTCATGCCCACTCTCATGGAGCCATGGAACTGCTTGACACAGCCTCTGGTAAGACCTTCAAGGTAAATGGGCAAAGGGTCAAGCATTACTGGGGTGAGCCATTTGCTAAGGCACAGGCCACCACAGTAATGGCTGATCCTTGAATGTTCAACATGCTCTGAGTCAGGCTGAGGACTTATAAACCAAGCGCTACTGGGAGGCAGCCCAGCATATTATTTTCTTTTTTTTAGCTGTTTTTTTTTTTTTGTTTGTGCTTTTTTTTTTCTTGGTACTAACTCAATAAACAGAAAACAAAGAAAGAGGAGTTATGGCTGAAGGTGGTAAAACTGTCTCGGTGGTGATATGGTTCTGCTTTGGGCTGAAACAAGTTTGAGGCCCATGTAACTAATTCGAGATTGTGTGGTTTTTTTTTTTTTTTTGGGGAAGAAGTCACGTCAGGGTAAAGGCCAGATAAAATAATCCAAAAAGGTTGGAGGGTAACCCTCAGACCATTTATTCTCCCTTGGTATCCGCACCTCTTCCTCGCCACACACTCCCAACCACCAGCGTCAATCACCATCACTCTCCCACCAAATCTCTCCATAAAGCCCACGCCTGCCCCTTCATTCCCACAACCAAAACCCACCTCTTCCATTACCCGAGACCTAACTTTTTCAGTTTTTCCCCACATCTTTTCCTTTCCCTACCCTCGTATCTTCCCCTTATCTTTGCTTAGCCATGCTTCGCATGAAGCATACCGCTGTGAAGAAGAGCAAACCCACCTCAAGTGATGAGTCTGAGGGGTATGAAGTGTTTGTTGATGCCGAAGCTGCGGCTCGATACATTAATGTTACTTCGCTCAGGGAACCTCATGTAGAGAAAGGTTTCACCTTCTCTCCACCAATGCATCTTATGGCCTCCCTGCTGAAATTGCTGTCGTGATTGACCAGCACAAGTGGAAACGTTTTACTGGCCACCCAACTGGGTTCTGCACTCCTCTTGTTCGCGAGTTCTATGCGAACATTGGAGGTGCTGAACAAACCCACTCCATGGTGAGGGGATGCAAGGTCAGCTTCTCTGCCAAGACCATCAACTTAAAGCTGAACCTGGCAGAAGAGGACGATGAGTACCAGCCTTTACTGAAGAAGGCCACTGTAAAGCAACTAACTGATATGAAGGATGCTGTAACTGTCCCAGGGACGAAATAGCTCCCAACTTCTGGCAATCAGCTGAAAATCGCAAGACCTGTGTTGCAACCCTTCGCCAAGGTTTGGTATCACTTCCTTAGACACAAGCTCTCCCCCACTGCGCACACGGAAAATGTTAAGAAGGAACGTTTGGAGCTCCTTTACTGCATCATGGAGGGAAAGAAAATAAATGTGGGGAGGTTGATACAGCTGGAGATCTCCACTTGTACCACTAGCACAAAAGGTTAATTGGTCTTCCCCTGCTTTATCACTGACCTATGCAAGCGATGTGGCATCGAGCTTCAAAAAGGGGAAGTGGAGGAGAGAAACGCAGGAAGCATTGATATTGGGTTAATCAATCGATTTATATCCAACTCGACTAAAGCAACCCAGGCCAAAGACCAAGAGCGGATTATGGAACCAGGGGAGCCCTCAAAGCAGCAGGACCGCTCTTCAGGGCTAGAATAAAAGGCGGAGTCGCTGACTCAAATGCTGCAGCAACACATGCTGCAGCAGCAGTTGTATTGGCAATTTGCCCTGGATCAGTTTAAATGGCAGCAACGGGTGATGGAGCTTAACTAATGGAAGAAGGTGCACCCCATTCCGCAGTTTCCAATGCATATTCTACCTGATCCGCGTCACACCCCTGAGCAGCATAATAGTCCAACTGCCACAGCACTCCCGAATGGCTCGGACTCCTCTGACTGGATGCCATCAGCACCTTCACAATAGCAACAACCCACCACCACCACCACCACTGATGACATCAGAAGCAACAAGAGAAAAAGAAGTGCAAGCCCCCTGCCGGACTTGGGGGATGAGGCTGAAGCAGGGCCTGAAGAAACTGAGCCCGAAGAAACAACAACCCCTACCACCTCTCACGCTCCTAAGAAGAAAGTTCCATACACCCTTCTTCGGGATGTGATCACCAAAATAGCCGCTAATTACCTTGCCTCTGATGAGGATGAGGAGGACAATGTGCCTCTTGCCACAAGAAAGAATAGGCTGCCTGAACAAAGTGCCACCAAGGAAAAGGGTAACCAGCCAGCTACAGCAAAAAGTGAGGGGGCATAGGGGAGTGAAGAGGGCACAGCAGCCTCAGCCACCAATGAAGAAGACCAAGAAGAATTGGTCTTTGTGAAAGAAGTGGGGACTTCGACCTCTACAAGCCAGAAGACCACTACTTCAAAAGGGAGCAGGAAGAGCTCCCGCATCAGGAAGCTGAGCACTTGAGCACATCAAAGCAAGTTGCTACAACCTTGCAGCAACCCTATCAGGAGTTTCCTTGTTTCCCTTTTTGGTTATTTCTTCTGGTTTATAGTTTAAGTTGTTGTTGCTGTGTTGTTCTGTTCAAATTGTAGCAAGTAGTTGCAAGTGGGGGTCAGCGGACCTTGACCCCACATGTTCTTTTTGTCAGTTTAATATCCTGTATGTTTTACTCCACCATGTGCACAACCATTCCCATCCTGGGGTTTTGCTTAATGCAACTTGTCCGTTTTAATATTTCACAAGTGCATCTCTCTGACAATTTTGACTTGATTGTTGTCTTTCTAGCTTGTATGCTTGGATTTAATTGTTTGACGCTCGAGGCACATGCTGTAGCATTCTGATCTACCTTGTGAGCTTTTGGGCCAAAACAGTTTTCTCCTTCTTTCTGTGTGACTACCATTCTTATGCATAATTCTCTGATTTTGACTTGCTGCTTTCACACTTGCACACATCTCTGCTGCACACACTTTGCTAGAGGCACCTTTTGTTTTCAGGAGCCAAATATTGCCTAAATAGCCTAACTTTGGATACTACCTTTGTGTGAACCCCTTTGAGCCTGCGAGCCCTTTGTTTCTAATGAACCCACATTACAAGCCATATCCTGAAAAACCAATGTCCTAACTAGTTGGAGTGGCTGGTGTGCTTCCTGTGTTTACATGTTGTAACATAAGTTTGGGGGTGCTCGAGGGCTAGCACAGTTTTAAGTTTGGGGGTGCTATGCAGCTGTTATGTGGCAAAATAGTAGAAATTGAACTGTTGCTGGTAAAAAGCAATGGTCTATAAAAAATAAAAATAAAAAGAAAGGAAAGGAAAACAGCAGAGCAGTTGCAAGGAAAAATGCTAACATGTTGCAACAACTGCTCTGAGGGTATAAAGGAGAAAATCGAATTCAAAGATGTAAAAAAAAAAAAAAAAAAAAAAAAAAAGGGAAAGGAATCTAACAAAATGAAAAAGATCAAAAAGTCCTCCCTAACTTGTGTGAGCTGGGCCATGAAAGAAATAGTTGTAAAGCAACAAAAAGAGGAAGCATACCTAAGCTCCATCTGGTGTAGCCACCTTCCCAGAACTGTTCCTACGTTAACGCCTCATTGCATCCAAATAAAGTCCTCTAGCAATGTGCAATTTTGATTGTGAGTGGTGTGTTTAGAAGCTTGTCAAGGTCGTGTTTGAATGTGAATTTGAATGATGATTGAGAGTACCTATTTTAGCCTGAGAAGAGAGGAAGAACACACTGTTCTAAGAGTGTAGTGCTATAGCACGTTGCTAAGAATTGATAATGAGGACAGCCATGAATGCTTGCTTGATTATACTTCATGATTGTTGATGCATTGTCAAGTATGCCTTGTGAAGAAATTGGTTTGCAAAGAAGAAAGTTTTGTATTTGAGCTAATTTGAGCACATGTTTGCAGGTTTAGAAAGCTTTGTGTCTTTTCTTTTTAGTTTCTTTTGTTTCCATTACTTGAGGACAAGCAATGATTCAAGTTTGGGGGTGTGATAACTCTTTTTATGAAGAGTTATTGGTATCTTTTTCACTTGTGTTTTTGTGGTCTTTGAGTATTTTGAGTTTATGTTTTTAGTGTTTTAGTGTGATTTTGTGTAAAATGTGTTTTATAAGAGTCTTTTGTGAGTTTTCATGTTTTGGTGTCTTTTAGAACTGTTTTTAATATTTAACTGTGAGCTTTCTGTGCAGGGCATTTTGTGCAGATCCATGCGCTAATCTGGAAACGTTGCTCTGGGATATGCTGTAGCAATCGTAGCTGAAGCTGACTGGGGACAAGGACAAAGGGACAAAACATTCTCTTGCACATTGAGTTGTCCTTCACTGATAAGGACAGTGTCCTACACGTGGGACTGATTGTTGGTGCATTGAAGTCATGGCAATGGGCCAAGGACATTTGTCCTAATCAGTCTTTAGCCCAAAAAGGATGAGAGAGGAGAGGGCCTTGAGACAGGCTGAAAAAGAGAACCCTAAAGGGGGGACAGCAGAAAAAAGGACCGGTGGGCTTGAGCTTGATTTGGTTGTGTTTTAATTGAGCTTGATCACCTTAGTTAGAACTTGAGCTCACGGCTGCTTGGAAAAGCTAAGTGTAGCATAATTGTTTTACAGATAAGAGTAAAATCATTCATTAGAAAATTATGATGAAGAGTGATTTAGGAATGAACATTCTAACTCTTAGGCTAGCTAGAACGAGCTTAAGTGAGGCATGAATGAAACTAATATGGACCGAGGAATAGGAGACGTTTAGTGAAGTTCATCTCAGAACTTTTGGAAAACAAACTTTCATTTCCTGGAGCCAAATTGCCGTAGCATTGCAAACGCATAACTGAACTAGACTGAAGTTGCAAGGGACACTTCCCCGTAGTTGTTTTACTCATTCTGTTAACAAATCCGTTTTTATTGCTCTAGCATTTAGTTTTACCAAAACTGTCCTGGATACACACACACAAATTATTTGTTACTCTTTGTTAATCTTGATTAATAGAACCACTAATTCAACTTGGTACTTGATTTACCATATAATCCTCGTGGGAACGATCTCTCTTACACTTTATTACTTGTTAAACGATTGTGTATACTTGCACAAGCACATCAAACATTTTTATAGAAATAGCTATATGCCTCGACAAATGAAAGTTGAACGAAAAAGAAAACAGAAAACCTTTTATGTACATGCATGAACCGGCAGACGTGCTATTTGAAAACGAGCTACAACTTACGTAGTTAAGAATTGAGCCAGTTAAGACCACTAGGTCTATAGGGGCATTCTGTGTGTCGAAACTCCACAAGTGGCCAGAGGCCTCGCGACCTCGTGCCGTGGTAAGTCGGCTACCCAGCACGAATGAACTCGATCAGAGAATGGACTATTCATGATATGGTTATGACGTGATACCCTGGAACAATTGGAGTTCGGACCTAAATTGAGAGGCCAACTCATGAGAATAATTGTGTTACAGGTGTTATTGCGGCCCATCGCTCGATGAAGGGAAGTTAGAATCTCTGGAGTACATGAATTAGAAAGAAGATATTGAAGTCTCATGCATTATTATTACTCATGATAGTGTTTGAGATATTGTTTCATATGAATAACTGTTATTATAACTGTATTTATTTGTGGATGTTTATGTTGTTTGTCGCCTGTGCGGCTATCGTGATAAACTTATTATATGTGTATCTCAGCTTTACCTTTACATGTTGGACACCCTGTTGTGTTTTTGGAACACATGTACAAATGTTGATCGTAGGTCCCCGCGGACATGTAAGGACTCTGATGACTGAGCCTTTTGAAGAAGCTAACTTTGGGTTGTATCCCAATGGCTACTCTTAGCCCGACCAGCTTAGAAGTCTTTTATTTTTGTGGCAGTCTTACATTTTTTTCATTTTTTGCTGCACGTATATGGCACTTATGTTCTCAAGTCTGTAATATGTTATATATTAGACATGGATTCATGTTATGATTATGTGAGTGTGCACCTTAATTACTAATGCGTGTTAAGGAGTTTATTTCCTTGTCTTGAGTTCGTTTTGCCTATGCATGCATAAAATTTTTAGAACCATGTTTTTGAACGTAGCTATTTAATTATATTATTTTTCGAAAGCAACCAGCATTTTATTCTCTTAATCTTTTCCGCATTTTGAGTTCGTGCATATAGCACCCGAGGGGGTGTTACACATAACAACTAGCACCAACATGCCATAACAACTAGCAACAATGTGCCATAATAATAAACGGTCATACTATATTGTCCAACTCAAGGCACAATATATATAATGCCTTAAAGTCACCATAGGGTTCCCTGTCATCGAGGTCACCCATTCCATGGCTCGTCTGCCAAAAAAAAACACATGCATAAGAAAACCTTTGTTTTAATAAGTTTTTCTGTGTCGTATCATTGTTTGCTCGTTAAAGCTTAAAGTTATCAACCACCACAACTTTTAGACTCTTAAGTCTTTTCAACATTTTCTCAAAAGGGACACACAGTCCAAAACTAAAAAATGACACACAGTCCGACAGCCCAAACCCAAAAACTATCAACCGATGCATTAGTCTCGGATTTTGGATTCTAGAGCATACAAAACATCCACAAGCCTATAGGATCACAAAGATTGTCCACAAGCTTATAGGACCAATTTACTAACACAGATCCTTGATCCACGTGTTCTGCAGAATACTAGAACCCCAACGTCTTGGTTTCTAGGTTCACATCCAAATTAACTTTTTCTCTTTGAAACACAAAACCCACATTGTCGAAGCTTACACACGAAGCCTTGGGGATCGGTTTTCCACAAAAGCCAACTCTTGGATAAAAACCACTTTTATTCTGAAAAACAAACTCTTAGTAAAACATCAACACTTTGAAACATAGTTCATGAAGGCTCTTAGTCAAAACTTCTCTCTTTTGAAATATCTTGGTAAACCACCAAAACCTTAAAATATAGTTTGTGAAAACCCTTTTCTTTGTTAAAAACCGCCAGTTTCTAATACTGGATCACTTGAAATTACCTTTACTCGAAAAGATTCGTTTTATCACTTTAAAGACTACCGATGATTTCTACAAGTGCTTTTCATTCTATACGTTGTCTTTGAATCCTTTTCAACACTTAAACTTTTCCTCCACTTAACTTTATGTCTCAAGCTTTTTGAAGCTTTTACCTTTACTTAGTTGGAACTCTAGCCAATGTCAGGTCCTTAGCACACTACCAATCAACATTTTAATCAACATACCATGTTAAGCATACATAAACATAATCAAACATGCTTGAGCACAATTAAGCATAAGCAACCATACTTAAGCAATAAATAAAACACTCCACAAAATAATTACAATACAACACAACTACATATTTTCACCCAATAAACAATACAGACAGTACGCAGCCATCGGAAATTGAATTCCTTAGGTTATCTCCTCATACCTCTTGAAGAATTCCTCCGAATGAAAAGTCGTCTGATTGATCCGCGAATCGTCCGATTACACACCCGATTACTCAACACCAACTACATTCACACAAACCAATCAAACATCAACATTCAACAACACAATTTTCCCTATTTTCTTCTACCTAGGGTTTGGCCATAGTGTTCTAAAAATTATTTAGAGATGTCTAAAATTTCCCATCTCTTTGATGAATGATCCTTAGGTATGTCTAACACTAAAACAAATCTCATTACTCAAAACTTGAATAAAAAACCTAGGATTTCTCATCCTCTAGGTTACGGCCCTTCTATACCCATATGGGCTAGGGAAAAATTTTGATTACATGCTCTTGGACGATGAAAGAGGATAATGAAACTAGCTCATAGAAATTGGTTTTACATTAAAAGGATTTTTCTACACTTTTCTATGGATTTATGAAGTTTGAAGTTCACACTTGAACATAGTTGGAAAAACAAGATTCTAAATGAAGAACATGAAGATTGAAAGATCAATGAAGAGTTCATACCTCTTGGAGGATGAAAGCGAGCAAGGTTATCAACTTTGCTTCACAAAATCACTTGAAGCTTTCTTAGGAGAATGAGAGAAAGAAAGGAAGAAATGAAGTTATGAAGAGAAAAATGGTGGAATGCTTTCATGAAGGGGGTGGGGCGTCTAATGAAAGGAGGGGTAAGGGTGTCCAAAAAAATTCACATAAGGGGCAAAATGGTAAATATGGAAAAGGTTAGGGGCATTTTGGTCTTTTCGTGTCCAGATATTTTCTAACCTCATCATGACACTGCCACGCTTTTCTGGGTGATTTGACCTAACGTGACTTCAAGTTTATCCGTTAGCGGGTCCCGATAAATCTCTATTCAGCTCCATTCATCACCCGATTTAAGGTTTTGCCCGAATAACTTATATTATTTCACTTTTTAATGCGAAAAACCAATTTTATCAAAATTGTTGGAAATTCGATTCTAAGCCTAACTGTTTCGTTTACGAGTCAAAATTAGGTCGTCTAATCAGTAAAATCTTACTGTCAGTGAAAACACAAATCGGGCTCCGTCTCAGTTTTCAACCCAAAATTTAACCGTCACTTCCTACGATAGCGTAGAGTATGAATATGGTCTTAGTTTATTTAAATTCACTCTCTAAAACCTCCGATAAAATACAAACTCATTTATACAGTTTACTGATCTTCGAAAGCATGAAAAAATCGGGGTGTTACATATTCCATTGAAAGTAGGTGGGTCTATTTATAGAGAAACCCCTAAATTCCCTTAAAAGATCAACTTCAGGATACAATGTGCTTGAAGAGGTAGATTCTTCCTCTTCTTCAAATGAATCTTCAAAAAAGTAATCTTCGGACTAGAGGCACAAGTTTGCCTCTTCTTCATTTTCTTTTTCTTCAGAAGAGTCAAGATCTTCCCATGTTGCCATGAGATTCTTGTTCTTCTTTTTGAAGAAAATTTTCTTATCTTTCAGCTAAGGACACTTGGCCTTGAAGTGGCCAGGTTTCTTACACTCATAGCAAACCATTGGATTTTGTCCTTTATTTCACTATGATCTTTGAAGTTTTTCTTTTCAAAAGGTCTTTTTCTCATGTTTTTCTTTTTCAGAATACGCTCAAGTTTCTTTGATATGACAGATAGTTCATCATCAGATTCTTCTTCTTCTTATTGATCATTTTCATCGCTGGACTTATTGGCTTTGAGAGCCTTCGAGCTGCTGGCTTTCTGAGCTTTTAAGGCAACGATCTTGTCTTTCTTGGTGGGATTGTCCTGATTGAGCTCCTGCTTATGGACTTGAAGAGTTCCCACAAGATCATCCAAATTCAAGGTTGACAGATCCTTGGCTTGAGTGATTGCAGTGATGAGTGGTCTCCATTCCTTGGGTAAACTCCTGAGGATCTTTGTGACATTATCTTTGGCCAGGTAAACCTTCCCAAGAGACTTGAGATTCTTTATAATGGTTTGGAAATGACCCATCATGTCCAGGATAGTTTCTCCATTTTCCATTGTAACCATCTCATATTGACTCATAAGTATGATGATTTTTTAGTCTTTCACTTTAGATGTTCCTTCATGAACATTGCAAAGAGTATCCCAGATTTGTTTTGCTGAGTCACACGCATGAATGTTTTGGAACTCATCTGGGCTCAGGGCACACATTAGAGTGTATCTTGCTTTATAGTTCTACCCCATCTTACTTCGTTCATCATCAGTCCATTGAGCTTGGTCTTTCTTAGTGCCATCAGGATTGTTGACGATGTGAGGACCATTTGTGATTAATGGCCATAGAGTAAAGTTGGTACTCAAGAAGAATCCTTTAAACTTTTATTTCCAGTAGATGTTGTGACTACAATTAAAAAATGGTGGTCTAGTCAAGGAGGTACCTTCAAGTACTGGTTGACTCCTGCTAGCCATTCCTTGTCCTACCATCGAGCTTTGAGTGGATCTTTCCTCATGCACGGCTAAATGCTCAACCCAGCGGCTGAGCTCTTATACCAACTGAAAGTGAAACAGGGAAGCACAAGAAGGGGGGTTGAATTGTGTTTCTTAAACCTTTTTGAAAAACCTTTTTCAAAAACTTTTGAAGCAAGCAGAATCTTTAACAAGACACACAGAAAACAAATTTTCGAAAGACGTTAAGAAACTTTGTTTTCAATCCCCAAGTTAGTAAATAAATAAACTTGAAAAGATTAGGAATAGAGAGATTCAGGCAAGGATGTATCCTAGTTCACTCTTACAAATCAAAGAGCTACGTCCAGTCCCTTCTACCAGAAGGTTTTTCACTAAAACACTTAGCACCAACCATAAGTTGTTTCCTAGTCACTCCTGACCTTACAATTCCAAGTATTCTATAGCTCTTTAGGCTCCAAGTATTCTTTTACAGACAAGCCTCTTCAGGCTCAACCAATCCTAAGTTTTGAAGAGAGTTTTGAGCTTTTTACAAACTCATTATTTGTGAGGATATTACAAGGTTCAGGTTTTTGAATCTATTTGAAACTTTATAAAGAAAGAATATGAAAGTTTACAGATCTTTGACTAGAGAGTAGTGATAGCTTTTTGAATGAAAGTTGCATCATGTGTAAGTTCTCTCTTGTGTGTTGTATATCCATTTCTTCAAATGATGGTCTTTAAATAGTCTTGACTATCTTCTGGATTTCAAATGGTATTAAACATGTCGTTTAGACTCAGTGAAATATCTGTAAGACACATGTCCATTTGCAAGCTGTCTTCTGTTCATAGTTGTCCTTTCTTTGTGTGAGCAGGGAGGCATGTTTTGCTTTTGGCAGAATAGCAATGATAGCAGATTGTAGCAGGTTGGGAAGAGCAGACTGTCCTCTTCCTTTTTCTGTCATACTTTTTGCTTTTCGTGGCTCGACATGTACAACATTGTACCTTGTTTTGTCTTTATAGAGAGATATTCTTCTTTTTATGATCTTTAAAGACTTTTAAAACACGTGCCACATCATCTGTAAAACGAAGTTAGTGGACGCACAAGTAATATAAAAAGATTAGACGTACAAGATAATTTGCTTGTGATTGCTGGACGCAAGGCACTTATCCTTTTCAAGAATAAAGTCTAAGGACCAGTTGGACGATCCACATAATCTTCTTTGGATGCAACTTTGTTTGAGAAACAATTGTGCCATTGGACACAGAAATACCTTGAGCTTATAGTCCAATATGAACTTTGGACGCTGAAACTTAGTGTTCATTGAGAGTCCATCTGAAGTCAGAAACATAGAGAAGGCCTTTTGACCTTGTGGATTAGTAAAAACTGAACTTAAACTATTTTCATAAACATATAATAATTTTGTTAATCATTAAAACTTTGAGAGGTCATAAACCATACCTGTTTTGGTTCTAATAGATTTATGTCAAACCAACATTTAATCGTACCCATAAAGGACAGACAAGTCTCATTCTGATAAGGCAAAGGAAAAGAAAAGATATACTTAAACATGTATGTTTTATTTATTTGGTTTGTATATCCTTCACTTATTATTCTCCACTGACTTTTTACTTGTATGTTCTAATTTTGATGCAGGTAAATGGAAAAAGGCAGCAAGTTGGGAGATTCTAATTGTTAGTGTTGAAAAGGATGCAGGTAAATGTCTTTTGTTTTTGCATTATCATATTTGTATTTAAGAACCAAAGTTTGATTATGATCGATTCTATTGATTCATATGATTGGTGTTAATCATGTCTGAAGTTAGTCCCTGAGTGCACAACTCAGTAAGCATTAAACGTTAGCTTACAGTGATGCTTTTGCATGCCTTTAGATTTATTGAAAAAATATATGATTGGTGCTGATTGTTGAATGTTGTTTTTTGATAGCTGAATGCTCTTTTTTAATCCCTGAATGCTGTTTTTTTATTACTGAATGCATGGAAATATGCAGAAAGCAACGAAAAAGAAGGTGGAGGATAGACAACGCTTCTTTAAAATAACACTATCGTTGTTCACCCTAGGATAGCGCTTTATTTTAAAGGTGCTATAAATTATGGGTAACTACGATAGTGTTTGCATTATTTGTATTCTAACCCCATGTCAGCGCAACTGCTAGGAATAGCATTTTAGTGAAGACAATTATAGCGTTTCGTCGGATAAACTATACGACGGAGCTTCGGAAGCGTCGTCGTTGTTTACAACATTCAATAGCGGCCCGATAGGTAGCGCCCGAATGCGCTATCAAATGCCCTAAATACATGCTGTTACATCCCGAATCTGTAATAGTGATAGTACTTGACAACAACACCTTTAGTACACAACAAAGTCACTTTACAACTGCCTGCTCTAACTGATTGCACTAAAGAAGTAATTTGTGCTGCCAAGACTCTGATTTTACTCTAAACACCTTGCTGTTATGATAAAAGTATGTACTTTAGTATTATTTAATGCTTCATCAGAATGACACTATCGCATTAATGGTTTCTCTAAAGATTTGAAGTAAAGCAAGTGTTGAAGAAAGAATGTCTCACAACGGATTTATTGCTGTGAACATCTCTCTTTTACTGTTGAAGCTTTATTGAGTTCATAAGCCTTCATTCTTTGATTATTTAATTTACTTCTCAATCATTTGTAATCTTTAAGAGAAGTTATTGCGTAGTCGTACCCTCTTGATATTATATTCACTCTTTGAGTGTAATCTGGTTGACTTGTCTTTGTAAATCGAAGCTTTTGCTTCAAAACAAACCCTTTCATTTGTGAAGCCTGAAGAGGCTAACTAAAGAATACTTGTTGAGCCTGGAGAGGCTAGGTGCGCAAATAATACTCATGTTGTCGAGCCTAGAGAGGCTAGATGTGTAAAGAATACTTGAACCTGTAACCTGATTAGTTATAGTAGAACTCTTGGTTTAGCCAAGGACCGGACGTAACCCAAATTTAGGATGAACCAATATAATAAACTGCTTGGTGTAATTCTCTCTTACCTTAAGCTTTTAATTATTGCTTTAAGTGTTTTTAACTCATCACATCTAATGAAAGGTTAAATCTGTTTATCTAAAACAAGTATTTGTTTTATTTTAATCTTTGTATTTCTTACTTGTCGTAATACGAGTGTTAAAAAACCTTCAGACACATCATAACATCTTTATGTTGTTTTCAATTATCTGATCCATAGTTTTTCGGAAAGAACATTCTATTTTTCAAAAAGCATTTGGTAAACACTATTCAACCTCATTCTTGTGTTTACTTTTGTTATTTCAATTTAGGCCTATAGCCAAGTAAAACAACTACCAAATTTAATGAATTCTAACTACCTTTAACAAATTTTATCCATCTGTGATAAATGACAATTCCAAAATCTCTCTTCTCTCCAATAATCATATTTAAATTTGGATTTAGATCCCCTCCATTTGGATAAAAACAGGAGAGTGTCATGTTTGAAAAATCACAGCCATTAATGGAAAATAAAACTTGATCAGTGGCTTATACTATGACACATCACAATTACCTTGAAACTCACTGTTTCATTAAACCAAAAATGGTTTTGCGTTCCCGCTTCATTCCCATTTTTTCTGCTTGTTTAGTGGCTTAGTTTTCCTTCCAACCTTCAATACTATGAGAAGCTAGCATACTGGAAACAGAGAAGCCGTTTCCACTTATGCACTTTCATTTTCTATCCCGCAATCACGTTTCCGTACTTTCATTTTCCATCCGGCCATCATGTACTCTTCGAAGCTAGCATACTAAAAGAATCAAAGCTAAAAACGTTCCTTCCCCTCCTTCCACACAGCAGCTAAAATTGCTTCATCATTCTAATCTGGATACCAAGAAGGCAGAGTGTTATGGCTTCACCTGTATCTCTTCCATGGATGACAGAACAATTAAGTTCTCAAACGTAATTTTAGGTACATTGACATCTTTGAAAAATGATTTTCAATAAGCTTTTCTTTCTCACTTAATTTTTCTTTTGAATTTGTTATTCTAGGAAGATTGCTGAAAGTATGCTAGATGAATGTAATGTATGGATTCTGAAATTGTTTCGAAGCCTAATAGCATAGATGATGCTTGGAATTTTTGGAGTGCTTATGTTGCTAAAATTGGATTTGGTGTTAGAAAACAATGGCATAACAAGTGCAAAAAAGATGGAGAGATCACTTCGTGTAGATTTGTATGTTGCAAGGAGGGTGTACGAAAAAAAGGATAAACGAGATCATTTGACTGATAATCCTAGACTTGAAACTCGAACCAACTGTCCATCAAGATTAGAAATCACACTTTTTTAGAGAAAATGGAAAATATATAGTACATGATTTTGTTCATGAGCATAATCACATCGTGCTTCTTCAAGAGACCACTCACATGTTAGCATGTCAAAGAAAATTATCTCAAGTGCAGGCTTATGAGATTGACTTGGTAGATGATTCACGCATAAAGCAAAAAGCTTCACTTGAATTAATGAGCAGGCATGTTGGTGGAAGAGCAAATCTTGGTTACACACGTTTAGATCAAAAGAACTATCTTCGTAGTAAAAGGATGAAAAACTTAGAGTATGGACAAGCAGGTATTTTATTGCTATACTTTCATGAATAATTATTGGAAAACCCTTCATTTTACTATGCAGTTCAACTAGATGTGGAAGAACAGATAACAAAAATATTTTGGGCAGATGCAAAGATGATTATTGATTATGCCCATTTTGGTGATGTGCTTACATTTGATACTACTTATAGTACCAACAATGCATATAGGCCTCTTGCTGCATTTGCAGGCTTTAACCATTTTAGAGGAATGGTAACTTTTGGGGCTGCACATCTTTATGATGAGACAGCGGAGTCATTCAAATGGTTATTTGAAACATTTTTGCTAGCACATAAGTAAAAGAGGTTGCAGACTATTTTCACCAATCAAGATCCTGCAATGGCTAAAGCTTTGCAAGAGGTAATGCCTCAAACATATCATGGATTATGCACTTTTCATTTGATGCAAAACGGTATAAAGCACCTTGGAAATATGATGAAGAATGGATATAATTTTTTAAGGGATTTTAAAGCATGCATGTTCCAATATGAGAATGAAACTGATTTCCAAATAGCATGGGATAAATTGTTGAGGGATTTTAATCTTCAAGAAAACAAGTGGTTAAGCAACTTGTATAAAATAAAAGAGAAATGGGCTAAATGTTACATGAAGAATGCTTTTACAATAGGCATGTGAAGTACACAAGTCGGTGAAAGTTTAAATGTAGATTTGAAAAGTTGCTTGAAGCCTGACTTGGATATAGCCCAATTTTTTAAACACTTTGAAAGAGTTGTTAGTGATAAACGATATAATGAGTTGCAATGTGAGTTTGAATGTAGACAGAAATTGCCAAGATTAAAGATGGAGAGTTCACCTTTGTTACAACAAGTTGCCAAAATTTATACTCCCGTGATTTTAACATTTTCCAAAAGAGTATGACTTGTTTTCAGCAGCATGCATCAAAAGTCGAAATGAAGGTGAATCCATTTATGAATATTTGGTTGGTATGGTCAGCAATGATACAAAGTTCAAGGTCTCATTTAATTTTGTTGAGAACATAGTTTCTTGTAGCTGCAAAATGTTTGAGACATTTGGCATATTATGTTGTCATGCCTTAAAGATATTGTAAAAAGATGGACAAGAGATGCCAAATATGGATTTGTACAAGATACAAGAGGGAGGACTATTGAAGAGAAGGATAAGCTTGATAGCACACAATGTTATAGACAAATTTGTCCTAAATTGGTATGGCTAGCAGCTCAAGCATCTGATTGTAAAGAAGCTCATGTTTACTTGAATAAAGTTGTAGATGGATTGGCTAAGGAAATTGAAGGTATTTGTAAAAGAAATATGGGTATGGAAAATAATAGTACTCATGCATCTTCCTCTTCACAAAAAACAAGTGAAAAGGTGATGTATCAAAACCTTGACTTAAATATGGTCAAAAGTCTGAAAAAAAGAGAAGGTGCAAAAAGAGAAAGGCGTCCAAGAAGTTGGGTTAAGAAGCAACCTATGAAAAAAAAAAACAAAGCAAAATCGACAATGCCTCACAAAATCAACAACTTGAGGTATGTTATGCTTTGTACTAATACTTATCTAACTTAATGTTTAACTGCACTATTGTTAAGTATTTTTTCTCTTGTTGCATAGGAAAACTTAACTTCTTTTGTAATTCACAACATTTCAAGTTCACAAGAGAGATTTCATTTTAATGAGGTATAGATATTGTAGTACTTATATATTGTAATTTTTTACCATATGTATATCAAATTTCTATTTTACATATTGTAGGATGTGGGGTTAGAAAGCTGGATAGCTGATAAAAATGGATGTAGCTTCACCAGACTACTAACAGTAAGAGCTTTCTAAATTAGAGTTAATATCATATTTACTTAAGTGATCATCATTTTGTTGTTGATGGTTGTTTCTTTATATTTGTATGCAGGAACCACTTGATGATGCAATCCATCATTCATGTTTTCAAGTAACAAGTCCATTACATAATATATCCAAGTTTACCTACCAGCATAAGTGACAAAAATTCCATATTATTCAAGAGTACTTGATAAAAATTTCCTTTGATAATGGGAGACGGAGCTGTACTTGACAAACTTATGTCAACATAATTTCATAGTCTCATTGCAAATATTATTCAGATGTACACTTGTTTTGGTAATACAAAAGTAACTCTATCTAAAAATTACAAAAATTACAAAAGTTCCTATTTATTCTCTCTATAATAGCTAGGTGACATGCTTTCTATTCCAAATTACAATAATTTTCTGCATTAGGAGTTTCCTATTGTAGCTACTGTTTGGACTGTCCTTCATGGTAGCTGTACTTCCAGAAAATCCAGTCTTGTCTTGGTGACTCTGTTCACAGGGCAGAGCTTAGGGAGCTTATTAAGTAGCCATGAAAATGCAAACCATATTGTCATCCTGTTTTGGACATTCCCCACAGCCACATCGCTTCACGGTTCGGGTGTCTAATTCTCCATGCAAGAAATAATCCTAGCACAGCAAGACACATCAGAATAAGTAATCTGAACACAACTGAATAGAACATTAAAGTTCATATCAAACTTGCCAAAAATCACAACTTGTATGAGTAAGGCCTAATTGTTTAGAATGCAGACATATTGAATATGTACATGAGAATTCATACCAAAATAAATAAGTAATATGTAGACAAATTGTAGATAGAATGTAGATTGAATAAGTATATCAGTACCTTTTTTCATTCACAAAAAAGCACAAATATATCAAGCAATTTTGTTTAACACACAATAACAAGATCAAGACCTTTGTGAATTTTGACCAAATTTGAATTACTTGCATGTTCAAGTCTTAATCTGAGAGAAACTAAGTGTCATATATGATAGTGGAGAAAAATGTCATTCACACTTGTAATAACATGCATGACTACTGGACTTGAATATTCAAGGGTAGAATAAGTAAGTAACCTGAAAACAAATTTAATAGATGTATTAGGACATGTTTAGTTTGCATTTTCATTTCCCGTTTTCATTTCCTGTTTCTATTTTCTGAAAATTGTTTTCATTTTCAAATTCTGAAAAATTTGAAAACGTGTTTGTTTTGACTTCTTGTTTTCTGTTTTCATTTCCTATTTTCAAAATTTTGGAAATGAAAACATTGAAAACAACTATTTTTTATTTTCAGATTTGGGTCTAATTCAGGAAATGTTTTCAGTGAAAACGTTTTTATTAAACTCAACCAAACACATTTTCAAGCTCATTTTCTATTTTCATTGAAAATAAAAATAGGAAACGATCAAGCGAAGCAGGCCCTTAGAATTCAAGTCAAACTTGCTAAACACAACAAACTGTATGAGTAAGCCTAAGCGTATGGTCAAAATCTGATATATATTGTTTATATATAGTTCAAGAATTTTATCAAACAACAGGTGGGCAAAACAAAACAGGACTTTATTTAAAAAGGAAAATTAGCCATGAAAAATCTGGATGCTTCGTGTCTCTGCCGCATTATTTGAACAGATCACACCCAATCTGCTCTCTTTGGTTCTCCATTGCCTAGTCCGTCCGAAATTCCTCTTTTTACTTTTGTTCCCTTTGTTTCCTCGTTGTCTCGCTTCGCCTGGTTTTTTTTTTTTTCTTTTTCTTTCTCTTTGCTGCATTCTCTGCGCAGCTCTATCTCTTCCATCTTCTCTGTGAAGCTCTGTCTCTTCCATCTTCTCTTCGCAGCTATGTGTTTCCCTCCGTTTCAATCGCTCTCTCGCCATCGTATTTTTCCGCCCTCCGGTGAAGCAATCGAAGATGAGTCTGTGACTGGTTTTGGTGAAGGCAGTTAGTAAAAGAAGTGTTTTGACTGTGAGTAATGTTATTTGTACACCTTCAAACTTGGTTAATATAGTTTAAATATGTGATTAATTAAGTTCAGTGGATGGTTAATGAGTTGTGATTCCTCGTTATATACATTAATCATCTACTGAACGTAATTAACCACGTATTTGAATTGCGTTAACCATCTAAAACAGGTGTCACCCAGATATCCAAAATCCAAGTGTATAAATAACATTATTCTTTGACTTTTGAAGAAGTTTAATAAGTCACATCTTAGCTGTAGATGAAGGTTTAATATATATGTACGGTTGTGATTTATTGAACAGGATGATGCTATTTTTTTAATAAGCAAGAGAGGATCCCGATCCATTAAATTTAAATTTTTTTGATCATGTCCGTTAAATTTAAATAAATATTTTTCGCGGCGCCTTGTGAGATCAGTAAAATAAACCAATCTGACCCAACTTATTTTGTGATCAACTCGTGGGAGCATAGTTTGGCATGTTTTGATAGCTCGCGTGACCTGCATATTTTTTTAAGCAACAAAATCACTTTATTCCATCATACGTATAGAAGCAACCTCCAACTAAGTTCATGAAGGAGCTTGACTGAGCGGTCTGTAAACGACGAGTCAGAGAAATTCGTTCATGTATTCTATGATTAGAGGAAGCACTATCATTTTCAGATGTACTTTACATTATACTCTTTTTTTTTTTTTTTTTTTGACAAAAACAAACTTAATTCATTTCAATCGCAATAATATCTGCAATACAGGATGGAATAGAATAAAAAACATAAGGAGATGTTAAAGATGTGGCTACTCTAGCTAACTTATGAACAATCACGTTTGTTTGCCTCTAATAAACTCTATAAATGAGTTGGAAAAAGAGGAAAACAACAATTTGCATTGGGAGATAATAAGACCAAACTCAGAAAGATCTTCCTTTTGATGATTCATGCTATCCGCAACAACCTTGCAATCCATTTCAAAAATCACATTATCCAAGTTCAAAGATTTAACTCATTTGAGAGCACTCAAGAGAGCTAACGCTTCCCCCTCACGAACCTGAAATAAAGGCTTGGACCAAGCAGATAAAGCTGCAACAAAATTACCATGCTCATTTCTTAAGCAGGAACCCTTAGTAGTCAAGCCAAGACCACCATGAAAAGCTGTATCTAAGTTACACTTCCAAAAGCCCGAAGGAGGCTGTTTCCACCTAATAAGCTCTGAAGGAACCGCACTAGAGCCCGAATAAACTGGAGACATACGAGCAGTCAACCAATCCTGGAGAGCTTGAGAAGAACGGAAAAGGACTTGAGCAATATTCTCAGTTTTACCTTCCCAGTGTCTAATGTTCCTTTTGCGCCATAAGCTCCAAATAATCATGGCAAAATTGGCCTGCTTTTCACTATTAAGACTGTCACATACCTTGAAAAACAATTCTTTAAAAGACCCTGCATTATCCAGCCAAAAAACAATGAGCTGAACAAACTCAGTTTTGTTCCAACAAGAGAGAGCTGCTCGACATGAAATGAAAGCATGCCATGAATTTTCCAGATTGGCTTGGCAAAAATCACATGACAGGGGACACGGCACACCTCAACGCTGGAGATTAGTTCTAACAGGTAGAATATCACGCACTGCTTGCCAAATAAATATTTGGACTTTGTGAGGAACCTGCAGCTTCCAAATAAATGGCCAATTTCCTTCTTTTTCAACTAGCTTAAGTTTGCTTATTTTAAATTTGTCTTTTATTTTTTGAAGTCCATTTCTAGTTCTCATTGTTTCCTTAGTCCACCTCATTGAAAAAAATAACGTAAACAAGTATTTTTTATCACAAAATAACATAAACAAGTATAGTTTTAAGATTCAAACTTCCATGATTCAAAAAAAAAAAAAAAAAAGATTCAAAGTTAAAGGATAGTCGATATAAATTGATGTCTGTAACTTTTAAAATTTTATTTTTGGTCCTTGTTGTCAACTCCTAATGTTAACTGCTGACATGACAGACGGAAGTCCACGTCAGCATTAACAATAACAAAATAATTATTTTTTTATTTCATCTGTCCGACATGCCAAGGACTAAAAACAAAAATTTAAAAATTACAGACACCAAAAATAAAACAAACAAAAAATAGAGACTAAAATCCAAAAAGCCGTATATTTTCAGGGATCAAAAACTTTATTAAGTCTGATAATTTTTGTTTGATGATAGTTCATAAATTTTACATTAGGAAATAGATTAAGCTTAAACTCAATAAATTAAACTCTCATCCTTAAAACATCAACAATTTCTTCGTCAATATGATAATTTTTTTAAAGCATTTTAGTGAAGAACCTGTTCAGAATGGGCATTCTTTGAACTTCATTTCACAATAATGGAGATAATGAGTCCGCCAAACTCATATGACTATATGAGTACTACTACTGCTGTCTGATGGAAAATATTGTATATAGTGATAAATTTCATATTTTTATGAGCCCAGGGGGCCGGTGACACTGACATGGCGTAAGTTTCGGCTAAACTCTCATTAATTGTCCTGTTTTAATAGAAATATCTAAGATTTCATCAGACGTCAAATAATAAAATAAGCGTTTAAGAAAATGGAAACAACCAAATATTACTAGAAATTTTTTGATTATCAATGGATTTTATACAAAAATTTGTAGAAAACATATCTCTTAAAGTTTTTTCTATGAATTTTTATCCATAGGTAATATATTTGTGGGTAATTTTTTCCTACGAATTTTGAAATTCACAGAAAATTTTTGATAAATTTTTTTGGAAAAAATTTAAATTCTTAAGAAAATTCGTAGGAAATGTCAAAATTTTCTACAAATTTTTCTATAAATTTGAATCTACAAGAAAAATCTTATTTTTAAAAAAATTATAGAAAATCTGCAAAAAAATGTTCAAGTAATTCATGAATTTTCCTAATAGCATTATGAGTACCGGAAAAAATGATTCTATTAGCTAACTTATTTTATTAAGGCGTAATGAAGTTTTTGCTCCCTAAAAATATAAGGTTTTTTGGTTTTAGTCCTTATCTTTTGTTTGCTTCACTTTGAGTGTTTGTAACTTTTAAAATTTTGTTTTTCGTCCCTGCCATCAATTTCAAACGTTAACTGCTGACGTGATAGACGGAAGTCCACGTCGGCACTGAAACGTGATAAAATAATTAATTTTTTTATTCCATCTATCTGACATAACAAGGATCAAAAACAAAAATTTAAAAGTTACAGACATCAAAAATAAAACAAATAAAAGATAGGGACTAAAACCAAAATCCATATATTTTGAATGACCAAAAACTTTAATAAGCCAAATTATTAATCATTGCAGTTTTTAAGTTAATAACATCAAGTCACAATTTTTTGTAATTGTCTGAAAAAGAAAAAAGGTTGCAATTGCAAAGCCTAACCAATGGTGCCCCCGGCAAGTTGTAAGATCGATGGTAATGGTTCACTAAAACAGAAATGAACACTAAAGTTTCATTATGCAAAACTAATAGCTTTATAACATTTTGTCAAGATCCCATATGTGGAAGCCTATATAACTTTTTGCCAAGTTCCAAATGTACAGAGTTTTCTAGTTGGAATCGTAGAACTTTTTGCTTTCATTATTTTCCTTGGTGGAGACCAAAAAAAGGGGTTATGCTTTGTTTTTGTTTTTTTTTTTTTTTTTTTTTTTTTTTTTTGTGCGAATGAGTATCTACTCAAGAGAATATTCCCAAATAAAGAAATTTATTAATGCAACTTAAGAGGGAGAGGGGAAGCTCTTACATCATCTATACATGAGTGATAATTTGTGGACCAAAATATAGGACCCTCAATTATGCTCCGGCATGCTAGCTCAACTTCCACGATATAATATCAGAAATTAATAAATACAGAGACACAATGGAGAAAATATATTTGAATGCATTTTTAAATATATTCAACTGTACAAAGGGTGATCCTATTTATAGGATTGAGATATTTACACTACAATAAATTTATTATATACCTATGAATATTGTAAGTGACAGTCGTTAAAACTGTAGGTATAGATATTAGTGTCAGTCAAACCGTAGGTAAAGATAGATGGACCGTAGGTAAAACTTATTGACAGTCAAATACAACTGTAGGTAAATGTATATGGATCGTAGGTAAAACCTATATTGACAGTCATTTCTCGTTGTTATTCATCGCTCATAATGGACGGTTGGACCCGCCATAGGTGAATATAAATTTTATTTATACCTATGGATTTTAAACATATAGTGACAGATTTTGCCTGTCACTGAAAGATAAATTTATTGTAGTAACATCCCAAAATTTCTATAACTGACTTTTAACTGTTTGTGTGAATAACTTGACTGAGAACACAACCTGATTAATAATAATCGTAAGAATAGTTAATAATTGAAAATTCTGATTGAATTTCAATCATGACCTTAATGACCATAAAATATTGTTTTGAGCTTGCTATGTTATTTTGAGTTGGGATACACTCACTGATAACCTATAGTTATCAAAACACTAGTTGGGCGTGAATGGAACTCATAAAGAAGTCCAAGAGTAATTTGGTCTTTTCGTAAGGAATCGTAGATATTTTCTAAGAAGCCATCATGACAAATGACTACAAGACAAGGATAGAATTCTATTAGTTCCTAGAGGTAAAATGGTCTTTTCCATCATAAAAATAGCTTAGATATTTCTAAAAGCAATCATGACTATGGTGAGCCATGAGGGCAAGGGTGAAATTTCATTAGTTCTTAGGGACAAAAGAATAAAATCACCTAGGGACACAAATGGTATTTCACTAAAAGACTAAGGGCAAATAATCTTTTTACCATAAAATATATAGATATTTTTAGAAAAGTAATCATGACATGTAGAAGTAATCATGACTAGTGGTGAGTCATGGTGGTGACTAACCCACTGACTCATCAAACTCAGGTGACCTGCGTCTCTCGTCCGGTGTTCGGTTTTGTCTCTACGCGTCCGTTTTCGACTCCATCGATTTCCCGATTTAATATTTCGCCCGAATAAAATATCTTATTTCACTTATCGTGAAATAGTAACCAAAGTCGTCAAGAATCTGATATAAAACCTAACTATTTTGTTCACGAGTTGAAATTAGATTTTCTGATTAGTAAAATTTTACTATCAATGGAAAATACAGATCGGTTTTCGTCTAAATTTTCAACCTAAAATTTAACCATAACTCTCTACAGTAAAGTAGAGTGTGGACCATCATCCTTTTTGTCAATTCATGATAACTTTCACTTTGTCAACTTTCTTTCATGGAAAAAGCTAAACTACCTACACTTGGCTAATCTCTACAACTTTTATGGAAGCAGCACCTATGCACTTCCATTAGATCTTGGCCCTTCATTTCCTATCACACTTTAGCTTGATTTTGGGTGATAAACACCTAGGCCATTCGGCCTTTCCATGTAATAAACACTTATCCAACTTCATTTCACTTCTTCTAAAGATCAAAGCTTCTTTTCTTAAGTTTTTCCAAAAATCTTCTCTTCTCTCTCTACTCTTCCTATTCGGTTCTTTATCATAGAACATAAACCAAACTTCCTTTTTCAATTCTAAAATCATACTTCATCTTGTCTTGATCCTAGGATCAACTTTGGTGAAGGAAATTTCTTGTTTTGGTGAAGTGTGTTCTTGAGCACCAAGAACACCATCCAAAACCTTGAAGTTGTTCTTGATTAGTTGGTGAGTTTCTAAATCCTTTTTCTCTTCATTTCCTTGCTTATTACCTTGAGTAATCATCTTCTAGTTCTTCATTTTCATGAAAACAAGTTAAAGATCTCACTTTTTTCTCCTATAGGATTCGACCATCCTTTTCTTTAAGGAGCTTGGAGTTTCCTGTAACACCCCAATTTTTCAAGCTCTCTAGAGTTCATAAACAGTATTTATGATTCTGTATTTTATTGGAGGGTCTAGAGAGTGAAATAAAATAAACCGAGACCATAGTCAAGCTCTACGCTATCGTAGGAAGCTACAGTTAAATTTTGGGTCGAAAACTCAGATGAAGCCCGGTCTACGTTTTTCACTGAAAGTAGTATTTTACTACTATAAAGACCAAATTTTGACCCGTGAACGAGACAGTTAGTCTTATAATCACGTTTCCTACCTTTTGCTAAAATTGGTTTCATGCTTTAAAAATCAGAATAATAATAAACTGCTCAGGCGGAAACTCGAACCTGGAAACGAACGGAGCTATATATGGATTTAACGGGACCCGCTAACGGATAAACTCAGTGTCACATCAAGTCAAATCACATTGGGAAGTGTGCCGGAGTCATGATGGTTTTAGAAAATATCTGGATACGAAATGACCAAAATGCCCTAGGTCTTTTAAAGAAATGACCATTTGGTCCTATGGAAAAGACCATAATGCCCTTAATGAAAAAAATTGTGGACATTCTTGTCCTCCCTCCAACCAAGGCAGCCCCTCCACCATTTTTTCTCCTAACACCATTCCTCTTCAAGCTTTCTCTCCATTTTCAAGCTTGATCTCTAACCATTTTTGGTGAATCAAGTGAGGTTGCTTGCTCATTTTCATCATTCCATGAAGTAAGATCACTTCTTTGATCCCTAAACCTCATGAAAATTCTCTAAATTCATGTTTGAAAACCATGATTAAAGTAGATTTCAAGTTCTAGATCCAAACTTCAAAAATCTCTAGAAAATTGTAGAAAAATCCTTTTAATGTTAAACCAATTTCTATGAGCTAGTAGCATCATCCCCTTCCATAATCCAAGAGCTTGTAACCAAAAGATCCCTCTAGCTCATATGGATATGAGAGGCCGAATTTCACCCTTTTGGACCATTGGAGTTTTGATTCAATATTTGTGTCTAGGAAGCCTTGATCTAGTTCTATCACACTTAGATGGCCTTGAATCCAAAAGTGTGTGATCAAAAAACTTCCCTAGCCTATTTAATCATAGGATGGCCGACCCACCAATTTGGGGAAAATATGAAGTTTTGATTTAAGTTTCAAAATTGAGACTTGATTTGGTGTTAAGGTTACTTAAGGATCCTTACTCCAAGAGATAGGAATTTTTAGACATCCCTAACTAATTTCCTAGCTATATGGCCGAACCTAGGTCAAGGGATATAGGGAGAATTTGTGTTGTTAGTTATTAATGTTTGGATTGGTTGTGTATTTATAGTTGTTGTCGGGTAATCGGACGAGAAGCCGGGCAACTTTCGAATCGGTAGGGCGACTTTTAGCTAACCGGGAAGCTTTGAGAGGTAAGTTTGATAGCCTCATGGGATTTTTTTTGTTTTTGGATGATTGTAACTATGATGTGATATTGATGATTTTCCTAGTTGATGCATTATGTGGCATATATGCTTGATTGGTGCTTGAGTTTGAATGGATATATGTTGTGTATGAACTTGATTTGCTTGATGAAGTATATGCCTAAATGTTTGAAATATGAATTGTGGCATTGATGCCTTGGATGAGATGATATTGAATTGATAAGTTTCAGGAGTTAATTTTATTTCTCCGAAAGAGTAGGACCGTGTTGAAATTGTTTCCTTGACGAAACAAGGTGTGTTGTCACACAAGGGTGTGCGTTTTGTTGAGTTCTAATCAGGTTGAAGCCTGGTGAGAACTCACGTTTAGAGAAAGGTACGTGTATTCATGTTGACACATCGTTTGTGCTTTTGGGATTGTGTCAGACATTTGAACGAGGTGCCTGTTTGGGAAGATTTTCAGGATGAATTTTCTGAGGATATTCCGAGTTTGCATTGCAAAGGACGTTGAGTTTTCGATTGGTCTAGTTTCTAGATTCAGTCAGATCTCCATCGCTTGTGTAGAGTATTGCCTACAAAGTTGGCCGGGTTGGACTGCATGAAATGGCATTTCGTTTGGTTCTTGTTAAATTCGTCATCATCGGCAATGTTCTCGTTTACTCTCAGAGTCACGAGGAACATGAGGAAACTCTGCGTCAAGTGTTACGGACCCGATGCAAGAAGAGTTGTGATGAAGTTACTTAAGTACGAGTTTGACTCGGTGGTGGTAAAAATTCTTAGGGTATGCGATCCCGGACGTGCATTTGTACTCACACTCCAATGTATTAGACATTTGGGTGGACTGGTTAATAGTAGCCTTTGGCCTGGACATTTTCATGTCATTTCATCGAAAGATTTGTTACGACTATTTCCTGAGTTGTAACACAGACGGATTCTTGACACTGGCAGTTTCTAAATGAAACTTAGTCTAATCACTTTTACTTTTAGTAACTGTGAACCAGTCTGATTTTTTGACCAGACTGACCATCTTTTGATTCCTTGATCTATTGCATCGTTCTTATGAAAGAAGGGACTTTTAGAGTCAAGGTTGTAAACATGTATTAGCTATGCATTTTTACACTCACGAACCTACTGAAGAATCTTTGTACATACTGGATAGTCCTATATTCGTTTCCGAGTGGTAAAATCCTTCTATATATGTTCATATGAGAGTAAGACTAAGAAAATTTCCTCTGTTGAAAATTTTTTTTGTTGAAAGATTTCTTCCCTTAATCTTCAAGGACCACGTAGCGACTAAGTTCAACTAATTGCCCTCAACTCAAGTGGACGAGCAAGAAAACGTTTCGATCTTTGAAGGACTGGTTGGGAGTAAGTGTAGAAATCTAACTACGAACATCCTATCAGCAGGATAGACGAGAAGTGATGGGAGTTTTATTAAGGTATGGTGTGGTGGATAAGATGTGGAACCTGGGGATTAAAAGGATCCTGTCCAGTTTTGAGTAGCGAAATTCGAGGACGAAATTTTTTTTAGAGGGGTAGTAATGTAAAACCCCGATTTTTCAAGCTCTCTAGAGTTAATAAACAATATTTATGAGTCTATTTTTTTTTTTTTGGAGGGTCTAGAGAGTGAAATGAAATAAATCGAGACCATAGTCAAGCTCTATGCTATCGTAGGAAACTACAGTTAAATTTTGGGTCGAAAACTCAGACGGAGCCTGGTCAGCGTTTTTCACTGACAATAGTATTTTACTACTATAAAGACCTAATTTTGACCTGTGAATGAGACAATTAATCTTATAATCACGTTTCCTACCTTGTTGCTAAAATTGGTTTTGCCGCTTAAAAATCAGAATAATAATAAACTATTCGGGCAGAAACTCGAACCGGGAGACGAACAGAGCTGTATATGGATTTAACGGGACCCGCTAACGGATAAATTCAGTGCCACATCAAGTCAAATCACATTGGAAAGCGTGCCAGAGTCATGTTGGTTTTAGAAAATACCTGGAAGCGAAATGACAAAATGTCCTTGTCTTTTAAAGAAATGACCATTTGGTCATATGGAAAAGACCATAATGCGCTTAATGAAAAAAATTGTGGACATCCTTGTCCTCCCTTCATCTACCACGAAATAGACCAGCCAAGGCAGCCCATTCACCATTTTTTCTCCTAACGCCATTCCTCTTCAAGCTTTCTCTCCATTTTCAAGCTTGATCTCTAACCATTCTTGGTGAATCATGTGACACCCCCTTCTGGGACATCACATGGTAACCCATTACGGAAACTAAAACTTTTTGTTTTGAAAAACACTCACTCGAGTGGTTGTAGAAATCTGATACCCAAAAACAAAACAGAACAATCATATAAAACAAATTGCCATTCATCCTTTGTAATAATAACTCAACCTCGGCATAAGGCGTAAATCATTTTCCCAATCTTTTCATACGCCATACATACATCAAAAATCCTAAGAGCTGGTCTAATACAAGAACATCTAAAGATGGTAAAGTATACTACCTAGTATACTTCAAACCCTTGAGACTAAGCCTCGTTGTTGCCAGTCCACACATCCTTGTCGTCGACGTAAAGTGACTCCAGCTTCGGGGTCCCAAAGTGGCCCAAAGATCCACTGAAATGCATCTGTACATGTATCCAAGAACACAACAGGGTGTCCAACATGTACAGGCAAGGGTGAGATACCAATATATGGATTCAAACACGATAACTACATGCATTACAGATCAACAGCACATGGACATATACAATCATTACGTATAAAATTCTACTGGATAAACAAGTAGTATATCATAGGGTCTCATACCCGACAGCCATTGTTATTTTCAAAAGAGATGCATGACACTTCAATGCTCATCATCCAATTCTTTACTTAATCTCCGGACACCGTTGTGTAAACACTGAGCTGATCAGGCTCAAGGTACATTGGCCCTAGGCACAATGACCAGCACCTAAGTGCTTATTCGGCAGTACATGAACACCATGACATTACGCGATTACATGGAATTACATTCAGCGGTACTGAATAAACTGTAAATGGTCATACGATATTGTCCAACTCAAGGCACAATATTCGTCAGTTGTATGACACCATTGTCCATCAAGGCACAATGTTACACAATGACTTAAAGTCATCACAGGGTTCCCTGCCATCAAGGTCCCCCAATCCAGATGGCACGTCTGCCTAAAATCAAATGCATGAGAAAAATGTTTCAAGTCTTGTCACTTTTCTTTGTGTTTGTTCTTTCGTTGTCGTAGCTCAAAGCTCCCGACTATTCAACGTTTACATCGTTTTAAAACCTTTCACCGTTAACACGGGACGAAACGTCCGAGTGCTCAATCACGAATCCCTAGACCGATGCACCAGCCCAAGGTCCGTGATAATAGAAAACATCATTCACCTTTAATCACGTTTCCTCATAATAAGAGGAGGACAAATAGTCCATAGGACACGCAGTCCATAACACCGTTGCACGGCTTCTCGTGCTACTTTTACAGAACACTAGCATCCCGACGTCTCGTATGCTAGGTTCACGTTTTCATCGTTTATATATCGTTTTTCGTTCTGTGAAACACAAATCCAAAACGAAAACTCCGCAACTCATCCAAGTTGTCGGATTTTATACCGTTGGGAAAACTGGTTTTACAGAAAAACTTTTCTGTTTGAAAACGGTTTGAAAACCATCGAATTATGGTAAAACTTAACTTTTATCGAAAGTCTCTTTCCCAAAAAGAAATTTTTGAAAGGAAACAGCTGAGACCAGAACGTCATCCCAGAACAGCATTTCTGTTTTGTAAACGTTTTTCGTAAGTCTTTTCGAAAATAAAACATCGTTTAAAAACGTCCTCAGTTGAAAAACTTGACTTTTTTCTCTTAATGTTATTTTTTTCTCATAAAGATTAATTTACTCATAAAAACTAACTTTTCCCACTAACTTCATAAATTATTTTTGGATCCACTTTTTCTTCAGAAAAACAGCATTGTTGAAAATACCCAACGTCTACCCAAATAAATCTTTATTATTTAATACACAGCTTTTTAAAGCTTTTATCCCCATTAATTAATTGAGCACTGACCACTGTCAGGCTTCGCAATCAACAATCAACATCATAATATGTTTATAGCAGATAATATAGTTAAAACACATATTCAACTACTATAACACATATAAATCAACAATCATCAACAAATCAAATAATTGCCGAAAGTAAATAAATTAATCACCACACAATTTAATTACATATATACAGATCAAATATGATGACATGCAGTCATCGGGAGAATCCCTCAGGCATTTCCCCCGTTACCTCTTGAAGTTCCCGATAAGCACAAAGTTGTCCGATCGGTCCACGAACTCCCCCGATTCCTTGTCCAATTACTCGTCGGCAACTACACACAATCAATCAATCAATACAACAACTGTAAAACACAAAAATTCTCTCCTAATCCCCCCTCATAGCTTCGGCCATGGGTAAGAAAATATGGCTAGGGAGTTCCAAAAATTGTCATCTCTCGGAATCCATCCTTATTAGGTGTGGTAAGACTAGATCAAAGTCTATTACACCAAAACTTGAACCAAAACTCCCTCCACTCATCAATGGAGGTTTTGGCCCCTATTTTCCAATTGAGCTAGAGACCTCTTTTGGTTTCCAACTCTTGGATCATGGTAGACCATCATGAACTAGGATCAAAGAAATTGATTTGGTGTAAAAAAGATTTTTCTACAATTTCTTATGGATTTTTGAAGTTCTAAGTTCAAAACTAAACTATCATGAATCATGGAGATTAAAGAGAGATTAAGAGATGAAAATTGAGGATAATACCTCCTAGATGATATTCCTTGAAGAAAACTAGCTTGAATCACTCAAAAATCTCTAAGTTTCCAAGCTTTAACCATGGAGGAATGAAGAAAATAAGAGAGAAAGGAGAGAAAGTGAGAATGGGAGGAAGAGAGAAGAATGGCCGAATGGCCTTAGGGGTGAGAGAGTGAGTGAGATATTTTTACAAGGATGGCAAACTTGTAATTAGTTAGAAGGGTATTTTGATAATTTCTCGTCCAGATATTTTTCGGTATATTATATTTTATTCGGGACCACAGGAAATTGACACGTGTCCTCCATAGGGATTTGACACGTGGCATGGTGATGATGTCATGATGATGTCATCTTATCCATTAGCAGGTCCAAGAAAATCATGTATTCAGCTCCGTTGTCCACCCGATTTAGGGTCTACGTCCAAATAACATATAACGACTTCTTTGTTTTGAAAATTTTCAAAAGAACCAATATTGTTGGAAATAAAATATAAAACCTAACGGTTTCGTTCACGAGTCAAAATTAGGTCGTTTGAGCAGTAAAATCATACTGTCAGTGTAAAACGCAGACCGGACTCCGTCTGAGTTTTCGACCAAAATTTAACCATAGCTTCCTACGATAGCGTAGAACATGCCTATGGTCTCGGATTATTTTATTTCACTCTCTAATCCCTCCAATAAAATGCAAACGAATAAATACTGTTTAATTGAAACAGACAGCTCGAAAGCTTGAAAAATCGGGGTGTTACATTACTAACCCACTAAAAAAAAAATTTCGTCCTCGAAATTACGTAACTCAAAACTAGACATAATTCTCTTACATCCTTAGATTTCACATCATACCCCCCTTATGAATTTTCCCCTAGGTGACACTTGTAATCTGACAGCAATTTTATACTTATTCTTCGTTGAATTCACTTTACTCTCTCACACGTGAGAGGCATTATTAAACGTAATCATTTTTCTTTTTACACTAATCCATTTAGTAAGACTCTTTTCTAATCCATTTAGTAAGCCTCTTTTCTACATTTTTTTTTAACTCTCGCTATTGATACCAACATTTAAACCACGACACACATTCCTTTTATAATTCTTATGTTGGTTCCTATCCAAGATATCCAATCTTAAACTTAGCTTCCTTCGTAGCATGGTTTACTTCTCCAATTTACATTATGATCATGCCTCTTGAATTTAAAGAACTTGATTGCACCTCCTAATGCAACTACAACCAAACGTATTCGAATCAGCTAGAAGTCCTCAATACGATAAATCTTTAACTTTTCTAACCACATAGCTCCCATTGAAGACCTCTTCACTCAGTTTAAACAAAACTACTAAGGACACTTTCCTATAACTCTTCAAACTTTTACTATCAATCTGAACTACATATATTGATCAGCATCCTAAATTATCCGACGACTAGACTGCCTCGAACAATACTTGACTGACAATAATTGCCTCACTCACTGAGATTAAAGTTACAGATTCACATCGTATCAGTCGTAATCTATACCTCAATAAATTCCCGCCACTTCTAGTCTATCCTACTAAAACAATTCTCGTAGTTAGGTATCACACTTAATCCTAACCGACCTTCACAAGATCCATCATCTTTCTTGGTCGTCCACTTGAGTTGCGGGTAATCCGTTGAACTCAGTCACTACTCGGTCCTTGAAGGCTAAGGAAAGAAATTTTTCACGAAAGAAATTTCCAACAGAGGAAATATTCTTGGTCTCAATGACACAAGAAAGTATATAGAAGAGTTTAATTGTTCCTTCACAGCATGTAGGAACATCCAATATGTAAAAAGATTCTTTAGTAGGTTCCTGAGTGTAAAAATGCATAGCTAATACATGTTTACAACCATGACTCTAATAAAGCCCTCTTTTCCATAAGAACCTTCCAACAGATCAGGAAATCAAAAGATAAACAGTCTGGTCAAAAATCAAACTGGATCACATTTACCAAAGGTAAAAGTGATTAGACTAGTTTCCATCAAGAAACTTTCAATCAAGAAATGTGAAGATGTCCAAACAATCGGAGGTTGTCCAAAACTTGCACTTAACGAACTTCACGACAACTCCTCTCGTGCAAGATCCGTGACACTTGATGCAGAGCTTCCTCATATTCCTCGTAACTCTCAGAGTAAACGAAAATGTCGCCGAATGATAACGAATCGATGAAGAAACGGACGAAAATTCCACTCCACATAGTCTAATATGGTTTATCCAAAGCGATGGAGATTTGACTGAATCTAGGGGCTAGATCAATCGAAAACTCAGCATCCTTCGCAACACACACTTGGAATATTCTCAGGAAATTCTCCTAAAAATCTTCCCGACAAGCATCTCATTCCAAGATCTGACACAATCCCAAAAGAATAAATAACGCGTCAGCCTGAATATGCGTATTCCTTACTAAACGTGAGTTCTCACCAGGTCTCCACTTGATCAGAACTCAACCAAATACACATCTTAGTGTGTCAACACACATTGTTTCATCACGGAAACAATTTCAACACGGTCCTAAACTTTTGGAGAAACAAACTAACTCTTGAAACTTATCATCCGTCTTTTGCTTATCCATCAATGATCGGGAAAGTCATTCCTTACTACCAACCTTCGCAAAGACTTAACTTAAGGATCGATTACTTAAATCAACTTCCATTATCATGTCAAACGCTTAAACCAGTTCCCACCTCGTTACTACTCCTCTTAATCTCATCAACAAGCCCTCATGCACTTTAAATCTTACTAGACTCACTTGAGAATCCTATTATCTAAGCGAATATCCAAACATAATATCAAACTTAGTCCAAGTCCTCAAAATTCGAAAGCATCGAAACAAAGAGACAACATTATCCTCAGATAATGGTCGCAAACGAGTCTAACCTAATCCATCTTACGTTATATCAACGAGATAATATTCCTATCCATATAGGATTCATTGTAATTCTTTCCCCTAATAATACCAGTCCTAAGGTACTCATTCTATGGCCAAAATCCGTTCTTCCATTCTTATTCACTCAGTCTCTGATCATTCGTAACCCTCAGAAATTATCCCTTGGTATTATACGAATTCTTCCCCATCATCAGCATGGACCACAAATATACCCATGAGGTGTAACCTTTTATCTGTCCTAATGGAGACAAAAATCATGTCCATTAAATCCATAAACAGCGGAGGCTCCAATCACTTCTTAAAAATAACACCAGAAGAAACTTCACACTATTACCACCCTTCGAGGGACATCATTGCTGAAATATTATCAGGCTCCTAACTTTCCTCTTTTTCAACATTATAGGGTTGTCCATCCTTTCAAGCAAGGACTCTAATCAAAGGCATAAGCTAACTTAAAATATTATGATGAAACCTACATCGAATCATCATAACACAGTTATACAAATTTCCATTTTGTTCCAATCATCAAGCCTTAGTCCTTACTACACTTTCATTACTCCACCTGGATTCCTTTCCAGTCTCTCAACGCTCTTAGCAAACTTACCATTATCTTGCCATTCCATTGGTCGCTTACTAGCCACCTATGCATTTACTCCAAAACTTTTTGGTATTCGTCTACTTGCCCAAGCCACACCCGTTTCCTTGGCAACTTTCCCAACAATCGAACTTCCTTCACATATAAGGGAGTCTTCCCTTACTTGCTAGCTAAGAGTCTACCATCCTCGACTCATAACGTAAAGGTCATATTCAAGCCTATTCACTAGAACTGGCTAAGGAACTGCCTCAAAGCCTACCTTACTTAGTAATTCAGATAACTCTTTTATAAGAGACTCAACGTATCTGGATCATCGGATCCGACCAATCCAATCTGTTCCACAAGGAACAAGTCATAGCAGAGTATTCTTACTCTGACTGACCTTTACCAAAACAAAATACAGAGTAAACACAGCAAAAACATCATGAATCCATAACCTAGATCCCAAAAGACATCGACCAGCTCTGATACCACTAATGTGACACCCCCTTCTGGGACATCACATGATAACCCATTACGGAAACTAAAACTTTTTGTTTTGAAAAACACTCACTCGAGTGGTTGTAGAAATTTGATACCCAAAAACAAAACAGAACAATCATATAAAACAAATTGCCATTCATCCTTTGTAATAATAACTCAACCTCGGCAGAAGGCGTAAATCATTTTCCCAATCTTTTCATACGCCATACATACATCAAAAATCCTAAGAGCTGGTTTAATACAAGAACATCTAAAGATGGTAAAGTATACTACCTAGTATACTTCAAACCCTTGAGACTAAGCCTCGTTGTTGCCAGTCCACACATCCTTGCCGTCGACGTAAAGTGACTCCAGCTTCGGGGTCCCAAAGTGGCCCAGAGATCCACTGAAATGCATCTGTACATGTATCCAAGAACACAACAGGGTGTCCAACATGTACAGGCAAGGGTGAGATACCAATATATGGATTCAAACACGATAACTACATGCATTACAGATCAACAGCACATGGACATATACAATCATTACGTATAAAATTCTACTGGATAAACAAGTAGTATATCATAGGGTCTCATACCCGACAGCCATTGTTATTTTCAAAAGAGATGCATGACACTTCAATGCTCATCAGCTAATTCTTTACTTAATCTCCGGACACCGTTGTGTAAAAACTGAGCTGATCAGGCTCAAGGTACATTGGCCCTAGGCACAATGACCAGCACCTAAGTGCTTATTCGGCAGTACATGAACACCATGACATTACGCGATTACATGGAATTACATTCAGCGGTACTGAATAAACTGTAAATGGTCATACGATATTGTCGAACTCAAGGCACAATATTCGTCATTTGTATGACACCATTGTCCATCAAGGCACAATGTTACACAATGACTTAAAGTCATCACAGGGTTCCCTGCCATCAAGGTCCCCCAATCCAGATGGCACGTCTGCCTAAAAACAAATGCATGAGAAAAATGTTTCATGTCTTGTCACTTTTCTTTGTGTTTGTTCTTTCGTTGTCGTAGCTCAAAGCTCCCGACTATTCAACGTTTACATCGTTTTAAAACCTTTCACCGTTAACACGGGACGAAACGTCCGAGTGCTCAATCACGAATCCCTAGACCGATGCACCAGCCCAAGGTCCGTGGTAATAGAAAACATCATTCACCTTTAATCACGTTTCCTCATAATAAGAGGAGGACAAATAGTCCATAGGACACGCAGTCCATAACACCGTTGCACGGCTTCTCGTGCTACTTTTACAGAACACTAGCATCCCGACGTCTCGTATGCTAGGTTCACATTTTCATCGTTTATACATCGTTTTTCGTTCTGTGAAACACAAATCCAAAACGAAAACTCCGCAACTCATCCAAGTTGTCGGATTTTACACCGTTGGGAAAACTGGTTTTACAGAAAAACTTTTCTGTTTGAAAACGGTTTGAAAACCATCGAATTGTGGTAAAACTTAACTTTTATCGAAAGTCTCTTTCCCAAAAAGAAATTTTTGAAAGGAAACAGCTGAGACCAGAACGTCATCCCAGAACAGCATTTCTGTTTTGTAAACGTTTTTCGTAAGTCTTTTCGAAAATAAAACATCGTTTAAAAACGTCCTCAGTTGAAAAACTTGACTTTTTTCTCTTAATGTTATTTTTTTCTCATAAAGATTAATTTACTCATAAAAACTAACTTTTCCCACTAACTTCATAAATTATTTTTGGATCCACTTTTTCTTCAGAAAAACAGCATTGTTGAAAATACCCAACGTCTACCCAAATAAATCTTTATTATTTAATACACATCTTTTTAAAGCTTTTATCTCCATTAATTAATTGAGCACTGACCACTGTCAGGCTTCGCAATCAACAATCAACATCATAATATGTTTATAGCAGATAATACAGTTAAAACACATATTCAACTACTATAACACATATAAATCAACAATCATCAACAAATCAAATAATTGCCGAAAGTAAATAAATTAATCACCACACAATTTAATTACATATATATAGATCAAATATGATGACATGCAGTCATCGGGAGAATCCCTCAGGCATTTCCCCCGTTACCTCTTGAAGTTCCCGATAAGCACAAAGTTGTCCGATCGGTCCACGAACTCCCCCGATTCCTTGTCCAATTACTCGTCGGCAACTACACACAATCAATCAATCAATACAACAACTGTGAAACACAAAAATTCTCTCCTAATCCCCCCTCCTAGCTTCGGCCATGGGTAAGAAAATATGGCTAGGGAGTTCCAAAAATTGTCATCTCTCGGATTCCATCCTTATTAGGTGTGGTAAGACTAGATCAAAGTCTATTACACCAAAACTTGAACCAAAACTCCCTCCACTCATCAATGGAGGTTTTGGCCCCTATTTTCCAATTGAGCTAGAGACCTCTTTTGGTTTCCAACTCTTGGATCATGGTAGACCATCATGAACTAGGATCAAAGAAATTGATTTGGTGTAAAAAAGATTTTTCTACAATTTCTTATGGATTTTTGAAGTTCTAAGTTCAAAACTAAACTATCATGAATCATGGAGATTAAAGAGAGATTAAGAGATGAAAATTGAGGATAATACCTCCTAGATGATATTCCTTGAAGAAAACTAGCTTGAATCACTCAAAAATCTCTAAGTTTCCAAGCTTTAACCATGGAGGAATGAAGAAAATAAGAGAGAAAGGAGAGAAAGTGAGAATGGGAGGAAGAGAGAAGAATGGCCGAATGGCCTTAGGGGTGAGAGAGTGAGTGAGATATTTTTACAAGGATGGCAAACTTGTAATTAGTTAGAAGGGTATTTTGGTAATTTCTCGTCCAGATATTTTCCGGTATATTATATTTTATTCGGGACCACAGGAAATTGACACGTGTCCTCCATAGGGATTTGACACGTGGCATGGTGATGATGTCATGATGATGTCATCTTATCCATTAGCAGGTCCAAGAAAATCATGTATTCAGCTCCGTTGTCCACCCGATTTAGGGTCTACGTCCAAATAACATATAACGACTTCTTTGTTTTGAAAATTTTCAAAAGAACCAATATTGTTGGAAATAAAATATAAAACCTAACGGTTTCGTTCACGAGTCAAAATTAGGTCGTTTGAGCAGTAAAATCATACTGTCAGTGTAAAACGCAGACCGGACTCCGTCTGAGTTTTCGACCAAAATTTAACCATAGCTTCCTACGATAGCGTAGATCATGCCTATGGTCTCGGATTATTTTATTTCACTCTCTAATCCCTCCAATAAAATGCAAACGAATAAATACTGTTTAATTGAAACAGACAGCTCGAAAGCTTGAAAAATCGGGGTGTTACAAATCAAGTGAGGTTTCTTGGTCATTTTCATCACTCCATGAGGTAAGATCACTTCTTTGATCCTTAAACCTCATGAATATTCTCTAAATTCATGTTTGAAAACCATGATTCAAGTAGATTTCAAGTTCTAGATCCAAACTTCAAAAATCTCCAGAAAATTGTAGAAAAATCCTTTTAATGTCAAACCAATTTCTATGAGCTAGTAGCATCATCCCCTTCCATAATCCAAGAGCTTGTAACCAAAATATCCCTATAGCTCATATTGGTATAAGAGGCCGAATCTCACCCTTTTGTACCATTGGAGTTTTGATTCAGTATTTGTGTATAGGAAGCCTTGATCTAGTTCTATCAAACTTAGATGTTCTTGAATCCAAAAGTGTGTGATCAAAAAACTTCCCCAGCCTTTTTAATCATAGAATGGCCGTATCCAATTTGTGGAAAATATGAAATTTTGATTCAAGTTTCAAAATTGAGACTTGATTTGGTGTTAAGGTTAGAGAGAATTTGTGTTGTTAGTTATTGATGTTTGGATTGGTTGGGTATTTATAGTTGTTGTCGGGTAATCAGACGAGAAGCCGGGCGACTTTCGGATCGGTCGGGCGACTTTCCACTAACGAGAAGTTTCGAGAGGTAAGGGGAGATTAACTCCAATAAGTTGGATAGCCTCATGGGATTTTTTTTTTTTTTGGATGATTGTAACTATGGTGTAATATTGATGATTTTCCTAGTTGATGCATTATGTGGCATATATGCTTGATTGGTGCTTGAGTTTGAATGGATATATGTTGTGTATGAACTTGATTTGCTTGATGAAGTATAAGCCTGGATGTTTGAAATATGAATTGTGGCATTGATACCTTGGATGAGATGATGTTGAATTAAGGTTTGATGTGTGTGTGTGTGTATATATATATATATATATATATATATATATATATATATATATATATGTATATATATATTGGACTGGTTAAGAACATAGCACTAGCTATAGCTCAATAACGAAGATTAAGCTACTTAAAAGTCTTAATCAATGATTTGGAAATGTTTTGATTTGAGAAATGAAAAGCTTTAAAGCTAAATGTTATAATGGCCAATTTTACTAAAAAGCCACTAAGTTAAGAACCCAAGATGATTTTCGAAGAAGACTTAAGAAACTGAGAGTTATTGAGGAAAATAGTGAAAAGTTGCTTTATCATTATTTTCTAAACATGTTGTACGAAGAAAGAGAAAATTGAAAAGTATTTAGTTTGTCAAGAAAGAATCTTCTGAAAGTATTTGACTTTCCAAAACGAAAAAGTCTCTTCATGAAAGTTTGTTCTGATAGCAATCTTTAGAAAAATGTTTTAAAACGAGGGAACCTTTAAAAAAGGCTTTTAAAGCCAAAATCCTTTGAAAAACGTATCTTTAGAGCTTGAACCTTTGAGAATGATTTGTAAAGAAAAGTTTTTGTGGAAAATAAGTTTTAGAGCGAAAACGCGCTTTGATTTATACCAAAGAGAACCTGAGTTTTGTTTTTGAGCTTTGAACTATGAAAATGAATTTGATGAAACTGGTGATTTCCCATTCACGCATGTGAAGCATATGAACCTAGTGACCGAGACATCGGGATAGAGTTCTGTGACATGAACGGACTTTGTATCCTCTATGCGAGTCTAGTGTCCGCGTCGTCGACCTAGTACATTGTGTATTGAGCACTCGGACTACGCGTCCTGTGTTTTGACACAGAACGGACTTAGTGTCCTATATGCGATTCTAGTGTCCATGACGTCGGCCTAGTACTTCGTGAATTAAGAACTTGGACTACATGTCCTAAAATTTGAATTGAACGGGCTATATGTCCTTTAAAATGAGTCATGAGCTGTTCCTTGACAGAAAAAGAAAGAATGAACGAAAAGAAAGAATAAAAAACCTCCTGCATACTTGCATGACTCAGCCTACGTGCCATTGAATCGAGCTACAATCCAAGTGGTTGAAAATATGAGCCAGTTGAGACCACTAGGTTTATAGGGGCATTCTGTGTTCGAAACTCCAAAAGTGGCCAGAGGCATCGCGACCCCGTGGCATGGTAAATCGGCTGCCCAACACGGATGAACACGATCAGAGACTGGAATATTCATGATATGGTTGTGGCGTGGTACCCCGGAACAATTGAGTTCGAACCTAAATTGGGAGGTCGACTCATGAGAACAATTGTGTTATGGGAGTATTCGCAGCCTATCGCTCGAGGAAGGGAAGTTAGGAATCTTCGGAGTACATGAATTAGAGAGTTGAATTGAAGTCTCATGCATTCTTTTGACTTATCTTGATGAATGAGTGTGATATTTTGAAAGTGAAATTATCCCATTATAATATTATGTTCATTATTGATACTCTATCGCATAACTGTGTTGATGTACTATTTCTATGCTGCTTTGCTTGTGTGGCTATTACGATAAACTTGTGAACGAGTATCTCACCCTTGCCTGTACATGTTGGACACCCTGTTGTGTTTTTTGAACACATGTACAGATATTTTCCAACGGTCCTATGGGTCATTGCAGGACCCTGTAGCTGAGTTCCTTGGTGTTGACGACGAAGATGGGTGGACTGTTGATGACGAGGCCCAGTATCATTGGGGCGATGCATGCTAGGTAGTATGCTTTATCTTTCTTAGAGTTTTATTAGACAAGCTCTTAGGATTTTTGACGTTTAAGTCAGGTCTTTTGACTATGACACAGTATGATATGTATTAAGAGATTGAAGTTATGTATGCCTTATGGCGAAGTTGAATGAGTTTTATAGATGATGAGTTTGAATTTGTTTTTCAGCTGTTATTAAAATTTTTATATTGGTATCAGATTTTCGCAACTAGTCTAATGAGTATTTTCAAAAAGGTTTTAATTAACCGAAAAAGAAAACTTTGGGTATGAAGTGTGACATCGAGAGGGGGTGTTACAATAGTGGTATCAGAGCTGGTCGATGTCTTTTGGGATCTAGGTTATGGATTCATGATGTTTTTGCTGTGTTTACTCTGTGTTTTGTTTTGATAGAGGATAATAAGAGTAAGAACAGTTTGTGCTGACTTGTTTCTTTCGGAATACAACCAATTGGATTGGTTGGTTTCGATGATTAAGATGCATTAAGACTTTTATAAAAAAAAGTTATCCGAGTTATTAAGAGGTGAAATCTAAGGTAAGCTTTGAGATTGGTCCTTAGTCAGTTCTAGCAAATAGGCTTGAACATGACCTTTATTTTATGAGTCAAGGATGTTAGACTCTTAGTTATCAAGTGAGTGAAGACTCCTTGGTATGTGAAGGAAGTTTGAATGTTGGGAAGTTTGCCGAAGGAACAATCGTGCATTAGGCAAGCAGAAGAATACCAAAAGGTTTTCGGAGTAGATACACAGGTAGCTAGTAAGCGACCAAAGGAATGGCAAGATAACGATATGTACTCTAATATAGTTGAGAGACTGGAACGGAATTTCGGTAAAGCAATAAAAGTGTGGTATCATGTAAAGTTTCTTCTGATAGTACCTTAAGAAATGATTGGAGCCTCGACTGTTTGTGGTTTTGATGAATAGGACTTTTTTCGCCGTTAGGATAGATGAAAGGCTACACCTTATGGGTAGACTGTAATCCATGTTGATGATGGTGAAGAATTCGTATAATACCTAAGTATAACTTTTCGAAGTTGCGAATGATCAGAGACTGAGTGAACCAGAATTGAAATGTGTACTTTGGCTATAGAACGAATGTCCATAAGACTGGTATCGGTAGAGGAAAGAAATACAATGGATCTTATATGTTAAGACAGTGACCAGTAGAGATGAGTAAGACATATGAGTTTAGACTCGGTCGCAACGACCACTATCTGAGGATATGGTGGACTCCTTGTTTTGATACTTTCAAATTCGAGGACTTGGACTAAGTTTGATATTAAGTTTGGATTTTCACTTAGATATTGGAACTCTTAGATAACGGAATAAGAACTAGTTTGATATTAAGTTTGGATTTTCACTTAGATAACGGAATAAGAACTAGTTTAAGTGTTTGACTTAATCATGGAAGTAAGTCTTTCGTGAAGGATTGGTAGTTGAGAATGACGGACTAGCAGGTCAGTGAAAGAGGGAATGACTTTCCCGATAGTCGATGGAAGAGCAAAAGACAGATGATAAGTTTTTAGAGTTTATTTATTTCTCCGAAAAAGTAGGACCGTGTTGAAATTGTTTCCTTGACGAAACAAGGTGTGTTGTCACACAAGGGTGTGCATTTTGTTGAGTTCTAATCAGGTTGAAGCCTGTTGAGAACTCATGTTTAGAGAAAGGTACGTGTATTCATATTGACATGTCGTTTGTCCTTTTGGGATTGTGTCAGACATTTGAACGAGGTGCCTGTTTGGGAAGATTTTCAGGATGAATTTTTCGAGGATATTCCGAGTTTGCATTGCAAAGGACGTTGAGTTTTCGATTGGTCTAGTTTCTAGATTCAGTCAGATCTCCATCGCTTGTGTAGAGTATTGCCTACAAAGTTGGCTGGGTTGGACTGCATGAAATGGCATTTCGTTTGGTTCTTGTTAAATTCGTCATCATCGGCAATGTTCTCGTTTACTCTCAGAGTCACGAGGAACATGAGGAAACTCTGCGTCAAGTGTTATGGACCCGATGCAAGAAGAGTTGTGATGAAGTTACTTAAGTACGAGTTTGACTCGGTGGTGGTAAAAATTCTTAGGATATGCAATCCCGGACGTGCATTTGTACTCACACTCCAATGTATTATACATTTGGGTGGACTGGTTAATAGTAACCTTTGGCCTGGACATTTTCATGTCATTTCATCGAAAGATTTGTTACGACTATTTCTTGACTTGTAACACAGACGAATTCTCGACACTATCAGTTTCTTGATGAAACTTAGTCTAATCACTTTTACTTTTGGTAACTGTGACCCCATCTAATTTTTTGACCAAACTGCCCATGTTTTGATTCCCTGATCTATTGGAAGGTTCTTATGAAAGAAGGGACTTTATTAGAGTCATGGTTGTAAACATATATTTGCTATGCATTTTTAGACTCATGAACCTGCTGAAGAATCTTTTTACATACTGGATAGTCCTATATTCGTTTCCGAGTGGTAAAATCCTTCTATATATGTTCCTATGAGAGTAAGACCAAGAAAATTTCTTCTGTTGAAAATTTCTTTTGTTGAAAGATTTCTTTCCTTAATCTTGAAGGACCGCGACTAAGTTCAACTGACTGCCCTCAACTCAAGTGGACGAGCAAGAAAACGTTTCAATCTTTGAAGGACTGGTTGGCTGTCAGCAAGATAGACGAGAAGTGATGGGAGTTTTATTAAGGTATGGTGTGGTGGAGAAAATGTGGAACCTGGTGATTAAGAGGATCCTGTCTAGTTTTGAGTCGCGAAATTTCGAGGACGAAATTTTTTTTAGAGGGGTAGTAATGTAACACCCTGATTTTTCAAGCTCTCTAGAGTTAATAAACAGTATTCATAAGTCTGTATTTTATTGGAGGGTCTAGAGAGTGAAATAAAATGAACCGAGACCATAGTCGAGCTCTATGCTATCGTAGGAAGATACAGTTAAATTTTGGGTCGAAAACTCAGACGGAGTACGATCTGCATTTTTCATTGACTGTAGTATTTCACTACTATAAAGGCCTAATTTTGACCCGTGAACGAGACAGTTAGTCTTATAATCACGTTTCCTACCTTTTTTTTGCTAAAATTGGTTTCGAGCCTTAAAAATCAAAATAATAATAAACTATTCGGGCGGAAACTCGAAGCGGAAGATGAACAGAGCTGTATATTGATTTAACGGGACCCGTTAACGGGTAAACTTAGTGTCACATCAAGTCAAATCACATTGGGAAGCGTGCCGGAGTCATGATGGGTTTAGAAAATATCTGGACGCGAAATAAATAAAATGTCCTTGGTCTGTTAAAGAAATGACCATTTGGTCCTATGGAACAGACCATAATGCCCTTAATGAAAAAATTGTGGACATCCTTGTCCTACCTTCATCTCCCACGAAATAGACCAGCCAAGGCAGCCCCTCCACCATTTTTTCTCCTAACATCATTCCTCGTCAAGCTTTCTCTCCATTTTCAAGCTTGACCTCTAACCATTTTTGGTGAATCAAGTGAGTTTTCTTGCTCATTTTTATCACTCAATGAGGTAAGATCTCTTCTTTGATCCTTAAACCTCATGAATCTTCTCTAAATTCATGTTTGAAAACCATTATTCAAGTAGATTTCATGTTCTAGATCCAAACTTCAAAAATCTCCAGAAAATTGTAGAAAAATCCTTTTAACGTCAAACCAATTTCTATGAGCTAGTAGCATTAGCCCCTTCCATAATCCAAGAGCTTGTAACGAAAAGAGCCCTCTAGCTCATATGGTTATGAGAGGCCGAATCTCACCCTTTTGGACCATTGGAGTTTTGATTCAATATTTGTGTATAGGAAGCCTTGATCTAGTTCTATCACACTTAGATGGTCTTGAATCCAAAAGTGTGTGATCAAAAAACTTCCCTAGCCTATTTAATCATAGGATGGCCGAACCACCAATTTGGGGAAAATATGAAGTTTTGATTCAAGTTTCAACATTGATACTTGATTTGGTGTTAAGGTTACTTAAGAATCCTTACTCCAAGATATAGGAATTTTTAAACATCCATAGCTAATTTCCTAGCTATATGGCCGAACCTAGGTGTCACGACCGTCCCGTTCGAGCGCCGTAAAAAAAAAATAGAGGAGTCGCCACCAATTTTACTTTTGGGAAAATATTGGAAAAACTATTAACTAAAGAAAATTGGTCTTTTAAGAAGAAAAAAAAGAGTTTGGAAGTCAATTTCAAGTGGAGAAGGTATTAGCACCCTACATCACCCGTTCTAAGAACGGTACCTCAAGTTAATTGTTCAAATTCTTTAATAACTTTGAAAATATTAATTTTACCCGTTTTAAAAATAAAAAATAAAATAATCACACAAATTATGAAAAATTAATTTTGGCTTGACAGAATGATTGATTCTGCTCCTACGTATTCCCTGGTGCGATGAAAAATTCAAAGCTACGTAGTTCTTTAAAATTTGTTTGTTTGGTTGATTTTAATTACTTTTATATTTTTATTTTGAAATAATCTTTAATTGGGAAATTTCAGGAACACCAAGTTGTCACAACTTCAGTGTCCTAAAATCACAGGTTAACAAGATGTCACATCTCAGTTAACCTATTTTATTTAAGTGACTTTAATTTAGTGTTTTATTTTTATTATTATTTTTTAAGAAAAAGTTTAGTATCACCAAGTTATCACAACTCAGATGTTCTAACCAAGAGTTAGCAAGATGTTACATCTTAATTTATCCTTTTATTTAAAAATTAATTTAGTATTATTATTATTATTATTTTTTAGCTCAGGGTCGCCAAGTTGTCACAACTCAGATGCCATAAAACCAAAGATTAACAAGATGTCATATCTTAGTTTACTCTTTTATTATAATATTCAATTTATTAATGTTAAGAAGGTATTTAATTTAATAAAACATATTCTAGTTAAATTGATTTATTATTGTAAATGAAAGTTTGTATTTGGGAAATAAGCGTATATGATCAAATAATAATATTAACAAAAATGAATAAACACTTTTATTTTGAAAATTTTTCCTTATCGAATAAACACTCTTATTTTAACAAATCATTTTCGTGTATGTATATTATTTTTTAAAAGGAGACAATTTTATAATCCAATACAATCAATAGCTCAAGCTATAATAAAAAATCATTCGACCCAATACCCTAGCAGCCCAAATCCATTAAACACAAAATAAAAACATGAACAAAATTAAATTAAATGAAAATAAATAAAAAAAAATGAAAAACAGCAAGTTAAAATTAAAAGAAATGGAAGCAGAGGTCTCTGCTTCTGCAGCACTCACGTGATGCAGCGCAGACCAGGGGAGACGAGGCGGCGAGATGGGCGGCGAACTGGGTTGCATCCGGCGGTTCGTGCAGCGACAGCGACGGCGCGGCAGGGGCGCGCGCTGGGAGGCAAAAGACGTGATGATGGATGCTCTGGACTGGGTGGCTGAGAAATGCATTCACGGGACCGGAAGGGAGACGATGACGGCGGCGGGTGCAGGGAGCAGGGAGGCAGTTGCGGTGTTGCTCTTCTATGGCGAACTACGAGCTGGGAGAGAACGCTCTAATGGCAGTGGCGGTGGCGGTTCGCGAAGGAAGAGACTGCACGCCGTTGAGGAACGACGGCGGCGCTGTTGGGTTCTGGTGCGGCGACGGCGAGCAGATTCACGGTGGCTTCAAGGTGGGGGGTCACAAAGTGAAGGTGGGGATCGATGAGTGACAAAATTTTGGTGTTTTTCATGCCATTGATGCTGAATGAGAGCAATCCCTTTTTATTTTATCATTCAAATCTTTCTAATTATGGACTCAATTAAATCGATTTTTATATCAGAGATCAATTTGATTGGAATTCTATCATTAGTGAATTTATGGAGTTAATTTCAGACCTTACTTTCAAATAAAAGAAGAAAAAAAATCATTTATCTTATTATGATCAAATCAAATTGATGAGAATCAATTAATTAGTTTTTTTTATTTTTGAAAACTCATCATTTTTGGGCAAATATTTATTTTTAGTATTTTCATATTAATTTTATTAATTAATTAAACCAGTCCGGACAAAATTGGGTGTTCACAGCTGTCCCTCTTTACTTGTTTTTTACTTGATTATAGGCATAACCGTAGTTTGCATATTATCTTTGTAAGCAACGAGTAAAGACAAGAACTCCAATTTTGTCTGAAAACATTGGGTGCGGGGACCCTCAAAGGCGATGCGATGGGTACAAGAACCCGTAAACTTAAGCAATGGGTACTAGGATCCGAAACTTAAGAGATGATGGGTACGGGGACCCTGAAAATGCAATGGGTGTGGGGACCCTGAAAAGGCGATGGGTGCGAGGACCTGGCAATGCGATGGGTACGGGAACCCGAAACTTAAATATGATGGGTACGAGGACCCTGAAAATGCAATGGGTGCGAGGACCTGGCAATGCCACGGGTACGGGGACTCGAAACTTAAAGATGATGGGTACGGGGACCCTGAAAATGCAATGTGTACGGGGACCCGAAACTTAAAGATGATGGGTACAGGGACCTGAAAATGCAATCGGTACAGGGACCCGAAACTTAATGATGATGGGTACAGGGACCTGAAAATGCAATCGGTACAGGGACCCGAAACTTAATGATGATGGGTATAGGGACCCTGAAAATGCAATGGGTACGGGGAACCTGAAAAGGCGATAGGTGCAAGGACCCGGCAATGCGATGGGTATGGGCACCCGAAACTTGAAGATGATGGGTACGATGACCCTGAAAATACAATGGGTGCAGGGACCCGGCAATACGATGGGTACGGGGACCCAAAACTTAAAGATGATGGGTACGGGGACCCGGAAAATGCAATGGGTATGGGGACTGTAACACCCCGATTTTCGAGTTTTCCTAATTAATCAGTATTTATAAACTTATATTTTATTCAAGGTCTTAGGAATGGAAATAAAATATTCCGAGACCATAGTCATGCTCAGCGATATCGTAGGAAGCTACGATTAAGTTTTGAATCGAAAACTCAAACGGAGTCCGGTCTGCGTTTTTACACTGACAGTATGATTTTACTGCTCAGAAGACCTCAGATGGACCCGTGAACGAGACAGTAAGTCTTAGAATTCGATTCTCTACGTTTTGGTTAAATTTCGCAAAAATTTCAAAAAAAAAATATTTCCTGACCTCCGTTCGAGCGAAATCTTCAATCGGGTGGAGAACGGAGCCGCGTATGGACTTATCAGGACCCGACAACGGATAATATTGATATCACATCATGTCAACTCACTTGGGAGAGCATGCCAGAGTCGTCATGACGATCGGGAATTTCGGGACGCGAAATTACCAAAATACCCCTAACTTAAGCCTTTTCACCTTTTACCATTTTACCCTTTGAACCAAATGACCTTTTTACCCTTAATGAACCTTTTAGAAGGCTGACCAGCCCTTTCACAGCCCCTTTATCACGCAGCCAGCCCCTCTTGAAGAGCCAAGAACACTTCATCTTCTTCCTCCATGAAAACCTCCATTGAATCCTTGAGAAAACCTTGAAAGCTTGTTGAAATCACTTGATTTCTTGACCAATCTTCATCCATTTTAAGGTAAGATCACTTCTATGGTCTCATATCTTCTTGAATCTCTTTCAATATCAAGATCAAACCTCCATTTTCATGAAACTCATTCTTAGATCCAAAACTTTGAAAATCCATAGGAAATTGTAGGAAAATCCTTTGGAGGTGAAACCAAGTTCTTTGAACTCACCTCATCACCCTCTATCTAAACCCAAGAGCTCATGATCCAAGTCTCATCCTAGCCCTAAAACCCCAAAGTGGCCGAAACCTAAGAGTGATGATGAATAGTGTTTTTCATCAAATTTTTGATTTCTAACTCTTGATTCCATCCTTAGCTTTCCTAGTGTCCTTGAATCCAAGTGATGGAAAACCAAATCAATTCCTAGCCTAGATTGCCCTTTATGGCCGAGAGCTTCATGGGGAAAATCCATGAGTTATGTTTCACATTTTTGAGTCATAGGACTTGAAATGGTGTTAGCTAAGTTCATGAACCAACCATCCAAAAATTTGGAACCAAATGAGATCCCTAACCGTTTTTACCTTTCATGGCCGAACCCTATACCTTTTAGGGGAAGGAAAACTTGTGTTCTTATGTTATAGATTGATGTTGATTTGTTGTTTGAATTGAATTGTGTTTGATTGTTTTAGGCGACGCGAACGGAACCGGAGCCGGAGCCGAGAACCGATCGAGTTTGCATTGAACTTCTTTTGTGAGGTAAAGGGAGGTAGTCATTTAAGTTTGAGTAGCTTCATAGTGCATGTTTGATATATGTGTCATGATGTCTTGATTGATGATTTAGAGGTGAGTTTGAATGATGTATATGTATACTTATATCCTGGATTGATTGGATGTTAAGTGTTGTGCATAATTGCTACTCGATATAACTGTGGCATGGATGCCTTGAGTGATATCATTGTGATATTAGATTGTTGATATATATCTATACATATATTTATATCCTGGATGAGCATAGGACTGGCTATGTCTCGATAATTGTTAAAAGACTCGAAATCCTAAATCTATGTTTTGAAAACCGTGTTTGAAATTAAAAAGTGATTTTTGGGAAAACGTGTTGCTTTTTCAAGAAAAGTTGTCTTTCTTGTTGAAAAGTATTTTCTTTTGAAAAGTAAAAAGTGGTTTTGTGAAAAGTCGTGCAAATCGTGTTTTATTTCGGAAAAGCGTTTTAAAAAGACGTGAAACCTTAGAAAGCAGTTTTTGTTTTCAAGAAAGGTGTTTTTCACGGAAAAATGTTCTCTTGATCAAAAAGGATGTTTTGTTTCAAGAAAACCAAAGTATGTTTTGTTTTCCAAAGTGTTTTGAGAAAATGAAACCAAAAGAAAAATGATGAACCTTTGAGACGAACCCGAACCTAGTGGCCGAGACGTCGGGGCTAGTGTTTTGTGGATTGAGCACTCGGACTTCGTGTCCTGTGTTTTTGATTTGAGTGGGCTTAATGCCTTTTTGAAACGAGTCGTGGACTTTATGTCTCGACATTTGAAAGAATGAACGCAAAGAAAACAGAAAACCTTCTGTGAACATACATGAACCGGCAGACGTGCCATTTGAAACCGAGCTACAACTCTAGTAGTTGAGAATAAAATCAGTCAAGACCACTAGGTCTATAGGGGCATTCTGTGTTCGAGATCCCACAAGTGGCTGGTGGCGTAGCAACCCCGTGCCGTGGTAAATCGGCTGCCAAACACGAATAAACTCGATCAGAGACTGGCGTATTCAGGATACGGTTATGACGTGGTACCCTGGAACAACTGGAGTTCGGACCTAAATAGAGAGGCCGACTCATGAGAACAATTGTATTACGGGTGTTACTACGGCCTATCGCTCGATGTTGGGAAGTTAGAATCTCCGGAGTACATGAATTAGAAAGATGATATTGAAGTCTCATGCATTATTATAACTGATGATAATGTTTGGGATGTTGTACTGTATTATATAAATAACTGTTCATATAACTGTATTCATCTGTGGATGTTTATACTGCTGTTTGTCGCTTGTGCGGCTATCGTGATAACTTTATATGAGTATCTCACCTTTGCCTGTACATGTTGGACACCTTGTTGTGTTTTTGGAACACATGTACAGATGTTGATCATAGGTCCCCGAGGAGACGTGAGGACCCGGACGATGGAAATTTCTGAAGGAGCCGACGTTGGGTTGTACCCCAATGGCTACTTTTAGCCGACCAGCTTAGGAGTCTTTTGTTTTGAATAGTCTTACATTATATTACTGCATACATGTTGAATTATTTCTAAGTCTGTAATATTTTATACATTAGACCAGATTTTACGTTATGCTTATGTTTTTATGAACAGTGAATATCAATGTGTGATGTGAAAATTATTTCTTCGTCTTGAGTTGTTTGCCTATGCATGCAGAAAATTTTTTTTGAACCGCGTTTTCGAACATAGTTACTTAATTAAAGTATTTTCCGAAAGCAACCAGCGTTTTATTTTCTTGATTTATTCCGCATTAGAGTCCGTGTACGTAGCACCCGCGAGGGGGGTGTTACAGGGACCCTGCAATGCGATGGGTACGTTGACCCAAAACTTAAAGATGATGGGTATGGGGACCCTGAAAATGCAATGGGTGCGGGGAACCGGCAATGCGATGGGTACGGGGACCTGAAACTTAAAGATGTTGGGTACGGGGATCCTGAAAATGCAATGGGTGCGGGGACCCGGCAATGCAATGGGTACGGGGACCCTAAAATTAAAGATGATGGGTACAGGGACCCTGGAAATTTAGTAAGGTGTTTGAGGCTATATGTCAACTAAAGCTATTAGAAACACAGATTATGGGCCTTGTGCCCATTAAAACTAAACGAAGCTTATTAAGCCCTGTGTTTACTAAAGCTAACAAAGATGCAGCTTATGGGCCTTGTGCCCAACAAAGCTGGAAAAAAAAAATGAACCTTAAGAAGCCTTATGCCTGCTAGAGCTTAAAAAGATGTAGCTTATGGGCCTTGCGCCCGTTAAAGCTTACCAAAATGAATCATAAGAGGCCTTGTGCCTGCTAAAGCTTAATAAGATGTAGCTTATGGGCCATGTGCCCGTTAAAGCTTACCAAAATGAAGCTTAAGAGGCCTTGTGCCTGCTAAAGCTTAATAAAGATGTAGCTTATGGGCCTTGTGCCCATTAAAGCTAAACAAAACAAAGCGATGGCTCGTGGGGCCCTATGCCCGCTAAAGGTGGAGAATGTGATGCAATGATGTTGATTTTTTATGCATGAGATAATGCATGATGCAAGGGATGCCTTCATTAATTGATGAAAACCCTGATATATATTTTTTGAACCATTATATTCTTAGGTCTGTGGCAGCCAAATTTGAGGATGAACTAGAATGGGTCCATTGGTTTGATCTAGAATTCGCTTGCTTGATTGATTCTTTGCTTCTTGCTAGAGATATGCTTCTTTCATGATGATTATGGATGAAATTTCCCTTGATCAAGAGACCACTATGCTCCTGTGATCTAAGATGTTTTTGATAATGGGGTGGACTTCACATTTCTTCAAGGATAATCCTTAAGATGATCATTGCTAATCTCGCATGCAGATGATCTCAGACACCGTCTTAATCAGCTTCCAAGAATATCACTTGCCCTAGTCTTCATTTATTGGGAGCATTCCATGTTTAAATTGCCCCAATTTGTCCGCCTGAGTTGACCCTAGCTTTTGCGTAGGCCTCTCTTTTCGAGTTTTCAACCTACTGGGACGCTCTAACTTTTGCCTAGGTCATTTTTTTTTTTTAGATTTCGACCTAGCGAGCCATTTTCTTTACTTTTTTATTTTTCTTTCTTTATCTCTTTTTATTTTTTTATTTTTGTGTTCCTTTTTCTGGGAATGCTCTCAAGCATAATTTTCATTGTATTTGAATTTACATGAAGTGCTAGATCTTTTCCACCCTTATTTATGAGGATAGATACTCCTCCTAAGAAACTTTCATGGTCCCTTCATAGCTTGAAGCCTATTTCGTTGAAGATCCTTTTGAATCGACAAATTTCATTGAAGTGCAGACTCTTCTTGAAATTATCAAGGGCACACCTTTTCTATATGCTTTTATCGGTCATTTCTGGTGAAGTTGGCCACCACTAAGCGCAACTAATCTTTTCCATATAATGAGGTTTAGTTGGTCATGCCATCCCCGGATCCTTTCAGCTTTCTTTGTAAATGCTTGACCATACCCGTGTAGTCCAAGGGGATCTTTTTGCTGAACACATTTCGCTCAAACTTCTTTGTTTGGATGGCTATTGTGGAAACTTGTGACATTTTCCTGAAACATCCCCATCTCTTTTGTAGTCTTGCTTGAATTGCCAATCGAGGATGCAATTTCCTCCTTATACTCAAAATTCAGAAGTCTTCTAACCAGAGTTGTTCATCAAGGATTTACCATCAGATGGTCAAATTGTATTGTTGAACCCATGTTTGCCTTACCTAAAGCATCACGTAATAAATATGCATGGATTCAAAAGCATGACAAGAATAAACTTTACTGACAGAACAACTTCCTGCTTACTATTGGAAATTTGACAATTCAAATTGCATTTACGAAGGACGGGAACAAAGTAAGACTCACAAGAAGTGATATGGGGTTAAAGGGATGTTGCCCCAGCTTGGATGCATTCGATCTAGGAAAAATTTGCCTTATTGTAAGGCACTTGGAAACAAGATTAGCTTGATATATGCCACTTGAGAACGAATTGCCCTAGAGTAGGACCTTTGAGAATTGAGTTGCCCCGGCGTATGACCTTTGGGCCTGGAGTCGTCCCAGTGTAGGACCTCTGAGCACGGAGTTGTCCCAAAGTAGAGCACCTTATAATGACACTTAGAATGAAATTGCCCCAGTGTAGGACATCTGAGAATGAAGAGGTGCCTCAATACAGAACCTTTGAAAGCAAAGTTTTGCCATATCATGCAGATCTTGCCATAACTTTTGCTTAGACTAACCATGCGGGTTTTCAGCCTAACAAACTTTCTTTATTTGTTATTTTTCTTTTTTTTAGGAGCAATTAATTAAAAAAAATCAGAAGAGCACAAATTTTTTGTTTGAAGATTAAAGTTGATAAATAACGACAATCATTATCGACAATCAAACAAATCTTTTGTTTGAAGATTAAAGTTGATAAATAACGACAATCATTATCGATCAAAATGGACTTTTTAAGGCTTGTAGCATGGCCAAGATTAAGAGTCATGAAAGGAAGGATAAAAGGCTCAAATGATTGGTCCAGGGTTGAATAGGACCAAGGATCTACACCATTTACTTATACTCGATCAAATTATCTCTGCACTTTCAAGAGCACTTGATTCTCGCTTACTTTCTCTTTTTTTTCCTTCCCTTTTCCCTTTTCTTCTTCATCATCACTATTTCTGCTTCCTTTTCATTTTCTTCTTTTTTCCCTTTTTCTTCATTTTTTTTTTGCATTATTTTCTGCACAATCGTCATTCCTTTTATTCTCGCCCTTTGTTTAGGGGCGATCCTTGTCTAAGGTTCTTAGAAGAAAATTTTCAAGCTCAAAAGGGGTCACAAGAGATAATGATGATATTTTGAAAGATACAAAAAGATGGCCAAACTTCATTTCAAACATGATTGCCTATTTTTAAAAAAACTTATTTCAGAGACAAAAAGATGGTCTACACCAAGTGATTATTTATTTGCTCCTTTTTTTTTTTTTTCTGCTTTTTGGCTTTTTTTTTTGTTTTTTTTTTGCAAAGAGCATCTGCACATTTAGGTATCGTAAATGTCTCACGAAGAATTTCCAAGGAAGTGAGCCACATGGAGCAATCCAAGGAAGGTGTTCAGAGAAAAAAAAGGAAGGTGGGACGAGAGTACCATGATGGAGTAATATGATGTAGATGGAGATGTAAAAGAATATATGAGACAAGCTATGCATACAAATCCATTAAATTAACGCTTCAAGAAAGTGAGCATAGTTCAATAATCAAAGGATCGAATAGGTTCTGGGCTCAATACAAGCTAACCATCACTTATGGTAAACCACTGATTAACCAACATGAACCGGTTACTCTAAAATTTCCAGAGCAGGAGGACTGCAAAGTACTGCCCTTATCATAGCCCACTTGTAGTATAAACTCGACTGCTTCAGGCTGATAAGTGATAATCATGGACTTGCACATCACATCTCCATGGCATCGAGTTGTGACCCGTATTTCTTTTGACCGCTTGAACGAGTCTTGTGTTCCACCTCATAATTTATAGTTTGAAGTGCAATGCACGGTATGTATGAAATGATTTTATGTGTTTTTTTCAAAAAAAAAAAAAAAAGAAATGCATGAGATGAATGATTCTTATTGCATGAGATTCATGATCTTTTTTTTTTTTTTTTTTTACCAAGAAATATCAATGCATGACAAGTATGGAAATATGAGTTTTTTCTTATGAAAAAAAAATATGAGATGAATTTTTTATTTTGACCCAAAAATTTATTAATGCATGAGATGTATGGAAGAGATGATTTTTTTTTTTTATTCCATAAATGTCAATGCATGGTATGAATTTTTGCAGAAAATGAAAAGGGACAAACCTTTCCTTTGAAAAAAAAAGTGGGTCCTTTTTTTATTACAAAATTGAATGCAAAAACATGAAGGAGATATGTAAAGAAGAAACATGCTCCTTTGTGACCTACATGGGTTTATTGGATGATTTCTACCTTGATGGCGTATAAGCCTTCTAATTCGTGAAACCTCTCTCAGGTGGCTCTAAAAGAATGCTAATAAATGGTCTCTAGAGCGAAGTACCCATTTCAGAATGTTGACACAAATAGGATGTACATCCAAAATGTGGGCATCCATGAAAGAGTCACACTCTAGATGAGATTCTCGCGATAACCAACCAGGAAGTACATCCAAAATGGCTACCACTAACAATCTCGCACCTATCATAAGCTTCACTCAGATCCGGGCATAGGGCCCCACTCGAAGGTGTGTGCAAAAGTGTAAGTCTAGTGTGTGTGAATGGAGCTTACAAACATGAAGTCCAAAACAACTCAAGTTCACATTCAAAGGAGAGCACGCGAAAACAAACAAGAGGGTTGTCTATCATATGGTTACAAGAATACATCCAAAGACAAGTTTATAAAAAATAAATAAATAAAAATAACAAACAAATGGGTAAAATAAATAAATAAAAATTTATTAAAAAATGCACAACTAACTATGACAGGCCTGAGTCTCTAATGTCCCCAATGGAGTCGCCAGCTGTCGCGACCGTCCCATCCGGGCGCTGTGAAAAAAAATAGAGGAGTCGCCACCAATTTTACTTTTGGGAAAAATATTGGAAAACCCATTAACTAAAGAAAATTGGTCTTTTAAGAAAAAAAGAGTTCGGAAGTCGGTTACGGGTAGAGAAGGTATTAGCACCCTACTTCGCCCGTTCTAAGAATGGTACCTCAAGTTAATTATGCAAATTCTTTAATAACTTTGAAAATATTAATTTTACCCATTTTAAAAATAAAAAATAAAATAATCACACAAATTATAAAAATTTAATTTTGGCTTGACAGAATGATTAATTCTGCTCCTACGTATTCCCTGGTGCGATGGGAAATTCAAAGCTACGCAGTTCTTTAAAATTTGTTTGTTTGGTTGATTTTAATTACTTTTATGTTTTTATTTTGAAATAATCTTTGATTGGGAAATTTCAAGAACACCAAGTTTTCACAACTCAGGTGTCCTAAAATCACAGGTTAACAAGATGTCACATGTAACACCCCAATTTTCGCTGCTTTCTGAGTCACAATGGCAAAGTTGTAATTCCATGGACTTTCCTTTATAAAATATCAAGGTATTTTGGAAAAGTCATCATGACTACTTTAGAAAAGTAATCATGACATGGATGACTCATGATGGTGAGTCATGGTGGAGTAATCATGACTAGTGATGGGTCATGGTGATGACTCACGTACTGACTAATCACACTCAGGAACCACGTCTCTCGTCCGGTGTTTGATTTTCTCTCTATGTATCCACTTTTTGGATACGACACAGATATTGTTTTACTCGACATTACTAGTAGAGAATTATGGTTAAGGTTTGGGTTGAAGACTCAGACGAAACCCGGTCTGCGTACGAGATCACCTGAACCGGTAACGGATAAGCCTCACGTCGCTTTCATGCCACCTCACCTACCTTATCCATAAGCAATCATGACTATAGTGACTCACGTAGGTGAGTCACCATAGTAATGATGGTAAGGGGTGAGTCACCTATGTGACTCACCATAGTAACGATTATGGTGTTGAAATTACAATTTTGCCCTTAAAGGAAATAACCTATTTGCCCTTAAGTAATTTTTATACAATCCTTACCCTTACTTCACATATATTCCACGCCATCCATATATATATATATATATATATATATTTACTTTCTCATATTTCTTTCTCCTTCACTTTATTTTTAAGTTCAAGTGTTGAAGTTTCTAGTACAACTTTTGGTGAAATTCCAATTTTGGTCTTAAAAGAAATGACCATTCTAACCTTCAGGTTAGTATATAAGGAACCTTATCCCTCTTTTCTATTTTCTTTCACGCCTCACTCTCTCTCTTTTTCACTTCATAGTTCTTTCTTTTTCCACTTTGTTCTCCACTCGAAGACTTGAAGCTTCTCCTTCATTTTCTCTCCATTTCTTCAAGGATTCTTCAAGAACTTTGTGAAGCAAAGTTGCTTAACTTGATCTTCTTCATCATCTAAGAGGTATAGGATCTCTCTAACCCATTTTTATATGAGATAGCCGAATTCTCCATTTAGGAGAAATCATGTGGTTTTGTTCCAATTTTTGTTAAAGAAGTGTTGATTTGATTCTATCACACTCAGAAGTCTTTGAATCCCAAAAGATTGTAATCAAAAACCTTTCTATCCTATTTTAATGAAGGGGGGCCGAAACCTATATGTTGGAGATCTTGAGTTTTGTTTCAAATTCTTGAAAAACATGACTTACACTAGCTTTATCTATACTTACGGATCATTGATCCAAGAGTTCGTGACATTTTAACACTCCTATCCTATTTGACTACTAAAGGACCGAAACTAGTTCATAAGAATTAGAGAGTTGTGTTTGATTATACTAATTGTGATTATGATTTATTATGAAGGATGAGATCGTGTTCAAGAGTCCTAAAGCGTGTATGGTTACCGGTTGGAGGTACGGGGCTGCGACCGTGAAAAGTGGTCGTGAGTTCGTGGTAGTTGCTACATTGCTCTAAAGTGGGGGAAAGAATCATACTCGTCGGGGAGGCAAGAGTAAAGTAGAATGCATTAATATGCGTAGGGGAACCCTAAACCCTACTAGAAGTTGAGCCCTGACAAAGTACCTAAACTCTCGATATAGGTAACTTTGGGCTATCACCATTAAGAATACACCCTAGGTTAGAAGATGATAACATGATGAATCATGTGCTATCTTGATTGAGGTTGTGTGCTTAATATGTGAATATGTCTTCCATGATGTGTTTGTGAATATATGTTTTCTCATGATTGTGATGAGGTATGTTATTGTCTTAATGGGTGTTAGTCTGATAATATGCTCATTTGCCACGATGATAACATGTTGTGAAAAGCATGATAATGCTTATGTGATTGTTGGTATGCTTAGAGCTAAGCTATGATCATTGTGAATTGGGTTATGCGTGAGATAAATCATTTGATGGTAATAAGCCACTGCACTCAACCTGTTGAAATGCTAGAGGACTATTGATAGTCGTGATCATCCTGCTTGGTAAGGGACGCGGAATCCTGCTTGGTAGGGGATACGTGTGTTGATAGAAGACAATTGATAGTCGTGAGCATCCTGCTTGGTAGGGGATGCGGTATCCTTCTTGGTAGGGGATACGTGTGTTGATAGAAGACTATTGATAGTCGTGAGCATCCTGCTTGGTAGGGGATGCAGTATCCTGCTTGGTAGGGGATACGTGTATTGATTGATGAGGTTGAGTTGCTAAGTGATTGATCAGAATGAGTCGTGAGGATTCATGCTAGTTGCATTGTGTTGTGATGTCACAGCCGCGTAGATCTGGGATTACGCGATGTCAAACCGGAACTACAGTTAGATGCTTGGTAGGTTTATTGTGAGCTTCTAAGATCTCCGATGCGCCTTCCGACACCGGGATAGCTATTCCTATCGGGAAAGGGGAATAGTGTCACCTTGCTTGGTAGGGGGTGAGCATCCAACTTGGTAAAGGATGTAATGTACCTGTGAGTGTAACGGTCACCTTCCGACACCGGGACAACTATTCCTATCGGGAATGGGGAATAGTGTCACCCTGCTTGGTAGGGGAACCCTAAACCCTACTAGAGGTTGAGCCCTGACAAAGTACCTAAACTCTTGGTATAGGTATTTTTGGGCTATCACCATTAAGAATACACCCTAGGTTAGAAGAAGATAACATGATGAATGATGTGCTGTCTTGATTGAGGTTGTGTGCTTAATATGTGAATATGTCTTCCATGATGTGTTTGTGAATATATGTTTTCTCATGATTGTGATGAGGTATGTTATTGCCTTAATGGGTGTTATTATGATAATATGCTCATTTGCCATGATGATAACATGTTGTGAAAAGCGTGATAATGCTTATATGAATGTTAGTATGCTTAGAGCTAAGCTATGATCACTGTGATTTGGCTGATGCATGAGATAAATTAATTGATGGTAATAAGCCACTGCACTCAACCTGGTGAAATGCTAGAGGACTATTGATAGTTGTGATCATCCTGCTTAGTAAGGGATGCGGTATCCTGCTTGGTAGGGGATACATATGTTGATAGAAGACTATTGATAGTCGTGAGCATCCTGCTTGGTAAGGGATGCAGTATCCTGCTTGGTAGGGGATACGTGTGTTGATAGAAGACTATTGATAGTCGTGAGCATACTGCTTGGTACGGGATGCGGTATCCTGCTTGGTAGGGGATACATGTGTTGATAGAAGACTATTGATAGTCGTGAGCATCCTGCTTGGTAGGGGGTGAGCATCCTGCCTGGTAGGGGATGTAATGTACCCGTGAGTGTAATGGTCGCCTTTCGACACCGGGACAGCTATTCCTATCGGGAATGGGGAATAGTGTCACCCTGCTTGGTAGGGGGTGAGCATCCTGCTTGGTAGGGGATGCAATGTACTCGTGCGTGTAACGGAACTTGCAGCTCGGATGACGTTTGACTTTCATCCTGCTTGGTAGGGGATACGTTGTGAAGTAACGCCCTGGTTTTCGAGTTTTCTAATTCTTCAGTATTTTAATGTCTTTATTTTATTCGAGGTCTTAGGAATAGAAATAAAATATTCCGAGACCATAGTCATGCTCGACGATATCGTAGGAAGCTACGATTAAGTTTTGAGTCGAAAACTCAAACGGAGTCCGGTCTGCGTTTGTACCTTGATAGTATGATTTTACTGTTCAGAAGACCTCAGATAGACCCGTGAACGAGACAGTAAGTCTTAGAATTCGAGTATTTACGTTTTGGTTAACTTTCACAAAAATTTCAGAAAAATCACTTTCTTTATTTCAAGATCAATCTTCATTTTAATGAAAAGAAATTCTTAGATCCAAAACTTTGAAAATCCATAGGAAATTGCAAAAAAATTCCAATTGAGGAAAGACCAAGTTCTTTGAACTCACATCACCATTCTCTACCTAAACCCAAGAGCTTATGATTCAAATCCCATCATAGCCCAAAATCCCTTTTTGGCTGAACCCTATTTGATGATGATGAATAGTGTTTTCATCAATTTTTGATTTCTAACACTTGATTTCATCCTTAGCTTTCCTAATGCCTTTGAATCCATGAAATGGGAAACCAAGATCAATTCCTAACCTTTTTAACCTAGGGTGGCCGAAATCCTCTTTGTTAGAATAGTTGAGATTAGCTTTGATTATTGTTTAATGTTTGATTGTTGTGTTGTTGTAGTTGTTGACGATTATCAGGAGGTTCACAAACCGATCAACCGACTTTGATCCGGGAATCTGCTCATCAACAGGTATGGGGGGATGAACCTCATCACACCAAGATGGTGGTAGTGAAGATGGTTGTTTAAGTTTATGTGTGGGTGAAACCCTTTAGTTTGGGTTCAATTTTATGTGTTAAGTTTTGTTAAGTTCTCTTGGAGAACAAGATTGGCATGTGAGTTTTTGCTTTGGTATGTTGTAGTGTGCTTTACCATATGTTGATGATGATATGATTGAATGAAAATCATTTCCATTTATATTGAAAAACCTACTTTGATCACTAGATCATGTATGGACTTTTATGCTTGATTATGAGACCATGATGTGTGATCGACTTGGATGTTTGATTATGATGTAGTAATGTGTATTTTGGTTTATCAAAATTGTGTGAGCTTTTAAGCTACATTTGCTTTGTTGGTGAAGCAAAGTCTCCATTTTTCATTGGAGTAGGCTTGTGGCCTTAGTAAGAGGAAAATATAAGAACATGTGTTGTTCTTGTTTTGGCAAGCTTTTGATGCAACAAAACATGATTTCATAACCTATGTTTTCAAAGAGAAACAAAAGTGATTTTGACACAAAGATCAAATGAAGTTTTAACCTTTAAAGTGTGTCACCAAAGTGGGAAAATGTCTTTTCTTTAGCCATAGGTCTTTTAATGAAACTAAGTGTTTCAAAAGGAGAATTAATGAAGGAGTTAGGGAAAATAAAAAACAGGGCACTCGCCCAGCGAACCCCGTCTCGCCCCGCAAGACAGAGGGAAGATAAGGCATTCGCCAGGCTAACCTTGCCTCGCCTCGCGAGACAGTGGGCTAGCCCGAGCAGCAAAGATGCAGCTCCTGGGGCTCGCGTTGCGAAATCGTTCTCGCCTCGTGAACCGCCTAAATAGTGAAGATGCAGCTTCTTTGCCTCGCGTCGCGATACAATCCCTGCCTCGCGAAACAGAAAGACTGTCTAAGCAGTAAAGATAACTTTTCAGCCTCGCGTCGCGATATATACCTTCGCCTCGCGAGCAATGGTTTGTTTATAAAGAGTGTTTTTTTTAACTAAAACTGTTAAGTTTTACGCATTAAAAACCTAAGTTAAGTTATTGACTTAGAGTTTGAAGACAAGGGATAATTAGGTATAATATATGGTGAAACAAGACGATATACTATACCATTGATGACTTAGTACATCAATGACTTCATAAGACATAAACATAAACATGAAACGTTTTGGGTTTTGAAACAGTAGTTCGATGACGGACCGGTGATTCGGACCCCGATCAGTCGTTCAATTGTTTTAGTCTTGTGATGACTCGATCTCGGAGGGATCACGAGATTTATTCTGTGGATAAAGGTTTTGTTTTTCAAAGACACATATAGTTCCTAAGGAAGAGAACCTTAGTAGACTTCGAGGTTTATCCGGAGGATAGAGATTGCTTAATCGAATCTGCTTTGTGTAAGCATTGGCATTTCATTTGCATAGTTGTAAGGCCTTGAGCCTAGGAGTTAAGCTTACACCTTGATGCGGGTGCAAATCTTACGGTGATGATCTTCAATGGTCTTTTTGGAGGTATCAGGGTTGGAAGGGCTTACATGTGACCAGTTGGTTGCTTTTCTGTGTCGTGCGAATCCGTCACTGATATCCTCTACTAGATGCCGTACTTTTCATGTTTGGTCAAGAGTGTTACTATAAAGCCAGATACGTGCACGTTACGAATGTTGTATCATCTTGCTCATGGCTGGCAGAAACCGGAACATGTCCTCCCATTCACTCTCTCCGAATGTTTTGTTAGCTCCATGGAGTAGGGGTCAGAGTAGTACCCAGTGGCATTGGCATTGAGTCATATACATTGCACTGCATTGCAGGGCTATTGATGTTTACATTTACTGTTATACATTGCTGTATTGTTTAAGACTGCCTTATATTATGCTGTCACCTCTTTAACATGATTTATATTGAGAACCTTAGTAAGCATGTTGGGTACGCTGTTACCAGGTGAGTCGTCCCGTTTTTATTACTACTGTTTTGTTGTGTTGATGAACGGGAATCTCACCCATATATGTATGTTTTCTGCCGGTACTTGTTGTTGCTGCTTGAACAGATGGATGTGATGATGGTCCAGTCCAGTAGTTTCCTTGAGTCCGGAGGCAGACTATTTTTGTGGTTTAGTTTTGTTGTCGGTCAGACTATGTCAGTTCTTGTAGTACCTTTTGGGAGCTACGACTCCTAGTACTTATTGTATTTCCTATGTCTGTATATAGTATTATTTCTATTTCTATTTTTGTTCCGTGTTTATTATACAGCATGTTCTAGAAATGCAAGGCGAACCTAAGTTCGTTTATTAGTATTATTTACCTTTACTAATCCCATTATATCTTGTAAAAAAAAAATCGTATTTTCCTTATTAATAAATATTTTCGGCCTTATAAACGTTCGGGAATGTGACACTTGGGAAAGGGTGTTGCATTATTTGGTATCAGCGCCGGCCGAGTCTTTTTAGGGTTTGTAGGTTATGGTCTGTCTTGTTTGTGTTGTGTTCTCTGTGTGTTTCTCTGTTGTTTGCTTTAGTTTTGTTTTAGTTTCTTGAGTTTGACAGTTCTAGTTTTGAAGGTAGCAATGGATGCTCAAAACCTGACTGCTGCTGTGAATGGCATACGAGAAATGGCTACTGCTATGGTTCAACGTAACGAACTAGCTGCTGGAGGTAGAGGACTGGACGAATTTCTTCGTCGGAATCCACCTCAATTCAAGGGCGAATTCAATCCTGAGTTAGCTGAACGCTGGATCCAGACGCTAGATAAAATCTTTGGAGCGATGAGATGTATTGAGAATGACAAGGTTGTTTATGAGACCTATATGCTGGTGGAGGATGTTGAATACTGGTGGGAAGGAGCCCGTCAGATGCTGGGCACAATCAACAAGCTGTGGATTGGAATGCTTTTAAGGGAAAATTCTCGGAGAAGTATTTTCCCGCGAGTGCAAGACACGAGAAAGAGATGGAGTTCCTCCAACTGAGACAAGGGGGAATGACCATAGCTGAATACGGTGCCAAATTCGGAAGTCTGGCAAAGTTTTCAAATTATTTTCTGGACAACCCAAGAGAGGAGTGGAAGTGTAGAAAATTTGAAGGAGGTCTGAGGATCGACTTGAAGAAAGCTGTAGTTCCATTGGAAATTTTTGTTTTTCCAAGACTAATGGAGAAGTGTCGTCTGATCGAGAGTTTGGATCCCAAGGACAAGCGGGTACAGAGTTCTTGACTGAGCAAGTTTCAGAGAGGAAACGGTGGTCGAGACAACAAATCCCGATGGAAGCCCTATGCAAAGCAACAAGATCGACAACAACGTTCTGTTGGAGGAAGCAGTGGGAGTTTCAGTCAGTCTGGAAACGCCCCAACCAAGTGCATGAAGTGTGGAAAGAGTAACCACATCACCAGAGACTGTTCGATCAAAGGGATTATCTGCTTCAAGTGTGGGAAGCCGGGACATATTTCACGGGAATGTATGCAACCAAAAGTGGAACATTCTGTCAACAATGTCCAAGCTGCAAGGCCTAAGGCGAAAGGCAAAGTCTACACTATGGGAGGCGCTGAAGCTTCTCAAAATGAAGACTTGATCCAAGATCAGTGTGTCATGGGAGATAAAACCTTAACTGTACTATTTGATTCAGGTGCAACGCATTCCTTTATTTCCTATGACCGTGAATCTGTTGAGATTACCTGTGTCTTCTTTACCTTTTGATTTGGTAATTTCTACGCCTACTGCAAAGCCTGTTATAACTGCTAAAGTTTGTTTGAACTATTCTATTTTTGTTAAAGATAGAACATTTTTGATTGATTTGATCTGTTTGCCTCTTACGCAAATGGATGTAATCTTAGGAATGGATTGGTTATCTTCTAATCATATCTTGTTAGCCTGTGCAAATAAAACCTTAGTTTTCCCTAGTTGTGAGAATTCTGGATTTTTGACTGCCAACCAAGTAAACGCTTCTTTTAGAGAAGGAGCTCAAGGATACATGTTACTATCTTCCTTGGAGGTCAAGAGCGAGCTAGTCTTAGAGCGTGTACCTGTCGTGAACGAGTTTCCGGAAGTCTTTCCTAAAGACGTACTAGTTTTGCCGCCAGTTCGGGACATTGAGTTTGCGATCGATCTTGTGCCAGGAACAGGACCAGTGTTTATGACACCGTATCGTATGGCACCTGCTAAGTTGGAAACTTTGAAGGAACAGTTGGTAGACTTATTGGGGAAACAGTTCGTTAGACCCAGTGTGTCGCCGTGGGGAGCACCTGTGCTGTTGGTGAAAAAGAAAGATGGAACATCTCGCCTATACGTGGATTATCGCCAATTGAATAAGGTTACTATTAAGAACTAGTATCCACTTCCGAGGATAGATGACTTGATAGATCAATTGAGGGGAGCGGCAGTTTTCTCCAAGATTGATTTGCGATCGGGTTATCACTAGATTCGTGTGAAGGCAGAGGATGTATCGAAGACAGCGTTTCGGACACGCTATGGGCACTACGAGTATCTTGTGATGCCGTTTGGTGTGACGAATGCTCCAGCTATATTCATGGATTATATGAATAGGATCTTTCGTCCATACCTAGATAAGTTTGTCATTGTCTTCATAGACGACATACTCATCTATTCGCAAGACCAGGAAGAACACGCTGAACATCTTAATGTGATTCTTCAGGCTCTGAAAGAGAAATAGCTGTATGCAAAACTATCTAAGTGTGAGTTTTGGCTCGACGAAGTGCAGTTGTTGGGTCATGTAATTTCAAAGGGAGGAATTGTTGTAGATCCGTCGAAAGTTGAAGCAGTTCTTGAGTGGGAAAGACCAACCACAGTGACTGAGATACGCAGTTTTGTGGGTTTGGCTGGGTATTACCGGAGGTTCATCGAGGGATTTTCTAAGATTGTAGGACCTCTTACCCAATTGACGAGGAAGGACAAAGCGTTTGAATGGACTGAAGCCTATGAGCATAGATTTCAAGAGCTGAAGAAGAGGCTGACTACATCGCCAGTGTTGATATTGCCATATCCAAGCAAACCTTTTGAAGTGTACTGTGACGCTTCATACCAAGGATTAGGTTGTGTTCTGATGCAGAATCGGAAGGTGGTAGCATATGTCTCGAGACAGTTGAAAGTGCACGAGAAGAATTACCCAACTCATGATCTGGAGTTAGCAGCGGTAGTCTTTGCGTTGAAGATTTGGAGGCACTACTTATATGGTTCGACGTTCAATGTTTTCAGCAATCATAAGAGCTTGAAGTATCTGTTTGATCAGAAAGAGCTCAATATGTGACAAAGACGGTGGCTGGAATTTTTGAAGGACTATGATTTCCAGTTACAGTATCATCAGGGAAAAGCTAATGTGGTAGCGGATGCGCTGAGTAGAAAAGTGTTACATGTGTCTGCCATGATGGTTAAGGAACACGAGCTGTTGGAACAGTTCAGAGATATGCATCTGTCCGTGGTTAGTGTGCCAGGAAGACTATGTGTGGGTATGGTTATAGTATCTTGTGATCGGATGGACCAGATTCGGGAAAAACAAGTATACGACCAGTATCTGGAGAAAGAGCGAAGGAATCTAAAGAAAGGGATGACATCCGAATACAAGGAAGGAGTAGATGGGATCCTAAGACAAGGAGAACGGGTTTGTGTGCCGAACAACCCAGAGATACGAAGGTTCATTCTAGACGAAGCTCATAGAAGCAAGTTGAGTATGCATCCAGGGTCAACCAAGATGTACCAAGACTCGAAGCGATTGTTTTGGTGGCAAGGCATGAAAAGAGATGTAGCTGATTATGTGGCATCTTGCTTAGTGTGTCAGAAAGCAAAGGTTGAACATCAGAGGCCAGCTGGAATGTTACTTCTGTTAGATATCCCAGAGTGGAAATGGGACGGCATAGTGATGGATTTTGTGATGTGTTTGCCAAGGGCACCTAAAGGACACGATTCCATTTGGGTTATAATTGATAGGCTTACGAAATCGGCTCATTTTCTACCGATTAATCTCAAGTATTCTATGGAAAAGCTTACTCAGATTTATATCAGTGAGATTGTGAGACTGGATGGAGTACCTTCAAGTATCATATCGGACAGAGATCTGCATTTTACTTCGCGATTTTGGCAAAGTTTGCATGAAGCTTTAGGAACGAGGTTGTGATTAAGTTCGGCTTACCATCCTCAAGCTGATGGACAATCAGAAAGGACGATTCGGTCTTTAGAAGACTTGTTGAGGGCGTGTGTGTTGGAACATGCCGGAAGTTGGGAGAATTTCCTACCGTTGATAGAGTTCACCTACGACAATAGTTATCATTCGAGTATAGGGATGGCACCCTACGAAGCTTTATATGGACGACGTTGCATAACACCTTTGTGTTGGTACCAAGATGGGTAAAGTGCTTCATTAGGACCTGAACTAGTGCAACAAACAACCGAGAAGGTGAAACTGATTCAAGAAAAGATGAGGGCAACTTATGCGGATAAAAGACGTAGGCCACTTGAGTTCGAGGAAGGGGATCATGTATTTTTGAGAGTCACTCCGATGACTGGGGTGGGCAGGGTCCTGAAGTCCAGAAAACTCACTCCAAAATTCATTGGACCTTATTAAATTCTTCGTCGGATAGGTCTAGTAGCTTACCAAATAGCTTTACCGCCTTTTCTATCCAACCTTCATAATGTTTTTCATGTTTCCCAATTGTGAAAGTATATTCCTGATCCCAGTCATGTCATAGAGTCTGATTCAGTACAGCTAAAGGATAACCTAACCTATGAGACATTGCCGGTTAAGATCGAGGACAAAAGGATAAAGAAACTACGAGGGAAGGAGATAGCTTTGGTCAAAGTTATCTGGAACGAGACTATAGGTGATGCTACCTGGGAAAGAGAAGAGGACATGCAACAACAGTACCCGAGTTTGCTTTAAGAGGTATGTATAATTTCGAGGACGAAATTCTTTTAAGAGGGGTAAGAATGTAACGCCCCGATTTTCACGTTTTCTAATTCTTCAATATTTTAAGGTCTTTATTTTATTCGAGGTCTTAGGAATAGAAATAAAATATTTCGAGACCATAGTCATGCTCGACGATATCGTAGGAAGCTATGATTAAGTTTTGAGTCGAAAACTCAAACGGAGTTCGGTCTGCGTTTGTACACTGACAGTATGATTTTACTGCTCAGAAGACCTCATATGGACCCGTGAACGAGACCTTAAGTCTTAGAATTTCAGTATCTATGTTTTGGTTAAATTTCACAAAAATTTCAGAAAAATTACTTCCTGACCTTCGTTCGAGCGGAATCCTCAATCAAGTGACGAAAGGAGCCACATATGGATTTACCGGGACTCGCCAACAGATAATCTTGATATCACATCATCCCAGGACACTTGGAAGAGTATGCTAGAGTCGTCATGATGTTCGGAAATATCTGGACGCAAAATGACCGAAATGCCCTTAACCTTAGTCTTTTACACTTTTACCATTTTACCCTTTTGGCAAATGACCTTTTTACCCTTAAGTGAGCTCTTAAGAGCTGAACTCAGCCCCTCACCCTCTCACTTTCACGCACAGCCCCTCCAAACATAGAGCTCCATAGTTGTTCTTGAGAGAAAACTCCATTTTCATCCTTGAAGAGCTTGAATCACTTGTCGGAATCACTTGATTCCTAGCGCAATCATCCTTTATTCAAGGTAAGATCACTTCTATGATCTCTTAGCTTGGGCAGCACCCCAGTCATCGGTCATGACCAGCAGGAGAGGTTACGTTTACCGAGGCTAGCGGAGGAGGACTGACCAGTATTTGAGGACCTACCGCAGGCGTAGGATCGTGGTGTCCAGTTCTTCGTCAAAGTATGAGCCGATTGTGCATTACAGGCGTACACATGGCGAGGGTTAGGGTAACTCAAGGCATCCTCGCCACTGATGGTAAGAGCCTACCAGTGCATCCTTCGGAGTGAGCTGAGAGCATTTGATGTATCTTTTGAGAGGGGACGAGGGTTGCTGGTAAGCTCCGAGTGTTATTCTTTGGCTCTTAATGTATTTTTGGTTTCTACCCGACAGTATGTATATGTATGTACAGTGCCCTGCTGATGGGGTTAGTTATGCATGTTATTATACAGTTATGCTTATTTTGAACTTTTCCTCTAATCATCGTTTGCTATGCTTGCCGTTCTTGTTTACATTGCTTTGCTTTCTACGACGCTGCTTTTCTACCACGCTATCACTTTATATAGGGCTAGGCATAGTTAATAATAATAATAAGAGGTTGGGACTAATGGGAAGGCTTCATACGTATGGGGTCGTCTCATTTTGGTGGTATCAGAGCAGTTCGATTCTAAATCGGACTGTGAAGGTTAAGTGTACTGGCTTTGACGGTTGATAACCAAGTCGTATCAACTGTGTCGGGTTTTGGGTAGAGTGTCCGATGCACGAGTTATCAAAGTGTGATAACTGTTTTCATTCATAAGGCATATTATATGTTTAACTGTTAAGTGCTATTAAATGTCTTATGAATCGACACTGATGGCTCCTTTTTACAGGAAGCTAAATGGCACGTGGAAGAGGAAGGCCGACAACTAGACATAATGATGATAACAATAATGGTGACCACTCAGGGATAGGGAGTGGTGGTGACACCTTTGAAGCCATACGGGCCATGAGGGACTTGGCTACCGCCATGATGCAACAGACTGCCCAGTATATACGAAGGCAGGAAGAGAGGGAAGACAGGCAGGATCAACTGCATGCTGTAAAGGAGAATGAGATGGTGAATATTGGTCTCAATGCTTTTATCAAGGGAAATCCTCCCCAGTTTCACGGAGAGTATAACCTTGAAGCTGTTGAGATGTGGTTGCAAGAGGTAGAGAAGGTGTTCATGGCCACACACTGTAGAGAAGACAGAAAGGTCACATATGCTGCCTTCATGTTAGTAGGAGCAGCAGAGGCTTGGTGGAGAACCAAGGCCAGGCTGTTAGAGGTCGGAGGAAGGGTGATGACATGACAACTGTTCAGGGAGTGTTTTCTGGAGAAATACTTCCCGAGAAGCATCGGGCAGGAAAAAGAAAAGGAGTTCCTGAGTCTGAAACAGGTACAGCTATCCGTGGGTGAGTACGCGATGAGGTTTGAAGCACTACGCAAATTCTCTCAGTTCTATCAGATCCATCCGGATGAGGAATGGGTCTGCAGGAGGTTCGAGGATGGTTTGAGGCCCGAGTTGAAGCGGGCAATGCTGCCTTTGAGTATTGGATCTTTTCCCGAGTTGGTGGAGAAATGCACAATGGTTGAGGGACATGACCAAGCAAGGACTGTCATCCAACAAAAGACAAGTGGTGGAACTGTTCGAAGCAGTCAGAAAGACTGAAGTGGTAAGTTTCAGCAAAAGATGGGGCCGTATGATCGCCCGGCTCGATTTAATGTCAACCATGGAGTGAGCGACTCCAGTCAGGTACATCAAGAGATCAAAACTTGTTTTCAGTGCGGGGGACCACATCTGGTCAAGAATTGTCCCAGGACCCAACATATAAGGTGATTTAATTGCAATCAGATGGGTCACTATGCGTCAGACTGCAAGCCCGAAGTGAGCAGAAGGGCTTAGTTTCAGCAACAGAGTGGTAAGACCCAGAGTGGTGGAGCGAGATCAGTTGTGGCAAGTCAGCAGAGTAGGCCACAGACGACCGGAAGGGTGTTTGCCGTGCGAGGTTCTGAAGTCTCCCAAAGTCCTGATCTGATCCAAGGTAAATGCTTAGTTTTTGGTAAGCTTTTGTCGGTTCTGTTTGATTCGGGGGCTACATATTCTTTCATATCAGTAGAGTGTATGGATCATTTAGGGTTGCTTGTTGCTACATTGCCATATGACTTAACTGTTTCAACACTTACTGGTGATTCTAGTAAATGTCCTGTTACTGTAGAAAACCGTCATTTTCTTGTTGACCTTATCTGCTTGCCTATGTAATAGATAGATCTAATCCTAGGCATGGACTGACTTTCGGCCAACCGTGTAATGTTAGACTGTTCAAATAAAACTCTTAGTTTTTCCGAGCAATCTCGATTGATGCCTGCCAACGAGAGTACTCCGACGGGTGAACGATCGGACGAGTATATGGTGTTGTTCTCTTTGGAAGTGAAGGAGACTCCTAGTGTTGAATCTTTGCCTATCGTGCGAGAGTTTCCGGATGTGTTTCTCGATGACGTTCCTGGATTACTACCATAGAGAGAAGTGGAGTTTGCCATAGACTGGTACCGGGAACTGGACCTATATCGATAGCACTGTATCGAATGTCTCCAGTGGAGCTGATGGAGTTAAAGAAGCAGTTGGACAAGATGCTAGGAAAGGAGTTTATCAGACCTAGTGCATCTCCGTGGGGAGCTCCGGTAATGTTTATGAAGAAGAAGGATGGGAATCCGAGGTTGTGCATAGACTATCGTCAGTTGAACAAAGTGACGATAAAGAACAAGTATCCGTTACCATGGATAAATGATTTGATGGATCAGTTGAAAGGAGCAACTGTGTTTTCTAAGATCGACCTACGATCTGGATACCATTAAATCCAGGTTAAGAAGGAGGATGTGCCAAAGACTGCTTTTCGGAGTCGGTATGGTCAGTATGAGTATTTGGTTATGCTCCAGCTGTGTTCATGGATTATATGAACGGGATCTTCCGACCGTTCCTTGACAAGTTTGTTGTTGTGTTTATCGATGACATCCTTGTATACTCTTCGAGTAAAGAGGAACACCAAGAGCATCTGAGGGCGGTGTTGCAAGTGCTAAAGGACCGGCAGTTGTATGCTAAACTATCGAAGTGTGAGTTTTGGTTAGAGGTAGTTCAGTTTCTAGGCCATATGATCAGCAAGGATGGAATCTCAGTGGATACTGCGAAAGTTGAAGCCGTAATGAGTTGGGAAATCCCTAAGTCTATAAACGAGGTGAGAAGTTTTCTTGGTTTAGCGGGCTACTATCGGAGGTTTAGGAGGATTCTCTAAGATTGCGTTACCTATGACGCAGCTACGAGAAAAGGGAAGGCGTTTGAGTGGTTAGAGGCTTGTGAGCAGAGTTTCCAGGAGCTGAAAAGAAAACTGACCATGTCACCTGTGCTGGTGTTACCAGATCCTTTAGGACGATTCGATGTATACTGTGATGCATCTTATCAAGGCTTGGGATGTGTGCTCATGCAAGACAGAAAAGTGGTGGCGTATGCCTCCAGGCAGTTAAGAGTACATGAGCGGAACTACCCAACGCATGATCTAGAATTGGCTGCGATAGTGTTTGCATTGAAGATATCGAGACACTATCTTTATGGTGCTAAATTCAGTGTGTTTAGCGACCATAAGAGCCTAAAGTATCTGCTCGACCAGAAAGAGTTGAACATGCGACAGCGGAGATGAATGAAGTTCATAAAGGACTATGAATTTGACTTGAAATACCGTCCAGGTAAGGCGAATGTTGTAGCGGATGCGCTCAATAGGAAGTCCCTACACGTATCTGCGATGATGGTAAAGGAGCTAGAGCTTTTAGAGGCGTTTAGAGATCTGAACCTAGAAGCGGAAATCGTCGAGAATAAGCTAAATTTGGGGATGGTCAGAGTAACTAGCGATTTCCTGAACCTGTTATGGAAGAAGCAAGCTGAGGATAAGTACCTCGAGAGTATGAATCGATTCATAGAAGAAGGTAAGACTTCGGAATTCAGAAGAGGTATAGATGGTCTGCTTAGTTATGGTGATCGGATTTGTGTGCCAGCGGATATAGAAGTTAGGAATATGATCTTGGAGGAAGCGCACAAGAGCAAGATGAGTTTCCATCCAGGGGCTACCAAGATGTATCAAGATTTGAAGAAGCTGTTTTGTTGGCCGGGGATGAAGAAAGATGTAGCAGCTTATGTCCTAACCTGCGTAGTGTGTCAGAAAGCGAAGATTGAACACCAGAAGCTAGCCGGGTTGTTGCAATCACTGGATGTCCCAGAATGGAAATGGGATAGTATTGCCATGGACTTTGTTTCTGGGTTGTCGAGAACTCAGAAAATGTGTGATGCAGTCTGGGTAATCATCGATCGACAAAGTGTGCTCACTTCTTACCAATCAACCAGAGTTACTCTCTAGAGCGATCAACTTAGATTTACATCAAGGGAATTGTAAGGCTGTATGGCGTACCTTCGAGTATCGTTCCGGACCGCGATCCAAGGTTTACCTCAAGGTTTTGGAGGAGCTTACACAGTGCAATGGGAACTAAGTTAAGTATGAGTTTGCTTATCATCCTCAAACGGATGGTTAGTCGGAACAAACAATTCAGTCATTGGAGGATCTTTTAAGAGCGTACATGTTGGAAAACATGGGAAGTTGGGACGAGTTTCTTCCATTGATCGAGTTTACTTACAACAATAGTTTCTATTCTAGTATTGGAATGGCGCCGTATGAAGCACTGTATGGAAGAAAGTGCAGGACTCCGTTGTGCTGGTTTGAGATGGGAGAGAGTCAGCTGTTAGGCCTAGAGTTGGTACAGCGAACGACGGAACAAGTCCGTAAGATACGAGAAAAGATTAAGGTCACAAGGGACAGACAAAAGAGCTACGTCGACAAGAGGAGGAGGCCTTTGGAATTCCAAGAGGGCGACAATGTTTTCATGAGAGTTACCCCAAGAGCTGGAGTGGGCAAGGCAATCAGATCCAGAAAGCTAACACCTAAATTCATAGGACCGTTTCAGATTCTTCGACGAAACAGCCCTGTAGCCTATCAGATAGCTTTGCTACCAAATCTTTCAAATCTTCATGATGTCTTTCACGTCTCTCAGCTCAGAAAATACTATCCCGATCCATCACACATGTTAGAGCCCGAATCAATTCAACTGAAAGAGAATCTGGAGTACGAAGCTTCACTTGTTTGGATCTTGGATAGAAGGATCAATGAACTGCGCGGTAAGCACATTTCGTTAGTCAGAGTGGAATGGAATCCAGTAACTGGTGACTCAATATGGGAACGTGAGGCTGAGATGCGTCAGATTCATCCATATCTATTCACAGGTATATGACGGAAATTTCGGGGTCGAAATTTTCTGTAAGGGGGATGGTAATGTAACATCCCAGTTTCTCTATGACTCTGATCGAGCTGGTTAACCTCGATCGGGGCTTTGGATGGTTGTGCGGTTTGCTGTGTTTTGGTTTGAGACCTAGTCAGAAGCTTAGGAATAGGCTTGAACAAGGTTGGAGGTGCCTAAGGCATAAAACGAGTAACTGAGAAAGTCAGAAGGCTGGAAGTTCTACTCTCGCTGAGCTTGATGCTCAAGCATGAGAGGACTCCACGCTCAAGCGTTGAGACGCTTAAGCGTGGGAGGAGTTGGACGCCTCAGCGTGCTGAGTGCGCTAAGCAGTTGCTCTGAGTTTGAGAGCAGGCGAAGTGGACGAAGTTCCACGCTCAAGCGTGGAGAGATCCCACGCTAGAGCGTGGCAACGCTCAAGCGTGCAGTGTGATGAACGCTTAAGCTTGGACAACAGAAACCACAAGTGGAGCTTCCATTTTCATCTTCTCATTTGCACGAAATCTCCTAAGTTTTTTGCGAGTTAGAGAGAGAGGCTCTGAGTTTTAGAGTGAGAAAGCTTGAGGTTAGAGGTGACCGAGCAGCCGGAACGCGATTCCGACTATACCGTTGCAATCGCGGCGAAGTTTTACACAACTCCAGCGGATTAGTTTCTCGATTCACCCCAGGTAAACTCGAACCCCTAACACACATTCTTCGTGTTCTTGGCGTTCTTAGAGGTTTTACCTTTTTCTTTGATCTATTGAGCTTGCCCTAGGGCTAACACTATTGTGCATGTGTTGTACTCGTGATTAGGGCAAAGTTCGTACTCGCGGTGGTGCGAGGTTTGGAGCTGGGGCTGCCGTTGAGGGGCTGTTCTTGGAGGCCACGTGGTGACTGTTCTTGAAGGAGGGCTGCGAGCTTGAGGAAGGAGGAGCGAGCCGGTGATCGCGTGGATTCACGTGCCGACAGTTCAGGTGGGGAGAAAGAGTACTGCTGCCGTTGGGAAGGCAAGAGTAATGTAGTTGTGATTTCTGCTATGTGTAGGGAAGCCCTAACCCTACTAGTGGTTGAGCCCTGATAAAGTATCTAGACCCTTGGTTTAGCTTACTTTGGGCTATCGCCGTTAAGTTTGGAAACCCTAGGTTAGAGAACTGTTAATCGAGGATGTTTGCTGATGTATGACTGTATGCTGTTGGTTGTTGTGGCTATCTGTCTGCCTATATGCTACTTGGTATATGTGATATGCTGCTAGCTACTTATATGCTATTGTTGATGTTACTGCTACTATGGTGATATTATTATTGTTGCTATCCTGTATGTTGTAATATTAAGAGTTGTGGTAGAATGCCGTAGAATAAGTTTAGCTGTGTGCCGTGTAGTTGTCGGGTTGATACCATGGATGGTGCCGTTGCTGTTGTACTGACTTCTTATGGCTGTGGCCGTGTTGTTTGAGCTGTGGCTCGTGGACGCCTGGTGTCGAGGCTGTGGCCGTGTGGATGTAGTGGCATTGTGTTGTTTCTGATTGAGAGCTTAGGCGTGAGATCCGGTATCAAGCCCGTTGACGATGTTTGCTGTATATCATCATCAGATGCCAAGTGGCGAGGCCGTATGACAGGTAGTATGGGCTGTCAGCGTCATACGAGGTTAGTGGTACCTGAGTGCGGGTACGGCAAGTAGACGGGGCGGTCAAGTGAGTGGCCTTGGGGATGTTGCCGGTCTCGGGAATAGTTTATAGTGACGGATGAGGTAGCTCCAATCCTGTCGTGACCCCCGATCCAGTCCGGTTTGCTCGACTAGTCCCAGAGCTTTCCAGATGTTCCAGGCTAACGTTCCGAGGCGACCGAGATACCCCGGTTCCATTGTGGAAGGGGTATGCACTCTTATTGGTCACAGCGAGCGATTCGGTTTCTTGGACAAGCTAACTCCTTTCCAACACAGAACTTGTTCCAGTGTGGACTTGTTCGGGTGTGGAATTGCTCCAGTTGGGAACCTGCATAAGTGCATTTTTCGACCGACATGCTGCATGGGATTAGTATCCCGGTCTAGAGGATTTATCTGAGTGTGAGACTCATGGGATGGATGTCTGTTGCATTGTTGTCTCGAGAGATGTGTGCTGGAATGCAGTAAATGTTATAAATGTGATATATATATATATATATATATATATTATATACTACCTGCTATGTGTTTACTGCATTACTACCGTTTTCCGACTTTATGATGTTCTGTACTTCTTATCTCCCTTCTGTTTTTCCTTGTTGTCTGTTTGGTGATCGCTTGAAGACGACGAGCCAGCAGAGATTCAGCATGGACCCAAGACTTCACCCGTTCATCACGGGGGCACCGTGGATGCCGGTGCTGGGCGATATTGAGATCATCTACCATGATGAAAGGGATGGCGGGTAGACCCCTCTACCTTTTCGATGGTCTACACAGGACGAGTCAGCCTGATTTTCCGGAGCGGTACACCTCCGTATGTAGATATCATCGGTACCTATCGCATCTATTAGTTCCTCCCCTTTCCGAGGATGTGGCGACCTCGGAGGCAGAGGGAGCAGGACTACGCTTGGGCAGCACCCCAGTCATCGGTCGTGACCAGCAGGAGAGGTTACGTTTACCAAGGCCAGTGCAGGAGGACTGAGCAGTATTTGAGGACTTACCGCAGGCATAGGATCATGGTGTCCAGTTCTTCGTCAGAGTATGAGTCGAATGTACGTTACAGGCGTACTCATGGCGGGGGTCAGGGTAGCTCAAGGTATCCTCGCCACAGATAGTGACATCCTGCCAGTGCGTCCTAGGAAGTGAGCTGAGAGCTTTTGATGTATCTTTTGAGAGGGGACGTGGGTTGTTGGTGGGCTCCGAGTGTTCTTCTTTGGCTCTTGATGTATTTTTGGTTTCTACCCGACAGTATGTATATGTATGTACAGTGTCCTGCCGATGGGGCTAAAACTTATGCATGTTATTATACAGTTATGCTTATTTTGCGCTTTTACTCTGACCATCATTTGCTATGCTTGTCGTTCTTGTTTACGTTGCTTTGCTTTCCGCGACGCTGCTTTTCTACCACGCTCTCGCTTTATATACGACTAGGCATAGTTAATAATAATAATAAGAGGTTGGGACTAATAGGAAGGCTTCATACGTATGGGGTCGTCTCAGCTAACTCCGTCAGTCCAAAAACCATTGGTACCTCAAGTTAAGCTCAATCTGGAGAAAGAAGCCCAAGATGACAGTTCTGAGGATACTATCAACATAAATGAAGAGCTTGGAGATGAACAACTTTATGAACTTTGGATGAGTACCCCTTCATCTATTGGCGGACAGACATCCACAAAAGAAGTTCCTACTGAAGGGGACAACTTTGAAGCTCAAGCACAACTGTACATAGCTGGTAATGTGCCAGAAGAATTAGTTGATAGAACCACAGAAAAAGAAGAAGCTCCTGCTGAAAAGAGTAAGTCTGATGGTGAGCACTGCTGTGTACTAGCTGAAGCACATCCGTGCACCACTCCCGGTGAGCCAAAAACGGTGAAAATCAACAAGGAGCCATAAAAGATTCTCTTACCCATTGGTGATGCTGAAATTGAGGTTAAAAAAGGGAAGGTAACATTAAATAGTGGTACCAAAGAGGATGTTTTAAAAATGTTAAATTCTAAAAATCCCTCTCAATATTTCTCTCTTTTGATTTCTTCTTATTCTACTAATGATGATGTGGTTGTTGCTAACAACTTTGAGTGTGTAAGGATGCAGAAAGAAAATCTTATCTTGCAGGATCTGAAAATATTGGTGGATGATGGAAAAGTAAAAATGTCATCATCTTTTGAAGCACATCCACCAAGGGAAAAAAGGAAAAATAACATAAACCACATGGTAAGGAAGCGAAGAAAGGGCAATGCGTTAGATGCTAAATTTGCACTTGGAGAACCGCCTGATTGATCACTTTTGATGTACTATCAAGCTAAAGACGTTAAACAAGCGCTTTGCGGGAGGCAACCCAGGTTATTTTATTTATTTTGTTAGTTTTATTTTTAGGATAGTTTATTTTATTTATTTTTAGGATAGTTTATTTTTAGGATGATAAAAATAAAAATAAAAATTTATCTTCTCCTTTCACTATCCACTTGTATTTCATGATTAAATTTGTTACATTGAGGACACTGCATAAGTTAAGTGTGGAAAGGAAAAATATATGTTTTTGTTGCATTCAATTAACTGGCTTAGCTCTTTTATGATGAAAATTAAGGAAACCACTTACAAATTTTTTTTGATTAATTGCTTTGATAGTCTTTTAAGTATTTTTGAAAAAGTTAGTCTTTTGAAAACTGATAATTGACAGAAAAATTCTTTGATTAAAAACTTTTCATTAGACTTAGCTTCTAAATGTGAGATTTGGGCTTTTATGGGGTTGAGTTACATTGACAATATTATATTAACCCTTTTTATTTGATGAGTGCGATTCTCAGGTAAATATATTCTAGAATTTGTCCTGAGACCATCTTGAGACGAATTTGACTTATATGCATGTGGACGCTGATTTGCGAAGTTGGTACGCCCTTATATATTTGAGCAAGGCCTTACATAATGAAGAGCACGGCCGTGCTAACTGATGAGCACGCCCGTGCTGCCTGTACAGAAGATATCCCTTGTCACCGTTTTGATCATAACTTGAGCTTTGACGTTGGAAAGCTTACGAAAAGATCGACAAGGCTGTACAAGATGACATTCAGCACGGCCAGGCACTATCCCATGCACTATGACGTTGTTTTACGAAAAGGGAGCATGACCATGCCAAATTCAGCACGGCCGTGCTGATGGCGCTGACAACAAATTTTAGGGTTTTTCTCCTATTTTTCCTATAAATAGAGGCATCTGTACTACTCTCTTCATCAGTTATCAATTGTAGACTTATTTTAGTAGTTTTTAGTAGTTTATTTTCTTATTAGTTTTGATTTCTAGAGTAGGATTTGGCACCTGGAGATTAAGTTGGAGACAACTTCTCCCTCTTCAATTATCCAGGATGCGTTTTCCATTGTTGATTTTGGTTTTCTCTATTACTATGAGTAGCTAAATTCACCACTAGAGTTGTGGTGGGTCTTGTGTTAGTAGAAACCCTTTTCGCTATGTCTTAGCTTTAATTCAATTCTATTTGGTTTCAAGGTTGCAATTTGAATAGTGTTATTCTGTCGTTCTTCATCTCATACTAGGATTGCGCATCCTTTGTATACTCTTAATCAATTGATTGACATTTTGGCTATCAAGCCCAATTAAATTGGTAGACCTATAGGATAACCGGGGTTTAATATCTAGATTTGAGAAAACGTGATTTATTCCTTTCAATCATTCAACTTCTTTATGCTTTATGCTTTATAATCATTTAAACTCTTTGCCTTACAACCATTGGGTTTATTTGGGGAAAAGAATATTAATTTCCTAACAAACAATTAATAGTTTTCATAGAGGGATTGATATTCGAAAAGCAACTGCAAAATTGAATAGAATTAGGATTTGGGGGTATCGAAAGCACGAGTGAAACCACTGCTCTAGGCTCTTAACTCTTGATTTCTAAACTCTCGTTTTATTCTTCTTTTATTATCTTCTTCTTTATTTCTTTAAGTTCTTTATTAGTCTAAATAGCACAAGGATTTCCCTATTACAGTACTTGTTTTATCACGTAGATATCTAAATTAATCTCTTGGGTATGATATCTGGACTTCCGTCCTATATTACTTTTACAACAGGGTAAACTACCCTTAAGTTTGTTTTGAACGCAACAATTGCGTACTCTGAGAGTTTTGAATTGGTATCAGTTGTTGTAGGCTCTACTGATGGAGCCGGTACTATATATGTATGTTATATATAGTCGTGGAATCAGTGTTGGTTGTTTTAATATTTTCGCATTCTTTTATATAATCACGCTACGCTGTAACGTTAAGAATATGAGTTTGTGTTACTGATTGGGACCTCCGAGGAGGGGCTGTCTCACTATCTTCCAAACCGATAAGGGTAACTTTTGATCGCAATCTGGTTTTGTGTTTTATCTTAATGGTGGCACTGTGAGCTTGAAAAGGTTTCAAGCTTGAGATAGTTGCTGATTTTATAATAGGGGCCGAGTATATAGTTGCCTTAAATACAGATTTAGAGACCGTTTGGATTAGAAAGTTCATTTATGAACTAATCGAAGTTCCTAACTTTGCGAACTCAATTGATCTCCTTGCGATGATGATGGAATATTCGCCTAAGCTAAGGAAACTTGATCTCACCAGTGATCCGAACATATACTTACGTGCTTCCATCTTATTCGATGGATGATTGATAGAGGAGATATGAAGATGCACAGAAAGCTACAGATGTAGTTGCCTTAAATACAGATTTAAAGGTTGTTTGAATCAGGAAGTTCATTTATGAACTAATCGAAGTTACTAACTTTGCGAACTCCATGGATCTAGTTGCGATGATGATGGAGTAATCGCCTAAGCTAAGGAAACTTGATCTCACCAGTGATTCGAACATATACTTGAGTGCTTCCGTCTCATTCGATAGATGATCGATAAAGGAGGTGTGAAGATGTGCAGAATGACAACACTGAACAATCCACTATTGGAGTCTCTTGCTCAGTGGTAGCATGGCACTCACACTAGACCGATGAGTGTTATATTGATGCCCGATTGGCTCTAGTGCTAGTGGGAGATTGTTGGGGTAAGCACTATTGGCCAATCCATTTTGAATAGATAATCATTTGTATCATGAATTTGATCATATATTTGATATATGCATAAGGCATTTATTTATTATGTTATTGCTATGATCATATATATAGCATAATAAAGTCCTTAAAATAGGTAGTTCATTTAATGGAACGTCAAGTATGACTTGACTGTGAGATGCGATTAAATTATAGAACACTATTCTTAAATATCCTTAGTCAAGTATTATTATTAATAAGAACAATAACAATACACTGAGACTATAATGTGAGTGTACTGATGACCACATCTCACGTGTCATAGATATAAGAGATCAAGTCTTCACTTAGGTATAAATATTAGTAGAATATTTATATTAGATTGACCCGCTATGAGAATGCTGCATAATAGTTATGTAATTGTCATGAGCGATTCTCATGGTGGCTATAGTGAAGTAGTCCTTCGACTTGAAGTCACTACGATTCCTAACATATGTAGTTGTAGACTTTGATACTATTAAACGTTGTCTGTAACAGGACAACTATAAAGGTAGTTATTGGGCCTACAATGAAACATGTTGAGGAATGTGAGTGATATAGATAGGATTCGTCCCTCCTACATAACAGGAGTAATGTCTATAGGCTTCTTGATGGTATGCGACGTAGAAATGATGCCCATACTAAAGTGGAACAATATGAGATATTGGGCCCACATGATCATATGTCAATTACTAAATCAAGCAATAAATAATTGAATTTAACAAGGATGACACATTTATGCCTTGTGTTCAATTAAGACATTGAGACGAAAGGATGTTGACTGCACATTATATATGGTTACAATAAAGTTTTAATTGTGTTACCAATATTCTAAATAATTGGGTAGCAATGACGTATTGCTAGATGTCGCTCATTGGTTATAATATTAATTGATTATTAATATGATTAATAATAATTAATATTATTGCCAATTAATTGAGAACCTATAGGGTCACACGTATAATACAAATGTTCAGAGAATTAATTTAATTGATTAATTAAATATGATTTAATTAATAATTAAATATTGGGCCTGTAGCGTACAGTAGCCAACTGGGTTAGGTTAAGTGAGTGACAGCTATTAGTAAGTTGTGCACGTCACATAAGGTACACACAACACAGATAACTAATAACGGCCGATGTACCCCCTTGGCAAGTGCGCCTCTTTTCTCTCTCTGTGTCATGCCTCTCCCAATCCTGATAGCTAGCATTACGCTATCTCTGACATTGGTTTGCTCACGTGGACTGAGTAGAGGTATTGCTACTTTTCAATATTGGTGATAAAGAAGAACCTCTCCCTTTATGGTGATAGCAGCAATGTTCCTCGGATCTACTGCTCTATAGCTGTAACACCCCCGTTTTCTGTAACCGGTTATAATATAAATATATATATATATATATATATATATATATATATATATATATATATATATATATATATATATATATATATATGTTTGTGTGTGTGTGTGGATGTTTATATGATGGTTATGTTGTGGTAAAGTTTCTTTGGTTGTCATGAGACGAAAAACAGAGAAAAGTTCTGTTTTGATCGTTATCGGGTAATTTCTCGTTTTGTGTGCCGGAGGTCGGGAAACGGGGAATTAAGTGAGATGTGATGTTGAATTACATTTTCATTACCTTGTTGATTATTCCTAATGAATAGGATTAGCTTTCTTAAAATCCCAAAATTTACCAAAAGTAGTAAAAACTAATTATCCATTTTTGGTAAAAAACCCTAATTACCTTATTCCTAACTAAATGGGAATGTAACTATTCTTGTTACATTTGGTTGAGGCCATTCGGCCATTCCATCTTGGGAGAAGCCAAGATTGGCTTTCCATCATTTCAAGTCAAGTTTATGACATTAGCCATTAATGGAAAAAACATCTTAGCCATTTTTGGTTAATCTTGTCCTTAAGCCTTCCTTTAAACAACAACACACTCATCAACTTGCATCTTGGCCCTCCATTCTCTATGACCAAAATTGAATGAAGTTTTGGAGTCCACCAAGCCAAGGAATTCGGCCATTTGATGTTCAAAACACCAAAGTCACTATTCCATTCATTTCTCACTAAAAACACTAAAGTTCAAGATTTTCTCTCTTCTCTCACTTCCCTCTTACATTTGGCAAGACCCAGTAAGTAGTCTTACTCATCTTATTTCATCATTCTAACTTCATATTCTTGTTTATCTCATTCATCTAAACAACTTTCCTCTTTGGAATTTATTCATTTGAAGTTGTTTGCTTCAAGCTATTCAAGAATCATTCGAGAAGGTTCAAGCTTCTTGAACTTGATTTTGAACCCTTGTTCAAGAGTAAGTTTCTAACTTAGTTTTTCTCTTTATTACTCTTGAGAACATCTTTATGTTATCATCCTTATGACGTTGAAAAATCCTTTCTTTAAAAACAAAGATTTTTACACTATTACCTTTGGAGCTATTTAAAATTATCTTAGTTATATTTCATTTGAAAACAATTTGGTGATTTTCAAATGAGGAGTATGTTTTCTTTTATACTAAGTAATAGAACTAGGAAACTAATTCAAAGGAGTTTTTACACTAAATGAGACACCTATGGACACTTGATTAGAGTTTTCAAACTATACTGAATAAAGGAGATTTCATCAACTATTTTACTATAAGGATAGTACTTTGAAGCTTTACACTAAAATAGTATAAACATGCTTTATCTCCAAAGGGATTCTATATGAAATCCTTAATGGACTCATAAAGATTTTAGTAAAAGACATATACTAATACCTAGTAGTCATGAGAAAATCATGTCCCACATCCTTGATGATTTAGATCATCTAAGGACCCCATAATGTTTAATCACTAAGAGTTACTTATAAAGTGTAAGTAATGTTCCTTGTTGAACAAGTGAGAAGATTGATGCAGGGGATCCTTGTGGATCCTAACCTCCATAATACATCTAGGTTATGGACTAATGTATCATAAGACATGAACATCGCGTTACGAACAACGAAGTGGTATGTGATTGCAAGTAATGGAACCAAAGATGGGTGACTGATGGCAAGTTGTGCGAAAGTGGGTCCCGTGAAGGTATCCTGTGGTTTTTCAAGAGATAAACGTGGTGCTACAATGATGAGGTAGTACGTGGATGTTTGTAGCATTTCTTGACATCTGCATCTGTGAATGAGTTGGGCGTAATGCCTAAGAGTTGAGATTACACCTTGGTGCAGGTGTGATTGTCTGAGGTGTCGATCATGAGGATCTTGAGGACGTCGGGGGTTGGGGAAAACACATGTGGCCAGAGAGTAGCTTCTCTGCGTCGTGGATATCCATCGAAAAACACTGATGTCCTGAATGAAACATCAGGCAAATCATGATTTGGGTAAAGAACGTCTGGCGTGAGCCGTTATGATGATTGCAATCAATAGATGTGGCACTATGGGCTGAGATAACGCAGACAATGTTCTCCCAATCACTCACTCTGATTATGTTTAGCTCCATGGAGTAGGGGTCTGAGTCATGTTGCATTGGTGTCATTGCATATTTGAGTTGACATTTGACTCATACTATTGTTGATTGATATATTAACTGTGATGCCATGTAATTTAATTGTTATACTGTGAAAGCCCATGCGCTAATTGCCGATTGGGTGTGTGCGTGCGTGACTTTTATCACTGCTGTTATGGTTGTGCGATATGCGGAATCTCACATCATTACTTTTGCTGTCACGCTGCTCCCATGGTTTCTTCTTGCTATGGTGAGTAGATATGGCGCGCGACCCACCTTCTCGCTTGACTTTGGACTTGATGCTTCACGACGGGGCAGACGCTTGGACTATCCTTCCCGATGGACGGCGCACCTACACCGGAGCAGTGAGTCTTACGAGCAGGAGAGAGCTACCTTTCTCTATGTCGAGCCTGTCCGAGAGAGTGTGCACTTTGCGAATCAGTAGTGAGGGCGATTCAGGGGTCACTCAGCCAGCAGGCGAATTGGAGGATGACTACTCGTAAGAGCACACCAGCTTCCTCCAGGGTATTCTTTTCTGTTCCACTTGTTATCCTCTCGTCTGACGATGAGGAGATGGAGGAGGAGGAGGAGGTACCAGCGGATGTACCGGAGGACGTTCCTGAGGTAGCTCCTACTAGCGCGAGTCAGGACGGGTGGTGGTTGAGGACTGATGAGGAGGTGTTGCGGTATGCGGAGCAAATTATGAGTGGCTATGACATGCAGGCCTTAGAGGATGAGGATGAGGAGGACGAGGCCATGGAGGAGGACGAGGAGGAGGAGGAGGACCCACAGGAGTATTACTCTGACGAGTAGTACAACATCAGTTTTTGGCCAGTCTGTAGAGTCTTTCCCCAGTGTCTGTATATTTATTATGTACCCCTTTCCCCTTTATATTGTGGAGCTGCGTCTCCTGTAGTATAGGTTAAGATTGTCTTTATATTATTTTGTTTCTCCTGTAGTTAAGTGTTGAAACTACTATGTGTACCTATGTATTTTGAGAGATGTTCTATCTCCAGTATTGTTTATGTTTATGCATATTATCCTTGTGGTGTAAGTATACGTACATGGTTTTAGAACTTGAGTATAAAAGAAAGGAAAAAGAAAACCCATATTTTCGGTAAGCTCTATTTATATATTTCTGTTTTTAAATTTATGGTCTTGTGTTGAACAATCGTGACCCCTAAAGTGGGGTGTTACAGTAGCTGTGTAGATCAAGTTGCCATTCACACTGTAGCAGTGTTCGTGATTTATCAGTGCTGCTGACGTGCTCACAGTGTTCGTGGTAAAGCTACGCTTCAAGAGGTAAACACAATATCCTTGTGATTCATTTGCGATACGTGGTCCTTTAGTAAAGGGGATTTTCCGCTCAAGAAGTTTTTATAACTTGTTTTTAAAAATTATCCCTCTTGAAACCCCAGTAGCATGGCCATGCATTTCTACGTCGCATACCATCAAGAGGCCTATAGACATTACTCTTGTTATGTAGGAGGGACGAATCCTATATATATCATTCACATTCCTCAACATGTTTCATTGCAGGCCCAATAACTATCTTTAAAGTTGTCCTGTTACAGACAACATTTAATAGTATCAAAACCTACAACTTCATATGCTAGGAATCGTAGTGACTTCAAGTCGAAGGACTACTTCACTATGGTCACCATGAGAATCGCTTATAACACTTACGTAACTATTATGCAAAGTTCTCATAGCGGGTCACTCCAGTATAAATATTCCACTAATATTTATACCTATGTAAAGACTTGATCTCTTATATCTATGACCCGTGAGATGTGGTCATTAGTACACTCACATTATAGTCTCAGTGTATTATTATTGTTCTTATTAATAATAATACTTGACTAGGGATATTTAAGAATAGTGTTCTATAATTTAATGGCATCTCACGGTCAAGTCATACTTGACGTTCCATTAAATGAACAACCTATTTTAAGGACTTTATTATGCTATATATATGATCATAAAAATAACATAATAAATAAATGCCTTATACATATATCAAATATATGATCAAAGTCATGATACAAATGATTATCTATTCAAAATAGATTGGCCACTAGGGCTTACACCAACAAAACGGGGGCAATGTGTCACCGTGGTTGGTCCACCAGTAATAATTAGGCATGAACCCCTTATTGTAAAGATCTATCATTACTTCAAGCATATACATGAAAACTCTACACTTGCACTTTAAGAAATGGCACCTCATCTTCTGTTCAGGGCTACTTATAAATTTCTCTTGACTAGTTGCGAACTTTAGGAAGTCATTAACTCCAGCTCTAAATTCTACCGTTAGATGTCTGTTGCGATCCAACCTTTTATACATCCACATCCGATTCTCGGGAATTTCCATTACTGATACCCAAGAGGGAAAAAATAGTAATTCCAAGATAATCAGCTCCTTCTTATGACATGGTATGAACCTCTCCCATTCGAGAAGAAACCTCTTCGACACTCGATCGGTTAATAGTTCTTCCCTGATTCAAATGCCTTATACTTGATGAAATTTCGGCAGTATTTTTCTTCAGTCACCAAGTACACGACTTGAGTGTGGTGAGATCTATCGCGGTCAAGTATGCACTCAGAGAACAAAAGGAAATGCATCGGACCAAAATTTCATCAAGTATATAAGACATTGGAAGAGAGAAATATCTATTATACGAGTGAAAAAAAAAAAGTTTTCTCCCAAACTGTCCGACTTGGACAATTCAAGTTTCAACACAATAAGTGGTACCTTTTCAAAGTACGTGTGCTCATTAATATTGAAACTCAAACGAGAAACTAAGGCTTTTCTAAAATAAAAACTTTAACAGTATATCTAAAGGACATTTTTACCCTTTGTACTTGAAAATCAAGTTCAGAGGGTCAATACAGTTATAATGGTCACATCACTTTACATAATTAAAGGGACACATCTAAATTAGCAAACAAACATATATAGTTAACACACCATATTGAGCTCTGCTTTCCACTAACAAACAACACATCAAATTGACAAATACATGCATTCTAAATCATCATCACACAACCAACATACTGCATCTCAGGCAGGATTACACCCTATTGAGCTCAGCTCTCCACTAACATAAACAGATCAATTCACTTTACACCTTACATGACATGCAACACAATCAGAAGCTATTAACATATTCCAAGTCTAATTCAATTCAAAGTCTTCCAACACCACTAGCAAAAGGAATAGTAGAGAGCATTTGGCCTACCTAAACTCCAAGCAAATAGTAAAGAAGAGAAACAACTGGAGCATGAAGGAACCTGTTTGAAACACAAGAAGGGGGGTTGAATTGTGTTTTAGGCGATTTTAAATTCTTTTCGTAAGCAGATAATGGTTTTCGCAAGATTGGACGCTAAAACGATTAAAAGCAAAGAGAGCTCTTCTAAACACCAAGTTGGACGCTAACTGAGTTTGACTAAGATAAGAAGACAGTGTAATAAAAGTCAATTCAATCCCAGTTAGTTAGTTGGATAATAAACTAAAGTAAGAGTAAGGGAGAGAAAAGAACACAAAGATGTTATCCTGGTTCACTCTTCACCAAAGAGCTACGTCCAGTCCTCTCTACTTGAGAGCTTTATCCACTATAACAAAACCTTTTGTTACAAAGTGTTCAACACCTCTTCAGGCAGTATTCTCAACCTCTTCAGGTTCTCTAAGTATTCTTTTACAGACAAGCCTCTTCAGGCTCAACCAAACTATGTTTTGGAAAAAGGTTGTTCTACTAACTCACTAAATGTGAGAATTCGAAACTAAAGCTTAGACTCTTAAAAACAACTCTACACAGAGAGCAATATGAAAGTGAGGATCAGAGTAGCTTTTCTAGCTTTGCAAGCTTGAGATTTTCTCTTTTATCTCTTGAGCTAATATTTGCTTGTATCTCTTGAAGGATTTTGAAATGCTAAGTGTTGCTTCACTTGTATTTTGCTCAAGTTCAATCTTGTTGATCTTTTTCTTTTTAGTTTTTGGTAACTTGCACTTTCAAAAGATGAAGGTATATATAGCCTCTTTTCTTTGAGCAGTCTTCAGTCTTCAACGGATGGAAAAGGATCCGTTCTGATGAGCATTGAATGCATTTGATCCGTTGAGTCTGATAGCTTCTGAAGTTTCTGATCAGCAGAATAGACTATCAGGGTGATAGCTAAAAGTGGTGCTGACATATCCTCTGAGTAGAACGAAAGTTGCCTTTTGTTTATCCAAAACAAGAAGGTCAACTTCTTTAGGTGACAGAGACATTCTGGCTTATGCTTTACTTTTGTACGAATATTACAAAGAATGTTTTGTCCCACGGGTATAAGCCTTTTATAGGGAATAATAAATTCAAATGCTTTTACAGGATATTCGTGCTTGAAATTTAAAAGCATTTATTGGACTAGCTATTACAGAAGGTAACCGAAAAAGTCTTTGGACTCAAGGTTCTATAAATTACCGTCCAGTCGTAAACCAAGAATAAGTGTTGGACGAGATAAAGTCTTTGGACTATGTTGGACGAGATAACATCTTTGGACTATGTTGGACGAGATAAAGTCTTTGGACTATGGATAGTCTTTGGACTCAATTTAGATTTGTCCTGCACACTTAATATAAAATGTTAGTCCATAACAAATCTTTGTTCATCTTAAATTAGCTCTTTGTTAACATCAAAACTTAAGGGATTATCTGGACCATGACCACTTTGGTTCCAACAATCTCCCCCTTTTTGATGATGACAAAACATACTAATTTTGATTGAACAAAGAGTCCTGGAGAGCTGAAGGGCTCCCCCTAAGACAAACATTCTGATCATTTAAAGCATTTAAACATTTAAAGCATATAAGACAGATATAAGCACATGTATCATTTAAAGATTCAATCAACCCATTTAACTTTAAATATTCAATCAACCTTAAATATTAAATATTCAATCAATCCATTTTCTCCCCCTTTTTGTTATCAGACAAAAGAGTGAGAAACACATCATAGTCAGTTTATTTAAAAACAAAGAAAACAAAATTTTTAAGAAGAGGGAAGAGGTTTTGGAATGAAATCTTTGAACATGGCCGCAATCTACTGAAGGAGCACCGCATTGTTGGCTTCTATGGTCCGTTGGACGAACTCTTGAAACTCAGGAGGAATAACCGAGGCGGAACTCTCAGCAGTGGCCCGGGTTGCGTCCACACCTCTTTGATTAGGAATAACACTGAGAGCCTGAGAGGGAGATGGATCAACAGGATGAACCATTGAGAGAGGGATAGGTTGAGACTTAGACTGAGCTGAGTCTGCAACTTGTTCCACTTCGTCATCATGAGTTTCAGAGGAGGGTTCCACATAGATGATTTCGGTGTCCCCAGTCTCGTCAGGAATAACCGGCTTAGGAGGAAGAGGAGGAGGAACATTAGGATCAATGATAGGTTTTGGTGGAGGTGGCAGCACTTCAAGTATGATATCAGCATCATCATACTTGTTTTCCCTCCATCTGATAGCAGGCATAGGCAAAACATCTCTAGGATAAAGAGGTATGCCAAAGATATCATCGATGATCATGAAGTTAGCTTCACGGATTCGATATTGTCTCGGGTAGACGTGAATCTCTGCTTTCTCCTCAACTGATAATCCAGATGATGATGCTTCTTGGGAGCATCTCCAGATGTGGTTTTCCCAATAGATCCTAGCATCTGGGTCAAATCTGAATCGAGGATCTTTCTTCCAAATACTTTCGAGAGCCCCAGAGTCATCTCGATGTTTTGTCCAAAACAGGGGATCAAAAGCATTTTTGTAAGGCAGCGTCCATGACTCAAGCCTTTTGAGAAGGTCCTTATCCTTGTTAGGATCTAGGATAGGGAGCCTTGGACAAGCTCGAGGAGGAACAACTCCTACTCTTGTGCGAGAAGACTTTGACCAAAATCTCTTTGGAAGGTTGTGATGGATCTTAGCTTCTCGAGACATGTCACACTCCTTCTACACAGCATAGTAAGGAAGAAAGTCCCGGACATCAGAATACTCCTTCCAAGTTGATGGATAGCTTGGAATGAAAGAGAGGTCGGGATCAAGGATAAAGTTGCTTAAGCCAAACGTCCTTGCCCTTCTTTCATACTCCGTTTGGTAACCTCTCTTGTCTTCATGACGAAGAACAACGTGCCTCTTTATATTGTAGTGGCACCATTGGAATGCCTTGTCCTTGATGAGGTTGGGATAGACTTTCCTTGGAGGAAACGTCTTCTTCTCAAGGCAGGTAACCAAGGGTCCATGGGCAGTGTATGTTTCAGAGGGCAGAGGTTTAGTTGAAGTGTATGGGATAGGGTGATAGCCAAGTTTAGGGGGTAAGGTGTATGATGTGGGGGGTTGTTCAAATTCATACTCCGGTAAAGGAAGAGGGCTTTTGGGGTGAGGTTCAGTAATGGGGGGTGTGTGTTTAAGGAATAGTACAGGAAATTTGCGTTTGACCTCAGCCCAAACTGAGCATTTGTCATTGTAGTCTACTCCAGGGAGGCGTCTATATTTGCTTTTGGGAAAGATCCGTCTGGGGTAGGGAGCACCATAGGGTTGGAAGGGGTGATCTCCCCAGGGTGTGAACCAGTCTTCGGGTTCATTTGGTGAGGTTAGAGTTTGAGTTTGTGGTAGGTTAGTGGGTGAGAGTGGTAGGGAAGGTTCAAAGGTTAAGTCTTCTATCTCAGATGATTGGACGGTAGGAGAAGTAATAACTGAACTGGAGATAGGTTCAGTATTACCTTTCGTCTTTGCTCGAGATGACCTTGCCCTTGTTGACAAAGGTTTAGGCAGAGGTGCAGCAGACGAGGTTTCCAATCTTGGCCCTTTAACTACCCTGGAGATGGGTAGATTGTCCTCTTCATCCTCATCAGTGGGAGCTAGAACCAGCTTCCTTTTTCTGGATGGTTGGACGATGAGCTTTGGACGAGAAGAAGAAGTCTTAGCTATTGGACGAGCTCGTTCAGCAGAGCGTCCAGCAGTGACACATTGTTCAGACGCTTCTTCTGAGCCTTGCGTCTGAGCTCCTTTTTGTTTTTCTTCAAGTTTGGACTTTTTGAGGCAGTCCAGCTACATCATCACCAAACTCTGCCTGCTAAACTCAGGCTGAGGCACACGTTCAATGCCATGAACTCCGTAGTATTTGAACTTTCTTTCTGGAGCCAAGTTCTTTAGGTCATCGTAGACCATATGCTTTTCGAATATTTTTAAGAGAAAAGCACCATAGATGATTGCAGTATTCTTCGCAGAGCCTTCAATGGCATATTTGAAGAAGGAAAAGAGTAGGTGGGGAAGGTTTATTTGCCTTTCAAGAATCAAATGAACCAGGCAAAATTGATGAGCCTTTGAAACATTATCCTTTGACCCAACTTTATGAAGGATAGCCTTGTTCAAGATTTGGTGAAGAACCCTAGCCTTGTCAGTCATTTTTGAGGCTATGAGTTTGTCACCCGAGTTTTTCAACAAGCAATCTCTGATGGTGGAAGCAGCACCAATCTCTTCTTCCCAATCATCTTCAACAGTTATACCTAATTGGGCGCACCCAGTCGCATTCGAGATGGTTGCTTCAGATACTATTACTTCAGTATCAAGCACTTTGTTGCGAATCTCCCTTGCAAAGACAATGGGGTTTGTCCAGAACTCCCTAACTAGAGCAGGGTAGATTACCGGAGAAGCTTCAAAGAAGCTTGACCATCCAGCAGCATGGATGTTAGAGAAAATGTCAATCCCGTTATCAGCCAGGAATTGTAGGTTAAACTTGTACTCGACCATGACATTAGCAGTCTGAGCGTTAAAGGTTTTTCCTTTACCCTTAGAGCCAGCAGCAGAAGAGCTTGCCATAGTTTCAGAGAGGATGTTTAGGAAAAGAAAGAGTTTTTTTTCAGAAGAGGTTTTCCTTTTGTAAGACAACACTTAGGTTTTAAAGAAAGGAGAAGAGAGAACGAAAACCTATCGTATTTTCAAAGAGAGAGAGAGAGCGAAACGACGTGCATTAAATGCCTGACACACGTTCAGACTTTGAAACCGTAAAAAGCATTTTTGACAAATAAAGAAAACAAAAACTGACTCAGTTAAGGGAATGAAGGGTAATAGTTCATTCGACAAAGATTGAGTTCCATTAATGCATTAGACGAGCATTCAGAAAGAACAATGGACGAGCATATATTGGACGTAATGCAAATATTGGACGCATGCATTGGACTCTCAGTCAATCAATGAAATGCATGTTCAGATATTTTCTTATAAATATAAACCTATCTTCGGCTAATGGTTTAGTGAAGATATCTGCCCATTAATGGTCAGTATCAACAAATTGAATATCTATTGTTCCTTTTTGCACATAGTCCCTAATAAATTGATGTTTTATTTCTATATGCTTTGCTCTAGAATGCAGTATGGGGTTCTTTGACAAATTAATAGCAGCAGTGTTATCACACATGATAGGGATGTTACTTACAAACACGTTGTAGTCTCCCAACTGATGTTTGATCCAAAACAATTGTGAACAGCAACTGGCTGCAGCAATGTACTCAGCTTCAGCAGTTGATAGAGCAATTGTGCTTTGCCTTTTGCTTGACCATGAGACAAGATTAGCACCAATGAAGTGACACCCTCCACTTGTGCTTTTCCTTTCTATTCTGTCTCCAGCATAGTCAGCATCACAGAATCCAACTAATCTGTATTCATCAATTTTCTTATACAAAAGACCCAGATTAGTAGAACCTTTTAGGTATCTAAAGATTCTTTTTACTGCTGAGAGATGAGACTCCCTTGGATCAGATTGAAAACGAGCACATAAGCAAACAGTAAACATGATATCAGGTCTGGACACAGTTAGATATAAGAGGGAACCAATCATACCTCTATATGCCTTTTGGTCTACCTTTTTATCTTTATCATCTTTGTTTAGCACGGACGTTGGATGCATTGGTGTATTCATAGGTTTACAATCGTCCAACTTGAAGCGTTTTAGAAGCTCCTTTGTGTACTTCGTCTGATGAATGTACACTCCGTCTGAAGTTTGCTTTACTTGAAGTCCGAGGAAGAATTTTAGTTCTCCCATCATGCTCATTTCAAACTCCCTTTGCATTAATTCAGAAAACTCTTGGCAAAGAGATTCATCAGTTGCACCAAATATTATATCATCAACGTAAATTTGAGCAACAATAAATTCCTTTTTATTTACTTTTCTAAAAAGAGTTGTGTCCACTTTTCCTCTCGAGAAGCCATTCTCCATTAGGAAAGAGCTGAGTCTCTCATACCAAGCTCTAGGAGCTTGCTTGAGTCTATATAAAGCTTTCTTAAGCTTATATACATGCTCAGGACGGTTCTGATCTTCAAAATCGGGTGGTTGAAGAACATATACTTCTTCATTAATTACACCATTTAGGAATGCACTTTTTACATCCATTTGATAAAGCATGATGTTATGATGTGCAGCATATGAGAGTAAGATGCGTATAGCTTCTAATCTAGCTACTGGAGCAAAGGTTTCAGTATAATCAATACCTTCCTCTTGTGAGTAGCCTTGGGCAACTAGCCTTGCTTTATTCCTTACAACCTTGCCATCCTCGTCCAGCTTGTTGCGATAGACCCACTTGGTTCCAATTACAGACTTATCCTTAGGCAGGGAGACCAGCATCCAAAAGTCACTTCGTTGAAACTGGTTGAGCTCCTCTTGCATAGCGAGGATCCAGCAATCGTCTAATAAGGCTTCGTCCACAGACTTTGGTTCCATCTCAGAGATGAAGGCTGAGTCAGCTTGCTCTCTGAAAGTTGACCTTGTCCGGACGCTATCATTAGGTTTGCCAATGATTTGATACTCAGGATGATAAGTTCTGAATTGCCACGAACGAGGGGTATTAACAACTTGCTGAGACGATGATGCGTCCTGCGTAGCGTCTGACGCCTCGTCTTTGTTGTTTGTTGGACGAGCATCTGAATCATTCAGATTCATATCTGCAAAAGAATCATCTAGCTCTGCTAATCTCTTATCAGGCTGTTTGTCATCAAATTTAACATGGATGGATTCTTCAACAATCAAAGTTCTAGAGTTATAGACTCTAAAAGCTTTGGAAGTTTCAGAGAATCCTAACAATATTCCATTATCTACTTTGGCATCAAACTTTCCTAGTTGATCCTTAGTATTTAAAATAAAACATTGACATCCAAAGGGGTGGAAATAAGAAATGTTGGGTTTGCGTCCTTTCCACAATTCATAAGGAGTCTTATTCAAGATTGGTCTTATGTATATTCTGTTTTGAATATAGCAGGCAGTATTTACAGCTTCAGCCCAGAAGTGCTTAGGGACAGAATTATCACTGAGCATTGCCCTAGCCATCTCTTGAAGAGATCGGTTCTTCCTCTCAACAACACCGTTTTGTTGTGGAGTTTTAGGGGCAGAGAAATTGTGATGAATACCACTTTCATCACAGAACCTTTGAAAAAGCTCATTTTCAAATTCGCCTCCATGATCACTTCTGATCGAGCTGATGAATATGCCTTTTTCATTCTGAACTCGCTTACAGAATATAGAAAAGACCTTGATAGACTCATCCTTGTGAGCAAGGAACTTAACCCATGTCCATCTAGTATAGTCATCTACTATGACAAGTCCATATTTCTTACCACTGACAGAGGCCGTCCTTGTTGGACCAAACAAATCAATATGCAACAATTCCAGTGGTCTAGAAGTACTAACAATGTTCTTGGACTCAAACAAGTTCTTAACTTGTTTTCCTTTTTGACATGCGTCACAGAGAGCGTCTGATCTAAACATAACCTTTGGTAAACCTCTTACAAGGTTATGCTTGTTTAGTTTAGAGATTAATCTCATACTAGCATGACCAAGTCTTTTGTGCCAGATCCATCGCTCATCTTCGACAGACACTAGACATGATACACTTTGAGTTGAAAGTTCCCCCAAATTAATCTTGTACAGATTATTTTGCCTTTTGGCATTGAATAAGATGGACCCATCAGGGTTCTTGACCATACATTCACCTTTATTGAAGGAAACAACACACCCACTGTCACATAATTGACTTATGCTAAGCAAGTTGTGTTTTAATCCTTCAACCAGAAGAACATTATCAATAGAGGGAAGAGGATGCTTACCAATCTTACCTATTCCGACTATCTTTCCCTTCTGGTTGCCTCCAAAGGTGACCCATCCACTAGACTTCTCACGGATTTCTTGGAACATACACCTTTCTCCCGTCATGTGACGTGAGCAACCACTGTCCAAGTACCAGGACTAGGGTCTTTTTTGTGTTGCTAAGCAGATCTGCAACAGGTATTATCATACTCTTAGGTACCCAGATAGACTTGGGTCCTTTTGGGTTAGTTGGTGGTCTTCGACCATGCATTTTGTTTTTGTTTTTGTAAATGCATTTTGAAGAGGTGTGACCACTCTTTCCACAAATCTTACAGTAAGTTCTGGATGCATGCAATTTATTTTCTTTTTGCTTTCCATAGGAATGAAAAGCCTTGTGATTTTTGTTGGACCCTGATATTTTCTGAGACGCATTTTGTTTCTCAGAGTCATAGCCTAGGCCAGACTTATCATGAGGTGATCTAGTGTACCTCAATATCAGGTCTAGCTTCTCTGATCCTCCAACAAGCTTAGTTACGCTTTTGGCGAGATCAGATACCTCTTGTTTTAGTCTAGTTACCTCATGAGGTTCACTGGACTCAGAGGTGAGTTTGTCAGTTAGACTGGCATTCTCAGCTTTAAGCTTATTATTCTCTTCAACAAGCTGCTTATTTAGTTTGTTGGACTCTTCCAACTCCTTATTTACTTTTGACAATTTTCTCTTAAGCACGATGTATTGATGATGCAATATAGAAGAATCATTTAGCAGTTCATCATATGCTTCTTGAAGAGAGTCAGAAACGGATACCTCGTCATCTTCTGATTCAGCGTCCGAAGAGCTTTTGGCCATCAGGCAGAGATTTGAGGTAGACGAGCTCCTTGGTCTGAACAGATGTTCCAGAGCGTCCAGCTTCTCCTTAGCTGTTTGGAATTGCGAGACCATGTCCAGTCTTGGACGATCAAGGGCGTTGACAAGACAACAGTTAGCATAGGCATTTTGAGAACATTGTCTGATATCATCACTCGTCCAGTCTGTTTCATGTTTGGACGATGTTGAACCGTCCTCAAGGGTAATCGTTGGACGATAATCTCCGTTAGTGAAGATGTCCCACAACTCATAGTTTTGAGCTTGGACGTATAGTTGGAAAATTGATTTCCAATAAGTATAGTCTGTTCCCTTGAAGATGGGTGGAACATTCACATTCCATCCTCTTCCAGAGGTAGACTCCTGACTTCTTTCTCCGGGAACAACAAATTGTTCATCGTCCGAAGAGTCTTCATCTTGCTTGTTGGACCAGAGGCATAGATTAGCCTCTTCATTTGTTTCTTCTTCTTCTTCTTCTTCTTCATAAGAGTTCAAGTCCTCCCAAGTTGCCATGAAGTTCTTTTTCTTCTTTTTGAAGAACTTCTTCTTGTCCTTTAGCGTAGGACAATCAGCTTTGAAGTGTCCTGGTTTGTTACATTCAAAACAGACCAGCTGACTTTTATCCTTGGGTTCAGCATGATCCTTGAAGCTTTTCTTTTGGAATGACCTTCTCTTCATTCCATTTTTCTTTCTCCACATATTCTGAATCTTTCTGGAGATAAAGGATAGCTCGTCATCGTCTGATACATCATCATCAGACTGATCAGCTTTATCACTGGACTCATCAGCTTTTAAGGCTTTTGAGTTGTTGGACCTATGAGCTTTCAGGGCAATTCCCTTGTTCTTCTTTCCGGGATTGTCAAGATCAAGCTCCTGCTCATGAACTTGAAGCGTCCCTACAAGATCATCCAGAGTCAAAGTGGAGAGATCTTTGGCCTGGGTGATTGCAGTGACCAGAGGTCTCCATTTCTTAGGCAGACTCTTAAGAATCTTGGTGACATTCTCCTTGGTAGTGTAGACCTTTCCAAGGGATTTCAGATTGTTGATGATCGTCTGAAAGCGACCCATCATGTCAAGGATGTACTCTCCTTTAGCCATGGTGAACATTTCATACTGGCCAACCAGCATGATGATTTTAGAGTCCTTCACCTTGGTTGTCCCTTCATGGAGATTAGACAAGGTGTTCCATATTTGTTTGGCTGATTCACATGCGTGAATCTTATGAAATTCGTCAGGACTGAGGGCACACATTAACGCATATCTTGCTTTATGATTCAGTTCCATTCTAGCCCTTTCAGCATTAGTCCAGTCGTCCTCTGCTTTTTCTGTCCCGTCAGAGTTGAGACAAACGTTAGGACCTTTTGTGATTCTGGTCCAAAGAACTGAGTTTGTACTGAGGATGAACCCTTTGAATCTTTCCTTCCAGTACAGGTAGTGAGTACCGTTGAAGAACGACGGTCTAGTCATGGAAGTACCTTCCATAATAGGTTGACTCCCGCTTGGCATACCTGGTCCAGACATATCTGCAGTAGGATCTTTTTCCTCTACACGGCAAAGTGCTCAACCCAGAGGCTGAGCTCTGATACCAATTGAAGGAACCTGTTTGAAACACAAGAAGGGGGTTGAATTGTGTTTTAGGCGATTTTAAATTCTTTTCGTAAGCAGATAATGGTTTTCGCAAGATTGGACGCTAAAACGATTAAAAGCAAAGAGAGCTCTTCCAAACACCAAGTTGGACGCGAACTAAGTTTGACTAAGATAAGAAGACAACGTAATAAAAGGCAATTCAATCCCAGTTAGTTAGTTGGATAATAAACTAAAATAAGAGTAAGGGAGAGAAAAGAACACAAAGATGTTATCCTGGTTCACTCTTCACCAAAGAGCTACGTCTAGTCCTCTCTACTTGAGAGCTTTATCCACTATAACAAAACCTTTTGTTACAAAGTATTCAACACCTCTTCAGGCAGTATTCTCAACCTCTTCAGGTTCTCTAAGTATTCTTTTACAGACAAGCCTCTTCAGGCTCAACCAAACTATGTTTTTGAAAAAGGTTGTTCTACTAACTCACTAAATGTGAGAATTCAAAACTAAAGCTTAGACTCTTAAAAACAACTCTATACAGAGAGCAATATGAAAGTGAGGATCAGAGTAGCTTTTCTAGCTTTGCAAGGTTGGGATTTTCTCTTTTATCTCTTGAGCTAATATTTGCTTGTATCTCTTGAAGGATTTTGAAATGCTAAGTGTTGCTTCAATTGTATTTTGCTCAAGTTCAATCTTGTTGATCTTTTTCTTTTTAGTTTTTGGTAACTTGCACTTTCAAAAGATGAAGGTATATATAGCCTCTTTTCTTTGAGCAGTCTTCAGTCTTCAACGGATGGAAAAGGATCTGTTCTGATAAGCATTGAATGCATTTGATCCGTTGAGTCTGATAGCTTCTGAAGTTTCTGATCAGCAGAATAGACTATCAGGGTGATAGCTAAAAGTGGTGCTGACATATTCTCTGAGTAGAACGAAAGTTGCCTTTTGTTTATCCAAAATAAGAAGGTCAACTTCTTTAGGTGACAGAGACATTCTGGCTTATGCTTTACTTTTGTACGAAATTACAAAGAATGTTTTGTCCCACGGGTATAAGCCTTTTACAGGGAATAATAAATTCAAATGCTTTTACAGGATATTTGCGCTTGAAATTTAAATGCATTTATTGGACTAGCTATTACAGAAGGTAACCGAAAGAGTCTTTGGACTCAAGGTTCTATAAATTACCGTCCAGTCGTAAACCAAGAATAAGTGTTGGACGAGATAAAGTCTTTGGACTATGTTGGACGAGATAACGTCTTTGGACTATGTTGGACGAGATAAAGTCTTTGGACTATGGATAGTCTTTGGACTCAATTTAGATTTGTCCTGCACACTTAATATAAAATGTTAGTCCATAACAAATCTTTGTTCATCTTAAATTAGCTCTTTGTTAACATCAAAACTTAAGGGATTATCTGGACCATGACCACTTTGGTTCCAACAGAGCAGTGACCGAAGATCGATGAGTGATGGAAGAAAAGAAAAATGCAAACATGAATGTGACTGGGCATGCAAACAATTTACAAAAAAGAAACAACATGATTTTACATCAATTTAAAAAAGAAACACAAATGTTTATGTTTAACCTTTCTTGCCAATCAGTACTTGGAAGCTTCAAATGCACATAGCAAAAGAATAAAATTTCAAAAAGGAAAACACCAAAAAGTAGTCAAACTCAAAGGCATGAACTATTATACATAACTAATAGTTCTATGTCGAAAAGGGGTGAAGGAATTATAGGTAAATTTTTGCTATGAATTTAAATTATAAAATTTCAAGGTAGAAAATGCAGAGGGGTTATAGAGGATGAGTGGATAACAAGTGACACTTTCAGGTTCCAGTGATGGTAAGGTCTTAAAGCATCAATCTTGATTTTGAATGCTAATAATTCTAATAATTGGGCAAAAGCAAGAGGGCTTTGTTTTAATTTTAGTGGCAAATAAAAATGAAAAATATGAACTAATCAACAACTGCTTCTCTGTGAGTATGTAGTTATGCTCACACACATTGAATGTGTGAAGCAGTTCATGATAGGTAAATGAAAATGATTTAGTGTGAAATGCTAAAACTGAATAAATCAAGGAAAATTTTAACAGGTTACCCCACACAAAGAAAACAGCAATAACATATTCCCAATGAAACCCAAGATCCAATTAGAAAAAATGCAACACAATAAATAATGAAAGAAGCAGAAGAAAGATGAAAATGAAGTTGAAATTGGCAAGCAATAGGCAAGCAAACAACATGCAACCATTATTTTACATAAACATAAACATATATTGGCCAAATATATGATGATACCAAATACAGGTTATTAAAAAACATGAATTTACATCAATTTCTCAGGTTCCTCAATACAAAACATAGTCAAGAAAAATTACCAAACTCGGTTTCAGAAAGTAAAACCAAATAGGGGAAGGAACTGGAGAGGGTTTACCTGGAGCTCGGTCTGCCGAAGCTGAGACTGAGAACAACTGAGACAGCAAGAGAGCAACTCACGGTGTCTTCGGGGTTGCGAATTGAGAAGAGCAAGTATGAACCCAGAAGAGTGGATCAGAACCATAGAGCTCTGGTGTTTACATTTCAAGAAAAAAATGAAAAATAAAAAGAAAGAAAGGGGGCTTACCAGGAAGAGAAGACGGTGGTTGTGTGGCTTCTCCGGTCGCGAAGAGGAAGAGGGCTATGTGGCCCTCAGTTGTGCGGTTCTCTGAAAGGGTTAGGATTCGAATAGGAAGAAGGTTAGGGTTTGAATAGGAAGAGGAATAGGGAATAAGGAAGAGAGTTGAGGGAAGAGGGCTTACAGTTCGCGGTGGCTGAGGAGACAACGCACGATGGAGAAAGGAGGGAGGAGGGCATTCTTCGCAGTGGCTAAGAAGGGGACGCGCGATGGAGAAAGGAAGGTATTCGTCGCGGTGACTGAGGAGGGCGTTCCTCGCAATGGCATAAGTGGCCCGACAGAGAGGAGGAAGAGAGTGAGACAGAGAGGGAGAGATGGTGGGCGTCACGAGAATGAAAAGGAAGAAGTGAGAAAGAAAGCGGGGCGTTCGTGATTTAGGGATTTTATTATTTAGCAACCAAAATTATCAGTCACTATTTTGGTCGATATAAATTATAAAAATAAAAGTAGAATTTTTTAAAAAAATAATAAAATAGTGCCGACGGCTAAGGCATAATAAAACTTTTTTTTTTTTAAATCGTAATATTATCGACTGCTTGAGCCGTCGGTAAATCTGGAGCAAATACTTAGGGCTTCAGCCGTTGAAAATTACGAAAGGCTCACCGACGGTACGACTGTCGGTAATTACCTATGGCTTTCATGAAGTTGCCGGTAACAGTTACCAACACCCATGTTTTCGACGAAAACACGATCGTTGGTTAGCCGTCGGAAAGCTCCCGTTACCGACGACATTAGGTCTTTTCCAAAGGCTTTAGATCGTTGGTGACAAGGCTTTTTCTTGTAGTAGTAGCTCAAGTAGATGCTGGTCATGTGTTCAGTAGTCTTTATCGTACGCTTACTTGGTCTTTGATAGATGCTTGGACAAATATGTCTTATGAAATGTTTTCTAATGAGAATATCTGCCTTATATAACAAGATAGCACACAGAATACACTTGTTAAAAAACTTCATTAGTTTCACTTAAATTATTATACAAATGTTTGAGTTCATCAAAACTTAGGTAAGATAAGCGTACTCAACAAAATACTGAATGTAAATATTTCTACAGATTTCAACTTGCTTCAATATCTTAAGCATTTGAGTAATGTACGAGTCTATAATTTGTTTTAAGCCTCTATTTGTTTTAGATTTTACAAAGGCAAAATTACGATATAAATCACGTTAGGAGAAAACTCCTCTCACATAGCTTACAAAATAATTGTCTCGGGACTCATTTTTCTCACCTTCATGATGAAAATAATCTCAACCAAACAGGCTATAACTAATTAAAGAAAGGCATTGTTTAACAAATAATTTCACTATCTGACATGGGGAGCCACCAGTAGTGGTGGCTAGCTTTCAATAAACTCAACCACGTGTGCAGATTCCTCACCAGACTGTACACCAAGTTTGCAACAATGAAAATAAGAACTGAGGGGAACTAGACTCTAGAGGATCTTGAACTATTGGGGAGTTGTTTTGTACAGTGCAGGGGCCAAGGGACAAAGAAGGTGGTTCTAGTGGAAGTGCAATCGTGGAGGCAATTTATCCAACACTTGATTTTTAGTGTGGATGACGTTGGAAATTGGAAGGATGGCCAAAATTATGTTGCTCCCACTATGACAATAAATCCCCCTAAATACATTTCTTTAAGTGAATGGGATTGTGCTGGAGTGACTTTTGGTGAATGCCAAGTTTAAAGACAAAGATTGCCCATCACAATTGGGGGCTGAACAATGCCTTAGTGGGTGGGGAATGCTGGCTGTTTGCTAGCCCTTTTATATTAAGGACAGTATGGCTTAATTTCAAGGCTGACCTAGATCTAGATAACTCGCAGGAAGATAATAAGGTCAATGGCCTTGTAGGAATGTCCTTGAGTTTTTGGACAACTGGCTTTGGAAAGCAGAAAAATAAGAAGCTTTTGGTACTGTACTTTATGAGAATTAGGAATATAATTGGTTAAGGTATTTGAATCTCAGTAAATGTCCTCAGTTTGGGAAGAAGGATAAGGCTCTGGCGACCAGGATAAGATTCATAAACAGAGTTTTACAATATCCATTCCATACTGCAATGGCTAGAAATGGAATAAAAAACTACGATGCTCAGAAAATGAGCATCTCATATTCCCTTAGGCTATATTATTAGTTCCATTTTGCTCCGCGAGAAATCTTACAACCACAGGAACCAAGTCAAATAAAATTCTAATTAGAAATTCAATAGAGAAATTATATTATAAATGACTCTTATGGCCTTTTTTTCTCCTCCTCTATGTTAAGTGGCTCTATCCTTCCATAAGAGTCGGGATGCAGCTAATGTCACACCTAATTTACTAATCTTGAAGATATGAAAGTTTACTTAAGGTATCCTAAATATATATATTATTCTTCTCTGAGTGCTCACTTTCAACAGTGGAGCAGAGATCATTGTCAATCCGTATGGCAACAACAAGTCCTTTCTATAGGTCACATTTTCAATTAAGTGTACTTTATTTTAATCCAAACAATATAATAAACTCTCCACTAAGCAATTCATTCCGTTCCCCTTTTATCTTCTCTTTTCTCTTTAATTAAATGTCATCTCTAATATTTAGTCTCTCATTTTTCATAGAAAAAATGCCTCCATCTTGAATACTTTACTAGCTATTTTAATATTAAACTGAGTAATCCTCTGGCAGAAAACAAGTCACTTAGAGGTGTGTAATTCATTATCTCTGCATGGTCATTGGCTAGCAGATGTCGTCTGCCATACGGTGATTGCATGGCAAGCATAATATTCCATATAGCAGCAACCGTGCCTAAATTAGACAATGAAGTGGGTTAGATGAAATAGCATTTGATTATATATATAGACCATGTCCTCTTTCTTTTTCTGATATATGTATCTTCTTTATTAAAGATGAAAAATTAAGTACGTATCCTCTTCATAAAGAGACTAAGTTTGCACGCAATATATTAATGCAGTTCACGTAGGTTCCCTATTAAACGATGCTCTTAATGTTTGAATGTTGCTTAAATTGGACACGCTTGTACATATATATATAGTTAGGGATGGCAATTTTGATGTGATCATGAATTTATTAAGCATGTGGAAATCATGAAACTTTAAGGCGGTCCGGATCTAGATCATATCAAATTTGTACCCGTGCGTAGGGATTCCCGTGGAGACTGTCCCGAATGGGGCCCTGCAAGCGGGGAATTTTTCCCCGCGGGGGCTGGGATGGTGGAAAAAACCCCCCTGAAGGCACTTTGGGGACGGGGATGGGGAACATGCTTCCCGTCTCGTGGGTCCCCGACTTCGAAAATATTACTAAAATATCCTTAAAAATATGTGTACATATATTTTAGATATATTTTATTAATTTTAAATATATGTTATTTTATTAAATAAATATAATATAAATTATTAAACATATTTGCGTACTATTTAAGGTTGAACTTGTTATAATGCCTTGGAGATTGCTTTAACTTTAAATATTTAAGATTTTTAGTATTTTTATATTTTATTGAATTTTAGTTAGTTACTTATTATTATTATTTTATGAATTTTCCGGATCTCCGAACTCCCGCGAGAATCTCTGGGATCCGTGAGGAATAAAGACAAGGGAGAAATACTGCCTGTGACGGAAAACAGGAACTGGAAAGGAGAAAAAAATTGGGAACGGGGACGGGGAGTACTCCCCGCCCTGCCGCGTAAAGGTGAGAAGCATAATCTGCATCATTTGTATGCTTAAAATTGTACCAGCACGGGTTTGTTCCTGAGTATCATATGCATAATGGTGACTTGGGCGTCAAATTGGACGGCTGCTTTCTTCCCAAATTGCTCTCCTACATTAAAACATGTCATAAATGATAGATTATCATTTCCTTTTTAATTAGTGTAATCTGAGTATGATATTTTTTTTATCCTCACAAGACAAGTAAGAACTGACCTCAATGGTTTATCCAATGCAAATCTAAACTTGCTTCCACGCCGTAATTAGTTAAATATCCATTTGCTTTCTTTATCTTGGAGACAATAAACAGTTATTGTATGTATATATTGATCATTTATTATGTATCAAACAGTTTTGTAGGTAGTTCTATTCCAAAGTATAGGTGATAAACCAAAATTTTGTATATGGGTTGGACTACCATTATACTCCTTATTTAAGATATTATACTTTGTTCATTAAAAAAATAAACTTGTCAATTAATTAATGTGATAATCATATATGAAATGTAGAAAGCATTATTTTATGACTTGTGTAATCATTTTGGGATTGTTTTTTTGTTTCTTATAATATTCTCATTCGATAGGTGAGATATTAATATCTTAGGGTAGGTGGGGCGCTTAAGTGGGGACCTCGTCTAACATTATTTTTTCCATACATATAAATTTAGGGATCGAATTCAAAACTACATATTTAAGGGATCTAAACGCTTTTCGTCCACTCACTACAACACATTCATGATTTAACAATGCACACTTAACAACGGTTTCGATGCAAAGTGCTTTAAAAATGCACGTAAGTTTTTAACAGCACATAACCAAGGAAACGCAGTTAAAAGATACACCTTTAATAGCGTTTGTGTTTCCAGACGCTATCTTTACTTGATCCTTTGTTTTAGAAATATGCGTTCATACTTTAATAGAGTGTTTTCGGAGAAACACTGCTACAATGATTATATTTTATGGCATTTCCTTGGACAGGCGTTGTTGGAAACATACTTATTATAGCGTCTGCTTGCGGAAACGCTATCTTACCGGCATATTAAATCAACACGATCTAGGTAACCAACTCTCTGTAGGCTAGTTGACACAGTTCATGAACGTTAATAAACCTCTGCACAAAAAACGCGATATTCAACCTTCAATGTATAGAAAAGTGTCCATAATGAATGATGCCTTAATATTTAGTGAATTAACCAAAGTACAAAATACAGATTGATTGAACCAAACTCCCCTATGAATAACCCTCATCTGTGTTCTTATCCTTCATACAAAATTTATAAACTTTCTGTATTTTTCATTTCTGAGTATCTCTTATGATTTATGAGTCACATTTTTGGAACATGGAAGAGGCCGACAGTCAAATATCTTATTTTTGTGTATCATGACTAATGTCCAGAAGAGGGGAGTCCCTCCTAAATGTCATGATAGACAAAACTAAGATATGAGAATGCTGACGTCTCTCACCGGAGAGGAAGGCGGCCTAGAAACGGAAGTGAATGCTCAAACACTCTTGTATGGAGTGTGGCCTTCATTAATGCTTCATGTTAGTAGCTTCCTCTGAGAAGACTGCTATACTGTGTTGGCATCCAATGCTTCAACCCAAGGACAAGAGTTCCATTGATGAGTTGGAAGATCATTTAGGGCTGAGAACACGAGATTGTTGGATGAGAAACGAAGGCTTGTGACATTAGTAAAGTCTAAAGATAAGACTATATTGAACCACTGATGTTTTTGTTCCTTTGCACAACAAACGGCCTTTTATTCCTTTGCATCGACGCGCTGCAGAAAAGAACTTTGAGCAAGTGTCTTTGTAACCATGTATTCAATTTTTTATTGTCTCTTTAATAATGTATTGAATTTTTTGTTATCAATGTAAACTCAAAACACCATATATGTATGAATTTGAAACATGAAATAAAAATAGAAATTACGTTCTTTGAATTATTTAACGCAGTAAATGGATTTCCAAACTTAATCTACGTACTATAATCTGATAATGAAACATAGAAAAAAAACTACCCACTTGTAAAAATTATAAGTTTGTAGTGAAGAGAATGTAACATCCAAGTTTTTCGGAAACCTTAATTGAGAAAGATGGCCTAGATTGAGTATGTATATGTTTATTGATAATTATTATCATGGCTTGAAAGTGTGTTTAGAGAATATGTTAAGAATAGGAATGGTTTAAATAGGAAAAGGATGAAGGACGAGGGATCAGGAGCAGGACGCTAAAGCGTGGACAGTAGAAACTTTTCCTATATATAGATCTTCATTTTCACCATGAGAAGAGTTTTCACTCTTCATATAAACAGAGAGAGCTCGAGACAGAGAGCAGAGTTGAGGTTGGAAATTTGATTCAAGGTTGTGATCCGTTCGTTGGTCCGATTTCAGTTCCGATCGTGTTTTCGTGATCAGTGTGACTTCTACTCCAATTCTACAGGTTTGCTTTTGTGATTCAACGAGGGTAAGCCGAGGTTCCGTATCTACCTAGATTGTACCTATACAATGTTCTCTTTTTGCTTCTTTTTACGATTTTAACTTCGTTTTAGGGTTAATGCTATAGTCTACGTGTTATTTCCGTGATTAGGGCAAGTTTGGAAGTTGCGTGCGGAACTCGTTGGAGCAGGTGGGCTGCGGCTGTGGAGGCTTAGAGAGGAGCAAGAAGTGCTTGTTATGTTCGTGATTATCACCACTTTCGCTATCAGGTGGGGAGAAAGAGTTACACACGTCGGGGAGGCAAGAGTAGTCCATATAGCTTTATTGTATGTTTTACGTATATAGGGAAACCCTAAACCCTACGTGAGGTTGAGCCCTGACAAAGTACCTAAACCTTAGGTTTAGTCTACTTTGGGCTATCACCATGATATTTGATACCCTAGGTTAGTAGATTTGTGATGCATGATAATATGTGCTAGGTGTTGATACATGCGTACCTGCTATTTATGATATTTGATATTTGCAAGAGATGCATGATGTGTTGATGATAATGGCATGTTAGTATGTATGTTGTTTATTGCTTTATAGAGCATGTTGATAAATGATGAACTGTTGCATTATATCTGGAAATGCGTGTATGTATGAGATTCAGAGGTTTAGCATGATTAGGTCTTTGACCTCGTGGTGGATGTTTGAGCTGATAATTGAGATTTGAGGTATAGTGGAGCTTGGAGCTCATAAGGTTACGATGGGAGCTTGGAGCTCATATGTGTACAAGTGGAGCTTGGAGCTCGTATGATTACAGTGGAGCTTGGAGCTCGTATGTGTACCTATGGAGCTTGGAGTTCATGTTGGTAAGAGCAAGTTTGCATGTGTTGCGATATCAACTTAAGAGAGATGGATGACATGCATAGCATATGGATTTGATGCCAAGTGGCGAACCATATGCTGTGAGGCATACGAAGTTGGTGCACCAAGTGCGGGTGCAGAAAATGAAAAGGAAGGTCTGAGAGACCTTGGGGATATACTAGACGCAGGTGTACGCACATGAGACTGGTATGACAGCGCCTATCGTGTAGTGGCAGTCCTGGCTAAGTATGGTTATCCCGACTAGAGCCCTAAGTATTTCCAGTTGCCGGTGGATCTTCCGAGGAGGCCCAGTTAACCCTCTTTGTCTGGGACAGTTGAGCGGTGATGCACTCTTATGGGTCACGGCGAGCGGAACGGATTGCCGAAACGAACCAACTTGTTGTCCGATGTGCGGACGTGATGTTGTCCTTAGTAGGGTGTTTAGTACTGGCCGCCATGCATAGAAAGAGTATGTGTACATCTAGATAGGGAACGACCGTGGTGTCGTTATATTGAGAGATGATTATGTTTGTTATATGTTCTGCATTGCATCATCCCTGTCATAGATGTGTTGCATATCTTATCTCCCTGTATTTTCTTGTATGTTATGCTTTGATCTGCGAGTAGGCGACGAGATAGTTGGAGCTGACTATGGACCCGAGGATGCATCCCGTCCTCCAAGCAGCACTGGGGATCACGATGCTGGGCAAGCTTGAGATCATCTACCACGACGAGCAGGGGTGGCAGGTGGACCCCTCTACATTCTTGACCGTGTATACTGGGACAGTGAGCTTGCTATTCCGAGGCGGTACTCCACCATGAGCGGACATCATGGGACCGTATAGTGTGGTCCAGTTTCTTCCGTTTCCCCAGATGTGGCACCCACCTAGGCCGCAGAAGCAGGATTTTATGTGGGCTACTCCAGCATCATCTTAAGTGACGAGTCGCAGAGGCTTAGTGCTAAGAGGACAGCGTCGGAGGTCAGAGCGGTATTTGAGAGCCTCCAAGCGTAGACGAATCGTTATGTCCAGTTCTTCCTCGGATTATGTGCCCTTGAGGGTTTATTGGCGCACATATGGGGAAAGACAGGGTAGCTCTTGACTTTCACGTCGTGGAGGACGTGACGTCGCCAGTGCGTCTGTCATAGGATGTGAGGTGAGGCTATTTTGATGTATTTTGAGAGGGGATGGGGAGAGCCTGTGAGTTGAGTTGAGTCCCTTTTGATGTTATGTAGTATTTTCGTTTTCTCATGTACTTCCGTCTGTATTATTACTTAGCCCTACTGATGGAGCCACCATGTATATATATTTGTACCGTGTGTATGTGTTTTCGTTTATCCTGTTGTGCTTACTCTGACGTTGTACGCACTTATGTTTGAATGTATGTTATCGCTGTTTTAATAAACGCGTAATCACTAAGTTATAGTTAATAGTATGTTTGGGTTCTAAAATAATGAGATTTCCTCGAGTGGGAATTAGGGACGTCATAGAGAATGTTTTGCTTGCATTAGAAATTCAATGCAAGGCAAAATATATGAAAAAAGAAGGAATTTCGATAGAAATATTAAAGGATGTTAGAACCAAAGCGGTTATGGGGACGGGGGAGAAAAACTCCCGATGGCGGGGTATAGGGACGGGGGAAAGTGGGGGGCAAGGACGGGGAGCAGGAGAGTACCCCTCGCTCTCGCACCACCCCATTGCTATCCCTAGTTATGGTTTATGACCTCTCAAAGTTTTGATGTTAACAAAATGATTAAATTAGATGAACAAAGAGTTTTGATGACTAATATATCTATTTTTAAGTGCACAGGTGAGAAAAGGCCAAAGACTTGCTTAATGGACTTAGTCTTTGGACTGTGATCTTCACTTAAAAAGTTTCTAACGTGCGTCCAACGTTCCAGTCTTATCGTGTGCTAAAAATTGTTAACGTCCAAGGTTTACTTTACTTACTCTTGTGTTGGACTATCTAATCTAAGCGCGAAAAGATAAAAGCAATATCCAAATATTGTTTTTTTATATAAAAACACATCTGAACATAGTACCATCGAACGAATAAGCGCCGATCTGTTCCTGACACAAAAGTCTGATTCAACTAAGTTGACTCTACTAAAGAAGAAAAGACAAAAGGCAGCTTTCAGGTACAAGTGAAAAATGGTAGTTCTACTTTCAACTATCTCATAACCTACAATGCTTTTCAGAAGATAAAGAATACATTATCAGGCCAAAAACAAGTCTCAACGGGATTATGCATTAAATGCTCATCAGAACAACTTTTTTATCACCGTTGAAGAGAAGAACATTGAAGTGTTGAAGCTCTATAAATACTGAAGACTTTGAAGAAAGAAATTGCAAGAAATCATAAGCGAACAAGCTACAATCAAATTCATTCAAATCTCTCAAGTCTTTTATTTCTATGAACTACTAATCTTTCATATTTACTTTCTGGGTAGAGTTTTTCAGAGTTGTGCTTACACTTCAAGTCCTCACACTTAGTGAGTTAATCATTTGATTTCAAACGCTCCTTTTTCACAAACTAAGTCGAGCCTGAAGAGGCCTATCTATAAGAGAATACTTGGATAACCTGAAGAGGTTGAGAATACTTGTAAGTTGCTAAGAGTTTTAGTGGATAAAGCCTTCACGTAGAAGGGACTGGACATAACTCTTGTATTAAGAGTGAACCAGGATAGAACAGTTGTGTGCTTTTCTCAATCTCTGATCTTTGCGTTTAATTTGTTCATTGTTGCGTCCAAAATACACTTAGGGGCAGTGTACCTTGTCACAGAAGTAATATAGGATGGAAGTCCAGATATCGTACCGAAGAGATTAATTTTGATGTAATAGTGATAAATTAAGTACCAGAATAGAGGAATCCTTATGTTATTCAGACTGATAAAGAACTCAAAAGAAATAAATAATAATGAAGAAATAGTAAAGATAATGAAAGAAGATGAAAAGAGAGTTTAGAAATCAAGAGTAAAAGAGCCTAGAGCTGTTGTTTCACTTGTGCTTTCGATACCCCCCAAATCCTAATTCTATTCAATTTCGCAGTTGCTTTTCGAATATCAATCCCTCTACAAAAACTATTAATTGTTTGTCAGGCTTAGGAAACTAATATTCTTTTCCCCAGATGAACCCAATGGTTGTCAGGAAAAGAGTTTAAATGTTAGAAAGCATAAAGCACAAAGAGGTTGAATGATTGAAAGGAGTAAATCACGTTTTCTCAAATCTAGATGTTAAACCCCGGTTATCCTATAGATCTACCAATTTAATTGGACTTGATAGCCAAAATATTAATCAATTGATTAAAAGCATACAAAAGGTGCGCAATCCTAGTATGGGATGAAGAACAACAGAATAACACTATTCAAATTGCAACCTTGAAGCCAAATAGAATTCAATTAAAGCGAAGACATAGCGAAAAGGGTTTTTACTAACACAAGATCCACCACAACTCTAGCGGTGAATTTAGCTACTCATATAGTAATAGAGAGAACCAAGTTCCATAATGGAAATTGCATCCTAGATAATTGAAGAAGGAGAAGTGGTCTCCAACTTAAACTCCAGATACCAAATCCTAATCTAGAAATCAAAACTACAAAAGCTATAAACTAGAAAGCTAAAACTAAGAATAAAAGAGTTCAAAGATAAAAAGATGTAAAGATGCAAAAGATATCTCTAAAGTGGCACAGAGGGCCTCTATTTATAACAAAATATGTGAACAGAGCCTTGAATTGGGTCTTTCGTGGTCTTCACTCAGCATGGGCGTGCTCTTCATGATATTAGGTCGTGCTCAAATCTGTCAGGTCGTACCAACTTCGTAGAACAACGTTCTAGCGCACGGGCTACAGCACGGGCGTCCTCTTCATTTGGCACCGTCGTGCTCTTCGCGATTGGGACTGTGCTAGCTTCTGTCAGACCTTACTTCTCTCAGTCAGACCTTGCTTCCTTTGGCATGGGTGTGCTCTCACATGGCACGGCCGTGCTGATTCTCCAAAGGTTAGCTTTAAGTATTTTCATAAGGCTTTGTTTGGATGGATGGCTTTGGAGGGTTGGCATAGGCATTCTCTCGCATGGCACGGGCGTGCTACTCCCAGAACTTTAGTATTCTGCCGAATTAAGCTCTAAAAACCTTCACTTTTCCTCAAAAGTTCATCAAGCTGCCTTTGAATGTCAATTCTGTTAAAACTTAAGTAAAATGGTGAAATACAATAATATTTATCATTAAATGCATCGAAATTCAATTCAAATACCCCTTATAAAATCCACAGATTTGAGGTTCATCAAATTTCCCACACTTAGAGCCTGTTTGGTAAGGCATTCCTACGAGCTTATAGCGGATAGCTTATAGCGGATGAGAAAGTAGCCCCGTTTGGTAAGCGCCTCTGTCACGAGCTTATAGCGTTTTTTCACGAGCTTATAGCGTTTTTTCCAGACGCTACTTGAGGTAGCGTTTGAGCTTATATATAGCTTATAGCGTTTCATTTTTCTTTCCACGTTTATCCTTATTATCTTCATTTAATTCTACCTTTATTCTCTTCTCTCTCTTTTATGTAAAATCATTAATGAAGATGTCCTTTTATATTTTTCAGCTAGTTCAACCGCTAGTTTTACCAAACACTTCCATAGAAAATAAGCTAGCTTATCCGCTATCCACTGTCAGCTACCTTATCCATTATTCGCTATAAGCTATCCGCTATCAGCTAGCTTATCCGCTAACAGCTAATTTTACCAAACAGGCTCTTAAACATTGCTTGTCCTAAAGTAATTATCTGGCTTAAAATAATTTTCAAAAGAAGTTTCAGATTTAAATTAACGGAACCCAAAACAAACAGTTTTTCAAAATTGCAAAGATAGTCAAACAAGTATATTTCTCAAAAGAAAGTCAAGAGTTTACCCAATTGGAACTTTTAAATTCCTTGAAATCAAACTTTTAGAAGACCAAAAGGTCGCTCTACTCACAACTCTCAATGTATTGGGCAAGAGATATTTAAAGCACTTAAGATTCTCGAACAAATGCATTACTATAGGCTTGTCCATTGACCAAATCCCCACAATATGAATCACATGCATGCAGAAGAAGGAAGGGGTCTTTCAAGGGTTGTAACGGGGCCAAGGCATTGATGTCAGGTGCGGTAGAGAAATAAAGGGATATTCAAAGGGCTAAATCAAGAAAGTAAAGTAATAACCTCTTGAAGCATAAAAGAACATGAAGTGCATTGACACCTTTTTCAAAATATTCAAGGATCTACTATTTTTCTTCAACCTTTCCCTCTTTCCTTTGCCACAAGCTTTTCCTTTTTCTTGCCTTCTCTCTAACTTTATTTTCAAACATATATTTTTTTTCTTTTTTCTATTTCTTTTTGAGGAGAGAGAAGCATTTTTTTTTCTTTTTACTGCCAGTTTATTTTTACATTTTTATTTTTGGAAAGGAATCCACCACCACACGTTCCTATTAATGCTCCAATATACTTTAAGAGGTCACCAAAAAGAATTTTCAATTTTTCTGAAAGGGGACCAAAGAAGAGAATTTTCAAAAAGGCTCAAAATTGGGCAACCAGAGGAAGTATTTAACAAAGCGTGCATGCCAGAAAAATGCCTAAGAGTGTCCCAACCAGAGTTCCATATGCATATGAGTGAAATTAGCCTTGAGATGGTCTCAGGACAAGTTCTAGAATATATTTACCTGAGAATCGCACTCATCAAAGAAAAAAGGTTAAAATAATACTGTAAATGTAACTTAACCTCATAAAAGCCCAAATCTCACATTTTAGAAGTTAAGTCTAATTAAAAGTATTCAATCAAAGAATTTTTCTGCCAATTATCAGTTTTCAAAAGACTAACTTTTTCAAACATACTTATGAGACTATCAAAGCAATTTGTCAAAACTTTTTTTGTAAGGGGTTTCCTTAAATTTAAAAGAAAGATAAGCCAAATAATTGAATGCAACAATACAAAAATATGAAAATATTTTTCCTTCCCACACTTAACTGATGCAGTGTTCTCAATGCAACACCTTTAATCATGAAATACAAGGGGTGAAGGAAAAGATAAGAGAAATTTTTACAACATAACCCCTGATACAATAGCATAGACGCTTAAAGTATCATAGCGGGGGATTACTGAGGTGGAGGAGGACGGTGAGCTTGAAGTAGTTGTAAGTTGGTGGCTAGGGAGGTCTGTTGCTGTTGATATTTTTCCCTATATTGTGCTGGAATAGGAGGAATAGGTGGGGCAGAGGATGAGGCACGGGAAGAACTAGGGCGTTTAGGGGTCATATTCCTGCATAAGCCAAAAATTTAGGCATTAGTGTCTAGCATAATCACAATAATATGCATAATATGCGGCATAAACATAGTCAACATCAGTATAAGACATATGGACTAAATTCCCAGATAAAATAATTCAGGTAAGCATTTTGAGTTTGGCACGACCATGCTCACGTGTGGCACGGCCGTGCTGAAAATACTTTCCAAAAAATTTAAATCGGCACGATCGTGCTGACAGGGGGCACGGTCGTGCTGAATGCAGATTTCAATTTTTCAAAACATATGAACAATATGGCTGTGCTAAGGCTCGAGCTAATTCAGAAATCCAGAAATATGAGCAGCATAGCCGTGCTCTTGCCCTTGCCACTCGCAGAATGATTAAAAACTCAAAAATCACGGGCCAAACATGTAGAGACTCAAAATCAACACTAAACTAACAGTCCTAAACATCAATCCTGACAAAAAACTAGCAAAACAGCAGCAAATCCAAAGAAAAACAAAAAGGTGATAGAATAACCCAAACTGACCCTAACCTAACACTTAATCAAACAATTTAAAGAGAATGAAGTGAGATTTTTACCTTAGAGGAGTGAATAAACGGGGAAGAAGACTCAAACTTTGAAGATTACGCACAATTGGGGGAGCACCGGGTGGCCAAGGGTAGTGCTCTACCAGTGCGCTACTCTGCCCATGCGCTGCTATCCCCTTTTATTCTGAACAGTCTCGAGAGTGGCACGGTCGTGCCAACAGAGAGCATGGTCGTGGTCTCCTTATTTTTCCAGATTTTAACTTTTTAGATAAACTTAAATTTTTGCAAACCTTCCCACACTTATTTCTCTCTCCAGAAAATTTTTAATTTTTTAGAATAAAAAGAAAAACAAAAATATTATAAATAAAATACAGGTTGCCTCCTGCGCAGCGCTTGTTTTACGTCACAAGTCTGACAACCTATTTAGAGCACTGATCATGGTTGTCTTGGGGAGACCTTGAAGATAGATTCTTCACCCTTGTGCCTTAAGGTTAAGGTGCCTTGTTTGACCTCAATTTTAGTATCATTTGTGGCTAGGAAAGGTCATCCCAAGATGATAGGGACCTCCTCATTCTACTTCATGTCCAAAATCACAAAGTCCACTGGGTATGTGAATCTCCCCACTCTTACTAGCACATCTTCTATTGTTCCTTGAGGGTGGGTAATGGATCTGTCAGCTAACTGCAATGAGACTTTGGTGCTCTAAGGTTCCTGTAAACCAAGCTTTTTTGACACAAAATAAGGCATTAGATTTATACTGACACCTAAATCACATAATGCTTTACCAAAATAACAATTCTCAATGGAACAGGGAACAGTAAAACTCCCTAGGTCTTTTATTTTACAGGGTAATGTATTCAAAATAACAGTAGAGCATTCTTCATTGACTTGCACTACCCCATATTCTTTTGAGAGATGTTCATTTTTATCAAGGGGTGGCTTAACATACAATTTCATATGAGTTCTAAAAAATTCACCAGTTTGCATGTTATCATTCCCAATTAGAAGAGTTGGTAGAGAAATTTGTACCTCACTAGTGATTGTTACCTGATTCTGCTTACTGGGCATGTGGCATGGCCGTGCTCTTCTTCAGACTTGTCTTTTTTAGCAGTGTTTTCTACGATGGAAGTAGGGTTTTCTTTTACTTTTTCTGCTTGCTGAAGATAAATTGCATTGACGTGCTCCCTCGGGTTTGGCTCAGTTTGGGTAGGCAATGTTCCTTGAGTTCTTTTAGAGAGCAACGCGGTAAGAGCAAATATCTGTGTCTGAATGGCTTGAAACTTGCTATCAGTCTCTTTCATGTTCTCTGCCAGTAATTCATGAGGATCGGGCTTCCTATTTTTTGGTTTTGAACCTTGGTTTTGCAGGTGGTATGGTCTATAGGCGTTAGAATTTGAACCTTGACCGTTTTGCTGACCTCCCCAAGAGTAATTCGGATGGCCCTCCAACCAAGATTATAAGAATTGTATTGATTTTGATTGACATTACTCATGAATTTGACGCTCTCAGCTAGTGGAACAAAATAATTTCCCAGTTGGCAATCGTCAGACCGCAATGGTTGCATGGGAATGGAGATACTGGTGCATTGGATTGTGTCATTATCTGTGCTTGGACTTGCATCAGTGTCTCCATCTGCTTTGTTAGAGCGTCCATCTTGGTTTCCATCGCCTCTGTGATATTTACCTCATATACACTGATTGGCTTCTTGATGGTGTGTCTATCCCTGAGCGGCCATTGGTAGTGATTGGCTGCCATCTCCTGGATTAAGGCTTGAGCTTTTTCAGGTGTCTTCTTCAGAATTGATCCTCCACAAGCAGCATCTATACTTTATATGTTTTGTTATGAAAGTCCATTATAGAACATCTACACCAAAATGGTGACCGTGAAATCATGATATGGACACCTCCGGATCGAATCCTGATATCGCTCCCATGCCTCATAGAGACACTACAAGAAAAAAATCAACTTGGGACGGAAATATCCATCGCATACTAGTTGAATTTTCGTCCCAACACTTTTTTGGGATAGAATTTGCGACCAACGAAATTCGTCGAAATTCACGCGTCGCAAAAAGTTTGGGACGAAATTTGTTAATCCGTCGCACATTTGGGACGGAATCCTGGACGGAAAACAATTAAATTTTTTGACGGAATTCTGTCGATCTGTCCCCAATTTTTGACGGAATCTGTGACAGTAAATATCAAATTTATCTTTTATTTGTTTCTTTTATTAATATATTGGGACAGATTAAGGTAAACTTTACGTTGCAAAAATAGTAAGGATGTGACCGGATATCAGTGAAAATATTTTGTCCCAAATTTAATGTCGTTGTGATGGAATATTTGACATTAAATTTCTTCTCATCATTATTTTGAAAAAATATATACTTTTTTGTATTACAATAATTTTATGATAAACATTAATAATAATAATTCATAGCCGTTAATAAATTTCCATAAAATTCATATGCAACTACATATCCATTTGTCCAATACTAAACATAAATTGTTCCATCGTAAGCATAATATATGTATCTCTAAGAAATCCAAAATTTACAAGTTCTACCAATACATCCAAAAGACCAAAGTTCTACTAAATTTTAGGTTCTACATTCCAAAGCCATCAATATTTGTCATCAACATCTGTATCATTGGCAGGATTGCTTCCATGAGTAATATCACATATAGAACGGTCATATTCATCCAAATCCATCACAGCTTAATCTATTTTAGCATGCTTAGCAAATAAAGATAACATTTTATTTTGACGAGCAAGGATGTGATTAATGGTTTGTTGTTGTTCTGCAATCTTCTGCCTTAACCACGGAGTGTACCCGGCAACGGCACCCAAAAAATTATTGCGTTCAAAACACACTTAAGGGCAGTGTACCCTGTCGCAGAAGTAATATAAGACGAAAGTCCAGATATCGTACCCAAGAGATTAATTTTGATATAATAGTGATAAAGTAAGTAACAGAATACAAGAATCCTTATGCTATTCAAACTGATAAAAAACTCAAAATAAATAAATAATAATGAAGCAATAGTAAATAAAGATAAAGAAAGAAGATGAAAAGAGAGTTTAGAAATCAAGAGTAAAAGAGCCTAGAGCCGTTGTTTCACTTGTGCTTTCGATACCCCCTAAATCCTAATTCCATTCAATTGCGCAATTGCTTTTCGAATATCAATCGCTCTACGAAAAATATTAATTGTTTGTCAGGCAACTAATATTCTTTTCCACAGATGAACCCAATGGTTGTCAGGCAAATAGTTTAAATGATTAGAAAGCATAAAGCACAAAGTGAGACGACCCCATACATATGAAGCCATCCTATTGGTCCCAACCTATTATTATTATTATTATTATTATTATTATTATTATTATTATCTATGCCTAGCAATATATAAAGCGATAGCGTGGTATAAAAACAGCGTTGCGGAAGTAATCAAACAAAAGCGACAAGCATAGAAAAACGATCAGAGTAAAAGCACAATATAACATAACTGTACAATAATACACATAACTTAGCCCCATCAGCAGGGCGCTGTACGTACATATACATCCTGTGAAAAAGTAGAACCAAAATACATCAAAAAGCAAAAGAAGAACACTCAGAGCTCACGAGCAAACCCTCGTCCCCTCTTAAAAGATACATTACAACTCTCGGCTCACTCCCTAGGACGCACTGGCAGGCGCTAACCATCATTGGTGAGGATGCCCTGAACTAGCCCGACCCTCGCCATGAGTACTCCTGTACCGCACAATAGGCTCGTACTCTGACGAAGAACTGGATACCACGATCCTCCGCCTACGGTAGGTCCTCAGGTACTGCTCGGTCCACCTACTCTGGCCTCGGTAGACGTAACCTCTCCTGTTGGTCACGACCGAAGACTAGGGTGCTACCCACTTGTAGTCTCACTCCCTCTGCCTCGAAGGTTGCCACATTCTCGGGAAAGGTAGAAAGTGGTACACGCGGTAGGGGCCGATGATATCCACATACGGAGGCATGCCACTCCGAAAGATCAGACTACCAGGTCCTGTGTACACCATCAAAAAGGTAGAGGGTTCTACCCGCCATCCCCTCTAGTCATGGTACACGATCCCAATACCGTCCAGCACCGGCATTCGCGGTGCCCCCGTGATGAATGGGTGAAGTCTCGGGTCCATGCTGAATCTCTGCTGGCTCGTCGTCTTCAAGCGATCCCATAACAGACAACAAAGAAGAGCAGAAGGGAGATAAGCAATACAACACATCATAAAGTTGAAAAACAATAGTAATGCAGTAAACACATAACAAGTAGCATATAGCAGATATTTCAAATATCACAGTTAGTGCACTCTAACAAACGTCTCTCAAGACAGCACTTGCAACAAGCATCCATCGCCATGAGTCTCACACTCAAATCAATCCTCTAGACCGGGATACTAATCCCATGCAGCATACCGGCCAAAAGCTCACAAAACTAGTTCCCATTGGAACGGTTCCACACCCGAACAAGTCCACACTGGAACAAGTTCGGTGTCGGAACGGAGTTAGCTTGTCTAAGAAACCAAACCGCTCACCGTGACCAATAAGAGTGCATCCCCCTTCCACACCGGAACCAGGGTATCTCGATCGCCTCGGAACGTTAGCCTGGAACAACTGGAAATCTCTGGGATTAGTCGGGCAAACCGGACTGGTTCGGGCGTCACGACAGGATAGGAGCTACCTCATCCGTCACTGTAAACTATTTCCGAGACCGGCAACATCCCCAAGGCCACTCACTTGACCGCCCCGTCTACTTTCCGTACCCGCACTCAAGTATCGTTAACCTCGTATGACGCTGGCAGCCCTTACTACCTGTCATACGGCCTCACCACGTGGCAGCTGATGATGATATGCAGTAAACATCCTCAACGGGCTTAATACTAAATCTCACGCCTAAGCTCTCAATCAGAAACAACACGATGCCACTGCATCCACACGGCCACAGCCTTAACGCCACGCGTCCACGAGCCATAACTCAAACAAACAGGGCCACAACCTCAGGAAGTCAGCATAGCAGCAACGACACCATCCACGGTATCAACCGGACAGCAACACGGCACGCAGCCAAACTTAAATTCTATGGCATTCCACCACAACGCTCAACATTACAGCATACAGCATATTAACAGCATCAATAACATCAATAATAGCATATAGCAGCATATCACATACCAAGCAGCATATACGCATTTAGACAGATAGCAACAACAATCAACAACATATAGTCATACGAAGTCAAACATCCTTAATCAACAGCTTACTAGCCTAGGGTTTCCAACTTAACGGCGATAACCCAAAGTAAGCTAAACCTAGGGTTTAGGTACTTTATCAGAGCTCAACCACTAGTAGGGTTAGGGCTTCCCTACATATAGCAGAAACGTACTACACTACTCTTGCCTTCTCGACGGCAGCAGTACTGTTTCTCCCCACCTGAACAATCGACACGCCGATCCACGTGATCACTGGCTCGCTCCTCAAGTTTGAGCTCCCAGCCCTCCTTCAATGGCAGCTCCAATAACAACCCCAAATCCTCTTAGTAGCCGCGGCCTTAGTCGTCAATCTGCGAGAAATCACGAGCACAAACTTTGTCCTAATTACGAGCACAACACATATACAATAGTGTTAGCCCTAGGGCAAGCCCAAAAGATCAAAGAAAAAGGTAAAGACTCGAAGGACTCCAAGAACATGAAGAACGCGTGTTAAAGATTCGAGTTTACCTTGGACAAATCGAGAATCAATCAGACAAAGTCGAAGCTAACCTCACCGCAATCGCAACGGTGCAGCTGGAATCACGTTCTGGTACTTCGATCGCTATCAAATCAAGATTTCTCTCTCTAGAAAACCAGAGCTTCTCTCAATAGTTCTCAGCACTTCGAGCTTGAAGAACATGAAAGTGAAGCCAAGTGAAAATGGAGAGAAAAATTCACTTGGGCATCCTGTTGAGAATGCTAAAGCGTGCAGGGTATCTCACGCTTGAGCGTGAGGTCTTCTTCACGCTTGAGCGTGGAACCTTGTCCGCTCTGCCTTGACCCTGGCCTGACACATGTAGCACACACGTCAAAAAGCATACCAGCTGGCAAACGGTTGAGCGTTGGCACGCTGAGGCGTTGGGACGCTGAGGAGTGCTACCATCCCACGCTTAAGCGTGCAGCTCTACTGGGAAGAGTCCTCCAAACTTCTAGGTTGCACAGTTATTCGTTTAATGCCTTAGGCACCTCCAACCTTGTTCAAGCCTATTCCTAAGCTTCAAACTAGGTCTAAAACTAACACCCGGCAATTCACACAATCATCCAATGCTCCAATCGAGATTAATCAACTCGATCAAAGTTCACAAAAAAATCGGGATGTTATATTACCACCCCCTTACAGAAAATTTCGTCCTCGAAATTTCCATCATATACCTGTGAACAGATAGGGATGACTCTGGCGCATCTCAGCTTCACGTTCCCACGTTGAATCACCAGTTACTAGATTCCATTCCACTCTGACTAACGGAATGTGCTTACCGCGCTGTTCCTTGATCCTTTTGTCCATGATCCGAACAGGTGAAGCTTCGGACTCCAGATTCTCTTTCAGTTGAATTGATTCGGGCTTCAACACGTGTGATGGATCGAGATAATATTTTATGAGCTGAGAGACGTGAAAGACGTCATGAAGATTTGAAAGGTTTGGTGGCAAAGCTATCTAATAGGCTATAGGGACGATTCGTCGAAGAATCTGAATCGGTCCTATGAATTTAGGTTTTAACTTTCTGGATCTGATTGCCCTGCCCTCTCCAGCTCTTGGGGTAACTCTTATGAAAACATGGTCGCCCTCTTGGAATTCCAAAGGCCTCCCCCTCTTGTCAGCGTAGCTCTTCTGCCTGTCCCTTGCAACCTTCATCTTTTCCTGTATCTTATGGACTTGTTCCATTGCTTACTATACCAACTCTGGGCCTAACAGCTGACCCTTTCCCGTCTCAAACTAGCACAACTAAGTCCTGCATTTCTGTCCATAGAGTGCCTCATATGGCGCCATTCCAATACTTGAATGGAAACTGTTGTTGTAAGTGAATTCGATCAATGGAAGGAACTCGTCCCAACTTCCCGTGTTTTCCAACACACACGCTCTTAACAGATCCTCCAATGACTGAATTGTTCGTTCAGACTGACCATCCGTTTGAGGATGATAAGCAGAACTCATACTTAACTTAGTTCCCATTGCACTGTGTAAGCTCCTCCAAAACCTTGAGGTAAACCTTGGATCACGATCCGAAACAATGCTCGAAGGTACCCCATGCAGCCTTACAACCTCCTTGATGTAAATCTGAGTTAATCGCTTAGAGAGTAACTCTGGTTGATTGGTAAGAAGTGAGCACACTTCATCAATCGATCGATAATTACCCAGACTGCATCACACCTTCTCTGAGTCTTTAGTAACCCAAAAACAAAGTCCATGGCAATACTATCCCATTTCCATTCTGGGACATCCAACGATTGCAACAACCCTGCTGGCTTCTAGTGTTCAACCTTCATTTTCTGACACGCCAAGCAGGTTAGGACATAAGCTGCTACATCTTTCTTTATCCCCGGCCACCAGAACAGCTTCCTCAGATCATGATACATCTTGGTAGCCCCCGGATGGAAACTTGTCCTGCTCTTGTGTGCTTCCTCCAAGATCATATTCTTAACTTCTCTATCCATTGGCACACAAACCCGGTCACCATACCTAAGCAGATCATCTATACCTCTTTTGAATTCCAAAGTCTTACCTTCCTTTATCAACCGATTCACACTCTCGAGGTACTTATCCTCGACTTGCTTCTTCCATAACTGGTTCAAGAAATCGCTAGTTACTCTAACCATTCCCAGATTCAGCTTATCCTCAACGATTTTCGCTTCTAGGTTCAGATCTCTAAACGCCTCTAAAAGCTCTAGCTCCTTTACCATCATCGCAGATACGTGTAGGGACTTCCTTTTGAGCGTATTCTCTACAACATTCGCCTTACCTGGATGGTATTGTAGGTCGAATTCATAGTCCTTTATGAATTCCATCCATCTTCGCTGCCGCATGTTCAACTCTTTCTAGTCGAACATATACTTCAAGCTCTTATGGTCGCTAAACACACTGAATTTAGCACCATAAAGATAGTGTCTCCATATCTTCAATGCAAACACTATCGCAGCCAATTCCAGATCATGCGTTGAGTAGTTCCGCTCATGTACTCTCAACTGCCTGGAGGCATACATCACCACTTTTCTGTCTTGCATGAGCACACATCCCAAGCCTTGATAAGATACATCACAGTATACATCAAATCGTCCTAAAGGATCTAGTAACACTAACACAGGTGATGTGGTCAGTCTTCTTTTCAGCTCTTAGAAACTCTGCTCGCAGGCCTCTGACCATTCAAACGTCTTCCCTTTTCTCGTTAACTGCGTCATAGTTAACACAATTTTAGAGAATCCCTCAAAAAATCTCCGATAGTAGCCCGCTAAACCAAGAAAACTTCTCACCTCGTTTACAGACTTAGGGCTTTCCCAACTCACTACGGCCTCAACTTTCGCAGGATCCACTGCGATCCCATCCTTATTGATCACATGGCCTAGCAACTGAACTTCCTCTAACCAAAACTCGCACTTTGATAGTTTAGCGTACAACTGCCAATCCTTTAGCACTTGCAACACCGCCCTCAGATTCTCTTGGTGTTCCTCTCTACTCGAAGAGTATACAAGGATGTCGTCGATAAACACAACAACAAACTTGTCAAGCAACGGTCGGAAGATCCTGTTCATATAGTCCATGAACACAGCTGGAGCATTAGTCACACCAAACGGCATAACCAGATACTCGCAGTGACCGTACCGACTCCAGAAAGCAGTCTTTGGCACATCCTCCTTCTTAACCCGGATTTGATGGTATCCAGATCGCAGATCGATCTTAGAAAACACAGCTGATCCACCAAATCATCTATCCGTGGTAACGGATACTTGTTCTTTATCGTCACTTTGTTTAGCTGACGATAGTCTACACACAGCCTTGAAATCCCATCCTTCTTCTTCACAAACAGCACCGAAGCTCCCCATGGAGATGCACTAGGTCTGATGCACTAGGTCTAATGAACTCCTTGCCTAGCATCTCATCTAACTGTTTCTTCAGCTCCATCAGCTCAATTGGAGACATCCGATACGGTGCTATCGATATAGGTCCAGTTCCCAGTACCAGGTCTATTGCAAACTCCACCTCTCTCTCTGGTGGCAATCCAGGAACATAATCGGGAAACACCTCCGGAAACTCTCGTATGATAGGCAAAGCTTCAACGCTAGGAGTCTCCCTTACTTCTAAAGAGAACAACACCACATACTTGTCCGATTGTCCACCCGTCGGAGTACTCTCGTTGGCAGGTATCAATCCAGATTGCTTGAAAAAACTGAGAGTTTTGTTTGAACAGTCTAACATCACATGGTTGGCCGAAAGCCAGTCCATGCCTAGGATCACATCTATCTGTTGCATAGGCAAGCAGATAAGGTCAATAAGAAAATGACGGTTCTCTACTGTAACCGGACATTTACGGCATATAGATAGGGTTATTAAAGAATCATCAGTAGGTGTTGAAACAGTCAAGTTATAGGTTAATGTAGAAACAGGCAACCCTAAATGATCCATACACTCTATTGATATGAAAGAATGCGTAGCCCCCAAATCAAACAAAACCGACAAAAGTTTACCAGAAACTAAGCACTTACCTTGGATCAGATCAGGACTTTGGGAGGCTTCAGAACCTCTCACGACAAACACCTTTCCGGTCCTCTATGGCCTGCTCTGCTGACTTGCCACAACTGATCTCGCTCCGCCACTCTGAGCCCTACTACTTTGCTGCTGAAACTGAGCCCTTCTGCTAACTCCGGGCTTGCAGTCTGACACATAGTGACCCATCTGGTTGCAATTAAAACATCTGATGTGTTAGGTCCTCGGACAATTCTTGACCAGATGCGGTCCCCCGCACCGAAAACAGGTCTTGATCTCTTGCTGTGCTCGATTGGAGTCACTCCCTCCATGGTTGACATTAAATCGAGCAGAGCGATCATACGGCCCCGCCCTCCATTGGAACTTGCCGCTTCTGCCCCTCTGATTGCTCCTAACAGGTCCACCACTTGTTTTCTGTTGTGCGATAGTTCCTGCTCTATCATGCCCTTCAACCACTGTACCCATCTCCACCAACTCGGGGAAAAAGCTAATACTTAGAGGCAGCATTGCTGGCTTCAACTCAGGTTTCAGTCCATCCTCAAACCTCCTGCAGACCCATTCCTCATCCGGGTGGATCTGATAGAATTGAGAAAACTTGAGTAGTGCTTCAAACCTCATCGCATACTCACCAACCGATAGTTGTTCCTGTTTCAGGCTCAGGAAGTCCTTCTCTTTTTCTTACCTGACCCTTCAACCACTGTACCCATCTCCAGAAAACACTCCCGGAATAGTTGCCATGTTAACACCGGTTCTCTACCAAGCTTCCGCTGCTCCTACTAACATGAAAGCAGCGTATGTAACTTTTCTGTCTTCTCTACAGTGTGTAGCCATGAACACCTTCTCTATTTCTTGCAACCACATCTCCGCAGCCTCAGGGTCATACTCTCCGTGGAACTGGTGAGGATTTCCCTTCATAAAAGCATTAAGACCAGTATCCACCGTCTCGTTTCCCCTCACGGTGTGCAGCTGATCCTGTCTAGCTTCTCTTTGTTCCTGCCTTTGCATATACTGGGCAGTCTGATGAGTTTGTTGCATCATTACGGTAGCCAAGTCCCTCATGGCCCGCATTGCTTCTGAAGTGTCACCACCACTTCCTGTCCCTGAGTGGTCACCGTTGTTGTTGTTATTACCATCGCGTCCGCTCGCCGCCAGCCTTCCACCTCTTCCTCGTGCCATTTAGCTTCCTGTAAAAAGGAGCTATCAGTTCCAATTCATAAGACATATAAAAGCACTTAACAGTCAAACATATCATATGCCTTATGAATGAAAACAGTTATCACACTCCGATAACTAGCGCATCGGACACTATACCAAAAACCCGACACAGTTGATACAACTTGGTTATCAACCGTCGAAGCCAGTACACTTAACCTTCATAGTCCGATATTAGAATCGAACTGCTCTGATACCATAATAATGAGACGACCCCATACATATGAAGCCATCCCATTGGTTCCAACCTCTTATTATTATTATTATTATTATTATTATTATTATTATTATTATTATTATTATTATTATTATTATTTATGCCTAGCCGTATATAAAGCGATAGCGTGGTATAAAAACAGCGTTGCGGAAGTAAACAAACAAAAACGGCAAGCATAGAAAAGCGATCAGAGTAAAAGCGCAATATAACATAACTGTACAATAACACACATAACTTAGCCCCATCAGTAGGGCACTGTACCTACATATACATCTTATGAAAAATCAGAACCAAAATACATCAAAAAGCAAGAGAAGAACACTCGGAGCTCACCAGCAAACCCCCGTCCCCTTTCAAAAGATACATCAAAACTCTCAGCTCACACCCTAGGACGCACTGGCAGGCTCTCACTATTATTGGTGAGGATGCCCTGAACTACCCTAACCCTCGCCATGAGTACGCCTGTACCGCACAATAGGCTCATACTCTGACGAAGAACTGGATACCACGATCCTCCGCCTGCGGTAGGCCCTCAGGTACTGCTCGGTCCTCTTGCACTGGCCTCGGTAGACGTAACCTCTCCTGCGGGTCACGACCGAAGACTGGGGTGCTACCCACGTGTAGTCTCGTTCCCTCTGCCTCGGAGGTCGTCACATTCTCGAGAAAGGTAGAAATAGGTACACGCGGTAGGGGCTGATGATATCCACATAAGGATGCGTGCCGCTCCAAAAGATCAGACTAATGGGATCCTGTGTACACCACCAAAAAGGTAGAGGGTTCTACCCTCCATCCCCTCTCGTCATGGTACATAATCACAATATCGCCCAGCACCGGCATCCGCAGTGCCCCCGTGATGAACGGGTGAAGTCTTAGGTCCATGCTGAATCTCTGCAGGCTTGTCGTCTTCAAGCAATCCCATAATAGGCAACGAAGAAGAACAGAAGGGAGATAAGAAATACAGTGCATCATAAAGTCGAAAAACAATAGTAATGCGGTAAACACATAACAAGTAGCATATAGAAGATATTTCAAATATCACCGTTACTGCACTCTAACAAACGTCTCTCAAGACAGCACATGCAACAAGCATCCATCTCCATGAGTGTCACGCTCAGATCAATCCTCTAGACTGGGACACTAATCCCATGCAGCATGTTGGCCGAAAGCTCACAAAACTGGTTCCCACTAGAACGGTTCCACACCCGAACAAGTCCACACCGGAACAGGTTCTGTGTCGGAACGGAGTTAGCTTGTCCAAGAAACCGAACCCTCACCGTGACCAATAAGAGTGCATTCCCCTTCCACACTGGAACCGGGGTATCTCGGTCGCCTCGGAACGTTAGCCTGGAACAACTGGAAAGCTCTGGGATTAGTCGGGCGTCACGACCGGATAAGAGCTACCTCATCCGTCACTGTAAACTATTCTCGAGACCGGCAACATCCCCAAGGCCACTCACTTGACCGCCCTATCTACTTTCCGTACCCGCACTCAGGTACCGCTAACCTTGTATGACGCTGGCAGCCCATACTACCTGTCATATGGCCTCGCCACCTGGCAGCTAATGATGATATGCCGCAAACATCCTCATTGGGCTTGATACCGGATCTCACACCTAAGCTCTCAATCAGAAACAACATGATGCCATTGCATCCACACGGCCACAGCCTCGACGCCATGTGTCCACGAGCCACAGCTCAAACAAACACCACCACAACCTCAGGAAGTCAGCATAGCAGCAATGACACCATCCATGGTATCAACCCGACAGCAACACGGCACGCAGCCAAACTTAAATTCTACGGCATTCCGCCACAACGCTCAACATTATAGCATACAACATATTAACAGCAGCAATAACATCAATAATAGCATATAGCAGCATATCACATACCAACCAGTATATAGGCATTTAGACAGATAGCTACAACAATCAGCAGCATATGGTGATACGAAGTCAAACATCCATAATCAACAGTGTACTAGCTTAGGGTTTCCAACTTAACCGCGATAGCCCAAAGTAAGCTAAACCTAGGGTTTAGGTACTTTATCAGGGCTCAACCACTAGTAGGATTAGGGCTTCCCTACACATAGCAGAAACGTACTACACTACTCTTGCCTTCTAGACGGCAGCATTACTCTTTCTCCCCACCTGAACAGTCGACACGCGGATCCACGTGATCACTGGGTCGCTCCTCAAGTTTAAGCTCGCAGCCCTCCTTCAATGGCAGCTCCAAGAACAGCCCCAAATCTTCTTGGTAGCCGCGACCTTAGTCCTCAATCTGCGGGAAATCACGAGCACAAACTTTGCCCTAATTACGAGCACAACACATATACAATAGTGTTAGCCCTAGGGCAAGTCCAAAAGATCAAAGAAAAAGGTAAAGACTCGAAGGATGCCAAGAACACGAAGAACGCGTGTTAGGGATTCGAGTTTATCTCGGACGAATCGAGAAATCAATCAGTCAAAGTCAAAGTTAACCTCTTTGCGATCGCAACGGTGCAACCGGAATCTCGTTCCGGTACTTCGATCGCCTTCAAATCAATATTTCTCTCTCTAGAAAACCAGAGCTTCTCTCACTAGCTCTCAGCACTTCAAGCTTGAAGAATATGAAAGTGAAGCCAACTGAAAATGGAGAGAAAACTTCAGTTGGGCATCCTGCTGAGAACGCTAAAGCGTGCAGGGTATCTCACGCTTGAGCATGTCCACGCTTGAGCGTGAGGTCTTCTCAACGCTTGAGCGTGGAACCTTGTCCGCTCCGCTTTGACCCTGGCCTGACACGTGTAGCACACCCGTCAAAAAGCATACCAGCTGGCAAATGCACTTAGAACGCTTGAGCGTCCCACGTTACCAATGCTTGAGCGTTGACACGCTGAGGCGTGCTACCATACCACGCTTGAGCATTCAGCTCTGCTGGGAAGAGTCCTCCAAACTTCTAGCTTCCACAGTTATTTGTTTAACGCCTTAGGCACCTCCAACCTTGTTCAAGCCTATTCCTAAGCTTCAAACTAGGTCTAAAACTAACACATGACAATTCACACAATCATCCAAAGCTCCAATCAAGATTAATCAACTCAATCAGAGTTCACAGAAAAATTAGGATGTTACACAAAGAGGCTGAATGATTGAAAAGAGTAAATCACGTTTTCTCAAATCTAGATGTTAAACCCCGGTTGTCCTATAAATCTACCAATTTAATTGGGCTTGATAGCCAAAATATCAATCAATTGATTAAGAGCATACAAAGGGTGCACAATCCTAGTATGGGAAGAAGAACAACAGAATAACACTATTCAAATTTCAACCTTGAAACTAAATAGAATTGAATTAATGCTAAGTGTAACACCCCGATTTTTCAAACTCTCTAATACTAATTAATCAATATGTATGAGTTCGTATTTTATTGAAGGGTCTAGAGAGGGAAATAAAATATTCCGTCACCATAGTCATGCTCAACGTTATCCTACGAAGCTACGATTAAATTTTGAGCCAAATACTCAGACGGAGCCTGGTAAGCGTTTTTCCACTGTCAGTAAGATTTTAATGCTCCAGAGACCTTAGATGGACTCGAGAACGAGGCAGTAAGTCTTAGAATTCGATTCTCTATGTTTTGGTTAAATTAAAAAAAAAAAATCACTTTCTGACATTTTTTCGAGCAAAATCCTCAATTGGTTAACGAATGGAGTCGCATACGAACTCACCGAGACCTGCCAATGGATAATCTTGATGCCACATCATGTCAAATCACTTGGGAGAGCATGCCAGATTCGTCATGACGTTCGGAAATATCTAGACGCGAAATCACCAAAATACCCCTAACCTTTTTCACTTTTACCATTTTACCCTTGAAGGAAATGACCATTTTGCCCTTAAGTGACTTGTTTTAAGGGCTGGCCAGCCCCCATTATCAGCCCTCATTAACGCAAGACAGCCCCCAAAGAGAGCTCCAAGGCTTTATCTTCCTCCTTGAACCAAAGCCACCATTTTCAATGAGAAAAAGCTTGAAATCTTTGAAGAAAAGCTTGAATCTTTGATCAATCTTCATCATTCTCTAGGTAAGATCACTTCTATGATCTATAATCTTTATGAATCTCTTCCAATCTCAAGATCAAATCTTGTTTTCATGAAAATCAAGTTTATGATCCAAAACTTCCAAAATTCATAGGAAATTGTAGAAAAATCCTTTTAATGGGAAACCAATTTCGTTGAGCTCACTTCATCATTCTCTAACTAAACCCAAGAGCTTATGATCCAACTCTCATCCTACCCTAAATTCCCAAAAGTGGCTGAACCCTTGATGGTGATGATGAATAGTGTTTTGCTCAAATTTTTGATTTCTAACTCTTGATTCCATCCTTACCTTTCCTATTGCCTTTGAATCCAAGTGATGGAAAACCAAATCAATTCCTAGCCATGTTTCCATTTTATGGCCGAGACCTTCATGTGTGAGAACCATGATTCATGTTTCATGTTTTTGAGTTTTAGGACTTGTGTTAGTGTTAGCCTAGCTTATGAACCAACCATCCAAAAGTTTGGAACCAAATGAGATCCCTAGCCTTTTTATCTTTTTTTGGCCGACCCTTAGATCACTTTTTGGGGAAGGAGAACTTATGTTTTGATATTGTTAATCATGTTGTTATTTGTTGATGATTGGTGCGATTGTGTGTTTGTAGTTGTTGTCGGATACTCGGATGAGGAATCGAGAGAATTCGTGGACCGATCGAGCGACTTGCCTTCGGAGGATGACTCCTAAAGGTAAGGGGAGGTTAGCTCCAATGAGTTTGATAGTCACACATGAGGTTGGTTGTGATGTGAATTGTTGCATTCTTGCCTTGGATTGAACATGTGTATGATGTTAATTTGAGTTTGAATAAATATATTTGTGTATGAACGTGATGAAGTATATGCCTGGATGATTGGAATATGAATTATGGCATGGATGCCTTGATTGAGATTTGATGTGTATATATATATATATCCTGGATTGGTTAAGAGTATAGCATTGGCTATAGCTCAATAATGAAGATTAAGCTCAAAAGTCTTAATCAAAGATTTTTGAAATGTTTTGATTTGACGAATGAAAAGCTTCTAAGCTAAAGGTCATAATGGCCAATTTTACTAAAAAGCCACTAAGTTAAGAATCCAAGATGATTTTGAATAAGACTTAGGAAGTTGAGAGTTGGTGACGAAAATAGTGAAAAGTTGCTTTATCATTATTTTCTAAACATGTTGTACAAAGAAAGAAAACCTTGAAAAGTATTTAGTTTGTCAAGAAAAGATCTTCTGAAAGTATTTGATGTCCCGAAAATGAAAAAGTTTCTTCATGAAAGTTGCTAAAATAACAATCTTTAAAGAAGGCTTTTAAAGCCAATATCCTTTGAAAATGCATCTTTAGAACTTGAGTTTTGAAAATGATTTGTAAAGAAAAGTTTTTTGGAAAGGAGTTTTAGAGCGAAAATGAGTTTTAGTTTAAACCAAAGAGAACCTGTGTTTTGTTTTCAAGATTGGAACTATGAAAATGTATTTGATGAAACTGATGGTTTCCCCTTCACACATGTGGAGCACATGAAACTAGTGAGCGAGACGTCGGGCTAGAGTTCTGTGACATGAACGGACTTTGTGTCCTATATGCGAGTCTAGTGTCCACGACGTCAGCCTAGTACATCGTGGATTGAGCACTCGGACTACGTGTCCTGTGTTATGAAAAAGAAAAAGAACGGACTTAGTGTCCCATGCAAGTCTAGTGTCCGCGACGTCGGCCTAGAACTTCGCAAAAAAGTACTTGGACCTCGTGTCTTGAAATTTGAATTGAAAGGGCTATATGTCCTTTAAAATGAATCATGAGCCTTGTGCCTTGACAGAAAAAGACAGAATGAAAGAAAAAAAAGAACGAACGAAAAGAAAGAATGGAAAACCTCCTGCATACATGCATGAGTTGGTCGACGTGCCATTTGAACCGAGCTACAACCCAAGTGGTTGAGAATTTAGCCAGTTAAGACCACTAGGTCTATAGGGGCATTCTGTGTTCGAAACTCCACAAGTGGCCGGAGGCATCGCGACCCCATGCCGTGGTAAATCGGCTATTCAACACGAATGAACTCAATCAGAGACTAGACTATTCAGGATATGGTTTGACGTGTTACCCCAGAACAATTGGAGCTCGGACCTAAATTGAAAGGCCGACTCACGAGAATAATTATGTTATGGGAGTATTCGCGGCCTATCGCTCGAGGAAGGGGAGCTAGGAGTCTTCGAAGTACATGAACTAGAGAGTTGAGAAGTCTCATGCATTCATTTGACTTATCTTGATGAATGAGTATGATATTTGAAAGTGAAATTATCCCATTGTGATAGTATATTGAATATTGATATCTTATCGTATGACTGAGTTGATGCATTATTTGTATGCTACTTTACTTGTGTGGCTATAATGATAAACGTGTATAAGAGTATCTCACCCTTGCTTGTACATGTTGGACACCCTGTTGTGTTTTTTGAACACATGTACAGATTTTTCCAGCGGTCCTCTGGGTCACTGCGAGACCCTGTAGCTGAGTTACTTGGTGTCGACGACGAAGACGAGTGGATTGTCGAAGATGAGGCCCAGAATTATTTAGGCAATGCATGCTAGGTAGTATGTTTATTATTCTTAGAGTTTTGTTAGACCAACTCTTAGGATTTTGATATTTAAAGTGAGGTCCTTTGACCGTGACTCAGTATGAAATGTATTAAGATATTGGAGTGATGTATGTCTTAAGGCGAAATTGAATGAGTAATAAATGATGAGTTTGAATTTATTCCTTTCTTATTGTTATAGTATTGGATTGGTATCAGAATTCCCGCTACAAGTTTAATGAATATTTTTGAAAAGGTTTTAATTAACCAAAAAAGAGAATTTGGGTTACGAACTGTGATACCTCGAGGGGGTGTTACACTAAGACATAGAGAAAAATGGTTTCTACTAACACAAGATCTACCACAACTCTAGTGGTGAATTTAGGTACTCATAGTAATAGAGAAAACCAAGTTCAACAACGGAAAACGCATCCTGGATAATTGAAGAGGGAGAAGTAGTCTCCAACTTAAACTCTAGGTGCCAAATCCTACTCTAGAAAACAAAACTACAAAAGCTATAAACTAGAAAGCTAAAAATAAGAATGAAAGAGTTCAAAGATAAAAAGATGCAAAAGATATCTCTAAAGTGGCACAAAGGACCTCTATTTATAACAAAATATATGAACAGGGCCTTGAATTAGGTCTTCCGAGCCGTCAGCACGGGCAAGCCAATCAGGTGGCACGGGCGTGCTCTTCATGATATCAGGTCGTGCTCAAATCTATCGGGGTGTACCAACTTCATAGAACAACGTTCTAGTGCACGAGCATGCTCTTCATCTGGCACAGTCGTGCTCTTCGTGATTGGGACCGTGCTAGCTTCTGTCAGGCCTTACTTCTCTAAGACAGACCTTGCTTCCATTGGCACGGGCGTGCTCTAGCATGGTACGGTAGTGCTGATTCTCCAGAGGTCAGCTTTAAGTATTTTCATTAGTCTTTGTTTGAATGGATGGCTTTGGAGGGTTGCACGGGCGTGCTCTCGCATGGCATGGGCGTGCTACTCCTAGAACATCAGTATTCTGCCTAATTAAGCTCTAAAAACCTTCACTTTTACTCAAAAGTTCATCAAGCTGCCTTTGAACCTCAATTCTGTTAAAACTTATGTGAAAGGGCGAAATATAATAGTTTTTATCATTAAATGCATCAAAATTCAACCCAAATACTCACTATAAAATGCACAGAATTGAGGTTCATAATTTATTACTAACATTGGGGATTGCAATTGTTTTTAATTAACTGTGTTTTTAAAAGCAATCATTTTAAACTTGCATCCATAGTTTTGTTGCAAAACGTATTTTGCATCCAAAGCCCTTTGTTAAGCTTCTACGCCTTGTTTATATAAAATTGTTTTGCAAAAAGTTTTATAAAAAGTAATATAAGAAGCACAATTCAACCCTTCTTCCTGTGTTTTATAGCTTACTTCAATTAGTATCAGAGTTCAACCTCTGGGTTGAGCATCTAATAGTGCTAGAGGAAAAGCTCGTACAAGCTAAACATAAATGCTAGGTCAAGGCATGCCCAACGAAAGTCTACCAGTAATGGAAGCTACATCTATGATGAGACCACCATTCTTTAATGGATCGCATCATCTGTACTGGAAGAAAAGGTTTAAGGGGTTCATATTGAGCATAAACTCAACTCCCTGGCCTCTAATCATAAACGGTCCCTATGCTATTCGAAATGCTCATAACTCTGAAAATCCTGAATAGAGTGGACTGATGTTAAGGACAAAATAGGAACAAAATCACAAAGCAAGGTACTCCTTGATGTGTGCACTTAGTCCTGATGAGTTTCAAAGATTCATGCATGTGAGTCTGCAAAACAGATATATGATACTCTATCCAATCTTCATGAAGGAACCACGAAAGTCAAAGATTCAAAGATCATCATACTAGTAGGTTAGTATGAGATGTTCACTATAGAGGAAGGAGAGTCCATCCTTTAAATGATAGGACGTTTCCAGACTATCATTAACAACCTGAAGTACCTTGGTAAAGTTTATACAACCAAGGAGAATGTAACTAAAATTCATAGGAGCCTTCCTACGGAATGGAGACCTCTGGTGACAGCTATCACCCAAGCTAAGGATCTTTGAACCTTAACCTTGGATAATCTCGTTGGAACTCTGAAGTTCATGAGCGGGAGCTCAATAGAGACAACCTTACAAAGGAAGGCAAGTCGATTACCTTAAAAGAGCATAAGGGCATCAGCTCAAAAGCCCTCAAGGCAGATGAGTCCAATGATGAAGCCAATTAGACAGAGGAAGAAAGTTCGGACAATGACAAGCTATCTTTCATTTCTCGCAAAATTAAAAATATCTGGAGAAAGAAAGATGGCATGAGGGAAAAGCCATTCCAGAAAAAGCCTTCAAGGATCATGGGGAGGCCAAAGACAAAAGTCTCATGGTATGTTACGAATGTAACAAGCCCGGTCACTTTAAAGCTTAATGTCCTTTGTTAAAGGATAAGAAAAAATTCTTTAAGAAGAAAAATAAAGGCTTTATGGTTACTTGGGAAGACCTCGATCTTTTAGAAGAAGAAGGAAGTAGAAGAAGAGGAAAATCTTTGCCTTGCTGCTGATATTAGACCTAAAGGAGGAACCATCTCACCACATTGGAATTTCAATTAAAAGAAATCAAGTCTTTGATGGAAATGACTAGGAAACACATGATGAAGTACTTCCTCAAAGCTCAACACTTTGATCTATGGAGCATCATCAAAGTTGGACCATAGCATCAAAAAATCGTTGCTGAAGATGGAACTTTTGCACCTAAGTCCAAAGAATCCTAGACGGAAGTATAAAACCAAAAGCTTTTGCTAAATAGAAAAGTTTTGGAGCTGATCAATAATAGCTTGAGCTCCAGTGAACGTAACAAAGTTGCTAAATGCACTTCTTCCAAATAAGTGTGGGATACCTTGGAGAACATATATGAAGCCAATAATGCTGAAGCAAACATTTGTTTGATGAACAACAATTCTTCATACAAAGAATTGGACCATGATGAGGTATTGGATCTGACTCTCTACAAGAAGCTTTTGATAAACTTCTTAATAATTCCTTTGTACTATCTCATGAATATAAAATTCTAAAAAGAAAGTTTTCAAGAATAAATAAAGAATTTGAGTCTATGTGCACAGAGAATCGAAAGCTTATTGAAGAAAATAATTAGCTGAAGTCTGAGAATGCCAGTCTAACTAACAAACTCATCTCAGAGTCCAATGCACCCTGGGCAGTCGTAAGACTTAAATAAGAGGTTGCAGATTTAAGCAACAGTTTATCAAGGTTTATGGATGGATATGAGAAACTCAATATGATCCTAAGATACACTAAATCTCCATCTGCTAAATTTGGCCTTGGGTATGAGAAAGGATGTAACACCCCGATTTTCTTATTCTTTTAATTAATCAGTATTTAAGTAATTTTATTTTATTAGAGGGTCTAGAAAATTAAATAAATTATTCCGAGACCATAGTTACGCTCTACGCTATCGTAGGAGGCTATGGTTAAATTTTGGTCAAAAACTCAAACAGAACCCGGTTTGCGTTTTACACTGACAGTATTATTTTACTGCTCAGATGACCTAATCTTGACTCATGAAAGAAATGATTACGCTTTAAATAAAATTGCGAATGTTATCGGCAATTTTGAAAAATTTTAAAATAAATAAATTTTCACGACTTTCTTGGACAAAATACTAAATCGTGAAAGTAACGGGGCTAAAAACGGATGAACATGAAGTCACATCACCTAGGAAGGCGTGCTTGTGACTCATCACTGTCATCATTACGTTTCTGAAAATATCTAGATATTTTCTGAAAATATCTAGATATTTATGAGATCATTTGTTGAAATGACAATTTTGTCCCTAAGAAATTACTCTTTTGCCACAAAATATCTAAAAAATACGGGCCTTGGGCCAAAAATCCCACCAAGGGGGCGGCTACCTAGCCTATAAATACCCCATCACCCTTCCTTTGTTTTCAACACATTCCTTCACATCTCTCCTTAATCATTTTCTTCAAACCTCCATCGTTGTTTTCAAAGTGCAAGCTTTTTTCTTCACTTTTCTTCAAGCTTCAAGAGGTAAAATCTCTAATACGTAATCTTTTTGATCCATAAGTTTCATTGTTCTTCACTTAGTTCTTGTTTAAAACTTCGAAGTTCTAAGTTCAAAAATCTCTAGAAAATCATAGAAAACTCTTGTTTATGTGAAATCAATTTCTATGATCTAGTTTCATCTTTTCTATCACTATCCAAGAGCATGCAATCAAATAACATGTTTAGCTATATTTTCAAGAAGGTGGCTGAAACCTATGCTTTGAGAAATCATAGGTTTTGTTTCAAAGTTTTTGAGTAAAAAGACTTAATCTAGTGTTGTGTATGCTTAAGGAATATTGACCCAAGAGTTGGTAAAGTTTTAACACCTCTAGCTTATTTTTATAAAAAGGGCCGAACCTTAGTTCATAGGAACTAGGTGGGTTTTGTTGGATTGTGTTAATTTCTGATTGTGATTTGTGGTGAAGGATCAGACCGTGTTCGATCGTTCTAAAGCGTGTACGGTTGCCGGTTGGAGGAGTGAGGCTGCGGCTGTGAGGCTGTGCAGAGGAGCAAGAAGTGCTCGTGAGTTTGTGATTGTTGCTACATTTGCTATCAGGTGGGAGAAAGAACCACAATATCGTCGGGGAGGCAAGATTTAAAATAATATATATTGATATGCGTAAGGCGACCCAAACCCTACTAGAGGTCGTTTGACCGTTAGGTTGATTTTACTGCATACTGAGGTTGTCTGTGCTGTGATTGGATATTTGGTGTATTATATGTGATATGTGTATGATGTCTATTATATGCTATAATTGATTAAATGTTATTTATTTGTAAGCTGATTTTACTGTTGAATATATATTCTGGCTGTTGTGGATGTATTGTTGTGACTGCTGATATCTGATTAGAGCTAGGCAGTGATTTCTGACAAGTTGGGAGATGATTGTGTGGTGAGAAAGTCGAGGATATATATATATATATATATATATATATATATATATATATATATATATATATATATATATATATATATATATATAAATGTCGTAGTGCTCAACCTAGAGATACAGTTAATCTGTTGATGTTATGATATGAGTTGATACCCGGTTAAGCCGGATGAAAGTTGGTTGTGGTTGTTTATGAGTCGTGGTTGAGACACTAAGTGTGATCCTGAGATGAGTCAGTGAGATTCATGTTGCATAGTTGTTGTTCATCACTGTGTTGGCATACGGGCGATTCCGATCTTACCTGCGGGGAGATGATCGTACCGATTAGTTTGGCATAGGGGCGATTCCGATCTTGCCTACGGGGAGATGATCGTACCCATTAGTCGAATTGTAGATGGACGGGCGAATGTCCTGACCTGGCCTGCAGGAGAGGGGATATGTCGTTGCCGTAAGTCGAGTTGTTAACGGACGGGCGAATGTTCTGACCTGGCCTGCGGGCGGGGGAATATGTCGTTGCTGTAAGTTATGTTGTGGGCGGGCGATTGTTCCGACCTAGCCTGCAGGCGGGGGAATATCGTAACCGCGAGTTGAGCCTGAGGGCTTTTGACTGAATCCTATATTATGGGGGGTGGCACAGAGATGAACGAGATATCTTGATCTGTTGGAGATGTCGCGTCGTGATCGCGTCCATATAGTCGTTAGTTGCATGAGTGTGAGAGATAGTAGTTAAGGGAGAACAATTTGGGAGTTGATTGATTTATACTGTTGTTAAGTGTTGCTATCTATATAAATTATTTTATAGTTGTTTTCCCATTTATGATGAATTGCTGTTTCTTATCCCCTATATTTTCGATGTGTATTTTATTATTCTCGACTGTACAAGAAGATCCTGCTGAGGATTTGCCGGAGGAGATTGATGGTATACCCGTAGAACCAGATGCTGGCGGGAGAGCCCTGGATCCTGATGCTAGAGGACGTTAAACATTGGGGTTAGTAGTTGTAGCTGTTATGGCCAGTTTATGGGTTGAGTGACATGTATTTTTGGGGCCAGGAGAGGAAGTTGTATGTACTTTTATTTCCGCTGCTATGCTTTCAGTTTTATTTGGTGCGTACTCTGAAGTCTTTTACAGTTGGTATCAGTTGTTGTAGGCTCTACTGATGGAGCCAGTACTCTTACTTATGTATAAGTCGTTTATGGTATCAATATGTTGAATGCTTTAAATGTTTCCGCTATTTATCTCGCTATGCTACGCTGTAACACTAAGAATATGAGTTTGGGTTGCTAATGGGACCTCCGAGGAAGGGGTTGTCTCATTTTTTGGTATCAAAGCAGTTTGATTCTTAATCAAGGTCTGCTTGGGTTAGGTTGTAATTTCTGGCCATGTCTAGTTAAACCCGCATTGGGTATTGACTATGCTTAGAAGTTGGGTAGAGTGTCTGATACGCAAGTTATCATAAGAGGTAACTGTTCGAACATTTGTGAGGCATATGATGCATGCATATGATAATATGGTCTGGTATGTCTTACAAATGTGAGCTTAAAATTTCTTCCTCAGGAAATTAAATGGTTCGAGGACGACCTAGAGGACGTGGCGGAAGGGTCACAACGAGTGCCGCTGAACTCGAGAATGGTTACGAAGGAAATTCCCATGTTGGTGATGGGATAGAGTCAACTAAAACCCTAAGGACAGTTAGGGAGTTGGCAACGGTAATACTGCATTTGACGCAGCAGAATGCTCAACTGTTGCAGGTAACCATGTAACATCAACAGAGACAGAATCAGCGGGGTGGAATGGAGGCGGAAGACGCTGGACTGAATACTTTTCTGAAAGGGAAGCCGCTGCAGTTCAATGGCAACTTCAACCCAGAAGGAGCTGAACTCTGGATACAAGAGCTGGAGAAAATATTTACGGCGATGCACTACCGTGAGGATAGAAAGGTGACCTATGTATCCTTTATGCTAATGGGAGGTGCAGAACTGTGGTGGAAAGGCAAGCAGAGGATGCTTGGAGCAGAAGACAGAGATATCAACTGGGGACTATTTCGGGAATGCTTTCTGGAAAAGTATTTTCCCAGGATGATGAGGAGAGAGAAAGAAAAAGAATTTATGGGTCTAAACCAAGGGACCACGTCAGTTGGGGAGTACGCTGCAAGGTTCGAGGCCCTACTCAAATTTTCTGAATTTTCCCAAAGGTTCCCTGATGAAGAATGGGTTTGCAGGCGTTTTGAGGACGGCCTGAAATATGATTTGCAGAGGGTGATCGCACCACTGAATATCACCCAACTTCCTGAGATGCTGGAGAGAGGCTCAGTCATTGAGAACATCGACAAGAAGCGAGAGCTGCAGCAAGGTAGAACTGGAGGACCTACCCGGAGATTGGACCAGAAATGTCAAGGAGGAAAGGGAAGATTTCAGACGAGACGGAAGCCTTATGATCGTCAAACAATAAGACCAGCTGAAGGACAACTCCAACCAAGTGGATGCCTTAGGTGTGGAGGATCACATACAATTCAGGATTGTCCGATAAGAGAGACTCGCCAGTGTTTTCGGTGTGGCCAAGTAGGTCACATAGCGCCAAAATGTACACAAGGAGCGAGGTACAACACAGGCGGGCAAGGCCCAGTGACAGGACCCAAGGAACCGGACAGCAAGCAGCAAGACCACAAGCCGCCGGAAGGGTATTTACCATACGAGGAGCTGAATCCTCTCAATCCCATGATCTTATACAAGGTATGTGCCTAGTGTCAGGTAAACTCTTATCTGTATTGTTTGACTCGGGAGCTACTCATTCCTTCATATCCCAAGAGTGTGTGGATCATTTAAAGTTGCCTGTTTCTTTACTTCCCCATGACTTAACTGTTTATACTCCTACCAGTAATTCTTTGACAACAATAACTGTCTGTTTAAATTGTCTTATTGTCATTGAGAATCAAACTTTTTCTGCTGATCTCATTTGCTTACCTATGCATCAACTTGATATAATTTTAGGCATGGATTGGCTTTCGGCTAACCATGTAGTGTTAGACTGTTCTAAAAAGACCTTATCTTTCCCTGAGCAATCTAGATTAATGACTGCCAAGGATAGTAAGCTAGGTAGTAAATCTCATAAACATGTGTTGCTACTCTCTATGGAAGCTAAGGAATCTCCTACATTCGATTCGTTGCCTATAGTGCGGGAGTTTCCGGAAGTTTTCCTTGATGATGTTCCAGGTTTACCACCCAAAAGAGAGATAGAGTTCGCTATAGATCTCGTACCGGGAATTGGACCGATTTCGATAGCACCTTATCGAATGGCTCCAGCGGAGTTAGCAGAGCTGAAAAAGCAGTTGGATGACATGTTGGATAAGGATTTTATAAGACCGAGTGCTTCACCTTGGGAGCGCCGGTTCTGTTTGTCAAGAAAAAGGACGGAAGTTCAAGGCTGTGCGTGGATTATCGACAGCTGAACAAGGCGACAATCAAGAATAAGTATCCGCTGCCTAAGATTGACGATTTGATGGACCGGTTGAAGGGAGCGGTAGTGTTTTCAAAGATTGACTTAAGATCTGGTTATCACCAGATTCGAGTCAAGAGAGAAGATGTACTGAAGACAGCGTTTAGGAGTCGGTATGGACACTACGAGTATCTGGTTATGCCCTTTGGTGTAACTAATGCTCCAGCAGTGTTCATGGATTATATGAACCGGATTTTCAGACCGTTCTTAGATGTTATGTTTATCAATGACATTCTTATTTATTCCCTTAATCAGGAAGAACATCAGGAACATCTTAGGATCGTACTTCAAGTGTTAAAGGACCGACAACTATATGCAAAGTTGTCCAAGTGTGAATTCTGGTTAGAAGAAGTACAATTCTTAGGTCATGTGATTAATCAGGATGGGATAGTAGTAGATCCAGCAAAGGTTGAAGTTGTAGTGCAATAGGAAAGCCCTAAGTCGGTGAGTGAAATAAGAAGTTTTCTGGGCTTAGCTGGATATTACCGAAGGTTCATCGAAGGATTCTCAAAGATTGCATTGCCGATGACGCAACTAACAAGGAAGGGAATATCCTTTGTATGGACGGAGGAGTGTGAGAAAATTTTTCAAGAGCTGAAGAGGAGGTTGACTACATCACCATTATTGACGTAACCGGATTCTTTCGGACAGTTTGACGTATACTGTGATGCGTCATACCAAGGATTGGGTTGTGTTCTAATGCAAGATCGGAGAGTGATAGCATATACTTCGCGGCAGCTAAGAATTCATAAGAGGAATTATCCGACTCATGATTTAGAGCTAGCAGCTATCGTGTTTTCTTTAAAGATTTGGCGACACTACCTGTATGGAGCCAAGTTCATAGTGTATAGTGACCATAAGAGTTTGAGGTATTTGTTTGATCAGAAGGAGTTGAATATATGAGGCAAAGGAGGTGGATGGAATTCATAAAGGATTACGAATTCGATCTACAATACCATCCAGGAAAGGCGAATGTAGTAGCGGATGCATTAAGTACGAAATCTTTACACGTATCTGTTATGATGGTGAAAGAGTTAGAACTGATTGGACAGTTTAGAGATTTGAATCTAGGTATGAAATTATCTAGGGATAAGATACATCTAGGAATGGTTACAGTGACAAGCGAATTTTTGAAGAGGATCAAGAAGAAGCAGGAGGTTGATCAGTATTTTCAGAAAGTAAAGGAACAAGTAACAGAAGGCAGAACTTCTGAGTTTAGGATGAATCAAGATGGAGTCTTGAGGTATGGAGATAGAATTTGTGTGCCAATCGTTATAGAGTTAAGGAGAATGATCTTAGAGGAAGCGCACAAGAGTAGGTTGAGTTTTCATCCCGGAGCTACCAAGATGTACCAGGACTTAAAGAAAATGTTTTGGTGGTCCGGAATGAAGAAGGAAGTAGCTGAGTATGTGTTGGCTTTCTTGGTGTGTCAAAAGGCGAAGATAGAACACCAAAAGCCAGCGGGACTGCTACAATCTCTAGATATCCCAGAATGGAAATGGGATGGTATATCTATGGATTTCATGGTTGGATTGCCAAGGACTAACAAGAGGCATGATGCAATTTGGGTAATCGTTGATAGGTTGACGAAGTGTGCTCACTTCTTACCTATTGGTGAAAGTTATAAATTGGAAAAGTTAACCCAAATCTACATCCAGGAGATACTAAGGTTGCACAGAGTGCCTTCTAGTATTGTTTCCGACAGAGAACCCAGATTTACATCTAGATTCTGGAAGTAGTTACATGAGGCTTTGGGAACTAAGTTAAGGTTGAGTTCTGCTTATCATCCCCAGACGGATGGTCAGTCAGAACGGACAATCCAATCGTTGGAAGATCTGTTAAGAGCTTGTGTTTTGGAACACACAGGAAGTTGGGAAGAGTTCTTACCATTAATATAGTTCACCTATAACAATAGTTTTCATTCGAGCATAGGAATGGCACCTCACGAAGCACTGTACGGCAGAAAGTGTAGAACATCAATGTGTTGGTATGAGACAGGAGAAAGTCAAGTGTTAGGACCGGAGGTAGTACAACAGATGACGGAACAAATCAAGAGGATAAGGGGAAAGATGAAAAATCGCACAGGACCGGCAGAAGAGTTACAGTGATAAAAGGAGAAGACCGTTAGAATTCTAGGAAGGAGACCATGTTTTTCTGAGTGTGACCCCGAGAACTGGAATCGGCATAGCAATAAAATCTAGAAAGCTTACTCCTAGGTTCATAGGACCATTTCAAATTCTTCGCCGAATTGGTCCTGTAGCCTATCATATCGCTTTAGCCCCCAAACCTATCCAATGTCCATGATGTCTTTCATGTTTCTCAGTTGAGAAAGTACTATCCTGATCCATCACACATCTTAGAACCAGAGTCAATACAATTGAGAGATAACCTTGAGTATGAGGCTCTACCTATAAGGATCGCGGCTAGAAGGATAAAGGAACTCAGAGGTAAAAACATTCTGTTGTTCAAGATCATATGGGATGAAGCTACAGGAGATGCTACTTGGGAACGCGAAGAGGACATGCAACAGCAATACCCGAGCCTATTTTAAGAAGGTACGTCGAATCTCGGGACGAAATTCTTTTTAAGGGGGGTAGTAATGTAACACCCTGATTTTCTTATTCTTTTAATTAATCAGTATTTAAGGAATTGTATTTTATTAAAGGGTCTAGAAAATTAAATAAATCATTCCGAGACCATAGTTACGCTCTACGCTATCGTAAGAGGCTATGGTTAAATTTTGGTCAAAAACTCAAACGGAGCCCGATTTGCGTTTTACACTGACAGTATTATTTTACTGCTCAGATGACCTAATTTTGACTCGTGAAGGAAACGATTAGGCTTTAAATAAAATTGCGAACGTTATCGACGATTTTGAAAATTTTTAAAATAAACAAATTTTCACGACTTTCTTGGGGCGAAATACTAAATCGTGAAAGAAACGGGGTTAAAAACGGATGAACATGAAGTCACATCACCTAGAAAGGCGTGCCTGTGACTCACCACTGTCATCATTACGTTTCTGAAAATATCTAGATATTTTCAGAATATATCTAGTTATTTATGAGATCTTTTGTTGAAATGGCAATTTTATCCCTAAGAAATTACTCTTTTGCCACAAAATATCTAAAAAAATTTGGTCCTTAGGCCAAAAAGCCCACAAAGGGGGCGGCCACCTAGCCTATAAATACCCCACCACCCTTCCTTTGTTTTCTACACATTCCTTCACATCTCTCCTTAATCATTTTCTTCAAACCTCCATTATTGTTTTCGAAGTGCAAGCTTTCTTCTTCACATTTCTTCAAGCTTCAAGAGGTAAAATCTCTAATACTTACTCTCTTTGATCCATAAGTTTCATTGTTCTTCACTTAGTCCTTGTTTAAAACTTCTAAGTTCTAAGTTTAAAAATCTCTAGAAAATCATAGAAAACTCCTGTTTATGTGAAATCAATTTCCATGATCTAGTTTCATGTTTTCTATCACTATCCAAGAGCATGTAATCAAATAACATGTCTAGCTATATTTTCAAGAAGGTGGCCGAAACCTATGCTTTGAGAAATCGTAGGTTTTGTTTCGAAGTTTTTGTGTAAAAAGACTTAATCTAGTGTTGTGTATGGTTAAGGATCATTGATCCAAGAGTTGGTAAAGTTTTAACACCTCTAGCTTATTTTTCTAAAAAGGGCCGAACCTTAGTTCATAGGAACTAGGTGGGTTTTTTTGGATTGTGTTAATTTCTGATTGTGATTTGTGGTGAAGAATCAGACCGTGTTCGATCGTTCTAAAGCGCGTACGGTTGTCGGTTGGAGGAGTGAGGCTGCGGCAGTGAGGCTGTGCAGAGCAGCAAGAAGTGCTTGTGAGTTCGTGGTCGTTGCTACGTTTGCTATCAGGTGGGGGAAAGAACCACAATATCGTCGGGGAGGCAAAATTTAAAATAATATATATTGATATGCGTAGGGCGACCCAAACCCTACTAGAGGTCGTTTGACCATTAGGTTGATTTTACTGCATGTTGAGGTTGTCTGCACTGTGATTGGATATTTGGTATATTATATGTGATATGTGTATGATGTCTATTATATGCTATAATTCATTAAATGTTATTTATTTGTAAGCTGATTTTACTGTTGAATATATATTCTGGCTGTTGTGGATGTATTGTTGTGACTGCTGATATCTGATTAGAGCTAGGCAGTGATTTCTGACAAGTTGGGAGATGATTGTGTGGTGAGAAAGTCGAGGATATATATATATATATATATATATATATATATATATATATATATATATATATATATATATATATATATATATATATATATATATATATATATATATATATGTCGTAGTGCTTAACCTAGAGATACATTTAATCTGTTGATGTTATGATATGAGTTGATACCCGATTAAGACAGATGAAAGTTGGTTGTAGTTGTTTATGAGTCGTGGTTGAGACACTAAGTGTTGATCCTGAGATGAGTCAGGAAGATTCATGTTGCATAGTTCTTGTTCATCACTGTGTTGGCATACGGGCGATTCCGATCTTACCTGCGGGGAGATGATCGTACCGATTAGTTTGGCATATGGGCGATTCCGATCTTGCCTGGGGGGAGATGATCGTACCCATTAGTCGAATTGTAGATGGACAGGCGAATGTCTTGACCTGGCCTGCTGGCGGGGGGATATGACGTTGCCGTAAGTCGAGTTGTTAACGGACGGGCGAATGTTCCGACCTGGCCTGCGGGCGGGGGGATATGTCGTTGCCGTAAGTTATGTTGTGGGCGGGCGATTGTTCCGACCTAGCCTGCGGGCGGGGGAATATCGTAGCCGCGAGTTAAGCCTGAGGGCTTTTGACCGAATCCTACATTACGGGGGGTGGCATAGAGATGAACGAGATATCCTGATCTGTTGGATATGTCGCGTCGTGATCGCGTCCATATAGTCGTTAGTTGCATGAGTGTGAGAGACAGTAGTTAAGGGAGAACGATTTGGGAGTTGATTGATTGATACTGTTGTTAAGTGTTGCTATCTATATAAATTATTTTATAGCTGTTTTTCCATTTATGATGAATTGCTGTTTCTTATCCCCTATATTTTCTATGTTGTATTTTATTATTCGTGACTGTACGAGATGATCCTGTTGAGGATTTGCCGGAGGAGATTGATGGTATACCCGTAGAACCAGATGCTGGCGGGAGAGCCCTGGATCTCGATGCTGGAGGACGTTAAACATTAGGGTTAGTAGTTGTAGCTGTTATGGCCAGTTTATGGGTTGACTGACATGTATTTTTGGGGCCAGGAGAGGAAGTCGTATAGCCGCGAGTTGAGCCTGAGGGCTTTTGACCGAATCCTGCATTACGGGGGGTGGCACAGAGATGAACGAGATATCTTAATCTGTTGGATATGTCACGTCGTGATCGCGTCCGTATAGTCGTTAGTTGCATGAGTGTGAGAGACAGTAGTTAAGGGAGAACGATTTGGGAGTTGATTGATTGATACTGTTGTTAAGTATTGCTATCTATATAAATTATTTTATAGCTGTTTTTCCATTTATGATGAATTGCTGTTTCTTATCCCCTATATTTTCTATGTTGTATTTTATTATTCTTGACTGTACGAGATGATCCTGTTGAGGATTTATCGGAGGAGATTAATGGTATACCCATAGAACCAGATGCTGGCGGGAGAGCCCTGGATCTCGATGCTGGAGGATGTTAAACATTGTGGTTAGTAGTTGTAGCTGTTATGGCCAGTTTATGGGTTGAGTGACATGTATTTTTGGGGCCAGGAGAGGAAGTCGTATGTACTTTTATTTCCGCTGCTATGCTTTCAGTTTTATTTGGTGTGTACTCTGAAGTCTTTTATAGTTGGTATCAGTTGTTGTAGGCTCTAGTGATGGAGCCACTACTCTTACTTATGTATAAGTCATTTATGGTATCAATGTGTTGAATGCTTTAAATATTTTCACTATTTATCTTGCTACGCTACGCTGTAACGCTAAGAATATGAGTTCGGGTTACTAATGGGACCTCCGAGGAAGGGGTTGTCTCAAAGGGAAATAAGTTGTTTCTCTTAAGAAGTCTGGCTTTAATAAGTCTTTATACTATAATATATGTGGCAAAAGTAGTCATTTTGCATCCAAATGAATTCATAAGAACATTAAGAAGAACAGACGATCTGCGTCTACTAACAAGAAAGGACTCAAGTCAATCTGGGCACCTAAAAACATGATGATACCTGTTGCAAATGTGGTTGACAATATGATAAACCTTAATTCTGTTCATTTTATGAGGGGTAATTGGGTTATATTTTGGTGCATTTGATGATAATTATTATTGTATTTCACCATTTTTCCTAAGTTTTAACAGAATTGATGTTTAAAGGCAGCTTGATGGACAATTAATAAAAGTTGAAAGTTTTTGAGCTGAAAAGAGGAATTTTCTGAAGACTGGAGCTCGAAGCACGGCCGTGCATGCCTATCAGTTTAACATATCCAAACATGCCCTTACAAAAAGTCTGAAGTTGACCTCTAAAGAAGTAACACGCCCGTGTTAGGAAGTAGCACGCCCATGCTAGAGAGAAGCACGCCCGTACTCAAGGAAAACGGTCGAACATAATATGAAGCACGCCCATGCTCAGTCCCGTGACTTAATGATGCTGATTTATGAAGTTTGTACGCCCATACTGAATTGAGCATGACCTCGTATAAAGGAAGCAGACCGTGCCGGAATGAACCACGCCCATGCTGGAGTGAAGCATGCTCGTGCTAGCGGCATAACAGACTTGTTTTAGGGCTTTTTCTCCTATTTTTCTTATGAATAGAGGCCCTCTGTACCACTCTCTTCATCTATTATCTATCATCACTTTTTAGCTTATAGTGGTTTGTTTTAGATTTCTAGAGTAGGATTTGCGCTTGGGGGTTAAGTTGGAGACTTTTCTTCTCCTTTTCAATTCTTCAAGGTGCGTTTCCCATTGTTGAATTTGGTTTTACCTATGTCTATGGGTAGCTAATTTCATCACTAGAGTTGTGGTGAATCTTGTATTAGTAGAAAGCCTTTTTGCTATATCTTAGCTTTAATTCGAATTCTATTTGATTTTAAGGTTGCAATTTGAATAGCGTTATTCTGTTGTTCTTCATTCCATGTTAGGATTGATCACCCATTGCATGCTAATAATCAGTTAGTTGATCAGCGGCCGTACTGCAATTAATTGGTAGATCTATAGGATAAACGGGGTTTAAATTATTGCATGACCAAACTTGATTTATTCCTTTTAATCATTCAACCACTTTGCTCTTTATGCTTTCTAATCATTTAAACGCTTTGTCTGACAAATATTAGGTTCATCTAGAGAAAAAAATATTAATTGCATGACAAACAATTAACAGTTTTAGTAAAGTGATTGATATTCAGAAAGCAACTGCGAAATTTAATAGAACTACGATTCGGGGGATATTGAAAGTACAAGTGAAACCACGAATCTAGACTTTACACTCTTGATTTCAAAACCATTTTTTCTCTTTAATTCATCTTTCCACTAATGCTTACATCTTAATTTTTTCATTCTTTTGACTCATCTAAATAGCACAAGAATTTCTCTATTCCGGTACTCACGCACGTATTACTCATTAATCCTTTGGGTTCAATATCTAGACTTCCGTCCTATATTACTTTTGCGATAGGGTGCACTTGCCCTTAAGTGTGTGCAGAACGCAACAAGTTTTTGACGTCGTTGTCGGGGATTAATTTGTGATATATGTTATATTGGAAGAAGGAAATTCTAATTACTTTAAGCACTTTTTTTATTTTGATTATCTCTCTCTTTGTATGCTAATGCCTTCCCAAAATTTTTCTTGTAGTTGATCTTATTTTGCAGTTAGGGAATCAAGAAGAACCATGGGTGAGAGGAGAACTCATGGAGATTATTTTACCAATGCAACGTTGGGATCTAAACTGGAGGTTAATCCAAATCTTTGGGCTAATTACTAGGAACAAGAATCAGATCTTGAAGAGACTTTGGCTAAATTTATGGAGTAGGACAATAATCGACTAGAGATTTTGGAGACCCAAATCTCCAACCTTGTTAAATTGATGTCTCAAAAAGTCCAAGAATCACTGGTGTCTCAAGCTGAACTTAAAAAAGAGAATGAAGGCGTAACAAAAAGCAAGCACGATTATACATCAGTCCATGTAGGCTCGTACATACCAGACAGTGAATCAGAAGGGAGCAATTATGAGGAGAGCAAGCAAGCTGGATCCGATAATTCTGATTTGGATAAGTATATTGGGTTACATGCATGTGTGAATATTTCAAAGTTCGCTCTAAAAGATAAGCTTTTTGTGCTTCATGAAGATTTCACTTGTGAAAGGGTTAAAAGAAGAGATTATCACTTGCCATTCGATCATGGAGGAATTAAAAATACCTTCACATTCGAAGTGGCCACTTTGTCTCTTAAGGATTTTCTCCCGCAATCGCTATGCTTCAAGCCATGGGATCCGAGAGGAAGATCTTATGCTTTGAGCACACCTTGGTCTTTCTATCACAAGCTATGGGATCCGAGTGGTTTCTAAACTTTTCTGTTTATTTGTTTCTTGCTTTGAATAAATTAGTTGCATCAAATCTTTGTGTGGCTGCCATGCGTATAATAAGGCTGAATTGCATGTCATTTTGAATTCTGTGTTGATAAGCATGACCGTGCACGGTCGAATGATTTTTCTTTTCCCCTCCCTTTCTTTTGTGCTTATTTTTTATTGCATTGAGGACCATGCAAATTTTAAGTGTGGGAACGAAAATCTATGATTTTATGCTTTTGCTGCATGTAATTAACTGGCTTATTTTTACATGATGATATAAATTAGGGGACCCCTTACTAAAAAAATTTTTGTTGATAAATTGCTTTGATAGTGTCAAGTAAATTTGAAAAAGTTTGACCTTTGAAAACTGAAAATTAGCAAGAAATTCTTTGTTTGATAGTTTTCCATTAAACTTACCTTCTATATGTGAAACTTGGGCTTTTATAGGGGTTAGGCTATAATGCTAAATTTGTTGATATTAACCCCTTTTCTTTGATGAGTATGGTTTCTCAGGTGGATACATTCTAGATCTTGTCTTGAGACCATTTTGAGGCGAATTTGATTTGTGTGTATGTGAATTTGGTGACCTCGTAGAAGTATATTAGAGCAATAGTTGGAACGTTGTTGATGTGAATACTTTTCCAGAAATAAAAGTGATATAAATAGGCTGGCAAGTAAAAAAAGGCTTCTCTCTCTATATATTTAAAAAGAAAAAAAATGGTGAAAATAAAGTTAGAGAAGAAGCAAGAAAAGAAAAAGAAAAGTAAAACAAGCCTCTAGTAACGAAAAGGAAGGAAAGGAAAGGTTGAAGAAAAAGTGGTAGGTTCTTGAAATGCTTGTGGAAAAAGTGCTAATTGCACTTAATGCTCTTATTTAAGCTTCAAGAGGTTATTACTTAAATTTTTGGTTAGCCCTTTGAATATCCCTTTTCTTTTTCTATCCCACTTGACATCAACGTCTTGGCCCCGTTTCACCCCATGAAAGACCTTTTCCTTCTTCTGCATGCATGTGAATCATATAATGGAGATTTGGTCAATGGACAAGTCTATAATATTGTATTTACTTTGAGGATCTGGAGTGCTTAATGTACTTACCTAATACACTAAGAGAATGTCAGTGGAGTGACCCATGGTCTTTGGAAAGTTTGGTTTCAAAGAACTTAAGTTTGAAATTTGGTAATCTCTTGACTTCTTTGGAAAATTTTACTTGTTTGACTATCTTTGCCATTCTGAAGATTCTGATTGTTTGGGTCCTCCTGATTTAAATCTGAAAATTGTTTTGAAAACTCTTTTAAGCCAGATAATTGCTTGAGGGCAAGCAATATTCAAGTGTGAGAAGTTTGATAAACCTCAATTTTTGGTGCATTTGATGATAATTATTATTGTGTTTCACCTTTTTTTCCTTTGTTTTACTGAATTGATGTTTAAAGGCAGTTTGATGGACAATTAACAAAGTTTAATGTCCTTTGTTAAAGGATAAGAAAAAGTTCTTTAAGATGAAAAATAAAGGCTTTATGGTTTCTTGGGAAGACCTTGATCTTTCAGAAGAAGAAGAGGAAGTACAAGAAGAGGCAAATCTTTGCCTTGTTGCTGATGTCAGACCTAAAGGAGGAACCATCTCACCACATGGGAGTTTCAATTAAAAGAAATCAAGTCTTTGATGGAAATGACTATCAAAGATGGAAACACATGATGAAGTATTTCCTCAAAGCTCAACACTTTGATCTGTGGAGCATCATCAAAGTTGGACCGTACCATCAAACAATCGTTGCTGAAGATGGAACTTTTGCACCTAAGTTCAAAGAATCCTGAATGTAAGTATAAAAACAAAATAGAAAATTTTTGGAGCTGATCTATAACAGCTTGAGCTCCAGTGAACGTACCAAAGTTGCTAAATGCACTTCTTCCAAATAAGTGTGGGATACCTTGGAGAACATATATGAAGCCAATAATGCTGAAGCAAACATTTCTTTGATGGACAACAATTCTTCATATGAAGAATTGGACCATGATGAGGTATTGGACTCTGACTCTCTACAAGAAGCTTTTGATAAACTTCTTAATAATTCCTCCGTGTTATCTCATGAATATAAAATTCTAAAAAGAAAGTTTTCAAGAATAAATAAAGAATTTGAGTCTATGTGCGCAGAGAATCGAAAGCTTATTGAAGAAAATAATAAGCTAAAGTCTGAGAATGCCAGTCTTACTAACAAACTCATCTCAGAGTCCAATGCACCCTGGGAAGTCGTAAGACTTAAATAAGAGGTTGCATATTTAAGCAACAGTTTATCAAGGTTTATGGACGGATCTGAGAAACTCAATATGATCCTAAGATACACTAGATCTCCCTCTGATAAATTTGGACTTGGCTATGAGGAAGAGAAATAAGTTGTTTCTCTTAAGAATTCTAGCTTTGATAAGTCTTTATACGGTAATATATGTGGCAAAGGTAGTCATTTTGCATCCAAATGAATTCATAAGAAAAATAAGAAGAACAGACGATCTGCGTCTACTAACAAGAAAGGACTCAAGTCAATCTGGGCACCTAAAAACATGATCATACCTGTTGCAATTCTGGTTGACAATATGATAAACCTTATTTCTGTGCATTTGATGATGGGTAATTGGGTTGTATTTTGGTGCATTTGATGATAATTATTATTGTATTTCACCATTTTTATTAAGTTTTAACAGAATTGATGTTTAAAGGCAGCTTGATGGACAAATAATAAAAGTTGAAGGTTTTTGAGCTGAAAAGAGGAATTTTCTGAAGGCTGGAGCTCGAAGCATGACCATGCACAATGAAGCACGGCTGTGCTTGCCTATCAGTTTAACCTATCCAAACACGCCCTTACAAAAAAGTCTCAAGTTGGCCTCTAAAAAAGTAGCACGCCCGTTTTGGGAAGTAGCACGCCCGTGCTAGAGAGAAGCATGCTCGAACTCAAGGAAGCATGGTCGAACATAATATGAAGCACGCCCGTGCTCAGTCCCATGACTTAATGACGCTGATTTACGAAGTTCGTACGCCCATACTGAATTGAGCACGGCTGCGTATGAAGGAAGCACGCCCATGCTGGAGTGAAGCACTCTCGTGCTGGCAGCGCTGACAGACTTGTTTTAGGGCTTTTTCTCCTATTTTTCTTACAAATAGAGGCCCTCTGTACCACTCTCTTCATCTATTATCTATCATCACTTTTTAGCTTATAGTAGTTTGTTTTAGATTTCTAGAGTAGGATTTGCGCTTGAGGGTTATTTTCTTCTCCTTTTCAATTCTTCAAGGTGCATTTCCCATTATGGAATTTGGTTTTATCTATGTCTATGGGTAGCTAATTTCATCACTAGAGTAGTGGTGAATCTTGTATTAGTAGAAACCCTTTTTTTCTATATCTTAGCTTTAATTCGAATTCTATTTGATTTCAAGGTTTCAGTTTGAATAGCGTTATTCTGTTTTTCGTCATTCCATGTTAGGATTGATCACCCTTTGCATGCTAATAATCAATTAGTTGATCAGCGGCTGTACTGCAATTAATTGGTAGATCTATAGGATAAACGGGGTTTAAATTATTGCATGACCAAACTTGATTTATTCCTTTTAATCATTCAACCTCTTTGCTCTTTATGCTTTCTAATCATTTAAACTCTTTGCCTGACAAAACATTGGTTCATCTGGGGAAAAAATATTAATTGCCTGACAAACAATTTTAATTTGTAGATCTATAGGATAAACGGGGTTTAAATTATTGCATGACTAAACTTGACTAATTGCTTTTAATCATTCATCCTCTTTGCTCTTTAGGCTTTCTAATCATTTAAACTCTTTGCTTGACAAACATTGGGTTCATCTGGGGCGGAAATATTAATTGCCTGACAAACATTGGGTTCTTGGACTACAATAGGTGTTTTCTATTCCCAGCTTGCAAACAATTCTCTCAAAATCTGCACTGCACAGTCCTTTGGTAAGAATGTCTGCAAGTTGGCCTTATGAAGCTACAAATGGGGTACAAATTAGACCAGAATCAAGCTTCTCTTTGATAAAATGCCTATCCACCTCAATGTGTTTCATTCAATCATGCCGAACAGGATTATGATCGATGCTGATTGCTGACTTGTTATCATAGTAGAGTTTCATAGAACCTCCCCATTTGATCTTTAAGTCTTCTAAAATTATTTTGAGCTAAAGTAGCTCACAAATACCTTGAGCCATAGCTCGGAACTCAGAATCAGCACTAGAACGGGTCACAACATTTTGTTTTTTGCTCCTCCACATCACTAAATTTCCTCCAAGAAAAGTACAATATCCATTAGTGGACCTCCTATCGGTTACTAATCCTGCATAGTCGGCATCAGTGTAGGCTTCAAGAATTGCATTCCCATGCCTTCTATAAAAAATTTCTCTCCCTGGAGTTCCTTTCAGGTACTACAGGATTCTATGTGCTGCCTGCAAATGAACTTCTCTTGGGCAATGCATAAATTCACTAACAAAACTTACAGCAAATGCAATATCTGGCCTTGTGTGATACAAATAAATTAATTTACCAACCAAACGCTGGTACATCTCATTATCCACCACTACAATATCTTCTTCATTACCCAATTTAAGGTTCGGTTCTATGGCAGTACTTACAGGTTTACAAGCTGTCTTTCTTGTCTCTTTGAGCAAATCTGTGATATATTTTTGTTGAGATATGAAAATACCTTTCTTGGAGTGAGCCACCTCAATTCCCAGAAAGTATTTTAGTCTCCCAAGAGTTTTTATCTCAAATTCCTTTGCTAGATGTTGACTCAAGACTTGTTGTTCTTTCCAATCATCTCCAGTGATAATGATATCATCCACATAGACTAACAACACAGTTACTCCCCCTGAAGTCAAGTGTTTGATGAACAATGTATGATCTCCTTGACTTTGTTTGTTTCTTAAAGTTGTCATAACCTTAGTGAATCTTCCAAACCATGCTCGGGGTGATTGTTTCAACCCGTATAACGCCTTTTTTAGGTTGCAAACAGTATTGCCACTAATATTTTTCCCATATCCTGGTGGTACCTCCATGCAAATCTCCTCCTCGAGCTCCCCACGCAAGAAAGCATTTTTCACATCAAACTGCTGCAATTCCCAGCCATAATTGGCTGCAAGAGATAATATTACTCGAACTATATTCATCTTTGCAACAGGGGCAAATGTCTCTGAATAATCAATTCCATAGGTTTGTGTGAAACCTTTGGCTACCAACCTTGCTTTGTACCTCTCAATTGAACCATCGGTGTTATACTTTACAGTATACACCCACTTGCAACCAACTGGTTCCTTTCCTTCTGGTAAAGTAACCAATTCCTATGTTTTATTTTTCTCCAATGCCTCCAATTCTGTGTCCATGGCCTGTTTCCACCTTGTATAAGATAATGCCTCAAAAACACTGGTGGGAATGAAGGTATTGCTTAGGTTTACAAGAAAAGTCTTGTGGGTTGGTGAGAATTTTTAAAAGAAAGGTAGTTTGCAAGAGGGTATAATGGTTTTTCGGTACATTTTCTGGTTCCTTTTCTGCAAGCAAGTGGAAGGTTAACATCATTTTCAACTATTTCATTATCTTGTAAAGTGATGGAATCAGAATTTGTTACCTGAGGAGTTGGGTCGGAGTCTTGAACATGTGTCGATTCAAAAATGACCGTTTGCTTCCTTAGGAACACCCGATTTTTCCCCCATCGTACATCAACTTCAGGTTCAGGTTCAGATGCAGATTCAGCTTCAGCTGTAGGTTCAGTTTCAGCTACAGGTTATTTTTCAGCTGATGAAGATGGGATATTTAACTCAAGGCTAGGCAGAACAAGAGTTTCAAGATGAATCTCCTTATCTTCTCTTAGATCCCCCCTAAAGATAATGTTGAGTGAAATAAGCTTGTTTTTCCTGAAAGGTTACATCTCAAGACATGAAGAGTTTTTTGGAAGGTGTATGGTAACACTCAAATCATTTTTGAGTAGTTGGAATACCCAACAAAAACACATTTTAGAGCTCTAGGATCAAGTTTTCTTGTGCCTTGACTATGAATATGGACAAATGAGACACGCCCAAAGACTCTTGGTGTAAGATTATTAAAAATAGACACATTGGGAAAAAAGGAGGAAAGAACATCCATAGGACTTTTAAACCCCAAGAATTTCGAGGGCAACTGATTGATGAGATATGTTGCTGTAAGAACTTCTTCCCCCCGAAAAAATTTGGAAGATTTTTGTGAAACAACAATGCCCGGGTTTGATCTAAAAAATGCCTGATTTTCCTTTTTGCAATCCCATTTTGTTGTGGTGTTTTGACACAAGAAGACTCATGGATTATTCCCTCTTTTTGGAATAATAGAGTAATGTCATTATTAAAATAATCCTTGCCATTATCAAACCTAAGTCGTTTTAAGGTCACCCCAAACTGATTTTTAATCATTGAGAAGAAGATTTGGGAAACATTGCTCACTTTAGACTTGTGTTTAAGAAGGAAAATCCAAGTAACCCGGGTATAATCATCAATAAAAGTCATAAACCATCTAGTTCCAGAAACATTTGGAACCGAAGATGGACCCCAAACATTAGAATGAACAAGATAAAAAGTAAATGATCTTCTTTTGTTACTTAATGGAAAAGGTATACGCTTGTGTTTTGCAATCTCACACACATCACAATGAAAACTCTCAATACTTAAACCAGAAAACAAAGATGGAAACATAAATTTGATGGTTTCAAAAGAGGGATGTCCTAACCGATAGTGAAAAAGCAAAATATTTTCCCTTTTTGAAAGAACAGACTCTGACATGAATGATTGAGACAAATGATCTTCAAGGTAATAAAGGCCATTCCCTTCTCTAGCACGTCCAATTGTCCTCCCCGATTCCTTGTCCTGAAGAAAACAATAATCACTGTGAAAAATTACTTTATAGGATAAGTCTTTAGTAAGTTTCTGTATAGAAACAAGGTTGGTGGACAGTTTTGGAACATAAAGGACATTTTTTAAGGTGATGGATGAATTAATGTCAATGTTCCCTATGCCAGCAATAGTTATAAGAGTGCCATCTGCAGTGGTAATTTTCTTATTGCTGGAACACGGAGAATATGTGGAAAAAAGGTTAGGTGAGGGTGTCACATGGTCAGTTGCTCTAGAGTCTAAAATCCAAAGAGAGGAGAATGTGAATTTGAGACATTGGATCCAAACGAAGATGAAAACATACATAAACACACCACACTACGATTACATGATGATTTCTCCATACTTTTGAGACAATTACCTAAAAGGGTTCACAATTTCTTCTGTATTAAAAAAAACAGAAAACCGAGACACTCACCAAGCAGAACTGTATAGAGACCCAAAAAAGGGAGGTCCGATTAGAAAACCGACCACCAAAACAGGTTCAGGAGGTGCCTCCGGTCAATACGAAGCAAGCGGGCGGCGCGTATAGTGACTGGAAGGAGGCACAGATTGCGGACGCACGTGTGGCGGTGCATGAGGGCGCGTGCGGTGGTATTTTGCGGCGGTCTTCCGAGTTCTGTCCAATCTCAGAGTTGGGGTTCTTCAGGTATGGTTGCTTGTCTAAAATGTGGCAGTCAACGGCGAATTTCGGCACTCAACGTCCGTTCTGGTGGTCGGAACAGAATGGGTGTTGGTGGGTTTGGCTGGAAAAGTGGTGGTGGTCTGTTTAGTGTTTGGTATTTGGTGAAAAAATGGGTTGAAAAACTAGGTTGGGGTTTGGAGGTGCGTTGGGACAAAAACAAAGCAATGAAGGCTTTCTAATAAAACTGAGAATAAAATCAGAGTAATGAAGGGACAGGTCCTGCAAGGAAGGCAAGGTACCTAAGAAAAATCAGCAATGAAGGCTGAGGTAGCGGAACAAAAAAGAAACAGCGACTCCCAAGATCGAGAGCTCTGAAACCATGTGAAAAAAGGAGGAGTCAAGTAGACAAAGGGACACAATATTTCTGAATGTATTTGCTTGAGTAATGCACTCAGCACAAGATTTATTTATACATGTGATTTACATAGGAACTAACATTCTAAATAAATTTTACAATGTAAAACTATTAATGTGGACGGTGCACCTATTCCACTTCTATACAATGAATCTAACTCTTAGGGAAGAGAACTCATTAACTAATAATGCTATTTCCGTACATACCAGACATTGAATCAGAAGGGAACAATTATGAGGAGAGCAAGCAAGTTGGATCCGAAAGTTTTAATTTGGATAAGTATATTGGGTTACATGCATGTGTGAATATTTCAAAGTTCGCTCTAAAAGATAAGCTTTTTGTGCTTCATGAAGATTTCACTCGTGAAAGGGTTAAAAAAGAGATTATCACCTGCCATTCGATCATGGAGGAATTAAAAATACCTTCACATTCGAAGTGGCCACCTTGTCTCTTAAGGAGTTTCTCTTGCAATCGCTATGCTTTAAGCCATGGGATCTGTGACACCCACTACCCCGCATATAATAAAACATAAATAAAATCATACATGTCTTTAAAAATATAACAATTAAAATAAAAACATATCCTCAAGGGTAATGTGCATCACATCATCTATAACGTAAAACGTAGGAATCTGAAATAATCAAAAATCCTTTAAAAAAAAATTGCGGAAAACATAAATAATAAACATAACCCAAGTCCCGATGTCACATATCAGAGCTGGTATACATATACCGATAATACATCGGAATAAAACCGAATAACATAAATCATAAATCCTAACTACTGAGAGAGATCTCCTCGGGATCACTCCTCGTCAGCATGTTCACCCTCCTCTGCATATACCACAACATATGCACAAGAATAACAAAGAAAGGGGTAAGAAACACAATCATGAATATATGTAAACAGAATGGAATAGTAATTAAGATGGCATACAACATACATCAATCAACATAGATATAATCAATATATATCAAGGATGCATGTTAATGCGAATGCAACATCCCTACTCCGTATGCATGTGGCCAACAACTCTAACTCTGGAAAGACGATTAGGAGTACATGTCCGGTTATCAACATGGATGATATGCCAGACCATGGGCCATCCCCGAACACTCTCACTAATCCGGATAACGTATAGTGGCTAGTCAGAGTACTCAAGCTTATTCTTTAGGTTACTCCGACAATAGGTAGCTAGCCCATGTCACCTGGAATTTCCATACCCAACATACCCGCAAGGCCGGGATAACACCCATCGTGGCCTCCACTATCGCGGTTCATCGTTTGCTTTCCACCCAACATAACAACGTCAACGTATGATGCATGCTATGCTCAACAACATGAAAACACATGTCCAACCATCCACCATCATAATCAATCACATTGATTATCAACAATGACCATCAACAATGATCATCAATCAACTAGGCGCTAACCATCGTTATTGCCTTTATCAGCATTGCCAATATTATCATCATAATCAATCACATTGATTATCAACAATGACCATCAACGATGATCATCAAACAACTAGGCGCTAACCATCGTTATTGCCTTTATCAACATTGCCAATATTATCATATCGTCATTATTAGAATTAACGTTCTTTTCTATATTATCAACCTTGAGTTGTGATCTCACGGTCTTTTTCTCATTACTCTATTCATTATTCCTTCACAACAGAATCTGGGTGAGAGACCCAGATTCGCTAGGCGAATCGTGGCTCGCGAGGCGAGCCCGAGAGCTCCTAAACAGGTTCTCAGATTCACTAGGCGAATCCTGGCTCGCGAGCCCGAGAGCCCCAATATTTGGTTCTCTCATTCGCCTCACAGATTACAATCCGCTAGGCGAATCACGTCAGACCACGAATGGTCTCTTTGTCTCGCCTCGCGAATGGCTATTCGCCAGGCGAATCATAACAGATGTGGGAATCTTAAGAATTTCTCTAAGTTATCCCTATGCCTATCATCCCATCTCTCAAGAATCATTCCTCTGGGTTTCCAAAACTAATCCAATATTATCAATCTCACCTCTCATAACAACTCATTCATTATGGGGTGCCAAACATTCCTAAGCTATGTTCTTTCACTAATCCTATTTTCTTTATTGTAACGCACATCATCATCAAGTCATCATTATCAATGCACATCATAAAATCTCATCAATGCTTATCATATCTATATTCATACTATTCATCGCACATCATAATATTTCAATCATATCATCGAGACAAACACCCATAATCATAATCATAGAACCATAAACATATATATATTTATACAATATTCACATAGGCATGTACATGGCATATACATAACCTACACATAATTACACTCATAGCATATACATAGGCATTTACAATGCATATAGACAAACATATAGGGGTCATGGGTTAACCCCTTCATCTTAACCTATCCCAAGACCCACATACTCATGATCTATTTCTTCCCCCCATACCTGGTATGACAATCACAATGAACAAAGGAAGGAAAAGGTCTGGAAAAGGTTGCGTCTACACGAATGCTCGATCTTACGACGCTTGACTTCCCGATCACAGCCCCAAAAGGTTTGAGAGCAGCAACTAGGAAGAGGGCTTGTGATGGCAGTGATGCTCTTCAAGCGAAAGAGACGAAGAACGATGAACAAAAGTGAAGTCTCCCTCAAGAATCCTTGGGAAGAGTTTAGGAATCCTTGTTTGGAGAGAAAGAGGCAGTTTCTAAGAGTATTTCGGGTTAGCAAATAGGTTTAGGTCGAGTCTTATGGTATAAATGTGAGTTAGGGTCATTATGGGCTGATTAGAAGCCCAAAAACGCGATTCTGGTGCGCGCAGATTCGCGAGGCGAGTAGCCTTTCGCGAGGCGAACCAGAGAGCTGCAATAATCTGGCTGTCACATTCGCGAGGCGAATGTATCTTCGCGACGCGAAACTTTAGAAGCCGAATTTGGCCTCAACACCTGAAATAAGACTTGTAAATAATTCTCTAAGCTTTCCAACGCATCCAAGATCACCTCAATCGGATGTCTAGAACTCAAGATATGAACAAAACCGTAAAATATGTTTCTTGGACTTGAAGGCATTGACCATTCCTTAAGGCTAAACTACCCCAACTATGAACTTGGACATCAAGAACAATCATAAACAACATATATACAACATATACAAGCAAATATTAACACATATAAGCATAGTGTAAAAAACAAAACAGGGTGTTACAGGATCCGGGAGGAAGATATTATGTTTTGAGCACATCTTGGTCTTTCTACCACAAGCTATGAGATCCGGGTGGTTTCTAAAGTTTTCTCTTTATTTGTTTCTTGCTTTGAATAAATTAGTTGCAACAAATCTTTGTGTGGCTGCCATGAGTAGAATAAGGCTGATTTGCATGTGATTTTGAATTCTGTGTTGATAAGCAAGGCCTTGCACGGTGTAATGATTTTTCTTTTCCCCCTCCCTTTCTCTTGTGCTTAATTTTTTATTATATTGAAGACCATGCAAATTTTAAGTGTGGGAACAAAATCTATGATTTTATGCTTTTGCTGCATGCAATTAATTAGATTATTTTTCTATAATGATAAAAATTAGGGGAACCCTTACAATTTTTTTTTTTCCATAAATTGCTTTGACAGTCTCACAAGTAAATTTGAAAGAAATTTACTTTTGAAAACTGAAAATTAGCAGGAAATTCTTTGTTTGATAATTTTACATTAGACTTAGCTTCTAAAGGTGAAACTTGGGCTTTTATAGAGGTTATGATGTATCATACCGTTTTCTTGAATAAGGTTAATGACCTAAGTTAAATGTTTGAAGGTTAGATAATGTTCCTTATGGCTTGAGGAAGCTATGTTCCCAATTTGAGGGAATTTGGCCTTGGAACGAGCTCAAAAGGTGAAGAAATGTGGAAGAGCAGTTTTGATCAGCGTCCAACGTTTGGATGTTAAGAAACCCCATGCTCAAACGTTGACCGTTGACGTCAGAGCGTGGATAGTTGCACGTCAGAACGTGGAAGGGGGAACACGTGGGGGTGCATGTGGCAGCGCGCACACGACACGTGTAACACCCTGATTTTTACTACTTATCAATAACAGTAAATATATATCTTTTATATTTTTATCCTGGACCTAAAGAATTATTTTGGATAAACCAAAGTCATATTTATACTCTGCAATATTGTAGAGAGTTACGGTTAAATTTTGGGTAGAAAATTCAGATCGAACCTGGTCTGCGTTTTCACTGACAGTAAGATTTTACTGATCAAAAAACCTAATTTTGACTCATGAACGAAACGGTTATGTTTTAAATCGAATTTCCAACAATATTGGTTATTTTGAATATTTTCAAAATAAATAAGTTATATGCTTTACTCACGCGTAAAACCTAAATCGGGAAATCGACGGAGTCGAGAACGGACATGCCGAGATAAAACCAGACACCGGAAGAGGGACACATGTCACCTAAGTGCGGTGAGTCGGAGGGTGAGTCACCACCATGACTCACCACAAGCCATCATTCCTTTCAAAAATATCTAAGATATTTAGGGCGAGAAAAGATCATTTTGCTCCTAGGAATTGATGAAATTACATTTGTGCCGCATGACTCACCACCCATCATCATTGCCTCTAAGAAAAATATCTAAGATAATTATGAAGTTAGAGATAGAATGCCGTTTATGTCCTTAGCCTTTTTGTTAAATACCAATTTTGTTCCTAAGTGAATTTACCCTTTTGTCCCTAAATGAACAAAACTTGGACCTCCTTGTCCATTGAATTCTCACGCCTAAACGCTCCCCCCATCAAGGCATTTCACTCATTTCTTCATGCCTTCATCAACTTCTTCACTTTCTCTCTTTTTATCAAAGTAAACCATAAGCAAAAATTGTGAAGAACTTGCTTGGTTCTTGCAATTTTTCCATCATTCAAGAGGTAATCTCTTCTCTCCATGATCAATCATATACTCTTCTTCATTCATTTTGTAAGATTATGTCATGAATCATCATCATCCACTTTCATGAAACTTTTTTCAAAAATCTCTAGAAAATCATAGAAAAATCCTATGATTATGAAACCAATTTCTATGAACTCATCATGATGTATATATTGATCATCTAGAAGCATGAACCCAAAAGAAATTTCTTCCCTATTCCTCTATGGATGGCCGAACCCTAACCTAGTTGGTTGGATGGGTTTTGATTCAAATCTTTGACAAATGATTATTGATTATGTCTTCATTATACTTAAGGATCATTAATCCAAGAGTTAGTAAAATTTTAACATCCTTAGCCTAATTAATTAGTGAAGGCCAAACCTACATCATAATGGATTAGCAAGTTTCTTTTCAAAGATTAACTTGTACTATGTTGTTTAGTGAAGGATTTGTTGAGTAGTTGTAGTTTGGTGAATTGTGGAATACGCTGAGCTTCGGAGGATCGTTTTAGACCCAAAGACCATGAACACCACTTGGTAGCTTCGCTTTATTTGCTGGAGTTAGTGATTTGTGGTGTAGAAGGAAGTGTTGGAAGATAGAAGGGAGAGAACCTTACTTGACTTCAAGAGGTAAGGGGAGCTTGCCTAAGGGATTTTCTCGATAACTATATGTTATCAGTGATTGGTCTGTACAGTTCTGTTTGAGCTGTGTTATGGTTGTTTAAGTTGTTTTAAGCTATTATCTTATCTATTGTTAATTATCTACTTTTAATTGATTATCTGCAGTTATGTGTTATAGTTCTTTAATGCATGTTATGAACTGTATTATCTGTTATAACGTTGATATGGCAATTTTATTGATGTATGATTATTGTTCATCATAATATTTTGAGCATTTTGAGCCACTACTTGACAAGTTAGTGAAGCAAAATCTTCACATCCCTATGGTGTAGTATTCGGCCATAGTTACTAGAAATGGAAGGACATGACTTTGTTCTTGAACTTCAATGTTTTTGAAAGTTAGTAAGTGTTTTAGTAACTATTTCAAAAACAAACAAAAAGCAACTTTGATCCAAGAATCAACTAAGGGTTAGGCCCTCAAGTGTTTTTAACTAAGGTGAAAATATGTTTTACTTTAGGCATAGTTAACCAATTAAATAAGTGTTTTAAAATAAAATGAAATTCCATTTCTTTTACACTAACTTAGATCATGGTTTTACACTAAATTAGTAAGGAAAAACCCTTTTTAAATTAGTTATGGTACTTTACTTCAAGCAAGTAACTAAGTTCTTTTAAATTAAATGAGTTTTCAATTAGAAAGGTTTTGGTCTGCAAAGTCTTAAAACGACAGTTTTCAACTCAAATCGTAAAGTTTTACGCATGAAAACCTAAGTTAAGTATTTAACTTAGAGCAATAGAAAAGAGATAATTAATTATAGTGTAACACCCCAATTTTCACTGCTTTCTGAGTTTCAATGGCAAAGTTGTAATTCCACAGACTTTCCTTTATAAAATATCAAGATATTTTGGAAAAGTAATCATGACTACTTTAGAAAAGTAATCATGGCATGGATGACTCATGATGGTGAGTCATGGTGGAGTAATCATGACTAGTGATGAGTCATGGTGATGACTCACCCACTGACTCATCACACTCAGGACCCACGTCTCTCGTCCGGTGTCCGATTTTATCTCTACGTGTCCGCTTTTGAATACAACCCAGATCTTGTTTTACTCTACATTACTGGTAGAGAATTATGGTTAAGATTTGGATTGACGACTCAGATGAAACCCGGTCTGCATACAAGATTACAGGAACCAGTAACGGATAAGCATAAGGTCGCTTTCAAAGCCACCTCACCTTATCCTATCTCTAAAGTAATCATTACATGAGTGACTCACCTAGGTGAGTCACCATAGTAATGATGGTGAGGGGTGAGTCACATGGGTGACTCACCATAGTAATAATGACCTAGTGTGAATTGACAAGTTTGCCTCTAAAGGAAACGACAATTTTGCCCTTAACATCCTTAGCCCTTCCTTTTATATAGTCCACGCCATTTCATTCTTCCATTTCTCTCCCACTTTTCTTTCTTCGCTTCATCATTCGTCAAGTCTAAGAATTCAAGTTCTATTACAACTTTTGATGAAATTCCAATTTGGTTCTTAAATGAAATGACCATTCTAACCTTAATTGATTTTTATCACATCCTTATCACATCCTTATCCTCTATTTATAGGGACCTCACGCCACCCTCATTCTTCTTTTCTTTCTCACTTTCCTTCTCCTTCATCTTATTTCCTACTCAAAGCCTTCAAGCTTCTAACTCCATTTTGTCTCCATTCTTCAAGAGATCTTCAAGAACTTTGTGAAGCAAACTTGCTTAGATTCATCTTCTCCATCATCTAAGAGGTAGAGATCTCTTATTTGAGCTCTAAATCTCCATTTCTCTTCATGGAAACTCTATGTGTTCATGTTTGTTCTTGAACTTCCAAAATTCATGAAAAATTGTAGAAAAATCATGTTAATGTCAAACCAATTTTCTTGATTTAGATTCATTGTCTTCTTTCATAATCCAAGAGCTTGTACTCATAAAATCTCTCTAACCCATTTGGGGTGAGATAGCTGAATCCTATGTCTTGGTTAATCATGAAGTTTTGTTCAAAGTTTTGTTTAAAGAAGTGTTGATTTGAGTTCTATCACACTTAAATGTCTTTGAATCCAAATGATTGTAATCAAAATCCTTTCCTACCTTAAATTTCTATGAAAGGCCGAAACCTAACCTATGAAGGATCTTGAGTTTTATTTCAAATTCTTGAATCAAATGACTTACACTAGCTTTATCTATGCTTAAGGATTATTATGATACTTTGTTCTTGTGATATTGATTTTAAGGCTCCCCTACACATGTATATAAACTATACTACGCTTGCCTTTCTGATGATAACACTTTCTTCGTCCTACTTGTAGCAAGGTATCAATTCCCACAAGCTCACTAGCACCTTCCCACGGCTACAACCTCGTTCCTTCAACGGATAACCGTCCACACTTTAGAGCACTTGAACACGGTTGGATCCTTCACCACAGATCACAATCACATTTAGGTAAAATCAAACAAAACACACCTAATTTTCATGAGCTAGGTTTCGGCCCCTATATAGGAAATTATGCTAGAAGTGTTAAAATTTGACAAACTCTTGGATCAATGATCCTTAAGCATAGATAAAGCTAGTGTAAGTCATTTGATTCAAGAATTTGAAATAAAAATCAAGATCCTTCATAGGTTAGGTTTCGGCCCTTCATAGAAACTTAGGGTAGGAAAGGATTTTGATTACAATCATTTGGATTTAAAGATATTTAAGTGTGATAGAACTCAAATCAACACTTCTTTAAGCAAAACTTTGAACAAAACTTCATGATTCACCAAGACATAGGATTCGACCATCTCACCCCAAATGGGTTAGAGAGCTTTTATGAGCACAAGCTCTTGGATTATGAAAGAAGACAATGAATCTAGATCAAGAAAATTGGTTTGACATTAACATGATTTTCTATAATTTTTCAGGAATTTTAGAAGTTCAAAACCAAACATGAACACATAGAGTTTCCATGAAGAGAAATGGAGATTTAGAGCTCAAATAAGAGATCTCTACCTCTTAGATGATGGAGAAGATGAATCTAAGCAAGTTTACTTCACAAAGTTCTTGAAGAATGGAGAGAAAATGGAGTTAGAAGCTTGAAGGCTTTGAGTAGGAAATAAGATGAAGAAGAAGGAAAGTGAGAACGAAAAGAAGAATGAGGGTGGCGTGAGGTCCCTATAAATAGAGGATAAGGATGCGATAAGGATGTGATAAAAATCAATTAAGGTTAGAATGGTCATTTCATTTAAGAACCAAATTGGAATTTCATCAAAAGTTGTAGTAGAACTTGAATTCTTAGACTTGAAGAATGATGAAGAGAAGAAAGAAAAGTGGGAGAGAAATAAAGAATGAAATGGCGTGGACTATATAAAAGGAAGGGCTAAGGATGTTAGTAAAACACTTACGGGCAAAATTGTCATTTCCTTTAGGGGCAAACTTGTCATTTCACACTAGGTCATTATTACTATGGTGAGTCACCCATGTGACTCACCTCTCACCATCATTACTATGGTGACTCACCTAGGTGAGTCACTCATGTAATGGTTACTTTAGAGATAGGAATAGGTGAGGTTGCTTTGAAAGCGACCTTATGCTTATTCGTTACCGGTTCCTGTAATTCCGTATGCAGACCGAGTTTCATCTGAGTCGTCAACCCAAATCTTAGCCATAATTATCTACCAGTAATGTAGATTAAAACAAGATCTGGGTTGTATTCAAAAGAAGACACGTAGAGATAAAATTGGACACCGAACGAGAGACGTGGGTCCTTAGTGTGATGAGTCAGTGGGTGAGTCATCACCATGACTCATCACTAGTCATGATTACTCCACCATGACTCACCATCATGAGTCATCCATGTCATGATTACTTTTCTAAAGTAGTCATGATTACTTTTCCAAAATATCTTGATATTTTATAAAGGAAAGTCCATGGAATTACAACTTTGCCATTGAAACTCAGAAAGCAGTGAAAATTGGGGTGTTACATTACTAATCCCTTAAAAAGAATTTCGTCCTTGAAATTCGATGTACATTGTAGAACAGACTCGGATACTGCAACACCCTTTCCAGAGTGTCACATTCCCGAACTATTAGAAAGTTGAAAATAATCTTTATGCGGAAAACATGGATTTTTTTTTTCTTTCCTTTCGCCATGATGTACTGCAATTAGTGAATTAAATGAATCTTGAGTAGACTTAAGTTCATTATGTATTTCTAAAAGTCATACTGCATTAACATACAGACATGGAAATAGTATTGTTTACAAACATAAGTCCAAGCATATCTGATAATAAGGATTAGGAGACACAGCTCCTCAAAAGTTACAACTGCTCAATGGACCCAGCCTGGCCAAAACAAAATAACAAAAGGAGTCCCCTCTCCGAACTCAAAGTAGACATTGGACTGACTCGTCGTCGTGCCCATCTGCTCAAGCAGAAACAACAATAGAGAAAACATACAAATATAGGTGAGATCCCCAGTCATCAACACAGCAAAATAGCAGAAGTAAAAATGGGAATATACACCAAGTAATATCATACCAAGGTGCATGTCATAATTCTCAATATATCAAGTAAATGGCATCAACATATATATATAAGGCATCTTTGAAATGTAATAATGATGTAACATCAGCAACAGCTATGCAATGCAATGCGATGCGATGTACATGACTCAATGCCATATGTCACAATGGTAAACCCTGACCTCTACTCCATAGAGTTAACAATTTTCGGAGTGAGTGAATGGGAGTACATGTTCCGTCTACACCAGCCATGGGCAAGATGCTACAACATTCGTAACGTGCACGTATCTGGCTTTACAGAAGCACTCTCAACCAAACATGAAAAGTACGGCGTCTAGTCGAGGATATCAGTGTATTGCACGGATTCGCCACGACACAGAAGAGCAATCAACTGGTCACATGTCAGCCTTTCCAACCCTGATACCTCCAAGACTATTCAAGTCGTCACCGTAAGATTCGCACCCGCATCAAGGTGTAAGCTCAACTCCTAGGCGCAAGTCCTCACAACTCATGCAATGAAATGCCAATGCTTACATTAAATAGATGCAATATAACAATGTTTATCCACCGGATAAACCTCAAGGTTCTCCAAGGTCCTTTCCTTAGGAACTATACGTGTCATAGTCTTATACATCTTTTACCCACTGGATAAATCTCGTGATCCCTCCGAGATCAAGTCATCACAAGACTGAAACAATTGAACGACTTTCTTGGATCCGAATCACCGGTCCATCACCGAACTACGGCTTCAAAATCCAAAACGTTTTCAAAATCCAAAACATTTTATGTTTGTGTTCTTGTCTTAATGAATTACATCTCAAATCCTAAGAGTTATGGTAAAGGATTAAGAATCCTTTTAGACAAATCTTTAATCCTTTTTACAATACTATTTCCTTCAGTTTTCAACTTAGGAAATGAGTCTTGATTCTCTTAAATCTTATGAAGTCATTGATGAACTAAGTCATCAATGGTATAGTGTATGGTCTTGTTTCACCGTATACTATACTTACTTATCTCTTTTCTTTTACTTTGAGTTAATTGCTTAATTTAGATTTAGGTTTTCATGTAGAAAACTATTTTGAAAACTCTCAAGTTGAGATTTGGTAAACCCAAAATTTTTCTACATGAAAGCTTATTAATTCTTGGATCAAAGTCACCTTTTTATTTGATTTTGGAAATACAAATCACTAAAATACTTTCAAAACATTAAAATGCAAGAACAAACTCATGTTTTTCCCTTTCTATCACATCATGGCCGAAATTAACCATACCTCCAAGAGGATATAGAATTGCGTCACTAATCTTGTCAAGAAATAGCTTAAAACATTCACCATATGGTAATGAACAAGATTCATGTATCATTCAATCATAACTAGACATAACTCCTTGCTTGATCTAGAGATTCAAGTATAGCATTTAACATGTATAAAAGTATGTTTCCATCCAAGCAACTAAGCATGGAATCACTCACATAATCATTAAGACAATTATGTTCTCAAAGACAACTTCACACACAAAGTAGTGAACTCAAACTTTGAGTTTCACCCAGACAAAATATAACCACCATTTTCATCTTCCACCAATTTTTGGTGCGATGAGGTTCACTCCCCATACCTTTAGTGAAGAGATGTGAATGAAAGGAAACTCCAAGCTCCTTAGACAAATAGGTGGCCGAACCTATTAGGATAGAAAAGGTGAGACTTTTAACTTATTTTCATGAAATTGAAGAAATAGAAGATGATTACTCATGGTAATGAGTAAGGAAATGAAGAGACAAAGGATTTAGAAGTTTACCAACACAAGAACAACTCCTAGGGTTTAGATGGTGTTCTTGGTGCTCAAGAACAAACTCCTCCAAATCTTCTCCAAATCAAGAAACTTTCTTAACCAAAGTTGATTCTTAGCTCAAGATAAGATGAATTATGGAGTTAGAATGAAAGAAAGAGGTTTGGTTGGTGATCTAGGATGATGAACCGTATGGGTGATGAAGAGAGAAAAGAGAGAATTTTTCAAGACTTAAGAAATAGGAGCTTTGATCTTGTAAAAGTGTAAAATGAAGGTGTTTTGGTGTTTTTAGGATAGAATGGCCGAATGGCCTAGAAGATTTGTCATCAAGATATTTTTTAAAGTGTGATAGAATGAAGGGCTAGGATCTATTAGAAGTGGATAAGTGTTGCTTCCATAAAAATTTGTAGAGATTAACCAAATGTAGGTAATTTAACTGTTTCCATAAAAGGTTGACAACTTGAAGTTGGAGAATAAAGAAGAAAAGAAAGAAAATTGAGGTAGGAATATGGTGAGAGAATGGCGTGAGGAAGGTTAAAAGGAAAGGTGAGAATGTCATAAAATGTACTTAAGAGCAAAAAGGCCATTTCCTTTAAGGGTAAAATTGGAATTTCCTACACCATCATCATTACTATGGTGAGTCACCTATGTGACTCACCCCTAAGTCATCATTACTATGGTGACTCACCTAGGTGAGTCACTATAGTCATGATTACTTAGAGATAGGATAAGGATGAGGTGGCTTGAAAGCGACCTTATTCTTATCCGTTACCGGTTCCTGTAATCCCGTATGTAGACCGAGTTTCGTCTGAGTCGTCAACCCAAACCTCAACCATAGTTTTCTACATTACTGGTAGAGTATAAACATGATCTGGTTTTAGTCAAAAGCGAACATGTAGAGACAAAATTGGACACTGGACGAGAAACATTGTTCCTGAGCATGATGAGTCAGTGGGTGAGTCACCATCATGACTCACCACTAGTCATGATTACTCTTCTATGACTCACCATCATGAGTCATCAAGGTTATGATTACTTGCTAGAATATCAAGATATTTTCTAAAGAAAATTCTATGAAATTACAACTTTGCCATTGTGACTTATCATAGTCATAATTGCTTTCTAAAAAAAATATCTAAGCTTCTTTGCGAAGTGACTAAAATATCCTTGGACTTCTTTATGAGTTCCATTTGTGTCCCACTAACATTTGCAGTCAAAGTATTCACACAATCAATTAGAAGACAGACATAGAAATTTTGGGATGTTACAGATATTGTAGTTGTCTGTTCTTTTATTGCTGTAACTCTTCTATCTATCTTGTATGGCTTTCATGTTTTCCTTTATCCTCGTGATTTATTTCCATCTTTTGCTATACCACATTTGGTCCTCAGTTTTGATTTTCTCCCGTTTTGCACTAACACAATGGAGTTTTACTTCTTTCAAAGGATGCCATTCCTTGTAGACTCCTCCAGAACCTTGATGTAAATCTCGGATTGATATGATATTCAGAGGGACTCCATGTAACCTTACCATGTAACCTTACCATCTCTTTGATCCTTTCGGAGTCCTTGGAAGTTCCATTACAAAGTCCATTGCTATGTCATCCCTTTTTCCATTCCGAGATATCCAGAGATAGTAATATTCCAGCCAGCTTTTGATGCTCAATCTTAGCTTTTTGGCACATTAAGCAAGATAATACGTATTCTGTTATTTCCTTCTTCATCTCAGACCACCAAAACATCTTCTTCGAGTCTTGATACCTCTTTGTTGCTTCGGGGTGAAAGCTTGACTTACTCTTATGGCCTTCCTTTATGCTCCACTCCCAAACTTAGGTCTCTAAACTGTTCCAATAACTCTAGCTCTTTTACCATCATCATATATATGTAAAGATTTCTAACTCAATTCATCTGTCATCATATTAGCCTTTCCCGGATAGTATTTTAGATCGAACTCATAGTCTTTTTGGATTTCTATCCATCTCTTCTGTCTCATATTTAGTTTCTTTTGATCAACAAGCACCGCAAACTCTTGTGATCACTAAACATACTAAAATGAGTTCCGTAAAGATAATGTCTCCATATCTTTAATGCAAGTACTATGGCACCTAGCTCTAGGTAATGAGTTGGGTGATTCTTTTCATGAATCCTTAATTATCTAGAAGCATAAGCCACAATTCTCACCTCTTGCATGAGCACACATCCTAGCCTTTGATATGATGCATCACAGTACACCTCAAACTGTCCCAAAGGGTCTGGTAACACCAGCACTGGTGGCGTAGTTAACCGTTTCTTCAATTCTTGAAAACTGGCTTCACACTCAACTGTCCATTCGAATGTCACGCCTTTCTTCGTCAATTGAGTCATAGGTAGCGCAATCTTCGAGAAGCCTTCTATGAATCTTCTGTAATATCCAGATAATCCAAGAAAACTTCTCACTTCACTAACCGTCTTCGGACTTTCCCACTAGACTACTGCCTCTACTTGTCTCCCTTGCATCAGCATGTAACTCAATCCTTGATGCAAAGCATTCTGGTAATTTTCAAGACATCCATTCAATTTGGAAGCTCCAATACAATTGAAATAAATATTCTATCTTTCCACTCTCGAAAACTCTATCTACAACCTTCCTTCCTTGCATATACTTCGCTCTTTTTGGTCAATTCAGCTACTGCATTTGGTCAATCCTATGAAAATCCAACTTTCACACTCAAAGAATTTACTGAAATTTATTCCATCAACTACTTGTCCCAACTTAACGTCCTCAAACAAAACTCACACTTGTCCCACTTGGCAAACTACTATCCTTCTTACAATATCTGAAGAATCATCTGAAGTCGTTCCACTTGCCTCTCGCAATCTCGTGAATGGAAGAGAAAGTCGTAAAGAAAAACTCTATCTACAACCTTCCTTCCTTGCATATACTTCGCTCTTTTTGGTCAATTCAGCTATTGCATTTGGTCAATCCTATGAAAATCCAACTTTCACACTCAAAGAATTTACTGAAATTTATTCCATCAACTACTTGTCCCAACTTAACTTCCTCAAACAAAACTCACACTTGTCCCACTTGGCAAACTACTATCCTTCTTACAATATCTGAAGAATCATCTGAAGTCGTTCCACTTGCCTCTCGCAATCTCGTGAATGGAAGAGAAAGTCGTAAAGAAAGACATTAATGAATGACAAGGATGAAGAAAATATATAAATGTCGTACGTTACAAGAGAAAATTGACCAAATTAAGGATATGAGAGGAGATCTAATACCTCAAAAAGGATTTCCCATAGGGTCTTGATTGTGAGAATGCTCGGGTACATAATCACAATCACAACTCTACTAGAGTTCCTTCCTCCCAAGAGATCTATTACTAGGTTGACAATCGAAATTTCCAATATTCTTAACTTTAGAAAAGTCAGAGTTTTACTAGAACGAACTAAAACAACATGGTTGAAAGATAAACAGTCCATTTCCACAATAACATCCATATGAGACAAGGCACTCAAATTGAACACCAAAACTATATCAAATCAACTAAAATGATGAGGAGCAAGTTTTATGATGGAATGGAAACGATCAAATCAAGAATATGGACAAAATGAGAAAACCTAATCGTCACACATCATCATGAGAATTTAAAGAAAAGGTTAAGACTTAGAGCAGGTAATACAATATTGGGATTACCTTCAATGAAATATGTATCCTTATGTAAACCTTCGGTTGGTGAAACCTCCACTGTAATCACTGCACAACTTCTTCCTTTCGCCTTCAACTTAGATGCTTGAATATCATGGACTACAACTTCCACCTTCTGTGGTTTGCAACCCAAGACAAGGTGTCCTCGCACTTAGAATAGACTGCTTCTTTAAAGGAGTACCTTCTCACTTTGAGTACCTCTCCAAACTCCATCTAAACTTGTTTATTTTCACCAATGTCACAAATAACATTTCGTAACAGTCAGAACTCGAATGATCTGATTCCTACTTACCCACTACCTTTATTAGCATCGTTTCCTTTCCGAAATAATATCACAATGAACACACATTGTCTTCTTTTGAAAATAATGACATAGAACACACAACACAAGCAAGGATAGACCTATACCCAAACCCCGACAAGACTCGACCAGTTCTCTTCTCCTTTCGATGTTTTCAGTTCCCGAACACCGATCCAGCATATCAAGGAATCTAGTAATCCCCAACATCTCACCTAGTTGCTGCTAACTCCGATGGAGACATCAGATAAGATGCTATTGATATAGGTCCCGTCCCTGGTACTACGCCCTTCGAACCGAATACCTGAAGACAGAAATTCAAATTCCATACCAACAAGTATTTCGAGAAATTGGCCCAAAATGAGACGATCCTCCTTTCTCAGAAGGAGAATCCCATTAGTCCCAAAACACAAAACCCAACTCTTAGCAAACAATCACACTATGTTATCCCCATTTTCGAACTATCGGAAACAAGGGACAACTGCAACAAACAAGTATTCTACCCTTATAAACCTAGTCAATTCCTTTTGAGGTATCAACAAAACATGGCCAGTACACTCCCTAAACCCTGAGGTCCACATAACCCTACAGTCCTGTTTGGAACCGAACTGCTCTGATACCACCAAAATGAGACGACCCACCATCCCATTAAAGAACCTAAGATATTAACTAACCTTACTCGCATTATAATCGTTAGAGTGCTTTATCATGTGAAGCGTGGTGGAAAATTTCGCCTTGCGGAAGTAAAGCAACTTTATGCACGCAATGTTTTCGGAGTACGCAACTATAAAACATATATATATATATATATATATATATATATATATATATATATATATATATATATATATATATATATATATATATATATATAGACACACACACATCAGTAGGGCTACAGTACTATATAGAGTGTCTCAATATAAACGTTAAACAGAATACATCAAAAGAGACTAGTATAATACGACACTCCTCATGCTCGTCCACCGGCCTCAGTCTCGTATGGAGTATCATCCAACTCCTCCGCAGCTGGGTCTTCCACAAAGTCTTTTCATAAATATATAAAAGAAACATAAAATAAAAGACAAGGATTAAGAAATATGCATCATCATATAAAGGGAAAAGGGGCTATAGCATAGCATATATACATGTAGCACATAACAAATAGAAAACATGCAACACAATAAACAATGATCTCCCGAATCCTAAATCACATCCTCTCCAAGATAGTTCTCTAAGATCAAACCTCTAAAGAAGGATACTAATCCTTATATGCAAGTATGCATGTCAGCCGATTAATAACGTCCCCATTTGGACATCCCCGTCGGGATTAATAATCACATCCCTATTGTTTGTGCTTTAAATAACAGGGACGTCCCTACTGATGTATATGATATATCTCTATGTTTTATAGTTGCGTACTCTGAAAACGTTGCGTGCATAAAGTTGCTTTACTTCCGCAAGGCGAAATTTTCCGCTACGCTTCACATGATAAAGCACGCTAACGATTATAATGCAAGTAAGGTTAGTTAATATCTTAGGTTCTTTAATGGGACGGCGGGTCGTCTCATATAGTATATGGTGGAACAAGACCATACCCTATGCCATTGATGACTTAGTTCATCAATGACTTCATAAGACTTAAGTGAATCAATACTCATTTCCTTACTTGAAACTCAAGGAATTAATATCTTAAAAAGGATCGAAGACTTATTTAAGAGGATTCTCAATCCTTCTTCATAATACTTAGGACTTGAGATGTAATTCATAAGACACAAACGCAAACATGAAACGTTTTGGGTTTTAAAACAGTAGTTCGATGACAGACCGGAGATTCTGCTCCAAGACATTCGTTCAATTGTTTCAGTCTTGTGATGACTCGATCTCAAAGGGATCACGAGATTTATTCGATGGATAAAAGTTTTACAATACAAAGACGCATATAGTTCCTAAGGAAGAGAACCTTAGTGAACCTTAAGCTTTATCCGGTGCATAGACATTGCTTTATCGCATCTGCTTTATGTAAGCATTGGCTTTTCATTGCCTGAGTTTGTAAGGCCTTAAGCCTAGGAGCTGAGCTTACACCAAGATGCTGGTGCGAATCTTATGGTGACGTTTTAAATGGTCTTGGAGGTATCAGGGTTGGAAAGGCTGACATATGACCAGTTGGTAGCTTTTCTGTGTCGTGGCGAATCCGAGCAATACACGGATATCCTCGACTAGATATCGTACTTTTCATGTTTGATGTAGAGTGTTTCCGTAAATGCACGTTATGAATGTTGTAGCATCTTGCCCATGGCTGGCATACATGGAACATGACCTTCCCATTCCCTCTCTCTGACTTTTTATTAGCTCCATGGAGTAGGGGTCAGAGTTTTACCCTTGTGGCATATGGCATTGAGTAATGTACATCGCATTGCATTGCATGATTGATGATGATTACATTTACTTATTGTGCGTCGCTATTCTGTTTTCGAAGATGTCTTATGATGCTAATTGATTAACATTATATATTGCGATTTATGGTATGCATGTTAGGCATGTTGTTACCTGGAGTGTAGTCCCGTGTAACTTCTGCTATTGTGCTATGTTGATAATACGTATGTTCATATGCTGTTTTGTGTGTCGTGCATGTAGTTATCGTGTTTAATTCCATATATTGGTCACTCACCCTTGCCTGTACATGTTGGACACCCTGTTGTGTTTTTGGATACGTGTACAGATGCTTCCCAATGGCCCTCTGGGTCACTTCGGGTCCTTGTAACCTGAGTTTCTTGATATCTACGACGAAGACGTGTGGACTGTTGACGACGAGACCCAATCTCATTGGTACAATGTATGCCAGGTAGTATGCTCTATTGTTCGTAGAGTTCTTTTGTCAAATCAACTCTTAGGATTTTAATGTTTAAATTGAGAAAGATGGTATATGTGGTTTTGGAAACCTTTGTACAGTTTGAGACTTTAGTAGGAAAAATAATTTCAGGAAGGCCACTTATGTGGTGGTGAAATGATTTATGAATAAACCCAGTTTATGTGTGTTGTCAAATATAAGGTGATTTTACTATTATGATGTATGTATCACTTCTCCAAAGTATTATGTAGAAATTTTCACACCCGAGTTTTCTGACTTAAAGTAAATTATCTTTTTCCAAAAGCAACCAGCATAACCCTTTTAAATTTAATTCCTTAAGTGTTATGAGGTAATGCCAAAGGAGGGTATTACAATGCGTGGCAGAGACGTGGCAATCAGCGTGCCACGCTTAAGTGTGGAGAATTCCCACGTCAGAGCGTGCCCATGCTCAAGCGTGGAGTTTCCCACGCTCAAGCGTGCACAGCTTGACAGGAAACCTTAAGTTTTCTTTTCTCTTTTCATTTGGACGAAAATTTGGAGAAAAGCCTAAGTCCAGAGCATCCTAGAGAGAGAGAGAAGAGATTCTAATGAGATAAGTCCATCCCGGGGAATATCGAGGTATCGGATCGTGATTTCGACTACACCATTGTGATCGAGGGTTCGAGTACTACAAGTTCTGCCGATTGGTTTCTTGATTCCTCGAAGGGAAGATCGAATCTCTAACACGTAGGCCTCGATGTTCTTTGTGTTCTTCGATCTTTTTCTTAAATCCTTCTTGGTGTTGGATTTCCCTAGGGATAACAATAATGCCAACATGTTGTTCCCGTGATTAGGGCAAAGTTCAAGGACGTGGTGGTTCTCATGGGTGAAGGAGGAGTTGTGGCCGAGTCTTGGTGGCTATGGCAGCCACGTGGTTGTGGTGGTGGTGGTGGTGCACTCTTGGTGGTTGTGGGCGTGTCGTGGTGCTCGCGAGATCGAGGGTCAAGGCTGTTCGTTGGTACAAAAGCATACTGGAACGAATTACCAGGTGAGGAGGAAGAAACCACAAATATTTGGGAATCATATGTGTAGGATATAACTATCAACATGTGAAGGGCTCCTCAAACCCTACTAGTGGTTGAGTAACCGCCAATACCTAACTCACATTGGGGACTACCAGATTGTGGTACCAATGCAATTTTAGGCATTGTAGGTTTATCATTGTTAGGTCGATCTATGATTTTAATTGATCGATGGTGGGTGCCTATATGCTATATATGACAATCTGCTTAAATGGCGTCATATGTGATAACATGCTAAATGAAATGCTCTGGTATGCGTAGTTGATGTTTGATATGCCTGCCATTATACTATAACGTGTTCATGTAATTGTGATTGATGTGATCCTGGTTGAATTTGGATAGGGTTGGTATGTTGTTAGGATCATAAAATGATTATTGATGGTATCCGACTCCTAGAATAAGCAAGTTGACATAAGTTGAAGGTGGCTCTCATAGTTGGAGAGTAGCATCCTCACAGTTGGAGGATGTGGATCTTTAAGGTATTGTTGAGAATGTTGTTGAGGTGATGGATGCATAATCATAGCATTTGAATTGTTGTGGTGGAAAGCTGCGGGATTAACTGCAACAGCCGTTTGAGCAGTTATCAGGCGAGGTTGGGACTTGTGGACAACTACACCAGCTGTTTGAGTGGTTATCACAAAGGGCTGTATGACTAGCTGCAACAACCATTTGAGTGGCTATCATATAAGCAGGTACCTGTATACAGCTGCAATAGCCATTTGAGTGGTTGTGAACAGGGAGCTGTGTGTACAATTACAACAACAGTTTGAGCAATTGTCACATGAGGTCGAGGTGGACGTTCCGGAGTGACCAAGATCGCTGAACTCGCAGTTGGAGGGATGCAAGTGCTTTATCGCAGTTGAGGAACTTCTCGGGCTTCGTCACAGTTGAAGGGGCTCGGGGAGGTAGTGCTTCTCATAGTTAGAAGAACTGCTGTTACACTTTCTTGGGAAAAAGGGAAACTAGTAACCTGGACTACCGACTCGATGCCCTTACAGTTAAAGGGTGAGCTTCCTACCTGGGGAAATGACTACTCTCACAGTTGAAGGACAACATTCCCAAGGGCAAGGATGATGATTTTGTAAATCAGCCAATCATGTAGATTCAGTTGTGCATGTAGAATAGGCGATGATCTTTAGTTGTGATAATCTGGAAGTTGAATGTCGTGGTGATCTAGAAAGATGGTTGTGCTTGTTGTTGTGCATGTTGATGTGTTATATTCTATGTGATCTCCCTTTGCATGATAGTCATAGAGTTTTTTACCTCCTGTGCATGCCTCCCTGTGTTTTACATGTATGTTGTTGTTCGGGACGTGATCCGAAGACGGAGGTGGCGGTGGACTAAAGAGGGTGCTAAAGCAGATGATGGAGGACCAAGTTTAATGTTGGTGTGTCTTGAGTAGAGAAAGAGACCTCGGGGGTATTCATGAGTCTCCCGTAGTGTTGGAACCACGGCTAGTAGGGCGTTTGTATGTGAGTATTCTGTTTCTACGCCATGGCTTCCAGGCGGAGCTCTAATGCAAGGTTTTCAAGTTGTAATAATTGCTTATCTGCTTAAGTTTTGATTAGGTCTTATTTGTATGTTTATGGTGTCAGATCTGGGAAGGTTAAGTTTTGGGGGCGTCACATTAGGTGGTATCAGAGCAGTTCGATTCTAATCCGACTGTGAGGTAATGTTGTTGAGACTGGTCGTGTCTAGTTGAACCTACACAGGGTATTGACTATGTTTAGAAGTTCGGTAAAATGTCTTATTCACGAGTTGTCTATTGTTTCTAGGTTGAGAAGCAATGATAATTGTCTTGGCTATTCATAAGATATGTATTTACATGTTAACTATGTTGTATGTATTATGAATATGGGTTAACGGTTGCTTTTACCAGGGATCAATGGTTCGAAGAACTCACAGTGAAGGAAGTGATAAGGATGAGGATGCTGGTGCTGAGATCAATGGACCTCCTAGGACAGGAAGAGGTGATTTCGAAGTCATGAGAACTCTGAGGGATATGGCAGAAACTATGCTGCAGCAGTCGCAACAGAATACACAGCTAATGCAGCAACAACAAGAGTTCCTATAGAGGACGCAAAATCAAGGGAGAGAAGGAGTAGTGGATGCGGGGTAGGTTGCATTCATGAAGGGAAAGCTGTAACGCTCCACTTTAGGGGTCACGATTATTTAACACAAGATGAAAATGAAATGCGGAAATATATAAAATATAAAGAGCTTACCGAAAATATGGGTTTTTTTTTTCTTATACTAAGGTTCCGAAAACATATAAGTATACTAGTACTCATAAGGAAAAATATACCTAATCATAAATAGCATTGAAATAATAAAAGCTTCCCACAATACATATATATAATTAGTAGTTCTCAACATCTAACTACAAAAGGAGCTAACCAACATAAGGACAAACTCAACCTACACTACTGGAGACGCATCCCCACAACAAAATGAGGAAGGGGGTACATAAATATAAAGACGCTAGGAAGACACTAGAGACTGGCCAAAACAAACACTACACTTCTCGTTGGAGTAGTACTCCTCTGGATCCTCGTCCTAATCCTCCTCCATGGCCTCCTCCTTGTCCTCCTCCAAGGGCTGCATGTCATACATGCTCATGATCTGTTCTGCATACCGTTGCGACTACTCGTCAGTCCTCATCCACCACACATCCTGACTCGCGCTGGCAAAGGCTACCTCCGATATGTCCTCCGCTATATACTCTGGTACTTCCTCCTCCTCCTCTTCCATCTCCTTATCGTCAGACGAGAGGATAATGAGAGGGGTGGAGAAGAATACGCTAGTATGAGCCAGTGTGCTCTTACGAGCAGTCATCCTCAAATTCGTCCGCTGGCGAGGAACCTGAGGGTGTAACTCGAAAGGCACATAGGTAGGCCCCGGGGGTGCGACAGCAGGGACATAAGGACCAACAACAGGTATAGGTAAGGCAGAAGTAGAAGGTGCCGTAGGTGGAGGTGGCATGGAAGAAGGGTCAACGTACACATCTCTGGGCTTCACCGGTTGAGCTGCAAGGTGGGCACTAGGCAAGTGTGGATGATTAGCAGGTGGTGGTGGTGGCTGGGTGATCCCCGAGCTACCCCCACCACTGACAAGCAGGGTGCAGACTCCCTCAGATAAGCTTGTCATGGAAAAAGGTGACTCCCTCCTACTGATGAGACTCACAGCTCCTGTGTATGTACGATGTCCATTTGGGAGGATCGTCCAGGCGTCCTCTCCGTAGTGGAGAGTCAAGTCCAAGGTCAGCCCAGATGATGGATCGCTCGCCATAACTACTCACCAGAACAAGACAAAACCACGCGAGTAGCATAACAACAAAAGTAATAAGGTGAGATTCCGCACATCGCACAACCAGAACAGTAGTGATAAAAGTCACGCAGACACGCACCCAATCGGCATACAGTGCATGGGCAGTCACAGCATAACAACTAATCATATGGCATCACAGATAATATATCTAGAATAATAATATGGGTCAGACATCAATTGAGTATGTAATGACACAATATACAACATGACTCAGACCCCTACTCCATGGAGCTAAACATAACAAGAATGAGTGATTGGGAGAACATTGTCTGAGTTATCTTAACCCCACAGTGCCATATCCAAAGATTGCTATCATTATAACGGCTCACGTCAGACGTTCTTTACCCAAATAATGATTTGTCCGGTGTCCAGTTAGGACGTCAATGTTTTTCGATAGATACCCACGACACAGAGGAGCTAATCTCTAGCCAGATGTGGTCATCCCAACCCCAACGTCCTCAAGATCTCCACGATCGTCACCTCCAACAATCGCACCCGCACAAAGGTGTAAGTTCAACTCTCGGGCTCAACACCCAACTCATGCACAAATGCGTATGCATGTCAAGAAATGCGATAACACAAACACGCACTACACTGACACTGTAGCACCACGTTTATCTCTTGATAAACCACAGGGCACCCCTACGGGACTCACTTTCTCACGAATTGCCATCAGTCGCCCGTTCTTGGTTCCGTTCCTTGCAATCACGTACTCCTTTGTTGTTCGTAAAACGATGTTCATGTCTTATGATATATTGTTCTACATTCTAAATGCATTATGGAAAAACAGGATCCATAAGGATCCCCTTCATCATATCTTCTCACTTATCTATCAAAGGAACATTACTTATTCTATACAAGTAACTCTTAGTGATTAAGCATTATGGATTTCTCAGATGACTTAAATCATCAAGGGTGTGGAACATGATTTATTATGGCCACAAGATATTGGTGCATGTCTTTTACTTAGTCTTTGTGAGTCCAATGTGGAACTCATTGAATTTCCTTTTGAGGATAAAACGTGTTTATAGTATTATAGTAAAGCTTTCAAAGTATTTTATAATAATCGTATAACAGTTGATGAAGTCTCCTTTATTAAGTGTAGTTTGAAAACTCATTTCAAATGCCCATAAGGCGTCCTATTTAGTGTAAAACTCTTTTGAGTTGGTTTTCTAGTTCTATTACTTAGTGTAAAAAGAAATACACCTCTTACTTGAAATCACCCTTTAATCTTCAAATGAAACTATAACTTATGAAATTTTGTAAGATTCTAAAAGGTAATAATAGGTTAAAAACTATTTTTTTTTTTTTTAGGAAAGCTTACAAGAATCCTATTTTCCTCAAAGAAGGCTTACTAACCAAAATCCTTGAAAAACATCTTGACTAATTATGAAACTCTTGGTTCTTGAAAACATTTTCCTTAAAATAAAGTATTAGGATAAGTGGTTGATCAACATCAAACCATCTTATTATTAAAATAATTTTCACATGGAGCCAAAAACACTTATTTCACAACATTTGGTTCTTTGGAACCAAAACTTAATTTCTTTGGAAACCTTTCCAATTTTTATAACCCTTATCCTTTAGTATGAACCCATTAAACCCCTTAGCATCAAAATTTTAAGTTCCTAACCCTATTTAGCAAGACAAGGCCGAATGCCCCCAAGCAACAAGGGTAGGTTTCTTTTAATTATTTTGCCTTCTTGGAACCCTTTTAAGTTCATTGAACCATTACTTGAACATAGAAGCTTTGGCTTCCCTTTTTAAAGTGACAAGGCCGAACCATACATGCATAGATTCAACGAGATATATGCCATCCAACAACAACCAAATAGTTAGAAAATCATTCTAACACATTGGCACTAAATCAAGCATCTTCAAACATAAAGTATTCATCATACAAAAATCCTATCCCTAGGCCTTTGGACCCGAGAATAGATTTTCACCATGCCAAAATGATTTTAAACACTAACACATAAACACAACCATTACACCAACACCATAACATATACAACATCACAACAAAGTAAGGAACTTTAAGAAGAAAACCCTAGATCTAGGGTTTTCCTCCAACAAACTAGGAGGCCTTTATCACCACCATTAAGGTGTGATATGGTTCACTCCCCCATTACCTCCCGAAGCTCTTTTTGAAGAGAAGGAAGAAAGATCTTGGTCACCAACTTCAACAACAAAACTGTGGCCCTAAGGAGAAAAAAACAAGACCAAAAACTTTGATTTCTCATCAACATGTTCAAGGTAGAACAAAGCCAAATCAAAGAGTAAGCATGCAAAAGAAACAAGTCATACGCTTACCCTTGAGTGGATATTTAAAACAAGTTCAAGAACTTGAAGTATTCTTGAAGACCTTGAAGTATCTTGATGGAAACAACTTCAAATGAAGAAACACCAAAGTTGAAGGTTGTTTAGAAGGTAGAGATGAACAAGGAAATGAAGTTAGAATGATGAAATAAAATATCCAAGGAAGTTTAATTTGCTTGGCCGAATGGGAGAAGGAAAGGAGATAAGAGAGAAACTTGGAGACTTAGGTTTTTGGTGTTATGATTAAAATGAGGGAATGGAATGGTCTGAGTGCATTTTGCACTAGAATGGCCGAATGGCCTATGTAAAATAGAGCCCAAAATTACTCAAAATTTGATGGGAGGTTGTCATAGAAATGGAAGGTCAAGACACATTCAAGTACAAGTGTTGTCAAGTTTGTAGGAAGTAAGTACAAGATTTGCCAAAAATGGTAAGAACGCTTTTTCTACTTATGGTAAGATCTTCAACCACTCTTCCATGAATCAAGGAAAAGCAAACTTTTGGCCCGTACCCTATGAAATGGCCGAACTCCGTAAATCAAAAAAAGGTGGTTACCTTTCTCAGTTGGTTAGGAACTAAGTGTTTAGGATTTTTACCAAAAATGGAAAGTTGGTTTTTTACTACTTTTGGTAAACTTTTGGACTTTATGAAAACTAATTCTATTCAATAGGAATAATCAACAAGGTAATGGGAAATGTAATTCAACATTAAATCTCACTCAATTCCCCGTTACCCCGCCTCCTGCACACGAAATGAGAAATTTCCCGATACCGACCAAAACAGAACTTTTATCGGTTTTCGTCTCAAAATGACAAAATAAAACTTTATCACCACGACATCATAGATATAAAACCATCACATAAAACATCCACATATATATAACAAGGTCATACACATCATAAAGGTAGCAATCACAATGTTAAATTGATTATCACTAGGTTACAGAAAACGGGGGTGTTACAAAAGCCACCTCAGTTTCATGTAGAATACAATCTTGAAGGTGTAGAGTTATGGATATAGGAAGTTGAAAAGATCTTTCTTACAACGCGCTGTAGGGAAGATCGGAAAGTCACCTACGCATCTGTCATGCTGGTTAGAGGGGCAGAATCCTAGTGGAAGAATCGACAGAAGATGTTAGAGGCAGATGGAAGGGTGATTATGTGGGAATTGTTCAGAACAAGATTTGTGGATAAGTACTTCCCTGAGACGCTTAGGCATGAGAAGGAGAAAAAATTCCTTAGCTTGAAGCAAGGAAGCTTATCAGTAGGAGAGTACGCAATGAAGTTTGAGTCCTTACTCAAATTCTCAAATTTTTACCAAGTGCATCCGGATGAGGACTGAATATGTAGAAGGTTTGAGGATGGGTTAAGGCATGAACTGCAAATGGCGGTGCTACCTTTGGGGATTTCCAGGTTCCCAGAGATGCTCGAAAAATGTGCTTCTGTGGAAAATCTTGACAAGCGGATGGAAGCTCGTCAACAGAAGAAGAAGGAGAACAAAGGACCAATAAGAAACCATCAGAGGGAAAGAAAGGAGAAGCCTCAACAAGAGTAAAAGTCGTATGATCATCCTAGGCTGCAAGCTATGGCAACTGGATAAGAAGGGCAGAGAGGGTTCCGATGTTTTCGATGTGGAGGAGCACATTTGATCACAGACTGTCGGGCAAAATACTCCCTTTGTTTTCGATGTGGAAAGCCAGGACACATCGCTCGCGATTGCAGATAGAAGATAATCTCGATGCCTAATGATGGTGAAGTACAAGAAGAGAGAGCAGAGTGACTTCCAACAACGGGACGCGTGTTTGTGCTGCGAGGAGCTAGGACCTTCCAACCATGATTAGAAGCTATAAGTGTGCCTTTTTGGAAACAGTTTATAACATCCTTGTCAGGATGATCGTCTTTTGTTTGGATGTTTTGAAAGAGCAGTAGTGTTGGAATGTCAAGTGTAATGACTGCATCGCCATCTATATATATGTGTCAAACTGATGTGACAAGTAAATTTTTTCTACGAAAGTTGTAAAGTTTGTTTACTCAATCTTGGATGAGGTTAGTGTATTCAGTACACCTATCTGTTACCGAATTTCGAGGACGAAATTCTTTTTAAGGAGGTGGTAATGTAACATCCTATTTTCTTGAATAAGGTTTAAGACCTAAGTTAAGTATGTTTGAAGGTTGGATAATGTTCCTTATGGCTTGAGGAAGCTATGGTCCAAATTTGAGATAATTTGGACTTGGAACGAGGTCAGAAAGTGAAGAAACATGGAAGAGCAGTTTTGATCAGCGTCCAACGTTGGACGTTGAGAAACCCCACGCTCAAACATTGACCGTTGACTTCAGAGCGTGGGTAGTTGTAAGTCAGAGCATGGGAGGGGGTACTCGTGGGGGTGCACGTGTCAGCGCGCATGCGAAGCATGGCAGAGACGTGGCAATCAACGTGCCACGCTCAAGCATAGAGAATTCCCACATCAGAGCATGCCCACGCTCAAGCGTGGAGTTTTTCCACGCTCAAGCATGGACAGCTTGACTGCAAACCTTCAGTTTTCTCTTCTCTTTTCATTTGGACAAAATCTGGAGAAAAGCTTAAGTCCAGAGCGTCCTAGAGAGAGAGAATATATTCTAGTGAGACAAGTCCATCCCAGGGAAGATCGACGTATCAGATCGTGATTCTAACTACACCTGTAACACCCCGATTTTCGAGTTTTCCTAATTATTCAGTATTTATGAACTTATATTTTATTCGAGGCCTTAGAAATGGCAATAAAATATTCTGACCAGATAGGAATGTCCTACACAACCATAGGAAGCCATGGTTAAGTTTCGGGCGAAAGCTCAAACGGAGTCCGGTCTGCGTTTTTCACGGATAGTAGTTTTTTCCTACTATCAAGACCTAATTTTGACTCGTGAACGAAACAGTTAGGTTTTATATTTTATTTCCAACAATATTGGTTATTTTGAAAATATTCAAAATAAATAAGTCGCCATACGAATTTCTTGGGCGAAAACCTAAATCGGGTGAAGAGCGAAGCTGAATACGAGATTTCAGTGACCCGCTACGGATAAGGTTGAAGTCACATGGTGTGCTATGACTCCTCCGTGACTCATCAGTGTAATGATTACATTTAGAAAATATCTGGACGTGAAATGACTAAAATGCCCTTGACCCTTTTCATAATTACCATTTGCCCTTGAATGAAAAGACCGTTTTGCCCTTGAGAATTTATGGAATAACCATTCTGACCCCGTGACTCACCATGTCATCATTACCTTTCTAGAAATATCTAGATATTTATAGGGAAAATGACATTTACGCCCCTAGTCTTTGAAGGAATTACCAAATTACTCTTTTGGTTATTTACAAGTTTGCCATGACATCAATATATATATTTCTCTCTTTCTCTCTCATGGCCATTTCGGCCAGCTCTCTCTTCTCTCTCTTGTTCTTTATCTTCTCTCACTTGTTCTTCATGTTCTTCATGAGTTCTTGAGTGTTCATCAAAAGTTCTTCACAAAAACCCTAGTTTGATCTTCAAAAGTTGAAGTTTTTGAGTGAAAACTTGTTTCTTCTTCACCAATCTTTGATCCTAGGAGGTATGATCCTCATCTTAACTCTCTCAACCTCTCTATTTCATCTCTTGAATCATTTGATTCATGAAGATCCAAGTTTAGATCTAGAACTTTGAAAATCCATAGAAAATTGTAGAAAAATCCTATGATCATGAAACCAATTTCTATGAACCCATCATGATGTGTACTTTGAGTGTCTAGAAGCATGAACCCAAAAGAAATTTTTTCCCTATTCTTCCATGGGAGGGCGGAATCCTATTAAGGGTGCAAGGATGGGTTTTGTTGCAATTTTTGGCTATATAACACTTGTTCTAGCTTACTTGATGTCTTTGAACCCTAAACCCAAGAGCAAACATCAACCAAAGCTCCTAGCCTATTTCTCCTCTTTATGGCCGAAACATATAGGGTGTAGAACCATGAGTTTTGTCTCAAATTTTTGGGTCATAGGACTTGATTTAGTGTTAATCATGCTTAAGGACCAACCATCCAAAAGTTTGGAACCAAATGAGATCCCTAGCCTTTTTATCCTTTCATGGCCGAGCCCTATACCTTCTTGGGGAAGAAAACTTATGTTTTGATGTTATAGATTGATGTTGCTTTGTTGTTTGAATTGAATTGTGTTTGATTGTTTTAGGCGACGCGAACGGAACCGGAGCCGGAGCCGAGAACCGATCTAGTTTGGAGTGAACACTTTTGTGAGGTAAAGGGAGGTAGTTCATTTTGAGTTTGGTAGCCTCATGGTATATGATTGATTAGTGTGTTGTGATTGAATTAAGACTTGATGTATATGTATACTTATATCCTGGATTGATTGGATGTTAAGTGTTGTGCATAGTTGGTTATTTGATATAACTGTGGCATGGATGCCTTGGATGATATCTTATTGTGATATTGAACTGTTGATATATATATATCTATACATATATTTATATCCTAGATGAGCATAGGACTGGCTATGTCTCGATAATTGTTAAAAGACTCGAAATCGAAAACAAAGTTTTGAAAAACGTGTTTTGAAATTAAAAGTGGTTTTTGGAAAACGTGCTGCTTTTCAAAAAAAGTTAAGTCCCCTTTTGAAAAGTATGTTCTTTTGAAATGTATGTTGTTTTGAAAAGTATGTTCTTTTGAAAAGTATGTTCTTTTAAAAAGTGGTTTTGTGAAAAATCGTGCAAAATGTGTTTTATTCTATAGTGTTTAGAAAGGGCATGAAACCTTAGAAAATGGTTTTGTTTTCAAGAAAGGTGTTTTTCCCGGAAAATGTGGAAATGTTTTATTTCAAGAAAACAAAAGTGTATTTTGTTTTCCAAAGTTGCTTTGAGAAAGTTTGACTGAAAAGAAAAATGATGAACCTTTGAGACGAACCCAAACCTAGTGGCCGAGACGTCGGGGCTAGTGTTTTGTGGATTGAGCACTATAATCAAAACAATTTTTTTTTTCGGTCCTGTGTTTTTGATTTGAGTGGGCTTAATGCCTTTTTGAAACGAGTCGTGGACTTTATGTCTCGACATTTGAATGATTTGAGTGGGCTTAATGCCTTTTTGAAATGAGTCGTGGACTTTATATCTCGACATTTGAAAGAATGAACGCAAAGAAAACAGAAAACTTTCTTTGTACATGCATGAACCGGCAGACGTGCCATTTGAAACCGAGCTACAACTCTAGTAGTTGAGAATTTAATCAGTCAAGACCACTAGGTCTATAGGAGCATTCTGTGTTCGAGATCCCACAAGTGGCCGGTGGCGTAGCAACCCCGTGCCGTGGTAAATCGGCTGCCAAACACGAATGAACTCGATCTGAGACTGGCGTATTCAGGATATGGTTATGACGTGGTACCCTGGAACAATTGGAGTTCGGACCTAAATAGAGAGGCCGACTCATGAGGCCAATTGTGTTACGGATGTTACTACGGCCTATCGCTCGATGTTGGGTAGTAGGAATCTCCGGAGTACATGAATTAGAAAGATGATATTGAAGTCTCATGCATTATTATAACTCATGATTGTGTTTGAGATATTATATTGTGTTGTATAAATAACTGTTCATATAACTGTATTTATGCTGTTTGTCGCCTGTGCGGCTATCATGATAAACTTATTATATGAGTATCTCACCTTTGCCTGTACATGTTGGACACCTTGTTGTGTTTTTGGAACACATGTACAGATGTTGTTCATAGGTCCCCGCGGAGGCGTGAGGACTCGGATGATGGAGTGTTCTGATGAAGTTGACGTTGGGTTGTACCCCAATGGCTACTTTTAGCCGACCAGCTTAGGAGTCTTTTATTTTGAGCAGTCTTATATTATATTACTGCATGCTTTTGAACTTATGCTTTCAAGTTTGTAATATGTTATATATTAGGTGAATACTGATGTGCTGTAAGAAGTTTATTTCTTTACCTTGAGTTTGTATTGCCTATGCATGTAGAAAATTTTTAAAATCGCGTTTTCGAACCTAGCTACTTAATTAAAGTATTTTTCCGAAAGCAACCAGTGTTTTATTTTCTTGATTTATTTTCCGCATTAGAGTCCGATTATGTAGTACCCGCGAGGGGGGTGTTACAACACCGTTGTGATCGGGGCTTCGAGTACTACAAGTTTTTCCAATTGGTTTCTCGATTCCTCGAAGGTAAGCTCAAATCTCTAACAAGTAGGCCTCGGCATTCTTTGTGTTCTTAGTGTTCTTCGAGCTTTTCCTCGAATCTTTCTTGGTTTTGGATTGCCCTAGGGTTAACAATAATGCCTGCATGTTGTTCCCGTGATTACGGCGAAGTTCGAGGATGTGGTGGTGCTCGTGGGTGAAGGAAGAGCTATGGTTGAGTCTTGGTGGTTGTGGCAGCCACGTGTTGGTGGTGGTGCACTCGTTGGTACAGGAGCATACTGAAACGAATTAGCAGGTAAGGAGGAAGAAACCACAAATATATGGGAATCATAGGCGTAGGATATAACTGTCAACATGTGTAGGGCTCCTCAAACCCTACTAGTGATTAAGTAACCGCCAATACCTAATTCACATTGGGGACTACCGGATTGTGGTACCAATGCAGTTTTAGGCATTGTAGGTTTATCGTCGTTAGGTCGATCTATGATATTTATTGATAGAGGTTGGGTGCCTATATGCTAAATTTGATAATATGCTTAAATGGCGTCATATGTGATAATGTGCTAAATGAAATGCTCTGCTATGTGTAGTTGCTATTTGATATGCCTACAATGATGACCTGCCATTATACTATGACGTGTTGATGTAATTGTGATTGATATGATCCTGGTTGAATTTGGAAACGGTCGGTATGTTGTTAGGATGATAAAATGATTATTGATGGTACCCGACTCATAGAATAAGCAAGTTGACATAAGTTGTAGGTGACTCTCATAGTTGGAGAGTATCATCCTCACAGTTGGAGGATGTGGGTCTTTAAGGTATAGTTGAGGATGTTGTTAGAACGTTGAGGTAATGGATGCATAATCATGAGCAGTTATCACGCGAGGTCGGGGACTTGTGGACAACTACACCAGCTGTTTGAGTGCTTGTCAGAAGGAGCTGTATGAATAGTTGCAACAGCCGTTTGAGTGGCTATCATATAAGCTGGTACATGTATACAGCTGCAACAGCCGTTTGAGTGTTTGTGTACAGAGAGCCGTATGTACGGTTGCAACAGAAGTTTGAGCAATTGTCTCATGAGATCGAGGTGGGCGTTCTGCAGTGACCAAGATCGTTGAACTCGCAGTTGGAAGGACGCAAGTGCTTTCTCACAGTTGGAGAACTTCTCGGGCTTCCTTATAGCTGGAAGGGCTCAGGGAGGCGGTGCTTCTCATAGTTGGAGGAACTGCTATTGCACTTTCTTGGGAACAAGGGAAACTAGAAACCTGCACTACCAACTCAATGCCCTTACAGTTGGAGGGTGACCTTCCTACCTTGGGAAATGAATACTCTCAAAGTTGAAGAACAACATTCCCAAGGGCAAGGATGATGATGTTGTAAATTGGTCAATCATGTAGATTCGGTTGCGCACGTAGAATAAGCGGTGACCTTTAGTTGCGATAATATGGACGTCGAATATCGTGGTGATCTCGAGAAATGGTTGTGCTTGTTGTTATGCATGTTTATAATATTCTATGTGATCTCCCTTTGCATGATAGTTGTAGAGTTTCTTGCCTCTTGTGCATGCCTCCCTTTGTTTTACATGTATGGTGTTGTTAGGGACGTGATCCGAAGACGGAGGTGCCGATGGACTGACGAGGGTGCTAAAGCAGATGATGGCGAAACGACTTTAACATTGGTCCGTCTTGAGTAGAGAAAGAGACCTTGGGGGTATCCTAGAGTCTCTCGTAGTGTTGGCACCACGGCCAGTGGGGGCGTTTGTATATGACTATTCTGTTTCTGCGCTATGGCTTCTAGGCGGAGCTCTGACGCAAGGTTTGCAAGTAGTAATAATTGCTTATCTGCTTAAGTTTTGATTAGGTCTTATTTGTATGTTTATGGTATCAGATCTAGGAAGGTTAAGTTTTGGGGGCGTCACATAGGCTATAATGTTAAATTTGTTGACATTAACCCTTTTTTCTTTGATAAGTGTGGTTTCTCAGGTGGATACATTCTAGAACTTGTGGAAATATGGTTGGGGCACTCTTAGGTATTTTTCCGGCCTACATAATTTTGATAAACACTTTCACTAGTTGCCCAATTTGATTCTTTATGAAAATTATTTTCTTTGGTCCTATTTAAAAATTGGAAATTGTTTTGGTGACCTCTTAGAAGTATATTAGAGAAATAGTTGGAACGTTGTTGATGTGAATCCCTTTCCGGAAATAAAGGTTTAAAAATAGACTGGCAAGTAAAAAAAAAAAAAAAGGTTTCTCTCTCTCGATATTCAAAAAGAAGAAAAAATGGTGAAAATAAAGTTAGAGAAGAAGCAAGAAAAGAAAAAGAAAAGAAAAACAAGCCTCTAGTAACGGAAAGGAAGGAAAGGAAAGGTTGAAGAAAAAGTGGTAGGTTCTTGAAATGTTTGTGGAAGGGAAGGAAAATGTAACATCCCAGCTGCTTTCCGGATTGAAGAGCGTCCCCACAAACCAACACGGGTCTTTTCAATGTGCTTTGTCTTCACTCACACGCTTCCTAGGAAAACTTCCCAAGAGGTCACCCATCCCAGAATTGCTTCAAGTCAAGCACGCTTAACTATAGAGTTCTTAAGTAATGGGCTACTGAAAAGAAGATGCATCTTGTTGATATAAGTAGTACCAAATCAATTCCTTTAAGTCTTCCTCAACTATACAGTCTCATACCTGTACAGTCTCGGAATCCCTCAACTTTGCATTCCCACACCTGCACTGTCTTAGGATCCCTCTTGTTCTGGTGTGAAATAGGTTCATTCATGTATCCCTTTGCCTAGAAGGCTACCAAAAGTCGGCTCCTTGTCTGTGCTTCCTCATTTACACTTACAATCACTCCCCGCCCTCGTCGGCCCCGGGTGTCCCTCAACTTTGCAATCCTACACCTGCACAGTCTCGGGATGCCTCTCGTGCTGGTGTGAAATCCGTTCATTCATGTATCCCTCCTCCTAGAAGGTTGCCAGGAGCCGCTCCTTGTCCATGCTTCCTCTTTTGCACCGGCGATCACTCCCCGCCCTCGTCGATCCCGGGTGTTACATGCCCACCAGCTTCCGCTTGGTTCGTCCCCAAACCACACCATACTGGGAGAGGTGCCGCTCAAATACCATTTGTAACGTACCACCTGCTTTCCGGATTGAAGAGCGTCCCCATAAACCAACACGGGTCTTTTCAGCGTGCTTTGTCCTCATTCACACGCTTCCTAGGAAAACTTCCCAGGAGGTCACCCATCCCATATCCATGTCAAGTACGCTTAACTATGGAGTTCTTAAGTTATGGGCTACCTAAAAGAAGATGCATCTTGTTGGTATAGGTAGTACCAAATCAATTCCTTTAAGCCTTCCCCAACTGTAAATTCTCATACCTGTATAGTCTCGGGATCCCTCAATTTTGCAGTCTCACATCTGCATAGTCTCAAGATCCCTCTCGTTCTGATGTGAAATCAGTTCATTCATGTATCCCTCCACCTAGAAGCCTGCCAAGAGCCGCTCCTAGTCTATGCTTCCTCTTTTTCACCAGTCATCACTCCCCGCCATTGTCAGCCCCGGGTGTTACAGAAAGGAAAGGTTGAAGAAAAAGCTGTAGGTTCTTGAAATATTTGTGGAAAAAGTACCAATTGTACTTAATGCTCTTATTTATACTTCAAGAGGTTATTACTTAAATATTTTGTTAGCCCTTTCAATATCCATTTTCTTTCTCTATCACACCTGACATCAATGCTTTGGCCCCGTTTCAATGCATGAAAGACCCCTTCCTTCTTCGGCATGCAAGTAAATCATATAATGGCGATTTGGTCAATGGACAGGCCTATGGTAATGTATTTACTTCCAGGATCTTGAGTGCTTAATGTCTTTGCATGATACACTAAGAGATTGTGAGTGGAGTGACCTATGGTCTTTGTAAAGTTTGATTTCAAGGAACTTAAGTTTCTAAATGGGTAATCTCCTGACTTCTTTTGAAAATTTTACTTGTTTGACTATCTTTGTCATTCTGAAGATTCTGATTATTTAGATCGTCCTGATTTAAATCTGAAAAGTATTTTGAAAACTCTTTCAAGCCAAATAATTGTTTGAGGCCAAGCAATTCTCAATTGCGGAAAGTTTGATAAATCTCAAATCTGTGCATTTTATGAGGGGTAATTGGGTTGTATTTTGGTGCATTTGATGATAATTATTATTGTATTTCACCCTTTTTCCTATGTTTTTACAGAATTGGTGTTTAAATGCAGCTTGATGGACAATTAATAAAAGTTGAAGGTTTTTGAGCTGAAAAAAGAAATTTTCAGAAGACTGGAGCTCGAAGCATGACCGTGCACAATGAAGCACCGCCGTGCATGCCTATCAGTTCAACCTATCCAAACGCGTAGAGCTGTCAATACAAGCCAACCCGGCCCACCACAGGTTGGGGAAAATATGGGTCAACCCAGCCCGACTCACATTTTGGTGAGCTCGAAAATAACCAACTCGGCCCGGCCCACTACGAGTTGGTGGGTTATGCGGGTTGGCTCACGGGTCTAGCCCATCGTGGGTTAGTGGGTTATGTGGGTTGGCTTACCTATATTTTAGAAAAAAATTAAAATTCTAGCATCCAAAAAACACATCCCAAAGTGCAAAATTAAAACTAACAACAGCATATCCCAAAGTTTGATACAAATCCAAAACCAAATACAAGTCTAATGATAATTTTAAAAGTTTAACTAATTCAAGTTTTGATTCCAAAATCAAATACAAAAACATAAAAGATCATCATTCAACATGATGAATTTGCTGTCCTTGTCCCTCAACAACATTTGAGTCTTGAACTGTTAAATCTATAACAAGTTGTTCTTTTTCAATATCTTCATTATCTTTATCTACACAATACCAAAAATAAAAGGTTAATCATGTTTGATTAAGTAATTTAATAAGAAAATAATAATAAATTAAAACTTGCAAAACATACCAGATAGAACATAGCCATGTAACCAATTTCGGGTTAAAATCAATGCTTGAACATTGTCAGAAAGAAGAGAACAACGATATTTGTTTAGCACACGAGAACCAATGCTAAAAGTAGACTCACTAGCAATTGTGGTTATTGAAATGCTTAACACATCACATGCCATTCTAGAAAGATTTGGACAACGCTCTCAGCGATCCTTCCAATACAGCAACACATCTAACTTGTCATGATACTTTGGATCAAGAAACTTCTTGTAACATCCTAAGAATTAAATAAAGGTATAAGAGACTTTAATCTTAGCAAATAAAATTAATAAAGTATTAGGAAGACTTGGAATGGTTGACTTCGAACCTTAAGGGTGCTGTTTTGACAGAAAGAATAAAAGAAAGAAACTTTAAGTTGAAATCTATCACAGTAGCGTCGGCACGCTCGTGTTGAAAGAGCACGGTCTGAGCCGCGCCGTGCATACTGCTAGCACGACCGTGTCAGAAAATGGACAAATGTGACGCTGTTTGGCATGCTCATGCTGAAAGAGCGCGGTTTGAGCCGCACCGTGCCAACCAATAGCATGCCCGTATCGGAAATCATGCGAATTTTGACACTGATTGGTACGGCCGTGCCAATTGAGAGCACGTCCATGCTCTATGTCAGGACGTATTAAAAATAGAATTTTAAAAGAGGAAAACGTTGGTAACCTTATTTAAACCAATCCTAATAATCCTAGTACGGCTACAAACCCAAATAACACTCTAAAAACTCTCTTTTGCTATCTTGGTGGAATCAAGGTCTTGGAGAGGGTGAAGCTGGTCAAGGAGGAGCCAAAGGGGGAAGAGGAGTAGGAGATCTTGGAGGATTTTCTTATAGTGTTCGTGGGTGACGCTTGGAGATACTTGGAGGTCTTTAAGAAGTGAGTAAAAATGACATTTTCTCACCCTTCCATGGTTCGAAAGAATTTGGGGAAATGGGTTTGAATTATGTGATGACTTTTAGAGGGATTTCAATGGAAAAATGCATGTTTTGGTCAAATCCTATTTTTCCAAATTTGGGGGTTTCATAGAAAACGAAATTAATGTTTAATTAAAAAATTTTATGATATGAATGCTATAAATGTTTGTTTATTCGATGTGAATTTTGGAATTTCCTGATGATTGAATTGGTATGTTGCTATATGACATATATGATGTGTGTAATTAAATGAGATTAATATGCCATGTATGATTGCAATGAAAAGAATGATTTTTTGATTGTTTGGAATGTACTTAATACTACCATAATAGGGATATTAAGGGTTGAGGAAATACCACCATTGTAGGGGTATTGACCTTGAGAAAAACATCACCATTGTCAGGATGTTAATAATACAACCACACCAGGGGTATTGTGATTGAGAAAATATCCCACGGCAGGGATTTCGAAAATAAGAAACATCACCACAGCATGGATGTTGAAAAATACCACCACAACAAGGGTATTGAAATGAGAAACATCACCACAGCATGGATGTCGAAAAATACCACCATAGCAGAGGTATTGAAATGAGAAATATCATCACAGTGGGGATGTCGAAAAATGCCACCACAACATGGTATTGAAATGAGAAACATTACCACAGTAGGGATGTTGAAAAATACCACCACAGTAGGGGTATTGATTTGATAACTTCACCACGGCAGGCGAGGTCGAAACACTCTTCATAAGTAAGGGTAGGCAATGAGACGCCATTGTTGTGTGCTTATGATTAGTTGAATAAGTGCATAGGTTAAATGTTCTTGTTGATAATTGGAATATGTGGTGTGTTGGTCTGAATATTTTTATTATTGATAATGTAGAAAAATTATATTATTTTCGAAGTACCAAGTGCCATGGTGGTTTTTCCGATTACTGCACCGTCTGAGAATAACACTATTAGCGAAAATATTTTCTAATTGTTTTTATTCATTGGGATTTCCATCTCAATAGTAGTGTTATTTTCAGAACATGAGGACGATATTCCTGAGATCGAGGAGGCTTGAAGACTAGAGATTCTTAATAGTATTCTTATCGCTTTGGTTAGTATTATGATGTATCGAAGCCGTATGTGCCTAGACCCAGTTATTTTATTTTTATATGTTTGGGTTTTTAGTTTGTGCCTTGTATTATTATTATTGTTATTATTATTATTATTATTATTGCTACTACTACTACTACTACATTAAGTATTATATTATGGGGAAAAATTATTTCACCAAGTTTTATTTAAACATTTTATTCGGGTTACTAATGTAACGAAGGGTGTTACATTTTTGGTATCAGAGCAGTTCAATCCTAAATTGTACTGTGGTAATGAGTTGTTTTTCTAAAAAATCAAAATATGGTCGCGTAAGACTGCTTGTTAGAGTTATATATGATGCATGCTATTCTTTGAGATATTGGACCTGATCAACCTAGTTTTTGATTGGGGGTGTGCAGATTTATCACTACTGGCGGGCGTGGGGCTAACGCTAATGGTGCGCTTGCGGCAGCTTTGGTCAAAATGACCAGAGTCATGCAAGAGCAGACGGAGGTACTCTGTCAGATGAGGGATAACGGTAATGTTCAGAACAACGTTGGATTGGTTGCAGCTCAGGATCCTCAGTATGTGGGCTTATCAGAGTTTCGGAAAAATAATCCGTCGTCCTTTCGCGGTAGTTCAGATCCTGTGGAGGTTGAGGAGTGGCTTCCAAAGCTGGAGAAAATATTCAGAGTGATGAGATTCAACAACGCACAGAAGGTGAATTTTGCTACCTTTATGTTGGAGTCAAAGGCTGAGCACTGGTGGAATTATGCTAGGGGAAGCTTGCTAGCCCAAGAAGTTCACATAAATTGGGATAGGTTCAAAGAGGTGTTCTTAGAAAAGAACTTCCCCCACAGTGTCCACATCCAGAAAGAAGCAAAGTTCTTATAGCTCTGCCAGGTAGAAATGTCCGTAGCTGAGTATGCGGCTAAGTTTGAGAGCTTGGCAAGGTTCTCACGGTACCTGAGAGAGATCCCCCAGAATGATTGGAAAGCCATAAAGTTTGAGCAAGGATTGAAGCCAGAACTATATAGTTTCGTCGGTATACTTGAGATCAGGGACTACGCAAACTTAGTGAATAAATGACGGGTAGCAGAGCAGATGATGCAAGCTCTTATGATGGAGAAGCCCAAGGAGAAGACTGGTTTTGAAGGGAAAAAGTTTCAGAGTAGAGATAGCAAGTTTCAAAAGCATTTGCGACCTGTGCCATTGATCATCAAAGGAAAGCAAGTTCAGGGAACTCAGAGCGATAAGAGCATCAGATGCAATAGATGTGGATGAAGTCATGGAGATCGTACATGCTCTACAATTCAGAACGCCTGTCACAAGTAAGGCAAGGTGGGGCACTTTGCTAAAGTTTGTAAGAGCGGAGGTCAACCCCAACCGAGGCCACAGAACCAGGGAAGAGTCTTTACGCTCCAAAGGGAACAAGTGAAGGAGTCGAATGGTCTGATACAAGGTACAAGTTTAATTAAAGAAGGAAAAATCAATATATTGTTTGATTCGGGAGCTACACATTCATTCATATCCTTAGACTATATAAAAAATTTGTCCTTATCTGTTTCTAAATTACCTTTTGATCTACATGTTTCTACCCATACGGAGGATAACCTAGTTACTGCAACACTCTTTCCCGAGTGTCACATTCCCGAACGTTTATAAGGCTGAAAATATTTATTAATGCGGAAAATACGATTTTTCTTTTGTTTTCATAAATATGTAATGGGATTAGTAAAGGTAATAAATAATACTAATAAGTGAACTTAGGTTCATCATGCATTACTACGACATACTGTATTATAAATATAGAAATGGAAAACAGAAAACAGAAAACAGAAACGGAAACAATATTGTATACAGACATAAGTCTAATGTCTAACTGACATAAGAAATACAATAGGTATTAGGAGTCATAGCTCCAAAAAGGTACTACAAAAACTGACATAGTCTGGCCGACAACAAAACTAAAACAGCAAAAGAGTCCACCTCCGAACTCAAAGGGACTGCTGAACCAAACCATCGTCGCGTCCATCTGTTCAAGTAGCAATAGCAAGTACCAGCTGAAAACATACAGATATGGGTGAGATTCCCATTCATCAACACAACAAAAAAGCAGTAGTAAAAACGGGACGACTCACCAGGTAACAGCGTACCCAACATGTTAAGCAGTTAAACAACATACTAAAACTCTCAATATATATCATGTTAAACAGTTAACAGTACAATATAATGCATTCTTAAACAGAACAGCGATGTATGACATTAAATGTAAACATCCACAAGCATGCAATGCAGTGCAATGTACATGACTCAATGCCAATGTCACTGGGTACTACTCTGACCCCTACTCCATAGAGCTAACAAAACATTCAGAGAGAGTGAATGGGAGGACATGTTCCGGTTTCTGCCAGCCATGAGCAAGATGCTACAACATTCGTAACGTGCACGTATCTGGATTTACGGTAACACTCTTGACCAAACATGAAAAGTACGACATCTAGTAGAGGATATCAGTGTATTGCACGGATTCGCCACGACACAGAAGAATCACCAACTGGTCACATGTCAGCCCTTCCAACCCTGATACCTCCAAAAAGACCATTGAAGATCGTCACAGTAAGATTCGCACCCGCATCAAGGTGTAAGCTCAACTCCTAGGCTCAAGGCCTTACAACTGTGCACATGAAATGCCAATGCTTACACAAAGCAGATGCGATAAAGCAATGTCTATCCATTGGATAAACCTCAAGATTCACTAAGGTTCTCTTCCTTAGAAACTACACTCGTGTTTGTTTTATAAAACATTTATCCCTCGGATAAAACATTTATCCATCGGAGAAATATCTCGTGACTCCTTTGGAATGATCCAGACTGCTTTCAGAATCGCCGACTGTCCCCACAAACCAACACAAGTCTTTTCAGCGTGTTTTGTCCTCACTCACACGCTTTCTAGGAAACTTCCCAGAAGGTCACCCATCCCATAATTACTCTAAGTCAAACACGCTTAACTATAAAGTTCTTATGTTCTAAGTTCCCGAAAAGAAGATAAATCTTGTTGGTATGGGTAGTACCAACCAATTCTTATATGCCTTCCCTTAGCTATACAGTCCCATACCTGCATAGCCTCAGGTTTCCTTCCACTGTACAGTCCCATACCTACACAGTCTTAGGATCCATCTCATCCCGGTTATCACAAGAAGGAAACAATTGAACGATTAACCTGATTCCGAATCACCAGTCCATCATCAAACTACTGTTTCAAAATCCAAAACGTTTCATGTTTGTACTTACGTCTTATGAATTAAGTCTCAAGTCCTAAGCATTATGAATAAGGATTGAGAATCCTCTTAGATAAGTGTTTAAGCCTTTCTAAGGTATTAATCCTTGATTTTCAATTAAGGAAATAAGTGTTGATTCACTTAAGTTTTATAAACTCATTGATGTACTAAGTCACCAATGGTATAGTACGTGGTCTTGTTCCACCACATACCATACTTAATTAACCCTTGTCTTCAACTCTAAGTTAATTACTTAACTTAGGTTTTTCACACCAAAAATTTACGATTGAGTTAAAAATTCCTTTGTAAACCAAAACAGATTTTACAGTTGAAAATTCATTTGATTTGAAACAACATCTGAACTACTTACTTCATTTCTAGCATTTTCTGAAACATGAAATTCGCTTAGCGGAATTCCATTCGCTTAGCGAAAATTAGGCAGTAATGCCTCCTTTGGAACTCCTCTGCATCGCTCGGCGAAACATAATTCGTGTAGCGAAGTTTGTTATATTCGCTTAGCGAATATGGATTCGCTTAGCGAGATTGGGGGCGGTTACACCTCTTTTGAAACTCCTCTGGATCGCTCGGCGAAACATCATTCGCGTAGCGAAATTCTCTGGATTCGCTTAGCGAATATTAATTCGCTTAGCGAAAGTGAGGCAGTGATGCCTAACTTAGAATTCCTCTGTTTTCGCCTAGCGAAGGTAAATTCACTTAGCGAAAAGTTGCCTTAAAACAAGACATTAACCTTATGGAACCATTTTGATTCTCTTCATGAAAACACCTCTTGTCTCATTTTGAGTCACTTGATTAACTAGATGGACTAAGGATAAGGCATAAAACATGTTTCACTTTGGTGAAAACACTTTGAGATTTAATTCCATTTGATCTTTGGATCAAAGTCACTTAGGGTTTTTCTTTGAAAAACATAAGTTATTAAAACACTTTTCTTACTTGAAAACTTAATTGTTCAAGAACTATTCAAACTCTTCCTTTTCTCAAGGTTATGGCTAAAAGGCCTATTAGGAACAAATGTGAAGATTGCTTCACCCTCAAGACAATTACAACTCACAATGTTCATCTAATTATGACAAACAACAATAACATATTGTTGCATCATAATCAAGCATAAAGTCCATCACACATCATTTGCATCATAATCAAGCATAAAAGCCCATACTTGATCTAATGATCAAGGTAGGTTTTTCAACATATATGAAAATGATTTTCATCCAATCACATCATCATAGACATATGCTAGAGCACACTAAAGCATAAACTACACTTATTACACATTGTTCTCCAAGAGAACCAAATTGAATGGTGAACCCAAACCAAAGGGTTTCACCCACACATAAACTAAACAACCATCTTCACCACCACCATCTTGGTGTGATGAGGTTCACCCCCCATACCTGTTGAAGAGCAGATTCCCGGATCAAAGTCGGTTGATCAGTTTGTGAACCTCCTGATAGTTGTCACCAACTACAAACAACCAAACAATCAAACATTAAACAACAATCAAACCAAACTCAACAATTCTAACAAAGAGGGTTTCGGCCACCCTAGGGTAAAAAGGTTAGGAATTGATCTTGGTTTTCCATTTCATGGATTCAAAGGCATAGGAAAGCTAAGGATGAAATCAAGTGTTAGAAATCAAAAATTGATGAAAAACACTGTTCATCATCACCTTGTAGGGTTCGGCCATATTGTGCTTTTTGAGCTATGATGAGAGTTGAATCATAAGCTCTTGGGTTTAGGTAGAGAATGATGAGGTGATTTCAAAGAAATTGGTCTCACATCAAAATGATTTTTCTACAATTTCCTATGGATTTTCAAACTTTTGGATCTAAGAAATGATTTTCATGAAAATGGATCTTGATCTTGAAATAAAGAGATATTCAAGAAGCTAAGAGATCATAGAAGTGATCTTACCTTAAAATGAAGGAAGATTGCTCAAGGAATCAAGTGATTCCAACAAGAAACCAAGCTTTTCTCAAGAACAACAACGGAGCTTCTCAAGGTTGAAGATGGAGTGTGCTTTGGGAGGGCTGTGTGCATGAAGATGGGGCTGGATGGGGCTGAGTTCAGCCTTAAAACAAGTCACTTAAGGGCAAAATGTCATTTGCCAAAAGGGTAAAATGGTAAAAGTGCAAAAGACTAAGGTTAGGGGCATTTTGGTCATTTCGCGTCTAGATTTTCCCGATCGTCTGACGGCTCTAGCATACTCTCCCAAGTGTCCTGGGATGATGTGGTATCGAGCTTATCCGTTGTCGGGTCTCGATGAATCCCTTTACGACTCCAAACGCCTCCTGGTTCGATTATACTACCGAATATAATATATTATTATTATTTTTCGGACGTCAGGATGGATTTTAGCAAAGATGTAGAGAATAAAATCCTAAGACTTACTGTCTCGTTCACAAGTCCAAATTAGGTCTCGATAGTAGAAAAAGGCTACTATCCGTGAAAAACGCAGACGGGGCTCCGTTTGAGCTTTTGCCCGAAACTTAACCATGGCTTCCTATGGTTGTGTAGAACATTCGTATCTTCTCGGAATATTTTATTTCACTCTCTAAACCCTCCAATAAAATAAAAACGTTAAAATACTGGAGAATTAGAAAACGTGAAAATCGGGGCGTTACAGTTACCTCCATTGCTTGCTTGAATTGCCCCTTAGTATATCAGGATGTGTCTTACTTTATTAATCTTATATGCTTGCCTATGTCGGGCCTAGATGTCATCCTTGGTATGGATTGGTTATCCTCTAACCATGTTGTTATAAATTGTTATGATAAAACCATATCCATTGCTAGCCAACCTATGACTATTGATCCTTGTGTAACCAATTCTGTTGTGTTTCCTGTGTCTTGCCATAACTGCTTAGTTGATGGAGCTTAGGGATACATACTTCTTTTTCCTGCTAAGATAGAGGCTGAGAGTGAAATAGCGGCAATACCTGTAGTGTGTGAATTCCAGGATGTTTTTCCTAAGTTTCTAGTTTACCGCCAACTAGGGAGGTTGAGTTTAATATAGATCTAGTACCTAGGAGTGGACCTATTTCAGTAGCACCCTATAGAATGGCACCCCTAAAGCTGAGTGAGCTTAAGAAACATTTAGACGAGTTGTTAGAAAAGGGGTTCATATGGCCTAGTGTGTCACCTTGAGGAGCACCAGTGCTCCTGGTCAAAAAGAAGGATGGCAGTATGAGGTTGTGTGTTGACTATAGGCAGTTGAACAAGGTAACCATCAATAATAAATACCCATTGCCTAGAATAAATGACCTGTTAGACCAGTTGAGAAGAGCGATAGTTTTCTCTAAGATAGATTTGAGATCTGGGTATTATCAGATTAGAGTTAAAGGAGAGGATATTCCTAAGACAGCCTTTAGGACTAGGTACAGACAATATGAGTATGTAGTGATGCTGTTTGGTGTGACCAATGCCCCGGCCATTTTCATGGATTACATGAATCGGATCTTTAGGCCGTTTTTGGACAGCTTTGTGGTGGTGTTCATAGATGATATTCTTATATATTCCAGGATGCCAGAAGACCACGAGGGGCACTTGAGGTTAGTGTTACAGATCTTGAGGGATGAGCACCTATATGCCAAACCAGATAAGTGTGAGTTTTGTCTTGATGAGGTGAAGTTTTTGGGCCATACCATCTCTAGGAAGGGGGTAGCAGTTGACTCTTCTAAGGTAGATGCGATTTCAAAGTGGGAACAACCTAAGTCAGTGATTGAAGTGACGAGCTTTCTAGGATTAGCAGGATACTATAGGAAGTTTATAGAAGGTTTCTCTAGACTGGCTTTACCTTTGACCAAGCTGACTAGTAAAGGGAGATCTTTTGAGTTGGACAGTGAGTGTGAGGAGAATTTCCAAGAGCTTAAGAAGAGGTTGGTGTCATCACCAGTCTTGATCATTCCGGACCCTTCGGTGGGCTTTGTCGCTTATTGTGACGCTTCTAAAAATGGTCTAGGATGTGTGTTGATGCAAGAGGGAAAGGTAGTGGCTTACATATCTAGGCAGCTTAGGATCCATGAGGTGAATTATCCTACACATGACCTTAAGTTGGCAGCAATAGCTTTTGCCCTTAAGATTTGGAGGCACTATTTGTATGGTGCAAAGTTTGAGGTTTGTAGTGACCATAAGAGTCTTAGGTATCTATTTGATCAAAAGGAATTGAATATGAGACAGAGGAGGTGAATGGAGTTCCTTAAGGATTATGATTTTGAGTTGAAGTACCATCCAACGAAGGCTAACGTAGTGGCCGATGCCCTTAGTAGGAAATCCATATACATATCTAGTTTAATGGTGCAAGAGATGAGTCTTTTAGATGAGTTTAGAGATATGAATTTGGAGGTGTCTTTGAATGCCTTAAGTTTGAAGTTGAACAGGTTAGAAATCCAATGACCTTAGGGAGGAGATTAGGCATGGACAACTTTTAGATCAGGAATTGCAATCTTTGTTGGGACAAGAGGGTTATTAGTTGTCTGCTGATGGCTTAGTAATGTTTAAGGGTAGGATCGTTGTCCTTAAGGAGGGGAGCCTCGGGGAAAGAGTATTAGAAGAAACAAATAAGGGAAAGTTCACCTTACATCCAGCAATAACTAAGATGTTCCAGGACCTTAAAAAGATGTATTGGTGGACAGGAATGAAAAGGGATGTGGCCAACTTTGTGTCTAAGTGTTTAGTATGCCAAAAGGTTAAGATAGAGCACCAAAAACCTCCAGGTTTGTTGCAACCTTTAGAAATTCCTGAGTGGAAGTGGGAAAGAATATCTATGGATTTTGTGATGGGGCTACCTAAGAATCATTTGGGTTTAGATGACATATGGGTAATAGTGGAAAGGTTGACTAAGTCTGCTCACTTCTTGCCAATTAAGGCAACCTATAGCTTGGATAAGTGGGCAGACATGTATATCAGGGAGATAGTCAAGCTACACCCACCTCTATAGTGTCAGATAGAGAACCGAGGTTTACCTCTAGATTTTGTAGAGCTTCTCAACAAGCCTTTGGTTCTAAGTTGAGTTTTAGCACAACATATCACCTCCAAAGGGATGGTCAGTCAAAGAGAACCATTCAGACCCTTGAGGACATGCTTAGAGCGTGTGTTTTAGATGAAGGTGGATGTTGGGATAAGTTTTTACTCCTCATAGAGTTTGCGTATAACAATAGTTATCACGCCATCATAGGCATGGTACCCTATGAAGCTCTTTAAGAAAGAAAGTGTAGATCCCCTTTGTCTTGGTGTGACGTAGGCGAGAAGACCTTGATATGACTTGACTTGGTTTAGCAAACCACAGACAGGATCGGGATGATTAGGGAGAGAATGCGCACTGTGCAGAGTAGGCAAAAGAGCTATGCCGATAAGAGGAGAAAGCCTTTAGAATTCAAAGAATGTGAACATGTATTCTTGAGAGTCACTCCAAAGTCTAGGGTGGGAAGATCCATGAAAGTCAGAAAGCTAAATCCTCGATTCATTCGTCCTTTCAAAATCCTAAAAAAAGTCTGGCCTGTTGCTTACCAATAGCCTCATCCACCTCTGTTGTCAAACCTTCATGATGGTTTCCATGTTTCACAACTCAGAAAATATATACCAGATGTGTCTCATATAATAGCTCCTGAGTCAATACAAGTGAGGGATAATTTGATCTTTAAGCCTGGGCCTGTACGGATTATCGACAAGAGCACTAAGACCCCGAGGAACAAGACGATTCCATTGGTGAAAGTGGTGTGGGAAGAATTGACTCCGGAGGAAGCTACTTGGCAACTGGAAGAGGAGTTGACACAACAGTATCCAGACCTCGTCGTTGAAGGTACATTACCTTTATTTTGTTCATACATGTGTGTGAAGTTAATTTCGGGGACGAAAGTCTTAAAAGAGGGGAGAAAATGTAACATCCCAAGAATTAAATAAAGGTATAAGAGACTTTAATCATATCAAATAAAATTAATAAAGTGTTAGGGAGACTTAGAATGTTTGACTTCGAACTTTAAGGGTGGTGTATTGACCAAAAGAATAAAATAAAGAAACTTTAAGTTGAAAATCTGTCACAGTAGCGTCGGCATGCCCGTGCTCATGTTCGGCACGCCCGTACTGAAAGAGCACAGTCTGAGCCCCGCTATGCTAACTGTTAGCACGGCCATGTCGGAAAATGAACAAATTTGACACTATTTGGCACGCCCGTGCTAATGATCGGCACGCTCGTGCTGAAAAAGCATGGTCCGAGCCGCATTATGCCAACCAATAGCACCCCTGTGTCGGAAATCACGAGAATTTTGATGCTGATTAGCATGGCCGCGCCAATCGAGAGCACGCCTATACTGCAACACCCTTTCCTGAGTGTCACATTCCCGAACGTTTATAAGGCCGAAAATATTTATTAATGCGGAAAATACGATTTTCTTTGTTTTCTCTTTTCACAAAGATGTAATGGAATCGGTAAAGATAAATAATACTAATAAATGAACTTAGGTTCACCATGCATTTCTAGAACATGCTATATTAGAAATACAGAAACAGAAAACAGAAATAGAAAATAATAATGTATACAGACATAGGTCTAATGCATAACTGACATAATAATATAATAAGAACTAGAAGTCACAACTCCCAAAAATGTACTACAGATACCAACACAGTCTGGCCAAAACAGAATTAAGCAGCAGAAAGAGTCCACCTCCGAACTCAAAGAAACTGTTGAACTGGACCGTCGTCACATCCATCTGCTCAAGTAGCAACAGAAATACCAGCAACAAAATATATAGATATGGGTGAGATTCCCGTTCGTCAACACAACAAAATAGCAGAAGTAAAAATAGGACGACTCACCAGGTAACAGCGTACCCAACATGCTTACTATACATCTCAATATAAATCATGTTAAACAGCTAACAATTAACAGCATAATATAAGGCATTCTAAAAAGAACAGACAGTGTATAATGGTGAATGTAATCATAAACAACCATGCAATGCAGTGCAATGTACATGACTCAATGCCATATGCCACAGGGTAATACTCTGACCCCTGCTCCACGGAGCTAACAAAAAATCGGAGAGAGTGAATGGGAGGACATGTTCCGTTTACTGCCAGCCATGAGCAAGATGCTACAACATTCGTAACGTGCATGTATCTGGCTTTACAGAAACACTCTGGACCAAACATGAAAAGTACGTCATCTAGTCGAGGATATCAGTGTATTGCTCGGATTCGCCACGACATAGAAGAGCTACCAACTGGTCATACGTCATCCCTTCCAACCCTAATACCTTTCAAGACTATTTAAAACGTCACCGTAAGATTCGCACCCGCATCAAGGTGTAAGCTCAACTCCTAGGCTAAAGGCCTTACGACTGTGCAAATGAAATGCCAATGCTTACACAAAGCAGATGCGAAAAAGAAATGTCTATCCATCGGATAAACCTCAAGGTCCACTAAGGTTCTCTTCCTTAGGAACTATATGCGTCTTTGAAAATACAAAACTTTTACCCACAGGATAAATCTCGTGATCCTTCCAGGATCGAGTCATCACAAGACTGAAACAAGTGAATGATTGACCTAGATCCTAATCACCGGTCCGTCATCGAACTACTGTTTCAAAACCTAAAACCTTTCGTGTTTGTGTTTATGTCTTATGAATTATGTCTCAAATCCTAAACGATATGAATAAGGATTGAGAATCCTCTTAGATAAGTCTTTGAGCCTTTCTAAGATATTATTTCCTTGATTTTCAATTAATGAAATAAGTGTTGACTCACTTAAGTCTTATGAAGTCACACTACAACAGAAAAGGGATTCGACAACGTTTATTTTTTGCCTACAACAGCGCTTACTAGCGCTGGTCATGTAACTGCTGTGGTAGGTTGGAAGGCAAAGGCAGCGATTCTGAAGCGCTGTCTAAAAGATAATTGGACAGCGCTTCCTTTGTTGCGACTAAGACAGCGCTTCCTCAAGAAAGCGCTGTCTATATACCATACACAAACACAGGGCTTGTCATTTTTTTTTTTTTTAAATTTTACATTCTTTTTTCAATTATCTCCCTGCACTCAGCAAAACCAATACATACCAGCTACAATTTCTCACCAAAACCAGTACATATAAACCAAAATAACCATTCAAGTATAATTTCTATACCTTACTAACACAGTATACAAAAGTAAGGTTAACTTAGTTGCATATACAAAAGAAGTCTGCTCTTAAAATTTCTACTACACTAAGAGTACTAACAGAGGTTCACTAACAACACTTATATACAATATGTACACTGTAACAACACTTTACACTACATACTATAGCTTAATTACTATACACTTATACTAGCTAGCTGTAGGTGCACTTCATATATATCCAAGCTTGTTGCTGCCCCTGCACATAAGATACACACAACTTAAATTTACAACACATCAACAAATTACATATACACACACACAATCACTTGCACAATGCACACAAACCTAATAGGAGAGGCACTACTCTAACTTATAACATCATAATATATATGTACTCTACCTTTATTTTTGGATAAAATTCGTAACAACATAGCGACACCACTCTTCCCTGAGTTCAATAAGTTGGTCATCATAATATCTGTCACATTTACACTCAGGAAAGTACTGCGAAATGAAAATTAAATCAATTAGAAGTAAAGTACATTCAATTAATGATAAAATGTGTGTAATTTAATTATTAAAATAGAGCTAAAATTACATATCGTCGTTCGGATTTGTGTTTCGTTTTGAACGACGATATCCTTGATAAACTTTAGGATATAGTAGCCACAATCGTCGTTATTCGGTTGGCGGGGGCACTATAAAACCGAAAATAATAAATTAAAAGTTTCAAGTTAATTTTTAAACTAAATAATTGCATAACAGTTTTTGTAAATGCCTCTATAGATATCCATTTAGTCTTGGATGACTTAGAATATCTCGACTTGGCTCCTCCACTGCAGGCACGATGAATTAGCAAAGCCCTGATTTCAAAATCAAACAACTTCATTAAGTTACGTAATCACGATCACTATTTATATATATGAAGATAAAAATAAATGCATATATACTTACTGATTGTAGATATCATTCATTTTTTAGCGAATGTTATAGTCAGTATGCAAGGGGTCTAAATAGTACACTATGTCTTCTTTGGAATTGATCGCTAACAATACCCAATGTTGCCTACAAAAAGGTTTATTATAGTTAGCAATCATCATATTTCACAAAAGAAAACAATATCGCTAACTATGTGATATACTATATGATTTAATGACTCACCCTACGTTGCACGGTGACAAAAACAAGGTCTCATAATCTGGATTTGCTAATGACAAGCGATCAGCTATATTTTATGCCCAGATCCTACTTGCATAGCTGTTCGTAAAGGGCATAGAAATCTGAACCTCTGAGTCCTTTGTTCAGGTACCAAGAACATATGGTACAAGTATCTAAAATTAAAACATGTATATAAATTAATAGATTAATAATAAATCAAAATTTTAGACGAGATATAACCTTTAAAGTTTGATGTAAGACATGAGATATACACTAATAACAGAGAACCCCAGCCATTCATGATTAAGGATTTCTTTGATTTCCATATCACCACCGAGCATTAGTGTGTCCTCATAACCCAGAATGTCTTCCTCCATATGAATAATGACTTGATCATTCCCCAATATTGTTAGCACATGGACTCTAAGGTAGACTATGAAATCCGTACCATGTGCTACAAGAGCCCGAGAGGGTTGAGATTTGTTCCCGTTTTTGACTGAGGATATAACTGACCCCTTTGTGTGCTCCTTGCCAGCTACAGTAGGGGAAGGCCGAGGTTTTGTCACTTTCATGCCAGCTGTGTTCTCCGACCCTTTGCCCTTGCCCTTGGATTTAGATTTGGATTTTTGGGATGTCTATATAAAAAACATTGCAATACAATAATGAGTTAGTAACCACCTAATTTAACAAACATATATATGATAATGAATCCTATTTATTAACATATACCTTGTCACACACACCTATGAGGCTGATTGGCCATGCCATATAGGTACCTATTGCCCGTTCTACTGTCATGACATCTGCCTCCTCAAGTGATACAGGCAATGGTGCATCACCCTCAACACCAAACTCAACTGCAACTTTCACATGACTAGGATGCAATGGTCGGTTATGCAGTGTCACACCCGGTTCGTTATAGACCATCCCCTAGCTACAATGCGATGAGTTGGGCTTGACAAATATAGATTGCATGGGTTGTTGCCCTAAACCAGTGATAAACAAAATATTAATATGTGAACTGTCAATGCAATACGTACAAGTAAATAAAACAACATAACAATTATTACCTCAGGAGGCATACGAGTGCAACTATCTCTGACACTATGTGGAGTAGGTAAATCAGGCTCATGCTCATGCTCACGTCCCTCCACCGTTGTCTTGTTCTGTATGCAGCTTTGCAACTCTCGAACTTATTCCACCAAATCAGCTACTTCCCTCCTCAACTCCACCACTTCAGCAGCAACTACTTGTTTGGCACGCTGTTGTGCTCCTACGATAGTTTTTTGTGAGGGACCAAATCCCACGCCCCTATAGCGACCAGGATACTCTTTAGCGGGTATGGCTCTGGCAAGGATGTCATGGCGACCAACACAATCTGTTATCTCCCCCTGTGATACAGACTGTGATATGGTATCCTGAGACACAAATATTATTCACAAAGATGTTTCAAAATTATTCACAAATATCAAAAGAAGATTACAAATGTAAATGTTAATATGAGAACATATACTTACAATTCTTTTATCCACTTGCCTAGAGTTGGGATTTACAATCACACCCTGCTCATTCATACGGGCTTCTGGCCACAAAATATGCCATTTAATGCTTTCAGTTTCTGGGTCTCATCCTGCCTCCCGCAACTATACATTTGAACAAACGAATTGAAATCCATCAATGCTAAGAAATAAACCAAAAATGTGTTAAATAAAATGACTTATTGTATATACCTTTTTGTCCTCAATGCCAGCATACCCTACATTCCCTTTATGGTAAAGGTAGGGAGGAGATGACGCTCTCTCCCGATTTTCACTGCTTATTTTCTACATAGACACAGAAGTAAGTATTAATGCACATTGACCTAAATAAGTAGCAATACATAGTATACACAAATACTAGAATGGAAACTGTTGTTATAAGTAAACTCGATCAATGGAAGAAACTCGTCCCAACTTCCCGTGTTTTCCACCACGTACGCTCTTAAGTGATCCTCTAGTGATTGAATTGTTCGTTCCGATAGACCATCCATTTGAGGATGATAAGCAGAACTCATACTTAACTTAGTTCCCATTGCACTGTGTAAACTCCTCCAAAACCTTGAGGTAAACCTTGGATCGCGGTCCGAAACGATATACGAAGGTACCCCATGCAGCCTTACAACTTCCTTGATGTAAATCTAAGTTAATCGCTCCAGAGACTAACTCTGGTTGATTGGTAAGAAGTGAGCACACTTTGTCAATCGATCGATGATTACCCAGACTGCATCACACCTTTTCTGAGCTCTCAGCAACCCAGAAACAAAGTCCATAGCAATACTATCCCATTTCCATTCTAGGACGTCTAACGATTGCAACAACCTTGCTGACTTCAGGTTTTCAATCTTCGCTTTCTGACACACCAAGCAGGTTAGCACATAAGCTGCTACGTCTTTCTTCATCCCCGGCCACCAAAACAACTTCTTCAGATCATAATACATCTTGGTAGCCCCGGGATGGAAACACATCTTGCTCTTGTGTGCTTCCTCCAAGATCATATTCTTAACTTCTCTATCCCCCGGCACACAAACCCGGTCACCATATCTAAGCAGACCATCTATACCTCTTCTGAATTCCGAAGTCTTACCTTCTTCTATCAACCGATTCACACTCTCGAAGTATTTACCCTCAGCTTGCTTCTTCCACAACAGGTTCAAGAAATCTCTAGTTACTCTAGCCATCCCCAAATTCAGCTTATCCTCAACGATTTCTGCTTCTAGGCTCAGATCTCTAAACGCCTCTAAAAGCTCTAGCTCCTTTACCATCATCGCAGATACATGTAGGGACTTCCTACTGAGCGCATCTGCTACAACATTCGCCTTACCTGGATGGTTTTGTAGGTCGAATTCATAGTCCTTTATGAATTCCATCCATCTTCGCTGCCGCATGTTCAACTCTTTCTGGTCGAATAGATACTTCAGGCTCTTATGGTCGCTAAACACACTGAATTTAACACCATAAAGATAGTGTCGCCATATCTTCAATGCAAACACTATCGCAGCCAATTCCAGATCATGCGTTGGGTAGTTCCGCTCATGTACTCTTAACTGCCTGGAGGCATACGCCACCACTTTCATGTGTTCCATGAGCACACATCCCAAGTCCTGATAAGATGCATCACAGTATACATCGAATTGTCCTAAAGGATCTGGTAACACTAGCACAGGTGATGTGGTCAGTCTTCCTTTCAGCTCCTGGAAACTCTACTCGCAAGCCTCTGACCACTCAAATGTCTTCCCTTTTCTCGTCAACTACGTCATAGGTAACGCAATCTCAGAGAATACTTCTATAAACCTCCGATAGTAGCCCGCTAAACCAAGAAAACTTCTCACCTCGTTTACAGACTTAGGGCTTTCCCAACTCACTACAGCTTCAACTTTCGCAGGATCCACTACGATTCCATCCTTACTGATCACATGGCCTAGAAACTGAATTTCCTCTAACCAAAGCTCACACTTCGGCAGTTTAGCATACAACTGCCGGTCCTTTAGCACTTACAACACGACCCTCAGATGCTCTTAGTGTTCCTCTTTACTCGAAGAGTATACAAGGATGGCATTGATAAAAACAACAACAAACTTGTCGAGGAACGGTCGGAATATCCTGTTCATATAATCCATGAACACAGCTGGAGCATTAGTCACACCAAACGGCATAACCAAATACTCATAGTGACCATACCGACTCCGAAAAGCAGTCTTTGGCACATCCTCCTTCTTAACCCGGATTTGATGGTATCCAGATCGCAGATCGATCATAGAAAACACAGCTGCTTCTTTCAGCTAATCCATCAAATCATCTATCCGTGGTAACGGATACTTGTTCTTTATCGTCACTTTGTTCAGCTGACGATAGTCTACGCACAGCCTTGAGCTCCCCTCTTTCTTCTTCACAAACAACATCGGAGCTCCCCATGGAGATGCACTAGGTCTGATAAACTCCTTGCCTAGCATCTCATGCAATTGCTTCTTTAACTCCATCAGCCCCACTGGAGACATCCGATACGGTGCTATCGATATAGGTCCAGTTCCCGGTACCAGGTCTATGGCAAACTCCACATCTCTCTCTGGTGGTAATCCAGGAACGTCATCGGGAAACACACCCGTAAATTCTTGCACGATAGGCAAAGCTTCAACACTAGGATTCTCCTTCACTTTCAAAGAGAACAGCACCATATACTCGTTCGATCGTTCACCCATCGGAGTACTCTCGTTGGCAGGCATCAATCCAGATTGCTCGGAAAAACTGAGAGTTTTGTTTGAACAATCTAACATTACATGGTTGGCCGAAAGCCAGTCCATGCCTAGGATTACATCTATCTGTTGCATAGGCAAACAGATAAGGTCAACAAGAAAATGACGATTTTCTACCATAACAGGACATTTACGGCATACAAATAGGGTTGTTAAAGAATCACCAGTAGGTGTTGAATTAGTTAAGTCATATGGCAATGTAGAAACAGGCAACCCTAAATGATCCATACACTCTACCGATATGAAAGAATGTGTATCCCCTAAATCAAACAGAACCAACAAAAGCTTACCAGAAACTAAGCACTTACCTTGGATCAGATCAGGACTTTGGGAGACTTCAAAACATCGCACGGCAAAAACCCTTCCGGTCGTCTGTGGCCTGCTCTGCTGACTTGTCACGACTAATCTCCCTCCACCACTCTGAGTCCTACCACTCTGTTGCTGAAACTGAGCCCTTCTGCTCACTTCGGGCTTACAGCCTGACGTATAGTGACCTATCTGATTGCAGTTAATACATCTGAAGTGTTGGGTCCTCGGACAGTTCTTGACCAAATGCGGTTCTCAGCACCAAAAACAAGTCTTGATCCTTGCTGTGTCTGACTAGAGTCGCTCACTCCATGGTTGACATTGAATCGAGATGGGCTATCATACGGCCCTACTCTCTTTTGGAACTTGCTACTTCTGCCACTTTGACTGCTCCGAACAGGTCCACCACTTGTCTTTTGTTGGATGACAGTCCCTGCTCGGTCATGTCCCTCAACCACTGTGCATTTCTCTACCAACTCGGGAAAAGATCCAATACTCAAAGGCAGCATTGCTTGCTTCAACTCGGGCCTCAACCCATCCTCGAACCTCCTGCAGACCCATTCTTCATCCGGATGGATCTGATAGAACTGAGAGAACTTGAGTAGCGCTTGAAACCTCATCGCTTACTCACCCACAAATAGCTGTTCCTATTTCAGACTCAGGAATTCCTTTTCTTTTTTCGGCCGGATGCTCCTCGGAAAGTATTTCTCCAGAAAACACTCCCTGAACAGTTGCCATGTCAACACCCTTCCTCCGGCCTCTAGCAATTTGGCCTTGGTCCTCCACCAAGCCTCTGCTGCTCCTATTAACATGAAGGCAGCATAGGCAACCTTTCTGTCCTCTCTACAGTGTGTGACCATGAAAATATTTTCTATCTCCTGCAGCCACATCTCCGCAGCCTTAGGGTTATACTCTCCGTAGAATTGGGGAGGATTTCCCTTCATGAAGCCATTGAGACCGGTATTCACCATCTCATTCTCCCTTACAGCATGCAGCTGATCCTGCCTAACTTCCCTCTCTTCCTGCCTTTGCATATACTGGGCAGTCTGTTGAGTCTGTTGCATCATGGCGGTAGCCAAGTCCCTCATGGCCCGCATGGCTTCAGAGGTATCACCACCACTCCATGTCCCTGAGTGGTCACCATTATTGATATCATCATGATGTCTAGTTGTCGGTCTTCCTCTTCCACGTGCCATCCTCTTCCACGTGCCATCTAGCTTCCTGTAAAAAGGAGCCATCAGTGCCGATTCATAAGACATATAATAGCACTTAACAGTTAAACATATCATATGCCGTATGAATGAAAACAGTTATCACACTTCGATAACTCGCGCATTGGACACTCTAACCAAAACCCGACACAGTTGATACGACTCGGTTATCAACGGTCAAAGCCAGTACACTTAACCTTCACAATCCGAGTTAGAATCGAACTGCTCTGATACCATAATAATGAGACGACCCTCCTCTCTTAGGAGGATAATCCCATTGGCTGCAGAACGTCCTCGACGCTCTGATGCCACCAAAATGAGACGACCCCATACGTATGAAGCCTTCCCATTAGTCCCAACCTCTTATTATTATTATTAACTATGCCTAGCCGTATATAAAGCGATAGCATGGTATACAAGCAGCATTGCAGAAAACAAAACAACATAAACAAGAACGGCAAGCATAGCAAACGACGACCAGAGTATAAAGTGCGGAATAGGCATAATTATATAATAAAATGCATAAGTTAGCCCCATTACATATACATACTGTCGGGTAGAAACCAAAAATACATCAAGAGCCAAAAGAAAACACTCGGAGCTCGCCAGCAACCCCCATCCCCTCTCAAAAGATACATCAAAAGCTCTCAGCTCACTCCATAGGACGCACTGGCAGGCTCTCACCATCAGTGGTGAGGATTCCCTGAGCTACCCTGACCCTCGCCATGAGTACGCCTGTAACGTACAATCGGCTCATACTCTGATGAAGAACTGGACACCACGATCCTACGCCTGCAGTAGGTCCTCAAGTACTATTCAGTCCTCCTGCGCTAGCCTTGGTAAACGTAAACTCTTCTGCTGGTAACGACTGATGACTGGGGTGCTGCCCAAGCGTAGTCCTGCTCCCTCTGCCTCACAGGTCGCCACATCCTCGACAAGGGAAGGAATTGGTAGATACGATAGGGACCAATGATATCTACATATGGTAGATAATCTCAATATTGCCCAACACCGGCATCCGCGGTGCCCCCGTGATGAATGGGTGAAGTCTCGGGTCCATGATGAATCTCTGCTGGCTCGTCGTCTTCAAGCGATCCTATAATAGACAACAAAGGAAAACGGAAGGGAGATAATAAATATAGCGCATCATAAAGTCGGAAAACAGTAGTAATGCAGTAAACACATAACAAGTAGCATAAAATAGATATCACATTTATTACATTTACTGCATTCCAGCACACATCTCTCAAGACAACAATTGCAACAGGCATCCGTCCCATGAATCTCCCACTCAGATCAATCCTCTAGACCGGGATACTAATCCCATGCAGCATGTCGGCCGAAAATGCACTTATGCAGGTTCCCAACTGGAACGGTTCCACACCCGAACAAGTCTACACCGAAACAGGTTCTGTGTCGGAACGGAGTTAGCTTGTCCAAGAAACCAAACCGCTCGCCGTGACTAATAAGAGTGCATCCCCCTTCCATACCAGAACCGCGGTATCTCGGTTGCGTCGGAACATTAACCTGGAACAACTGGAAAGCTCTGAAATTAGTCAAACAAACTGGACTGGATCGGGTGTCACGACAGGATAGGATCTACCTCATCCGTCACTGTAAACTATTCCCGAAACCGGCAACATCCCCAAGGCCACTCACTTGACCGCCCCCATCTACTTTCCATAACCGCACTCAGGTACCGCTAACCTCGTATGATGCTGGCAGCCCATACTATCTGTCACACGGCCTCACCACTTGGCAGCTGAAAATGATATGCAGCAAACATCCTCAACGGGCTTGATACCGGATCTCACGCCTAAGCTCTCAATCAGAAATAACACGACACGGCCACAGCCTTGATGCCACGCGTACACGAGGCACTGCTCAAACAAACACGGCCACAGCCTCAAGAAGTCAGCATAACAGCAACAACACCATCCACGGTATCAACCCGACAACAACACGGCACAAAGCCAAACTTATTCTACGGCATTCCACCACAACTCTCAACATTACCACATACAGAACAATAATAGCAGTAGTAGGCACATTCAGTCATACGACAGCAAGCATCCTCAATCAATAGTTTGCTAACCTAGGGTTTCCAACCTTAATTACGATAGCCCAAAGTAAGCTGAACCAAGGGTCTAAATACTTTATCAGGGCTCAACCACTAGTAAGGTTGGGGCTTCCCTACGCATAGCAGAAATCACAACTACATTACTCTTGCCTTCCCGACGACAGCAGTACTCTTTCTCCCCACCTGAACTGTCGGCACGCAAATCCACGCGATCACTAGCCCACTCCTCCTTCCTCAAGCTCGCAGCCACCCTCCTATGGCAGCTCCAAACAGCCATGAACTTCCCCTCACTGCCGCGGCCTCAAGCTCCAAACCTTGCACCACCGCGAGCACGATCTTTGCCCTAATCACGAGCACAACACATGCACAATAGTGTTAGCCCTAGGGCAAGCTCAAAAGATTAAAGGAAAAAGCATAAACTCTAAGAACGCCAAGAACACGAAGAACGCATGTTAGGGATCCGAGTTTACCTTTGGCGAATCGAAAAACCAATCCGTCAGAGTTGTAGATAACTCAGCCGCGATCACAACGGTATAGTTGGAATCGTGTTCCGATACTTCGATCGCCTTGGAAGAAAGCTTTCTCTCTCTAAAAACCTCATAGCCTCTCTCACTAAACGCAGAAAACTCACCAAGTTTCGTGCAATTGAGAAGATGAAAGTGGAAGCTCCACTTATGATTTCTGTTGTCCACGCTTAAGCATTCTTCACACTGCATGCATGAGCGTTGGCACGCTCTAGCGTGGGATCCATCCACGCTTGAGTGTGGGACCTCGTCCACTCCGCATGTTCCCTGGCCTGACACGTATCTTACACGCGTCCAAACTCAGAGCAGCTGCTCAGCGCACTCAGCACGCTGAAGCGTCCAACTCCTTCCACGCTTAAGCGTAACGCTTAAGCGTGGAGTCCTCCCACGCTTGAGCGTCAAGCTCAGCGAGAGAAGAACTTCCAGCCTTCTGACTTTCTCAGTTACTCGTTCTACGCCCTAGGCACACAACAATTCACACAATCATCCAAAGCTCCAATCGAGATTATCCAGCTCGATCAGAGTTCACAGAGAAACCGGGATGTTACATCAGGACGAGTTAAAAATAGAATTTTAAAAGAGGAAAACGCGGGTAACCCTATATAAAACAATCCAAATACTCCTAGTGCAGCTACAAACCCTAATAACACTCTCAAAACTCTCTTTTGCTATCTTGGTGGAATCAAGGTCTTGGTGACGGTGAAGCTGGTCAAGGAGGAGCCTAAGGGGGAAGAGTAGTAGGAGGTATTGGAGGATTTTATTGGCGTGTTCACGGGTGACGACGCTTGGAGATACTTGGAGATACTTGGAGGTCTTCAAGAGGTGAGTAAAAACGACTTTTTCTCACCCTTCCATGGTTCGAAAGAATTTGGGGAAAGGGGTTTGAATTATGTGATAATTTTTAGAGAGATTTAAATGGAAAAATACATGTTTTGGTCAAATCCTATTTTCCCAAATTTGGGGGTTTTCATAGAAAACGAAATTAATGTTTAATTAAGGAATTTTATGATATGAATGCTATAAATGTTTGTTTATTCGAAGTGAATTTTGGAATTCCCTGATGATTGATTTGGTATGTTGCTATATGACATATATGATGTGTGTAATTAAATGAGATTAATATGCCATGTATGATTACTATAAAAAGAATGATTTATTGATTGATTGGCATGTACTTAATACTACCATAGTAGGGGTATTAAGGGTTGGGAAAATACCATCATTGTAGGGATATTGACCTTGAAAAAAACATCACCATTATAGGGATGTTAACAATACCAGCACAGCAGGGGTATTGTGATTGAGAAAATATCCCACGTAGGGGTATCGAAAATAAGAAACATCACCACAGCATGGATGTCAGAAAATACCACCATATCAGGGGTATTGGAATGAGAAACATCACCACAGCAGGGATGTCAAAAAATACCACCACAACAAGGGTATTGAAATGAGAAATATCACCACATCAGGGATGTCGAAAAATACTACCACAGCAGGGGTATTGAAATGAGAATCATCACCACAGCAAGGATGTTGTAAAATACTACCACGGGAGGGGTATTGATTTGGTAACTTCACCACAGCAGGTGAGGTCGAAACACTCCTCTTGAGTAGGGGTGGGCAATGGGACGCCATTGTTGTGTGCTTTTGATTAGTTGAATAAGTGCGTGGGTTAAATATTCTTGTTGATGATTGGAATATGTGGTGTGTTGGTCTGAATATTTTTATTATTAATAATGTAGAAAATTATATTATTTTCGAAGTAGCAGGTGCCATGGTTGTTTTTCCGGTTACTGCGCCAGCTGAGAATAACATTGTTTGCATAAATATTTTATAACTGTTTTTATTCACTAGGATTTCCATCTCATTAATAGTGTTATTTTCAGAGCACACGAGAACGTTATTCCTGAGACCGAGGAAGCTTGAAGACTAAAGATTCTTAATAGTATTCTTAAAGCTTTGCTTTGTATTATGATGTAACAGAGCCGTATGTGGCTAGACCTAGTTATTTAATTTTTATATGTTTGAGTTTTTAGTTGGCGCCTTATTTTTAAGAGTTTTGGATTAATTATATTATTTCAGTTTTGATGATTTTATGATGTAATGACCAATTTATTATTATTATTATTATTATTATTATTATTATTATTATTATTATTATTATTATTACATTAAGTATTATATTATGGAAAAAAATTTATTTCACCAAGTTTTATTAAAGCATTTTATTCGGGTTACTAATGTAACGAAGGGCGTTACAGTTCTCTTCCAAATAAATATCTAATTTTGATCTTCTAGTGTCATTAACATGTTGGCTCACATAATCAACATTTTCCTAAGACATTAGGAGAAAAAAAAATAACAAAGGGATGTATTAAATAACAATGAAATCAAATGCAGAAAATAAATGGACTTCAAAGAATATTTAACTTACATTAAATGCATCCACACATGGCTCATCTAGGGGATAATGAACTTGCTGCATTGTAGCAACACTTGGATAATCATTTGACCTTTCCTTCACATATTCTTCATACAACTTATATATCTTGACCATTAAATCACTAATCTTCTATTCATAATTAGAAGAATCAAGTTTATTATAGCAAAACCGAATCGCATCAAATTTCATCCTTTGATCAAGAACAATTGCAATTGCAAGAATGACGCTATATTCACTCTAATACGTGGAAAACTTGGTCAACATGTCCTCTGCCATTTCTTTAATCACCTTATCATCACTATTAGCATTTTCCCGCAACAAACATTCAATTTTCCATACTTGCATAAAATATCGATTAGAAGTTGGATAAGATGTACCTGAAAACAAGTTTGTTATAAGAGAAAATGGCCTCAAGAACTAACACATCTTATCAGCCCTTCTCCACTCATCATTTGATGGACAACGTTTGTAGTTTCTATCACGAACAGTAAACTTTCCAAAAACACGGCGATATTTTAGTGCGCTTTCAAGTACCATCAATCGTGTTGTAGCCAGTCTGTTCCTGACACAAAGATTTGACTATCTCCATAAGGAAAGACAAAAGGCAACTTTCGGGTACAAGAAAAAGATGTCACTACCATTCTAAGCTATCAACCTGATAGTCTACTCTACTTTTTAGAAGCCCTCATACAAGCTATCAGACTCAACGGGATAATGCATTTAATGCTCATCAGAATGGCTCTTTTGCCATCCGTTGAAGATTGAAGAGTGCTCAAGACTTGAAAGCTATAAATACCTTCATTTTCGAAGAAGTAAAGTTACACAATAACGCACGATCTTTCATACAAGCAATCAAGCTATCAAAAAGCAATTTAAAGCCAACAAGCTTACTCTGATCTTATATTTTCATATCACTCTTTGCGTAGAGTTATAGTTTCAGAGTTATGTTCATAAGTTTCATACCCTCACATATAGTGAGTTAGTTGAACTTAAAACTCTTTTCAAACCATCTGGGTTGAGCGTGGAGAGGCTTGTCTGAAAAAGAATACTTGAGCCTGGAGAGCCTTAAGTGTAAGAGAATACTTAGAGTTGCCTGAAGAGCTGTTGAATACTTGTACATGAAGTTATTATAGTGGAAAAATATCTCACGTAGAGGGGACTGGATGTAGCTCTTGGGTTAAGAGTGAACCGGATGAGTTCGCGGTGTTGTTCTTCTTTCTCTTATCTCTGTCTTTAGTTCATTTATAGCTAACTCTTGAGATTAAATTGTTTTCTTAATTGTCTTTCTCTTAAAGTAAACAATCTTAGCTAGCGTCCAATAGTGCCTTATTCACAGTCTCTGTGTCTGCTTCCTATTTGCATCCAAACCTTTATGAAAATATATCTGCTTGCGAAAAATATTTCAAAATCTTAAGAAACACAATTCAACCCCCCTTCTTGTGTTTCAAACAAGTTCCTTCAATTGTTATCAGAGCTCAACATCTGGGTTGAGCACTTAGCCATGTTAAAGGAAAGATCCTACAGTAGATATGGCAGATCAAGGCATGCCAAGCGGGAGTCAACCTGTTATGGAAGGTACTTCCATGACCAGACCTTCATTCTTCAACGGATCTCACTACCTTTATTGGAAGGAGAGTGGAAGGAGAGATTCAAAGGTTTCATATTGAGTACAAACTTTTTTCCCTGGGCCAAAATAACAAATGGTCCAAACGTGTATCTCAATGCTGATGGTTCAGAAAAGGATGAAGAGGAGTGGACTGATGCAGAAAGAGCTAAAATGGATCAAAACCAAAAAACCACGAGGCAATATATGTTTTGATGTGTGCCCTGAGTCCAGACGAATTTCAGAAGATTCACGCATGTGAATCAGCTAAACAAATCTGGGATACCTTGTCGACTCTTCATGAAGGTACAACCAGAGTACAAGATTCAAAAATTGTCACGTTGGTTGGCCAGTATGAGATGTTTACTATGGCAGAAGGAGAGTCCTTCCTGGACATGATGGGTCATTTTCAAACGATCATCAACAACTTGAAATCTCTTGGAAAAGTCTACACCACCAAGGAGAATGTTACAAAAAATCCTTAGGAGCTTGCCTAAGGAGTGGAGGCCACTTATCACTACAATCACCCAGGCCAAAGATCTCTCAACTTTGACCGTGGATGATCTGGTGGGAACTCTACAAGTTCATGAGCAGGAGCCCAGTCATGACAATCCTGGAAATAAAAGCAAAGGCATTCCTTTAAAAGCTCAAAAGTCCAACAGCTCAAAGGCTTTAAAAGCTGATGAGTCAAGTCATGATGTTGATCAAAATGATAATTAAGCATCAGACGATAACGAGTTATCTTTCATCTCCAGGAAGATTCAAAACACGTGGAGAAAGAAAAATGGCTTAAAAAGAAGTTCATTCCAGAAGAAAAACTTCAAAGACCATGGTGAATCCAAATACAAAGGTCAAATGGTCTACTTTGAGTGCAACAAACCGTGTCATTTCAAAGCTGATTGTCCTATGTTAAAGGACCATAAGAAGTTATTCAAAAATAAGAAAAGAACTTTATGGCCACCTGGGAAGATCTTGACTCTTCTGAAGAAGAAGAAGAAGAAGAAGAAGAAGAAGAAGAAGAAGAAGCAAATAAGGAAGCAAACCTCTACCTCTGGTCTACATAGCAAAATGAAAACTCAGGAAGTCATTCCTGAAGGAGTTGGAATGCTCCACCTCTATTTTCAATGGAGCTGACAATGTCAGTCTGATTGATAAACTCTCCTCTGAGTCCAATGCACCATGTGAAGTTGCAAGACTTCAACAAGAAGTAAGTAACCTAACTAAGAGCTTATCTAAGTTAGTTGGAGAATTAGAGAATCTGAATTTGATACTGAGGTACACTAGATCACCTCATGACAAGTCAAGCCTAGGCTATGACAATAAGAAACAAGAAGAATCTCATAAGATATCAAAATACACGTCATATCACAAGGTTTCTAAGTTTAATAAACATTCAAAAGAAACCAAACCACATGCATCTCATATCTATTGCAATATATGTGGTAAACCTGGTCACTACTCATCCAAGTACATACATAGAAAGAAAAACATTATGCATAGACAAAGACCGCAAACTAAAAAGAAAAGACCTAGTCTATCTAGGTACCTAAAAATATGATAATCCCTGTCGCAAATTTTCTTAGCAACACAAAGGGAACCCCAATCCTGGTGTAACACCCTAATTTCTTGAATAAGCTTTAAGGCTTAAGTTAAGTATGTTTGAAGGTTAGATAATGGTCATTATGGCTTGAGGAAGCTATGGTCCAAATTTGAGGGAATTTGGCCTTGGAACGAGCTTAGAAAGTGAAGAACCGTGAAAGAACGGATCTGATAATTGTCCAACGCTTTGATGTTGTGTAAACCAACACTCAAACGTTGACCATTGACATCAGAGTGTGGGTGGTTGCACGTCAGAGCGTGGAAGGGGGTACGCGTGGGGGTGCACGTGTCAGCTCGCACGCGACGCGTGGCAATCAGCGTGCCACGCTCAAGCGTGGAGAATTCCCACGTCAGAGCGTTCCCACGCTCAAGCGTGGAGTTTTCCCACGCTCAAGCATGTACAGCTTGACTGTAAACCTTAAGTTTTATCTTTTCTTTTCATTTGGACGAAAATCTGGAGAAAAGCCTAAGTCCATAGCATCTTAGAGAGAAAGGGAAGAGTTTCTAGCGAGAGAAGTGCATCCCAGGGAAGATCGAGGTATCGGATCGTGATTCTAACTACACCATTGTGATTGGGGCTTCGAGTACTACAAGTTCTGCCAATTGGTTTCTCGATTTCTCAAAGGTAAGCTCGAATCTCTAACACATCGACCTCGACATACTTCCATTTCTTTGAGCCTCTTCCTTGAATTTTTCTTGGTTTTTGAGTTGCCCTAGGGTTAAAATTGTTGCTTGCATGTTGTCCCTGTGATTAGGGCACAGTTAAAGGACGCGGTGGTGCTCGTGGGTGAAGGAGGAGTCGTGGTTGAGAGGTTGTCACTTCATTGGAGCCAATCTGGTCTCTTGGTCAAGCAAAAGGCAAAGCACAATTGCTCTATCAATTGCTGAAGCTGAATACATTGCTGCTGCCAGTTGCTGCTCGCAACTGCTATGGATTAAACATTAGTTGGAAGACTACAACGTGTTTGTAAGTAACATTCCAATCATGTGTGATAATACTGCTGCCATCAACTTGTCTAAAAACCCCATACTGCATTCTAGAGCGAAGCATATAGAAATAAAGCATCATTTTATTAGAGACTATGTGCAAAAGGGGACAATTGATATTCAATTTGTTGATACTGACCATCAATGGGCAGATATCTGCACCAAACCATTAGCTGAAGATAGGTTCATATTCATAAGAAAATATCTGAACATGCATTTCATTGACTAAATGAGAGTCCAATGCATGCGTCCAATGTTTGCCTTAGTCCAATGTATGCTCGTCCAATTTTTTTTTTTTTTTGTCTAATGCATTAACTGAACTCAGTCTTTGTCGAATGAATTATTAACTCTCATTCCCTTAACTGAGTCAGTTTTTATTTTCATTGTTTGCCAAAAATGTTTTTTACGGTTTCAAAGTCTGAACGTGTGTCAGGCATGTAATGCACGTCGTTTCGCCACCCTCGCTCTCTCTCTCTTTGAAAATACGAAAGGTTTTCGTTCTCTCTTCTCTTCTCCTTAAAACCTAAATCTTGTTAAAGATCAAACCTTTACAAAAGCTTTAATCTTTCTTCTTTCATCTTCGAAAAGAAAAGTTCTCTCTGAAAACCCTTCTCCTCTAAAAACCTCTTTTCTGAAACAATGGCAACTTCTTTTGCTGCTACTGCTAAGGGTAAAGGAAAGACCTTTAATGCTCAGACCGCTGATGTTCTGGTAGAGTTCACATTGAACCTCCAATTTCTGGCTAATAATGGGATAGATGTTTTCCCAAACATCCATGCTGCTGGATGGTCGAGTTTCTTCGAAGGTTCTCCAGTCATCTATCCTATTCTGGTTAGGGAGTTTTGGACTAACCCCACAATTTCTGTGAGGGAAATTCGCAACAAAGTGCTTGACACTGAAGTGATAGTATCTAAAGCAACCATTTCAAATGCGATTGGGTGCGCTCAATCTGGAATCACTGTTGAAGACAAATGGGAGGAAGAAATTGGTGATGCTCCCACCATTAGAGACTGTCTTTTGAAGAACTCGGATGACAAACTCATAGCCTCAAAGATGACTGACAAGGCTAGGGTTCTTCATCAGATTCTGAACAAGTCAATCCTTCACAAGGCTGGGTCGAAGGATGATGTTTCAAAGGCTCATCAATTCTGCTTGGTTCATCTGATTCTAGAAAGGCAGATAAATCTTCCCCACCTTCTCTTTTCATTCTTCAAATATGCCATTGAAGGTTCTAGGAAGAAAACATTGATCATCTATGCTGCCTTTCTTTCAAAGATTTTTGAGAAGCACATGGTCTATGATGACCTCAAAAATCTGGCTCCAGAATGAAAGACCAAATACTATGGTATTCATGGTATTGAACGTTTGCATCAACCTGAGTTTAGTAGGCAAAGCTTGGTGATGATGCAATTGGACTGTCTCAAGAAGTCCAAGCCAGAAAGGAAGCTGAAAGGCACTCAGACGCAAGGATCAGTTGAATCGTCTGAACAACTTGTCTCTGTTGGACGCTCAATCGAGCCTACTCATCCAACAGCTAGGACTCCACCTGCTCGTCCAAAGCTCACTGTCCAACCCTGTAGAAGAGGAAGCTAATTCTAGCTCCTATTGATGAGGACGATGATGACGATCTGCCTATGTCCAAGGCAATCAAAGGTCCACGGTTGGAGCCCTCCTCAGAAGCACCTATGCCCAAACCTGTCTCAACAAGGGCAAGAACTGCAAGAGCCAAAGCTAAAGGTAATACTGAACCTCACTCTAGTTCAGTTATTGCTTTTGTTGTTGATCAATCTTTTCTGATTAAAGACTTAACCCTAAAATCTCAACCATCCACAACCCTTTCAACCCCCACTTTACCTCAAACACAAACTCTTACCTCACCAATCGAACCCGAAGACTGGTTCACACCATGGGGAGATCACCCCTTCCAACCTTATGGTGCACCCTACCCTAGAATAATCTACTGAAAAACAAAATATAGACGCATTCCACGAATTACCTTCAGAAACGAAAGCTCCAATTGGGCTGACGTCCAACGAAGGTTCCCTGTCCTTTTCCTTAGACACTCACCCCCTTCTACATCTCAACATCCCAAAAGCCCTACACCACCACTAGACTACCAATATGAAACGCACACCATACCACCTCCAAACCCCTCTGGACCACCCCCTGAACATGGCTACTACCCCATCCCTCACACTTCCACTGAACCTTTGGCAACTCATCTCTACACTGCTCTTGGACCTTTGGTCGTCTGTCTTGAGAAAAAGAAGTTTCCTCCAAGGAAAGTCTATCCTAATCTCATCAAGGATAAGGCGTTCCAATAATGCCACTACAACTTCCAACGGCATGTGACCCTTCTCAATGAAAAGAAGAAAGGCTGCAAAGCAGAATACGAAAGGAGAGCAAGGATATATGGTCTGACCAACATCTTTCTTGATCAATATATCAAATTTATCCCAAGCTATCCAACAGCCTGGAAAGAGTATTCTGATATTCGCGACTTTCTTCCCTACTATGTTGTGCGCAAAGAGTGTGATATGTCTCGAGAAGCCAAGATTCATCACAATCTTCCCATGAAGTTTTGGTCAAAGACTACATATACAAGAGTAGGAGTTATCCCTCCTCAAGCTTGTCCAAAGATTCCAATTCTGGATCCAAACAAGAATAAGGACCTTCGCAAAAAGCTTGAGACGTGGACGCTGCCATACAGAAATATCTTTGATCCTCTCTTTTGGAAGAGACCTCTAGATGACTCAGTGGCTTTACCTCACATCTGGAAGAATGACCCCAGATTTAGATATGGCCCAGATGCAAAGGTCTATTGGGAAAACCACGTCTAGCGATGCTCTCAAGAAGCATCATCGTCTAGTCTATCAATTGAGGAGAAAGAAAAGATTCATGTCTACCTAAGACAGTACCGAATCTATGAGGCTGACTTCATGATCATAGACGATATCTTTGGGGTACCTCTGTATCCTAGAGATATGCTGCCTCCACCTGCTCCCAGATGGGGAGAAAACAAGTACGATGATGCTGAGATCATACTTGATGTGCTTCCACCTCCACCCAAACCTGTCATTGATCCTGAAGCTCCTCCTTCTGCCCCTCCTAAACCTATTATTCCTGAAGAAACTAGGGACACCGAGATCATTTATGAGGAACCGTCTTCTGAAACTCATGCTGAGGACGTGGAACAAGTTGCAGACTCAACCCCGTCTAAGTGTCAACCTATCCCTCTCTCAGTGGTCCATCCTGTTGATCCATCTCCTTCTCAGGCTCTCAGTGTAGTTCCTGATCAAAAAGATATGGAAGCAACAAGGGCCACAGCTGAAAGTTCCACCTCTGTTATTCCTCTTGAGTTTCAAGAGTTCGTGCAACGGTTCATAGAAGCCAACAACGCAGTGTTTCTTCAGCAGATTGCGGCTATGTTTCAAAATTTTATTCCAAAACCTCCTCCTCCTCCTCCTTCTTAAAATTGTTTTATATTTATTACTTTCAAATATACTGACTATGATGTGATTCTCACTCTTTTGTCTGATGACAAAAAAAGGGAGAAAATGGGTTGATTGAATATATCTTGATTGCGTGTTATAACATGTTTGGCTATCCATGCTTAAATGCTTATATATGTCTTGCATGCTTTAAATGTTTAGAATATTTGTCTTAGGGGGGCTTTTCAGCTCTCTAGGACTCTTTGTTCAATCAAATTAGTGTGTTTTGTCATCATCAAAAAGGGGGAGATTGTTGGAACCAAAGTGGTTATGGTCCAAGTAATCCCTTAAGTTTTGATGTTAACAAAGGACTAATTTAAGAAGAACAAAGATTTCTTATGGACTAACGTTTTATATTAAGTGTGCAGGATAAAACTTATTTGAGTCCAAAGACTATCTAAAGTCCAAAGACTTTATCTCGTCCAACCTTTTAAAGTGGTTTATGTCTTACTCAGACTGGACGGAAATAAGTAGAACCTTGAGTCCAAAGACTCTTCTGTTACTTATGTAATAGCTATAGTCCAATAATGCTTTAAAAGTTTGAGCGCGAATACTTTGTAAAGCATTTTAATTTATTATCCTCTGTAAAAAGCTTGTATCCTTGGGACAAACATTCTTTGTAATATTCGTTAAAGGATAAAAGCAAAAGCTAGACTGTTCCTGACACATAAAGAAGTTGACCTTCTTCTTTGAGAGAGACAAAAGGCAACTTTCGATTGCAAAGAGGATATGTCAGTTCCATTTCTAGCGATCATCCTAATAGTCTACTTTGCTGATCACAAGCTTGAAAGAGGTTATCAAACTCAATGGACCAAAGCATTTAATGCGTGATTAGAATGGATATTTTTCCATCCGTTGAAGACTGAAGCTTGTTCAAAGATTAAAAGGCTATATATACCTCCACCTCTTGAAGATGCAATGTTACCGAACTTGAAAAAAAATACAAGCATGAAAGAAAACACAAGCTGTCAAGAGAAATCTCCGATTATAAGCTTACTATGTTCTTAAACTTTCATATCACTCTCTACGTAGAGTTTTATTCCAAGAGTTCTAAGCTTTAGTTTCGAATTCTCACAGTTAGTGAGTTAGTAGAACACAACTCATTTCAAAACCTTAGTTGGTTGAACCTGAAGAGGCTTGTCTGTAAAAGAATACTTAGAGAACCTGAAGAGGTGTTAAATACTTTGTAACAAAGGATTTTTGTTATAGTGGGTAAAGCTATCAAGTAAAAAGGACTGGACGTAGCTCTTTGGTGAAGAGTGAACCAGGATAATATCTCTGTGTTCTTTTCTCTCCCTTATCTTTGCTTCAGTTTATTATCTAACTAATTTGTTGGGATTGAATTGCTTTTTAATTGCGCTCTTTGCTCATCTTTATCAAACTAAGTTAGCGTCCAACTCGGTGTTTGGAAGAACTCTCTTTGTCTTTAAACGAGTTATTGTCCAACCTTGTGAAAACTATATATCTTCTTGCGATAAGATTTTAAAATATTAAGAAACACAATTCAACCCCCCTTCTTATGTTTCAAACAGGTCCTTCAGTGTACAGGGAGCCGTGTACACGGTTGCAACAGCAGTTTGAGCAACTGTCACACTAGGTCGAGGTGGACGTTCCGGAGTGACTAAGATCACTGAACTCACAGTTGGAGGGATGCAAGTGCTTTCTCACAATTGGAAAACTTATCGGGCTTTCTCACAGCTGGAGGGGCTCGGGAAGGCAGTGTTTCTCGTAGTTGGAGGCACCACTATTGCACTTTCTTGGGAAATAGGGAAACTAGTAACCTGGACTACCGACTCTATGTCCTTATAGTTGAGAGCAACACTCCTACCTTGGAAAATGACTACTCTCACAATTGAAGGATGGCATTCCCGAGGGGAAAGATGATGATGTTGTAGATTGGCCAATCATTTAGACTCAGTTGTGCATGTAGAGTAGGCAGTGATCCTTAGTTGCGATAATCTGGAGGTTGATTGTTGCTGTGATCTCGAGAGATGCATGTGCTTGTTGTTGTGCATGTTGATGTGTTATATTCTACATGATCTCCCTTTGCATGATAGTTGTAAATTTTCTTACCTCCTATGAATGCTTCCCTATGTTTTACATGTATGTTGTTGTTCGGGCCGTGACCTGAAGATGGAGGAGTCGGTGGACGACGAGGGTGCTAAAGCAGATGAAGGAGGAACAAGTTTAACATTGGTGTATCTTGAATAAAGAAAGAGACCTCGGAGGTATCCTTGAGTCTCCCGTAGTGTTTGTACCACGGCTAGCGGGGCGTTCGTTTGTTTATATATTGTTGTTTTTACGCCATGGCTTCCAAGCGGAACTCTGATGTGAAATCTTAATTGTAATATTTGCTTACCTGTTTAGGTTTAAATTGAACAGTATGACTGCGTCTTAAGGTATCATGGATAGTAAGGTTAAGTTTTGGGAGCGTCACACCTGGTACTTAGACAGTGGATGCTCACATCACATGACGGGAGAAAGGTCTATGTTCCAAGACCTCCGCAATAAGACTGGTGGATGGGTTACCATTAGAGGTAACCAAAAAGGGAAGATAGTCGAAATTGGTAGGATTGGTAAGTATCTTTTTTCTTCTATTGATAATGTTTTTTTGGTTGAAATACTAAAAGACAACTTACTTAGCATAAGTCAATTATATAATAGTGGGCCTGATGTTTCCTTCAACAAAGGAGAGTGTGGAGTCAAGAACCTTGATGGGTCCATCTTATTCACTGCCAAGAGGCAAAATAATCTTTACAAGATTAACTTGGGGGAACTCTCAAATCAAAGTGTACCATGCCTAGTGTCTGTTTTAGATGAGCGATGGATATGGCACAAAAGACTTGGTCATGCAAGTCTGAGATTAATCTCAAGACTAAACAAGCATAATCTCTTAAGAGATCTACCAAAGATTATGTATAGATCGGATGCTCTCTATGATGCGTGCCAGAAATGAAAACAAGTTAAGAACTCTTCTGAGTCCAAGAACATTATTAGTACTTCAAGGCCACTAGAGCTGCTTCATCTTGATTTATTTGGTCAAACAAGATCTACTTCTGTCAGTGGTAAGAAATATGGGCTTGTCATAGTATATGACTACTCAAGATGGGCGTGGGTTAAGTTCCTTGCTCACAAGAATGAGTCTTTCAAGGTTTTGTGTTATATTCTACAAACATGTATAGAATGAAAAAGACATATGTATTAGCTCAATCAGAATTGATCGTGGAGGCAAATTTGAAAATGAGTTATTCCAAAGGTTCAGTGATGAAAGTGGTATTCATCACAATTTCTCTGCCCCTGGAACACCGCAACAAAATAGTGTTGTTGAGAGAAAGAATCGATCTCTTCAAGAGATGGCAAGGGCTATGCTCAATGATAATTCTGTTTTCAAATACTTCTGGGTTGAAGCTGTTAATACTGTCTGCTACATTCAGAACAGAATATACATAAGACCTATTTTGAATAAGACTCATGAAATGTGGAATGGACGCAAACCCAACATTTGTTATTTCCACCATTTCGGATGTCAATGTTTCATTTTAAATAATAAAGATCAACTTGGAAAGTTTGACGCCAAAGTATATAATGGAATACTGTTAGGATACTTAGAATCTTCCAAATCTTTTAAAGTATACAACTCTAGGACCTTAGTTGTTGAAGAGTCCATCCATGTTAAGTTTGATGACAAACAGCCTGACAAGAGATTATCAGTGCTAGATGAATCTTTTGCAAATATGAATCTGAACTATGTGGAAGAACGTCCAACGATTAATGAGGATGGTGCATCAAACGCAACTCAAAACTCATCGGACAGATCAACGTCTCAGCAAGTCTCTAATACTCCACGTTCATGGCAGTTCGGGACTTATTATCCAGAGGATCAAATCATTGGTCAACCAAATGATAGAATTAGGACAAGATCAACCTTCAGAGAACAAGCTGATTCAGCCTTTATCTCTGAATTGTAACCAAAGTCAGTGGACGAAACCATAATTAACGAAAGTTGGATCCTTGCTATGCAAGAGAAGCTCAACCAGTTTCAATGTAGTGACGTTTGGACACTGGTTCCTCTACCAAAGGATAGGTCTGTCATTGGAACAAAGTAGGTTTATCGAAACAAGCTGAACAAAAATGGAAAAGTCGTAAGGGACAAAGCAAGGTTAGTTGCTCAAGGCTACTCACAAGAGGAAGGTATTGGCTATACTAAAACTTTCGCTCATGTAGCTAGATTAGAGGCCATACGCATTTGACTCTCATGTATTGCACATCATAACATCATGCTTTATCAAATGGATGTAAAAAGTGCTTTTCTAAATGGTTTTATCAACGAAGAAGTCTATGTTGTACAACCACTGGGTTTTGAAGATCAAAACCATCCTGAGCATGTATACAAGCTTAAGAAAGCTTTATATGGACTCAAACAAGCCCCTGGAGCTTGGTATGAAAGACTCAACACTTTCCTAATGGAGAATGGTTTCTCAAGAAGAAAAGTGGATACAGCTCCTTTTAGGAAAACTAATAAAAATGATTTTATTGTTGCTCAAATTTATGTTGATGATACAATATTTGGTGCAACTGATGAATATTTTTGCCAAGAATTTTCTGAGCTTATGCAAAGAGAACTTGAAATGAGCATGATGGGAGAACTAAAATTCTTCCTCGGACTACAAGTCAAACAAACAACGGACAGAGTGTACATTCATCAGACGATGTACACAAAGGAGCTTCTGAAACGCTTCAAAATGGATGATTGCAAACCAATGAATACACCAATGCATCCTACGTCCATACTAAACAAAGATGATAAAGACAAAAAAGTATACCAAAAGGTATAAATAGGTATGAATGGATCTCTCTTATATCTGACTGCGTCCAGACCTGATATCATGTTTAGTGTCTATTTATGTGCTCGCTTTCAATCGGATCCACGAGAGTCTCATCTCTAAGCAGTTAAACGAATCTTTGGATACCTTAAAGGTTCTACTAATCTGGGTCTGTTGTATAAGAAATATGATGATTACAGATTAGTTGGATTATGTGATGCTAACAATGTTGGAGACAGAATGGAAAGAAAAATCACCAGTGGAGGTTGTCACTTCATTGGAGCTAACTTAGTCTCATGGTCAAGTAAAAGGCAAAGTACTATTTCTTTATCAATTGTTGAGGCTGAGTACATTGCTGTTACAAATTGCGGCTCACAACTTCTCCGGATCAAGCATCAGTTGAAAGACTACAATATATTTGTGAGTAACATTCTAATATTGTGTGATAATATTGCTACTATTAATCTGTCTAAGAATCCCATTCTGCATTCTAGAGCAAAGCATATAGAAATTAAATATCACTTTATTAGAGATTAGGTGCAAAAAGGTGTCATAGATATCATGTTTGTTGATACTGATCATCAATTGACAGATATCTTCACCAAACCTTTAACAGAAGATAGGTTTATATTCATAAGAAAGCATATCAACATGCATTTTATAGACTAATCAAGAGTCCAATGCATGCGTCCAATACTTGTTATGATCCAATGAATATGAGTCCAATGTATGTGGTCTATATGTTTGTCCAATACATTAATGAACTGAATCTGTCGAAAGTCAAATTTAATTCACATTTCCTAACTGAGTCAGTTTTGCTTTCATAATTGTGAAACCACCTTCATGATTTTCAAAACTGAAACGTGTGTCAGGCATTAAATGTGCACGTTGCCTCACCTCTTTTCTCGTTATTTTAATTTTTTTTAGAAGCCGAAAATATGAAACATTTTCAACCTTATTAGTCTATCACTTAAAGGTAAAAACTTTTTACAACTCTTTCATCTTCAACCTTTTTCTTTGAAACTCTCTTTTTTTCAAAAATCTTCTTCTCTAAGAAAATGGCATCATCTGCTTCTACTTCTGCATCCTCCTCTACTAAGGGAAAAGGAAAAGCCCTCGATCTTCAAAATGTTGACATTCTGATACAGTTCAAATTTAATCTGAAGTTCTTCGCTGACCATGCACCGTACATTCAAGCTGCCAGTTGGTCAAGTTTCTTCGAAGGATGTCCTATGATCTACCCAGCCCTCATAAGGGAGTTCTGGACTAACCCTACCATCACAGCAAGGGAAGTCAGAAAAAAGGTTTTGAACACCGAAGTGATATTCTCTGAGGCAACCATTTCAAATGCAATTGGTTGTGCTTAGTCTGGAATCATTTATGAAGACAAGTGGGAGGAGGACTTGGGAGGTATGGAAACAATCAGATAATGCCTGCTGAAGAATATCTCTGACAAGTTGATTGGGTCCAAGATGACAGACAAGGCTAGGGTTCTTCACCAAATCCTGAACAAGTCTATCATTCACAAGGCTGGTTCCAAGGACTCAGTCTCCAAGGCGCATCAATTCTGTCTTGTTCATCTTATTCCGGAGAAACAAGTTAATCCTCCTCATCTTTTGTTTGGATGCTTCAAGTTTGCTATTTAAGGTTCTAGGAAGAACACAGTCATTCCTTGTGCTGCTCTCATTTCAAGGATCTTTGAGAAACATCTTGTCTACGATGATCTTAAATCCCTGACTCCATAGCAGAAAATCAAATATTTTGGAATTTATGGAATTGATCGCTTGCTTCAACCGGATTTCAGCAAACAAAGCATTCCAGTGATGCCACTACAATGTGGCCAGGCATGTTATTCCCCTAAATGAAGAGAAGAAAGGTTGTAGGAGAACTGAAGAGAGGTGAACAAGAACCTTTGGCTTTAAAAAGTTCATTTTTTATCGTGATATAAGCTTCATTCCAAGCCATCCCTCCGACTAGAAAGAGTACTCTGATGTAAAGGATTTTCTCCCTTACTATGTTCTTCGGAAGGAGTGTGAAATGCCAAGAGCAGCAAAGATTCATCACAACTTGCCAAAGAGCTTCTAGAGAAGGAAAGAAGCAACTATAGTGGGAGTTGTTCCTCTAAGAGTGTGTCCAAGGATCCCGATGCTAGACCTTAACAAGAATAAAGATGGGAGAAAAAGGCTTGAAACATGGTTGCTGCCCTACAGGATTATCTTTGACCCTCTGTTCTGGAAGAAACCCAGAGCGAATTCTCACGATCTAGCAACCATTATGGAGAAGGATCCATGGCAAAGAAATGAGAAGGACGCTAAAATTTATTGGGAGAAATTCATCTGGAGATGTACAAGAAAGCTTCAATGTCTGGCCTGTCAGACATGGAAAAGGATGAGATTCCAATCATCCGTAAATAATATAGGATCTCCGAGTTTGACTTCATGATCTTGGATGATATCTTCGGGATTCCTATGTATCCCGTGGATGTGCTTGAAGTCTTCAAATCCAAATGGAGGAAGAACAATAAATTGGAGGACGCTGAGAGTGTGATCCCTGGTCAACAAGGCCACAGCTGAGAGTTCAGTATCAGTTGTCCCTCCTCAGTTCCAAGAGTTCATCCAGTAGTCTATCTCAAATGCCATCCAAGCCAACAATGCAGAGTTGCTCAAGCAGATAGCCAAGATGTTTCAAAACTTTCTTCCCAAACCTCTTCCTTTTCCTTCTTAAAATAGTTCTTTATTATTTCTATTCTGACAATGATGGTCTTCATCTCTAATGACAAAGAGGGAGAAAAAGACAAAGGAAATTTGATTAGATATTTTCCTATAAAATTAAACATTTATGGTTGCTTGCATTTTGTTAAGTCTGATAGTATGTGCTTGCATATATATATTTGCTTAAGTCTTATGCCTGCTTTTACTGGAATGAAGACTATTCTCTTTTATATGCTATCTTTGATAGAATCCTATTTCTTAGGGGGGGCCCATTGTTGGCTCTTAAGAAAAACTTTGTTCAATCAAATTTAGTATGTTTTGTCATCATCAAAAAGGGAGAGAATGTTGGAACCAAAGTGGTTATGGTCCATAAACTACTAAGGTTTAATGTTAACAAAAGACTAAAATTAAATGAGCAAAGATTTGTTTTGGACTAATGTGTTTATCTAAGTGTGCAAATCTTTTTAAGTCCAAAGACTATCTAAGTCCAAAGACTTATCGCTCATCTAATCCCTCTGATCACTAAGTTCTCGCTGGACTATGTATGCTTTTCATTTACTTATCTGGGTCTAAAGACTCTTTCTTGTAAAAGCTCTCAGTTTCTTAGTCCAATGTAAAAAACCACCAGATTTTAAATAAAGTGGACTATAAGTTAGTGCGAACTTGTAAAATCAATAGTTTAAATCTTTACTCATCATGAAAAGGCAAAATATCCCTTAGGCAAACATTCTTTGTAAACTTCGTGTGTATGCGTCTGTTTGCGTCAAATTTTGTTAGTATAGCTATTGAGTAAGGTCTATGTTTAGTTAAGAAATTCCCGATGCTTTAGTTACTTTCAATGTGATTTTTTGAGATATTGATTTAATGCCCAGCTTTGCAGAATTGTGCTAAAGACTTTAGGCAGCAAATGAAGGAAAATGTTGTAGCATCTAGTGCTGATAAAAGTCAACCTATGATGAGCTGGGAAAGCCACTCTTATTGCTGTGGTGGACCCCTCTAACCTGAGACCTGTGCGGATATAATCTTTGTCTTTTAGTGGTTAAGGATATTTTGTAATTAATGGGTTAGGGGCCAAGTATATTAATTGTAAACATTCCTTCTTGAGCCCACAAGGGGACAAAACCCACTCTCCCTCTTACCTTTTTGGTCCCCTGGAAGGTGGTAGCTGACGGGTCCACATCTTTAGGTCATTGGTTTTGGGCTAAGAAGGCTTTCTCTCTCTAGCTATAAAAGGAAAATTTTTTCCATTTTGGGACCTAATCTGGGGAGCTGCACTGCTGAAAGGACAAGGTGAGTGAAAGGTCGATAAAGATTGTAAGGAGAATTAGAGAGCCAATCTTGGTAAAGAAGCTAGCGTCTCTTCTTCCCTAAGATTTTCTTTGCTTATCTTTTTACTGTTTCATTAAGTTATAATGCCTTCTCTATGGATAACCAGCAACCTTATATTTATATATCATTCTAAGTTCATTATGAGCTAAGTTTGCATAGCTAGGAAGTGATGAACTTGCAATGAATGTGCAAGGTTAAGGATGATAAGGGTTAGTCTACATTTTTAATCAAGTTTCCTTTAATCGATATAAGTTCTAAATTTAGCCAAATCAACTCAGTTTGGAACACAATTTCATTTATATTGAAAGATGTTAATGAACTAACTTACTTGGTTAATATGAATAAAGTTGGTAATTGGAAAATTAATCAATGACGGTTATATTCAACCAAGTTCATAGGCTAGCTGAGATGTATAAATCTGAAAGTGGGAGTAACTAAGTGGGGCTTGGGAATAAGAAAACCTTTAGGATTGCCTGCTTAGAGCAAGCGGGGAAGCTCAATTATCTTTTCTCTGGAGCCTGAGACGACCCCACTTACGTAGGATAATCCCATTTAAAGAATCTAAGATATTAACTACCCTTACTCGCATTATAATCGTTAGCGTGCTTTATGATATGAAGCGAAGTGGAATATATTTCGCCTTGTGGAAGCAAAACCAACGTTATGCACGCAGCTTATCAGAGTACATAGTCTCACAACATAAAGAAATCATATACATCAGTTACCCTATTAGTAGGGCTACAGTATTGATATTTACATGTAGAGTGTCTCTTTATAAGCTTTAAACAAAATACATCAAAAGATGTTAGCATAAGACAACACTCCTCAGGCTCGTCCATCGGCCTCAGTCTCGTACGGAGTATCGCCCAACTCCTCCGCAGCTGGATCTTCCATCAAGTCTTTTCATATAAAGAAAATAAGCACAAAGAAGAGAAAAGATAGGGAGTAAGAAACATATATAATCATGTAAAGGAAAGGGCTATAGCATGGCATATATACATGTAGCACACAACATATAGACAATATGTACCAAGTTATGCATCACATCCATCTCCAAGATATTTCTCTCAGATCAAACCTCTAAGGAAGGATATTAATCCTTATATGCATGTATGTATGTCGGCCGATTAATAACGTCCCTTTTTGGACATCCCCGTCGGGATCAATACTTCACGTCCCCACTTGGACATCCCCTTAAGGATCAATAACTCACGTCCACACTTGGACATCCTCGAAAGGATCAATAACGTCCCCAATTGGACCGCTCTTCAGAGGGGTGTCAATAACGTCCTCATTTGGACCGCCTCGACCCGGAATCGAGGGTTTCTCAATAATAACGCCTCCATTTGGGCCGCCTCGTAATCGAGGGTTTCTCAATAACGTCCCCATTTGGACTGCCCTGACCCGGCATCAGGGGTTTCTTAAATAACGCCCCCATTTGGGCCGCCCTCCGAAGGGGTTTCTTATGCGGCATGATATGCATGTACAATCATCCATTACAGGTTGATACCGGAATCTCACATCTAGGCACTCAGCCATAACCACGATGCCTTGCATCAACATTAAAATCAATATTATGACGCTATGCGTCCACGAGCCCACAGCGCCATTAAAATCACAACAGTAATAATTAGAATCACAACGGTATCAACCCGTACAATATCATAATCTCATCATATGTTCATCAATCTCATCATATGCTTATTAAACTCATTATATGCTAATCAATCTTGTCATATACTCATCAATCTCATCAATCTTATCATATGCTCATTCGTAAACATCCAATCAATCACAATAACAAAGTATTACAATAATGAGCATGCCAACATAAAGAGATAGACATATAATCATATAATTCACATAGAGTACTTAGAGCACCATAGAAATCACATAGAGCACATAGGGCACATATTCACACTTAACTCATATAGATCACATAGAACACATAATCACCAAATATATCAACTAATCATCCATCCAATAATTGTCATCTAGCCTAGGGTGTAATCATCTTCATGGTGATAGCCCAAAGATACCTACACCTAGGGTCTAGGTAGTTTGTTCAGGGCTCAACCTCTTGTAGGGTTTAAGGCTCCCCTACACATGTATATAAACTATACTTCATTTGCCTTTCCGATGATAACACTTTCTTCTCCCTACCTGTAGCAAGGTATCAATGCCTACAAGCTCACTAGCACCTTCCCACGGCCACAGCTTCGTTCCTTCAACGAATAACCGTACACCCTTTAGAGCACTTGAGCACGATCTTATCCTTCACAACAAATCATCATCAAGATTAGTAAAAACAAACAAAACACACCTAGTTCTCATGAGCTAGGTTTCGAACCCATGTAGACAAAATTGCTAGAAGTGTTAAAATTTGACAAACTCTTGGATTAATGATCCTTAAGCAGAGAGAAAGCTAGTGTAAGTCATTAGATTCAAGAATTTGAAACAAAACTCAAGATCTCCCACTATTAGGTTTTGGCCATGCCATAGAAAATTAGGGTAGGAAAGGTTTTTGACTACAATCATTTGAATTCAAGGACATCTAAGTGTGATAGAACTCAAATCAACACTTCTTTAAGTAAAACTTTGAACCAAACTCCATGATTCTTTCACATAGTGCATTTGGCCCTCTCTACCCCAAATGGGTTAGAGAGCTTTTATGATTACAAACTCTTAGATTATGAAAGAAGACATTGAATCTAGTTCATGAAAATTGGTTTGACATTAAAATGATTTTTCTACAATTTTTCATGAATTTTGAAAGATCAAGAACAACTATGAACACATAGAGTTTCAATGGATGGAAATGGAGATTTAGATCTTAAAGAAGAGATCTATACCTCTTAGATGATAAATAAGATGAATCTAAGCAAGTTTGCTTCACCAAGTTCTTGAAGAATCCTTGAAGAATGAAGAGAAAATGGAGTTAGAAGCTTGAAGGTGTTGTGAAGACTTGAAGTGGAGAATAAAAGGGGAAAGGAGGAGCACGAAAAGTGAGAGAAAAAAAGGGAAGAGATGGGCGTGAGATAGATATATATATATATATATATGAAGGAAAAGACAAGGATATGATAGAATGGTCATTCACTTAAGGAACAAAATTGGAAATTCACCAAAAGTTGTACTAGAAACTTCAACACTTGAACTTAAATAATAAAGTAAAGGAGAAAGGAATATGAGATAGAATATATATCTATGAATGGCGTGGAGTTATGTGAAGGAAGGGTAAGGATTGTATAAAATTTACTTAAGGGCAAAAAGATCATTTCCTTTAGGGGCAAAATTGTCATTTTCTACACCATAATCATTACTATGGTGAGTCACCCATGTGACTCACCCTTGGCCATCATTATCATGGTGACTCACCTAGGTGAGTCACTATAGTTATGATTACATATGGATAAGGTGGATGAGGTGTCCCCTTAAAAGCGACGTGAGGTTTATCCGTTACCGGTTCCGGTGATCTCGTACGCAGACCAGGTTTCGTCTGAGTTTTCAACCCAAACCTTAACCATAATTCTCTACTAGTAATGTAGAGTAAAACAATATCTGCGTTGTATTCAAAAAGTGGATACATAGGGATAAAATCAAACACCGGATGAGAGACATGGTTCGTGTATGTGATTAGTCAATGGATGAGTCATCACTATGACTCATCACTATCATGATTACTCCTCCATGACTCACCACTATGAGTCATCCATGTCATGATTACTTTTCTAAAGTATTCATGATTACTTCTCCAAAATTTACAAATTTGCCACTGTAACTCAGATAAGATCCATATACTTTACTGATGTGAAAGTTGGGATGTTACAGAGCCCAATGTTGTAGCACCTCGAAGCATTCTTACCATGTACTGCAGTTGCAAGGGATTCTCATCCTAGCTGTTTCTTCTTTTGATAAATCTAGAAATCACCTTATACAGGTTCTCAGTAGCTTGTTAATCTTATTCTTTGCCATTTTTTAAAGCTGTTACCTCAACTTGCGATTTAAGCTCTTATATTCCTCACATTACTTCACTAAAACTTGTTTAAACTGAACCCTTGGTTTTCATCACAATCCCTGTGGGACGATCTCTACTTACACTTTATTACTTGTTGACGATGTACACTTGCACTAAAAAATATATATAAATTAATCAACAAGTTTTTGGCGTCGTTTCCAGGGATTGAATGGTGCTAACTCTAAGTGTTTTTAGTTTAGATAGTTCCAGAGAATTATTCTTGCTCTAAAGTGTGTTGTGCTTTGAAGCAGGAGTATAGCTGTCTATGAGAAGGCACAGTGCACCAAAATTCCCACTTGACCCAGAAATCGAAAGAACTTTAAGGAGAATCCGAAGGGAGAATAGGGGACTACTGGAGCTGAAGAACTTAGTCATCACAGACCCAATAAACCAAGATTTGGGTAATGTGAACCCAGACATTATCACCATGGCCAATGATAGAACTAGAGGGATAAGAGATTATGCTATCTTTGACCCTGCCACTGTCAACACTGGGATAGTAAGGCCCGAGATAACTGCTAAGCAATTTGAGTTCAAGCCTATGATGTTTCAGATGCTGCAAACCGTGGGGCAATTTAGTGGTGCTGCTCATGAGGACCCCCACTTGCACATTAAGCAGCTCTTGGAGGTTGCTAGCAATTTCAAGATGCTTGGGACATCAGGTGAATCATTCAGCCTGAGACTGCTCCCTTGTTCATTAAGAGACCAAGCCGAGGTCTGGCTCAATTCACTGGAGCCTAATTCAGTGAATACCTGGAACATGTTGGCAGAGAAATTTCTAAACAAATACTTCCCACCAATCAAGAATGCTAGGCTACGAAATGACATAACTTCATTCCAGGAAACTGCTGAAGAATCACTTTTCGAAGCTTGGGAGAGGTTCAAGAGGTTGTTGAAGCAATGTCCCCACCATGGAATACCTATTTGTATACAAATGGAAACCATTTATAATGGTCTGTCCCCAGCCTCTAGGCTGACTTTGGATGCCTCTGCAGGAGGAGCTTTGCTTAACAAGTCTTATGATGAAGCCTATGAGATTATAGAAACTGCTGCTGCAAATAGCTATCAATGGCCCACTGCCAGGGCACTTACTGAGGCTGCTAACACCCCAGTTATCACAGCTTCAAAAAAAACCTCTGGAGTACATGAACTCAATGATGTCACTGTACTAAGTGTTTAGATGGCTTCCCTAACCCACATGATCAAAATCTAGCCACTACAACTCAACTGCCCCCTATGACAGTAGCTGTGGAGCAGAATTTCCAGCCAATGTGCAAGCATTGTCCTGTGTCTACTATGGGGGAGAACATGTATTTGAAGATTGCCATGGAAACCCTAATTTAGTCAACTACATAGGGAAGAAAAGGGACTAATAATCCTTATTCTAACACTTATAACCCTGGGTGGAGATAGCGCCCACATTTCTTAGGGAGTAATTCTACCAATGCAAATACTGGAAGTTCAAGTGCCGAAAACAGGAACATGGTTTCTCCACCAGGATTCCCTCCTCAAGGCAATCAAGGGAAAACTCAATAGCCCCCACAGTCTTCCAACTCCACAAGTCAAGAACCTTCGTTGGAGTCTATCCTAAATGCCTTCATGACTAAAACAAAGGCCCAATTTCAAACTCAAGGAATTGTAATGAGGAACTTAGAAACTCGTGTTGGCTAGATAGCAACTACTCTGACTAACAGACCTGCAAGAACTTTCCCCAGCACCACTGAGACACCAAAACCAAATGGGAAGGAACACTGCAAGGCTATTCACCTAAGAAGTGGCAAAAGTCTCCCTGACCCGAAACGAAAACCTGAAGACACTAAAAGTCCACAACATGAATTGGCAAGCAACTGTTCTTCCAGTAAAGAGACTCCGCAAGCAATGCAACCCCAGATGTGTGCTACCAAAATACCTGAAAAAGGGGTGATTCAATAGCAAGATGAACAGCCTCTCCCCAAAGTTACTGAAAGACCAGCTCCTCCATTCCCTCAGAGGTTGAAGAAGGCAAGTCAAGACAAACAATTCGGGAAGTTCCTAGAAATCCTGAAACAGCTGCACATCAATGTCCCTCTAGTAGATGCGCTCCAGCAAATGCCAAACTATGCTAAATTCATGAAGCATGTACTTTCAAAATGGAAAAGACTTGGTGAATTCGAAACAGTTGCTATGACTAAGGAGTGCAGTCTCATGCTGCAAGGCTCTTTGCGACCTTGGAGCAAGCATAAATTTAATGCTTATGTCTATCTTCAAGCAACTTAGGATAGGGAAATCAAGACCAACTACTGTTACTTTGCAACTGGCTGATAAATCAATAGCTCATCCAGAAGGAAAAATTGAAGATGTGCTAATCAAAGTTGATAAATTTGTGTTTCCAGAGGATTTCATCATTCTGGACTTTGAGGCTGACAAAGAAGTTCTGATCATTTCAAGCAAACCCTTCTTAGCAACCGGGAGAAATCTAATTGATGTGCAAAAGGGAGAGCTAACAATGAGAGTCAATGATCAAGAAATAAAGTTTAATGTGCTGAATGCCCTCAAGTATCCAGATGAAGAGATAAAGAAGTGCTCTTTTGTGAAAACTCTGGATTCTCTAGTGCAAAGGCAATTGCTCAAAGACTATGGTTAGATGGATGAGGGGCTGAGCTTTCAAGCTAAAGAAGAGTTGCTGAAGACTGAAGCAGATGAAACCTCAGGCATTAAACTAGCAACTCCTAGCTGGTCAAGGAAGTATGAATCCTTGGAACTGAAACCTGAAGATCTAAATAACAATCTTCCATCCATTGACAAGCCTCCTACTCTTGAACTAAAATAGCTACCAGCTCATTTAAAGTATGCTTACTTAGCTGAAAAGGAGCTACGTCCCGTGATCATCTCTGCTCAACTGACCTCCATTCAAGAAGAAGGCTTGCTTGCTGTTCTTAAAAGACATATCAAAGCTATAGGCTGGAAAATGGCTGACATAAAAGGCATCAGTCGGACTCTTTGCATGCACAAGATTCTGCTAGAAGGAGGTGCTAAAAACGGCATAGAAAGTCAAAGGAGGCTAAACCCAATTATGAAAGAAGTGGTCAAAAAGGAAATTCTCAAGTGGCTGGATGCAGGGATCATTTATCCAATGTCGGACAGTGTGTGGGTGTGCCTTATTCAATGTGTTCCAAAGAAAGGAGGAGTAATTGTGGTCACTAATGAAAAGAATGAAATCATCCCAACAAGAACAGTTACTAGATGGAGGATCTGCATGGACTACAGGAAACTCAATAAGGCAACCACAAAAGATCATTTCCCTCTACCATTCATAGATCAAATGCTTGACAAATTGGCAAGAAAGGATTTTTACGGTTTCCTGGATGGATTTTCCGAGTATAATCAAATTGCAATTGGTCCTGAAGATCAACAAAAGACAACTTTCACATGCCCTTATGGCACCTTTGCTTTTAGAAGGATGCCATTTGGATTGTGTAATTCCCCAGCTACTTTTCAAAGATGCATGATGGCCATTTTTTCTGATTTGATTGAAAAATCAATGGAAGTCTTCATGAATGATTTTTTCAGTTTTTGGGGAAACCTTTCAGAATTGTTCGGAAAATCTAGAGCACACTTTAGTCAGATGCGAGGAGACCAATCTAGTGCTGAACTAGGAAAAATGCCATTTTATGGTGAATGAGGGAATAGTTTTAGGTCACAAAGTATCCAAGTGAGGAATGGAAGTTGATAAGGCCAAAGTAGAAGTGATTGAAAAGCTCCCTCCTCCTATAAATGTGAAGGCTGTGAGAAGTTTCTAGGGCCATGTTGGGTTCTACAGAAGGTACATAAAAGATTTCTCCAAGATTTCGAAACCTCTTTGTCAATTGCTATAGCATGACACAACATTTGAGTTTGATGACAGTTGCCTGAAAGCATTTGAAACACTGAAAAGAGCTCTAGTCTCTGCACCAGTAATAATAGCACCAGATTGGGAAGAGACTTTCGAGCTCATGTGTGATGCTAGTGATTTTGCAATATGAGCTGTGCTTGGTCAAAGGCAAGGCAAGGTGTTTCATTCTATCTACTATGCTAACAGAACCTTGATTGATGCTCAACTCAACTATACCACAACTGAAAAGAAGCTGCTCGTTGTAGTCTTTGCCTTTGAGAAGTTCAGATCTTATTTGGTGGGAGCGAAAGTCGTAGTCTACACTGATCACTCAGCAGTAAAATACCTCATAGCCAAGAAGGATGCCAAGCCAAGGATGATAAGATGGGTCTTGTTAATGCAGGAGTTTGATCTTGATATTAGAGATAAAAAGGGGGTAGAAAATCAAGTGGTTGATCACCTGTCAAGGCTACAGGGTGACAAAGTTAATCAGGGGAAGATACCTATCCAAGATGCTTTCCTTGATGAGAAGATACTCTCAGTCAATGAAGTTGCAACTGCTTGGTATGCCGATATAGAAAACTTCTTAGTCAGTAATGTGATACCAGCTGATTTGAGTTACAAACAAAGAACAAAATTTTTGCACACAGCAAAACAATAGTTGTGGAATGAACCAATACTGTACAAGAGATATCCATATCAGATCCTAAGAAGGTGTGCAGCTGAGGAATAGAGCAAGGATATTCTATAGCAATGCCATTAATTCCTCACCATGTGGAGGCATGAGGACGGCTGCTAAAGTCCTCCAAGCAGGTTATTTCTGGTCCTCCTTATTTAAAGATGCACACACATATGCACTGCAATGTGATAGATGCCAAAGAGTAGGGAACCTGTCCAGTAAAAATGAAATGCCCCTAACTAATATTCTAGAAGTTGAACATTTTGATGTATGGGGCCTAGATTTTATGGGCCTTTTTCCTCCCTCTTTTGGAAATGTTTATGTGTTAGTAGCTATTGATTATGTTTCAAAATGGGTGGAGGCAGTGGCTACCCCCACTAATGACTCTAAGGTTGTTACCAAGTTCTTACATAGAAACATCTTTATACGATTTGGAACACCTAGAGCACTCATTAGTGATGAGGGAACACATTTTTGTAATAAGCTTATGACCAGCTTGCTTGCCAAGTATGGGATTAAACACAAAATAGCCACTGCTTACCATCCACAATCTAATGGGCAAGCTGAGGTTTCAAATAGGAAAATTAAGAAGATACTTGAAAAAGTGATTAACCCATCTAGGAGGGACTGGTCAACACACTTGGATGATGCCCTCTGGCCCTATAGAACTGCATTCAAAACTCCTTTGGGGATGTCCCCTTATAGATTGGTGTATGGCAAGGCTTGCCACCTTCCTGTTGAGCTGCATCACAAAGCTCATTGGGCTCTTAAGGCTATAAACATGGATCTCTCTAAAGCCGGAGCAAATAGGTGCTTGCAATTGAATGAGCTAGATGAGCTAAGGTGGTCTGCCTATGAAAATGCAGAATTATATAAGGCTAAAACCAAGGCGTGGCATGATCAGAGAATCAAGCAAAGGCAGCTTAAGGTGGGTGAGAGAGTCTTGTTATTCAATTCAAGACTCAAGCTCTTCCCAGGGAAGCTTAAGTCAAGGTGGTCCGATCCATTTATTATTGCTACGATCTATGATCACGGGGCTGTAGATTTGAGGGATGAAGCTAGTGGCAGAGAATTTAAAGTTAATGGGCAGAGAATGAAGCATTATTAGGGTGAGATGGTGGTAAGAATGAAGGCCACATTCACTTTGTCTGATTTTTGAAATTTAAGTTAAGAGTCTGCCTAAGGACTTTAAACCAAGCGCAGATGGGAGGCAACCCAATGTGTACAAATTATTGTCCCTCTTAGTTCATTAAAAAAAAATGCTTAGGGTGCAGGGCTAATTGTGATTGAAATGTTTAGAGTGGATATTGAGCCCAACCCAAGGAAACATGAAAATGGGCTGCTGGACGAGAAATAACCAAATAAGACCTCAGGTGACACTACATGTAGAGGGAAGAGAAAGAATTTTTTTCCCGCTAACTTCCTCTTTTCTTTTCCCCAAAGACCACCCACTATCCACACCTCCTTCTTTTAACAAATCAGAGAATACTTTCCCAAACACCCCTCTGAGCCCTATTAAAACCTATCCCATCACTCTCACTTCCCCACACGAAGCTCCCCACTCCTCTTCCCTCTCTCTATATTCTTCTCCCTACCACTCCTTCGTCTTCTGCCTACAAACCTTGAACCAGAGCAACTCAAGCTATCTAACCTTAGCCTTAAAATGATGCACATTAAGAGTAGAGCTGTTAAGAAAACCAAGGGAGATGCTCCTGACTCTGACCCTGAAAAATATTCCAAGTTTGTAGATGATGAGGCCCAGCAACGTTTCAAATATAATATCTAGGAGCGACAATTTCATCTTGAAAAAGGGTTTCTTTTGAAGGAAGAGCATCATTATGGTCTCCCTGCTAAATATGCATAGCTTATCGACCACCACCGTTGGAAGAAGTTTGTATCTCACCCGCATAGTCCTATTGTCCCCCTGGTTCGAGAGTTCTATGCCAACATCACCACTCCCCAACAAAAATACTCCACAGTGAGAGAAGCCAATGTGTCTTTTTCGGGTTCCTCCATTAACATGCGCTAGGGTTTGGGTGAGTCTACAGACGAGTATTTTGAAATCTTGGATAACATTGAAGATCAAGACTTGGAGATCATGATAAAAAAGCTCACTATAGAGGGCACCGAGTGGGTACAGGAAAAAGGTGATAAGGTTTGGAAGTTTGCAAGGCATGCCTTGAAACCATTTCCTAAGGTTTGGTATCACTTCATCAGACACAAGCTGTTGCCCACAACCCATATGGAGACAGTGGACAAGGAAAGATTGGTATTGCTAAGCTACATTTTAGCAAAAAGAAATATTAACATGGGTAAGTTGCTGGAAAGAGAAATTGTTGCATGTGCATTCAAGCCCAAAGGGAGAATTTTCTTTTCTTTGCTAATAACTGATTTGTGTACCCGTAGTGGAGTGGATATTGTTGAAGGAGAGGAGACACTGCCAAATGTTGGGGTCATTGATTCTACCACCATAAAGAGATTTGCCCTGCCACCAGCAAAAGCTTCATCCAGCTAGGCACAAGCCTCTGCACCACCTAATGTGGAGTCAGATCTTAATCGAAGGATGTTGCAGCATACTCAAATGCTACAACATCAAATGCAACAGCAAGCTCTATTTTATAGCTTCTCTCATGAAGTCTATAAGTGGCAGAAACGGGTTTATCTGCTGAATCATCTCAAGTAAGTTATGTGCACCCCAGTCTTTCCTAAAGCACTTCTGATCCCATTTCAAAGCAACACCACACACCAACAGCTTATATCTGAAAAGCGCAGGATGAGCTCCCGATTGGCCCACTCTTGACCACCTTCTCTGTCTAAGAACCACTCTTTTCTCACTTTGTTCTTACTATTTTACTTCCTGTCATTAATTGTCGTACTTGTAGTCTTCAGATTTCTATTTCTGTCTATTGTTTCTCCTGTTGGGTTGTTCTGTATCTGCCCCACGACCATTTCTTTGACTGTGAATGATTGCTGGAAACATTATCTTTCACCGTGGGGGAGGTGCTAGATGGGGCCATTTTGAAGAAATTGCCATTGATGTCCTGTTTCTTTCCTTCCACTCAATGAAGATTAACTGTGTTGTGTGAAAATCCTAACCTGAATAGAGGACTGTAACCCTTAATTTGGTCTATACACTGGCTCCTTTAAAGAAAGTTCATCTAAGTTAATCCAAATAGAAGAGATAGTAGAAACCTAAAGCTAGATGAGTATTACTTCAAATTGAATGACAAAAAAGAGGTGAAATGCACAGCATAGGTGAAAACTAGGTTTGGGGGTGATCATAATATATATATATATATATATATATATATATATATATATATATATATATATATATGAAAAGAAAGATGTTGAATAAATGGGTGGCTAAAAGGGTACCCCTTTGAGGTTGAAGGGTTACTGGGGAAATGTTACCTATGAAATGAAAAGAATACCCCTTTGAGACCTTGTAGGCTACCGGGGAAATAATTGCTGCCCTACTGATAACACCCCCTATACTGAAGCTTGTTGTGCACCTAACACCTATGTTGGAAATGCGAAGTAATAAAAAAAATAGACTTGGGTGGAAGGCTATGCTGGATCTTTTGGGTAATTATGGAGAACCTGACTTTGACATTGGAGGCCACACACACACATTGGGATTAAGTTGAGGGAAACAGAATTCTTTCAGGAAGGGATTTGTGTATGAAGTGTTGAGTCCAAGAGTTGCTTAAGGAAACATGATAAGACAACAATGTGTTTGCTAATTCAGGACAGTTTTAGTAATCTGTGATGTTCTGTGTTCCTTTTCTTTAATCATGGCATGAGGGCATGCAATAGTTCAAGTTTGGGGGTATGATAACTCTTAGAAATAAGAGTAATTTAGACCTTTCTTAGACTTGAATTATTGAATGTATGTGTCTCTTTGTGTCAAATTGTGTTAGTATAGTTGTTTAGTAAGGTCTCTGTTTAATTAAGAAATTCTTGATGCTTTAGTTACTTTCACTGTGATTTCTGAGATTTTGATTTAACTCCCAGCTTTGCGAAACTGTGCTATAGACTTTAGGCAGCATATGAAGGAAAATGCTACAGCATCTAGTGCTAATAAAATTCAACATATGATGAGTTGGGCAAGCCACTCTTGCTGCTGTGGTGGACCCCTCTAACCTGAGACCTATGCGGATGTAATCTTTGTCTTTTAGTGGTTAAGGATATTTTGTAATTAATGGGTTGTGGGCCAAGTATATTAATTGTAAACATTCCTTCTGGAGCCCACAAAGGGACAAAAGCCTCTCTCTTTTACCTTTTTGGTCCCCTGGAAAGAGGCAGCTGACGGGTCGAAGAAGGGTCCATATCCTTAGGTCATTGATTTTGGGCTAAGAAGGCCTTTATCTCTCTGGATATAAAAGTAAAATTTTGTCCATTTTGGGACCTAATCTAGGGAGTTGCGCTGCTGAAAGGACCAGTAGAGTGAAAGGTGGATAAAGCTTCTAAGGAAAATTAGAGAGCCAATCTTGGAAAAGAAGCCGGCGTCTCTTCTTCCCTAAGACTTTCTTTGCTTATCTTTTTGTTGTTTCATTAAGTTGTAATGTCTTCTCCATGGATAACCAGCAACCTTATATTTATATATTATTCTAAGTTCATAATGACCTAAGTTTCCATAGCTAGGAAGTGATGAACTTGCAATGAATGCGCATGGTTAAGGATGACATGGGTTTGTCTACATTTTTAATCAAGTTTCCTTTAATCGATATAAGTTCTAAATTTAGCCTGATCAACTCAATTTGGAACACAAGTTCATTTATATTGAAAGATGTTAATGAACTGACTTACTTGGTTAATAAGAATAAAGTTGGTAATTTGAAAATTAATTAATGAAGGTTAGAATAGGAATATTCAACCAAGTTCATAGGCTAGCTAAGACGTATAAATCTAAAAGTGGGAGTAACTAAGTGGGGCTTGGGAATAAGGAAACCTTAGGATTGCCTGCTTAGAGCGAGCTGAGAAGCTCAATTATCTTTTCTATGGAGCCCAATGCTATAGCACCTCGAAGCATTCTTACCATGTACTGCAGTTACAAGGGATTCTGATCCTACCTGTTGCTTCTTTTGATAAATCTAGAAATCACCTTATTCAGGTTCTCATTAGCTTGTTAATCTTATTCTTTGTCATTTTTTAAAGCTGTTACCTCAACTTGCGGTTTAAGCTCTTATATTCTTCTCATTACTTTACTAAAACTTGTTTAAACTGAACCTTTGGTTTTGCATCACAATCCCTATGGGACAATATCTATTTACAATTTATTACTTGTTGACGATGTACACTTGCACTAAAATATATATATATATATAAATTACTCAACATTGAGCCTGCAGAGGCTTGTCTGAAAAAGAATACTTGAGCCTGGAGAGACTTGACTGTAAAAGAATACTTAGAGTTGCTTGAAGTGGTGTAGAATACTTGCCTAAAGAGGTGTTGAATACTTGTAGCAAGAAGTTTTTATAGCGGAAAAATCTCGCACGTAGAGGGGACTGGACGAGCTCTTTGGTTAAGAATGACAGGATAAATTCTCAGTGTTGTTCTTCTTTCCCTTATCTCTGTCTTTAGTTTATTTATAACTAACTCTTGGGATTAAATTGTTTTCTTAATTGTATTTCTTTAAAATTAAACAATCTTAGCTAGCGTCCAATAATGCTTTATTCACGGTCTCTGCGTCTGCTTCCTGTTTGCGTCCAAACCTTTACGAAAATATATTTGCTTGCGAAAAAGATTTCAAAATCTTCTTGTGTTTCAAATAGGTTCCTTCATTTAGACCTCCAACCTGGAGTTGGTGGACATGTTACCTTTGGAGGTAACCAGAAAGGCAAAGTGGTAGGAATAGGTAAAATTGGTGGAAAACCTTTTCTACCCTTTGTATCTATTGTTCTGTTCATTGAAAGACTAAGACATAATTTGATGAGCATAAGTCAATTATGTGACAGTGGATGCATTGTCTCCTTTACCAAAGACACTTTCATAGTCAAAGATAAGAATGGCAAATATCTCTTCTTTGCTCAAATGCAACAAAATCTCTAGAAGACTAAACTGACCAAACTCTCTGATCAATGTGTAAAATGCTTTGTGTCTAAAGAGGATGAAAGATGGATATGGCATAAGAAACTAGGACATGCTAGTATGGAATTCAATTCATAATTAAATAAAAATAACTTTGTGAGAGGATTGCCTGAAATCTCCTTTAAAAATGATATCTTATGTGATTCATGTCAGAGAGGTGAATAAGTAAAATCAAGTTTGAAATCTCCTCTTCTAGACCCCTGCAAATGTTACATATGGATTTGTTTGGACCAGTTAGTGTTGTCAGCTTGGGTGGAAAGAAATATGGTTTTCTCATAGTTGATGACTATTCCAGATTTACATGGGAACTCTTCCTAACCCACAAGGATGAGTCATTTAAAATGGTCTCAGTCTTCTGTTAAAGAGGTATACTCTTCCTAACCATAGACAAGGCTTTGGAAGACTTCTCAAGATTTTGTTCACATTTTCTTGAGTGGTATAAGTCTTTCCAAGATACTTCAGACTGTTAGTGGATGTCTAAAATCTGCATATCATCTTGAGAATGGATTCTCCTTCTTCCATTGTAAATAGTTCATACTGTCTGGCCAGGATGCTTATTTTTGTTTCTTTACCTTTGATGTTCCTTCATGAAGGCTAGCCAAGGTATCCCATATTTGTATGGCAGAATCACAGACATGAACTTTTTCAAATTCATAAGGGCTTAGGGCACACATTAGTGCATACCTTGCCTTGTGGTTTAGATCTCATTTTTTCTTTTCAGCTGGTGTCCATTCTTCTTGAGGTTTGGGTTCACCTTCAGCATTAAGAGGTGTGTAGGGACCATCAGTGATCAGAGGCCACAGAACTGAGTTTGTACACATAGACTACTAGAAATCCACTCTTTAGTGACTGATTTAGAGGTCGAAAATATTCGATCACTGTAAAGACCGATTTAGCGAGTGAATCCATAGATTTCTTTACAGACCAATGAAACCTTTCTTTCCAATAGAGGTAGTTTACTCCATTGAAAAATGGAGGTCTAGGCATACAGGTTCCTTTCATCACGGGTAGACTTCCATTTGGTCGAGCTTGTCCAAACATTTCTGTTCTTGTGCAGGATCTTTTCCTCTATCAGTGTTATAAAACCCGACTCAGATCGACCGGTTAGCCCGGGAATCGGTCACCTAGCCAGTCTGGTAAAGCCATCAAACCATACAACACATCAAATTGGAAAAAAACTGATTGGCCAAGCCAATTTTTATGAAACTCGGTGACTCGGTCGGGTGAGCGTGAACCGACTATGTCATTCCTATTGTTTTTTTTTCTTGTTTTTTGAGCCTAGACGACTTCATTTTAGGCCATTTTAAAAATAAAAAAAAAGTGAAATTGTGAAAACTGAAATGTGAAAATGACGCAACGTTCAGAGCTCACCCAAAAGGGAATTAGGAATTTCTCCTTTTAGCTTTCAGGGCGCCATCATGAGTCTGTCGCCGTGCCCAGCTCAGCTCCGCCCTATGGCGCCACAGGGCCCAGCTTCGTTCACCCCCGTCGCCGTGCCCCTCTCTCTTGCTCCCCCCTTCACACGCGCCCAGCTCGTGTTTGTAATTGATGTGCTCACTTCTCCTCTCTCAATGAAAACCTAAAAATGAACATTGAACATTAATGCGGGGTTCCTTTTGCTCAACAGTAAGAGCAATGGCGATGAAAACCCTTAATTTCATCATATAATTGGGACTATATAAAGATCAAATCAGAAATCCAAATGATGAAACAACCGAAACACTTACTGATTTGAATGTTTTTTGCTGCCTGAGATGTGTTTGTTCCTTTAATCTTTGTATCGAATTTGTTGCTGCCTAAATGTGTTTGGAAACAACTAAAACACTTAATGATTTGAGTGTTTGTTGTTGCCTGAGATTGTAGTCATATTATACTAGTACAGTATTGAATTGATATAGTGATAGTGATTTTATTTGAACTGATATAATAGTATTAATATTGATAGTCTATACTCTATATTACTCTCTGTAATATTGAATTGTTTTTTAGTCAGAGATGTCTTCTACTGAACCTGAACCACAACCGTCTTGGCAAGAAGCATCATCAACTCAGAGATATGTTAAGGCAAAAACTAATCCAGCTTGGGGACATTGTAAACAACTTGTGGAGGAGAGTGGAAAAACTGTTTTATTGTGTCTTTATAATGATAAGATTATTAGGGGAGGTGGTATTAATAGGCTTAAGAGTAACTTGGCAAGTAACCCATTAATGAACTACTCCAAGAACAAGTGAAACTGCCAACAATAGTGAGTAATCCATCCAGACCAGCAGCACCTTCTGCATCTCATAAAGAGAAGAATATTGGTCGCGTAGGTGATTATTTCATGGCTGGAACAACTCCTGGAGTTCAACCTACTCTAAAAAGTGTTTTGTAAACTAAGGAAATGATAGAAAAGTGTGAACTTGCCATCTCAAAATAGATGATTGATGCTTCTGTGCCATTTAATGCAGTAAATTCAGCATACTATCAACCTATGATTGATGTAAATTTGTAGCATGGGTCGCGGGTATAAAGGTGCAAATTTTTATAGAGTTCGTGAACATTTGTTAAATAAGTGAGTTGATGATGTGAAGATACTTATTGAGAGCTATCGAAATGTTTGGAAGTAAACTGGATGCACTCTTATGGCAGACGGGTGGACTAATCGTTACAGGCGAACTGTCATTAACGTCATGGTTTATTGGCCTACAGGAACTATTTTTCTGAAGTCTGTTGATGCTTCTCATGCTTCCAAAACTGCAGAAATGTTGTATAAACTTTTAAGGAGGTAATCTTATTTGTTGGCCCTGAAAATATTGTACACATTGTCATAGATAATGTTGTAAATTATGTTGTTGCTAGCAGGTTATTAGGAAATGAGTTTCCAAAGTTATATTGGTCTCCTTGTGCAGCAAATTATATTAATTTGATGTTGCATGACCTTGGGAAATTAGAGGAAGTAAGTGAGACCGTGTCACATGTTTCAAAAATTACTAAATACATATATAATCATTGTTATTCGTTGTACTTGATGAGGAAGCATACAAGTGGAAAGGAAATACTTCGTCCAGCTCCAACCCGCTTTGCCACTCATTTCATTGCATTGCAAAGTATATTGGCTCAAAAAGATGCACTAAGATCCATGGTAACATCTAGAGAATGGACAAGCTCAACTTATGCCAAAGAATCCAAAGCAAATAAAATGAGTAAACACTCAATTTGGTACCTGAAATTGTAGGGTCGTATCAACTTAGTCCCCCACATTATCAATATTCCAAAATGATCCTTAGAATTCCAAAATGTAGCAAATGCATCCCTGACATTATTCACTTAGTTTCAAATGCATCCCTGACATTACCAACTTAATGTCATTTTAGTCCATGCAAATATCAACGAAAAGACGAATCTGATTAACTTTCTGCAATTCCAGGGATCATTTTGGAATATTGATAATGTAGGGGACTAAGTTGATACGACCCTATAATTTCAGGGATCAATTTGGATGTTTACTCCAAATAAATTTGTGGAGTAGGTCTTAGACTCTGGGTTTTGGAAACAATGTCTTGAGATTGAGAAACTTATAGAGTCACTTGTTCGTGTGTTACGTATTATTTATAATGAAGATAAACCTGCCATGGGTTTTCTTTACCGAGCTATATGAAATGGTGGTGAGGTTTCAAAAGAATAAGAATAAGGTAGTGTTGGGTTCTCATAAGACAATCCACTTTTAAAATCATGTCTCAAGGCTGAAGAAAACTATATACCCATGGATCGCGCATTACAAAACATGAATCACAACAGCCTATTGTGTTTACCTCTTGAAGCGTGCTTTCAAAACAATCCTTGAAGCGTGCTTTGAATCACCCGTATCACGACAGGGGGCAGCACCTCTACTCAGTCCATACGAGTAAACGTCTATTGGAGGAAAGCCTCTTGTGCTAACTTACGGCTACAGGGTTTGGCGCTATGTCAAGAGTGAAGTGTGTCTCACTAATGTGTGTCTAGCATAGCGGTTTTGAGGGAGACATGTTATTTATTTAAAGAGTAGTGCCCCTTCACCCTACTTGCCATAACCTTGATAGGCTTGTACACTACAAGCCCAAAGTAATTAACTAATTATATCATATTCATTTAATTAATTCCTCTCCAACTATTTGCTCTATGCGTGTGACCCTATAGGTTTCCAGTAAATTGGCAATAATATTAAATAATATAATAATATCACATATTAAATATAATATCAAATAATATAAACAATGAGCGGCATCTAGAAATGCATCACGGCTACCCAATTTACGAGAAAAATCGGTGACTCGATTTTAACTTTATTGCAACCAATTTACCAGGTAGTAAATGTCCCTTCGTCCATATGTCATAATAGAACACAAGGCATGAATGTGTCATCCATGTTAAGTTCAATTATATGTTCCTTGATCTCTAAGTAGATGTGTAGTCACAAACGGACCCAATATTCACATCTCACTTTATTAAGAGACCCATGACATTGCTCCTGTTATGTAGGAAGCACGAATCCTATCTACATCTCTCAACTTGATTCATTGCAGGCCTAATGTTGTCACATTTCGTAACACAAATTATTTTTTTCGGTTAATTACAAAAAAATTCAAAAATAACTCTATAGAGTAATTGCGAAAATCTGATACCAAAGTAAAAATTTAACAACCAGAATGAAACAAACTGAAACTCATCATCTATAACAGAAATTCAACTTCCCATAAGGCGTACATATTTTCAATCTCTTAATACACAACATAATCAGTCACAGTCGAAAGACTTAACTTACACATCAAAAATCCTAAGAGCTGGTTTGATAAAAGAACTCTCAGAACAAAAGAGCATACTACCTAACATACATCGTACCAATGAGACTGGGTCTCGTCGTCAACAGTCCACACATCTTCGTCGTCGACTTCAAGAAGCTCAAGCTACAGGGTCCCGAAGTGACCCGGAGGACCGTTGAGAAACCTCTGTACACGTATCCAAAAACACAACAGGGTATCCAACATGTACAGGCAAGGGTGAGATACTCGTTCACAAGTTTATCATTATAGCCACACAAGTAAAACAAGTACAAACGATACATCGATATAGAAAACATTCATGCTATAGAATATCAACATTCAACGTAATATCATAACAAGATAATTTCACTCTGTGGGATCACACCCATTCATCAAGATAAGTTAAAAGAATGCATGAGACTTCAATCAACTTTCTAATTCATGTTCTCGTGAGATTCCTAACTTCCCTTCATCGAGCGATAGGCCTCGAATACTCCCATAACACAATTGTCCTCATGAGTCGGCCTCTCAATTTAGGTCCGAACTCCAATTTTTCAAGGGTATCACGTCACAACCATATCATGAAAAGTCCAATTTCTGATTGAGTTCATTCGTGTTGGGCAGCCGATTACCATGGCACGGGGTTGCGATGCCTTCGGCCTCTTGTGGAGTCTCGAACACAGGATGCCCCTATAGACCTCGTGGTCTTAACTGGCTCATATTCTCAACCACTTGGATTGTAGCTCGTTTCCAATGGCACGTCGGCCAACTCATGTATGCAATTCATGGTTTTCTGTTTTCTTTTTCGTTCGTTCTTTCTTTCGTGTCAAGGCGCACAGCTCATGACACATTTTAAAGGACATTTAGCCCGTTCATTCAAAATACAGGACACGTAGTCCAAGTTCTCAATTCACGAAGTACTAGGCCGACGTCGCGGACACTAGACTCGCATATAGGACACTAAGTCCATTCATTTCAAAACACAAAGAGAAGTCAAGCAGCTTGAACAGCAGAGAGTTGATTGACAGAGGTGCCTGAAAGAATCCAAAATTGTTAGTTTCTTTATTTATTCCTAAATCAAATACCAAATTTAAAAGGAAGTACCAAGAGCTAGTCAATTAAGCTACCTAAGAGAGGAGACAACCGAGCACACCAACAAGTTTGCTCTAATCGAGCAAACACCAACAATGAAACTAAAACTGAAATCAAGCAAACACAAGCACACACACATGTGTAACATCCTAAAATTAAAAATAATTGAAGATAATAACGTTAGAGAAATTAGATAATTTTTGGGAGGCTTAGACTGCATGTTTTGGGCCTTTGAATTAATTAGAAAGGATAAAAGATAATTAAAATCTGCAACAATAACAGAACTCTGTCTAGACTTTATCTAAAACTTATTTAATAACAAACTCTAACTACACTCTATCTAAAACTTATTCAAAGACTCTATCTAAAACTTAATTCAAAAATCAGTCTCTATGTCAGGATGCGTTAAAAATAGGGAATCAGTGCAACACTATATATATACCTTCTTATAACACCATAGTGCGGCTAGGAACCTTTTTTGCACCCTAAAACATCTTAGTAACGGCTGTGGAGCATCTTCATGCTTGGGAGATGGGGTTGCAACAAGCAATAAGTTTGGAAGGAGAACAACAACAACAACAACAACAACAACAACAGGAAGAAGAAGAAGAAGAAGATGAAGAAGAAGGAGAAGGAGAAGGGGATTCAAGACTGAGGAAGGCGACATCTAGGATTCGCCATAGGGTACGCTTGGAGATTCTTGGAGGTCTTCAAGAGGTGAGTAGAAATACTCTTTCTCACCCTTTTCATGGTGCAAATTGACTTGGGGTTTGGGTTATGTTTTCAAAATGTGTTTTTGGAAAATAATCATGCGTTTGGTCAAATCCTGATTTTGCAAATTTGAGGGTTTTCCTTCTAATGTGTTCCTGCTGTTAATTAAATGGTTATTATTGAAATTGATGCTATGATATATATGATACATACGTGATTTGGTTGAATTGATATGTTATATATGCACTATTTGATGATATTTGTGATATTAGCATGATTCAATAACTGTTAATATGTTGGATGTTGTTTGCTGCAATACCGCCTATGATAGGGGTATCGAAAGTAACACTGCCAATGATTTGGGGTGTCGAAATATGAAATACCGCCATGATGGGGTATTGAAAGTAACATCGCCACACGTTGGGATGTCGAAATGAGTAATACCACCAGTGTACAATGGTTGGTATCGAAATGAGTAATGTCACTGAAGAGAAGGTGACATCGAAATACCTTCATGAGTAAGGTAGGCAATGGGACGCCATTGTTATGTGCAGTTTGAAAGTCATATGACATATGGGAATATTTGAGATTGTTTGATATATGAGATTTTGTCATATTTGATTTATGATGTATTAATGATGATTGTTACTGTCAATAATAATTTATATTATTATTATTATTATTATTATTATTATTATTTTACTATACATTATTTTGAAAATAGCGGGTACCATGGATAGTTTTTCCGGTTACCGCACCGGCTGAGAACAATGCTTTTGTGAAAACCCTTTAAACTGTATTTCTGTTCACTGGGATTTTATATCTCATTAGTAGTATTGTTCTCAGAGCCTGAGGATGTCCCTGTTGAGCAGCCAGACGTTTTGAAGACTATTTCTTTAGCTTTAGAGCTTGGTTAGTATTGTATGGTATAAGCCAGGAGGACCTTTATTATCTTTTAGTTATTTTCTTATGCGAGATGTTATAGACGCCCTGTTTTGAAATTTTGAAACTGATTATGTTATTCGGTTTTTGAATTAATGTAAACAATTATTTTGGACTAATATTATATTAAGTATTTATTCAGTGTTTATTTAAGAAAAAATTTTATTTTTTCTGATTTTATTTAAATTATTAATTTGGGTTACTAATGTAACGAAGGGCGTTACATTTTTGGTATCAGAGCAGTTCAATCCTAAATTGGACTGTGGTTATTGGGTTTTTCAAAAATCAAAACTTGGGCGCATAGGATGCTTGTTAAAGTTGTAGATGCTGCATACTATGCTTTGGATATTGAGCCTGGCCAACTCAATGTTTCATTGGTAGTGAGCAGATTTATGACGACTAATAGGCGAGGGACGAATGATGCACTTGTAATAGCTATGGACTGTGTGACCATAGATGTGCAAGAGCAGACGGAGACTCTCCGTCATATGAGGGGATATGGGGTGGTAGAACCCCAAGAACCTCAGTATGTGGAGTTACCATTTTTCAGAGAACGATCTGCCACCTTTCCGGGACAGCTTAGATGCTGCAGCAGTTAGAGGAGCCGAAGAGAAACTGTGCTTATAATAAGAGGTTATCATATTGTTTGATTCAGGAGTAATCCATTCTTCCATAACTCTTAGTTGCGTCAAAAATCCAGAGTTGCCTATTTCTAAATTATCTTTCCACTTGTGTGTTTCTACCCCTGTCAAAGATAAATTGGTTACATCTTTTACCTATTTGAAAAGTTCTTCGATACACCAAAATTTATCTTATGATTTGATATGTTTTCAAATGTTGTGTTGGATGTCACTCTTAGTATGGTTTCGCTATCGTCTAATAATGTTGTCCAAATAGAAATATGTATATACTTCACAACCTATGTTTGATGAATCTTTTATGTTAAACCTTGTCGTATTCGTTTCCAGGTCATAAGTTCTTAGTTGAGATAGTTTAATGATCCATATTGTTGTTTCTGTTAAGAAAGAGACTGAAAGTGATGTAGCGGCGCTACCTGTTGTCTGTTAGTTTCTAGATGTGTTCCATAAAGAGGTCTCTACCTTACATCAAATATAGAGGTTGAGTTTAACATAGGACTAGTGCCTAGAAGTGGATCAGAGTCAGTAGCACCTTATAGACTGACACCCTTAGAGTTAAATGAGCCTATGAAACAATTAGAGGAATTGCTAGAAAATGAGTTTTTATACGTGGATTTGTTTATTATTAATTAAAAAAAAAGAGTTGGAAATTCAAGATTGTTAATTCTTAACATTATATTCTTAAAATATATTTTTATGTCGTTTGATGAATTTGTTTGATAGATGTATATTCTTTGTATTTTAATGAAATAAAATAAATAGTTTTACTTTTCATTTATCGTTTGTGATATTCTCCCTTGATAGTAAAATTGCCAGAGAGTCTCGCTTATTTTGAATTCACGTTTTTAACTTTCTTTTGTTTCAATGAGTTTTCAATTCATATGTAGAAATATATTTGTGTATCAATGTTTTTTTTTTAGTCAAACCAAATTGATTGTGAATTAAAACTTTCTTACCTTGATTCATTGTTTCATCATCTATTTAGAGTTGCTGTTGTTATTATTTGAAATCTAATTCATTATTATTTGATTATAGTTGCATCAAATCCTACTTTAATTATTGTTAAGAAATATGTTTGATTTTGTGATAAGTTTTGAGTGTTTTGAGTGGAAAGGAATGATGAGAATATGAGGTTATGTCTCGACAATAGACAATTGAACAAAGTAGCCATTAAGGATAAATATCTTTTGCCTAGGATAGATAACCTTAGATCAGTTGCATAGAGGGACGGTTGATTCTATTAAAGTAGATACAGTGATAGGATGAGCGTAACATAAGACAGTGACCGGAGTGAGAAGTTTCCTAGAATTGGAAGAGTATTATATGAAGTTATAAATGGGTTCCCTAGGCTAGCCTTACTTCTGACCGAGTTAACTCGGAAAGGAAAATATCTTCTATGGAATAAAATTGTAGTTTTTAATAATCATAAGAGCCTTAAATTATTGTTATAAAAATATATAGAATTAAAAATAAGGCAAGGAAGGTGAATGAAATTTCTTAAGGACCATGAATTTGAATTGAAGTACAGTTTAGGAAAAGTCAATATAGTGGTAGAGGCTCTAAATAGAAAATCCTTGCATATTAGTTCTAGAGATGAATATCTTAGAAGAGTTTATGGACCTGAATTTCAATGTAACCTTAAATGCTTTAAGCTTGAAATTGTATAAGTTGAAATTTAAAGTGACCTTAGAAAATAGATTATGCGAGTGCAGTTTTTAGACCAGGAATTGCATTCTCTTTTAGATCAAGAGAATAATGTGTTGTTTGATAATAGTCTAGTGTTGTTTAAGAATGTGATCGTTGTTCCTAAGGAGGGGAGCCCTAGAAAAAAAAATGCTAAAATAGATACATGAAGGGAAGTTAACCATACATCTAGGAATAAACAAGATGTAATAGTAGATGGAAATAAAAATAATGGATGTTATATTAACGAAGGTGTATATATATGCTCAAATTTTAATTTATGTTGTAATTTTGTTATATAATTTTTTTTAGAAAATCACCTTGCTTGAATATTTCAGATTGTTTCTTAAGGGACCAAACATTATTTTCAATTAATATACCCCGTGGACTTATTATCCGTATAGATTAATGACATGTTTAATCTTAACAAACTTATATTTCTTATTAAAGACCGAAAAGAAAAAAAAAATTTATTTCTTATTTGTATTAGCTTACTCAAAAATCAAAATGAAATTGATTTCTTAGTTCTACTATGGTATTTATTGATGAAAATTGTTTTGAAAGTCGTAAATGGTTAATGACTGTACAGTTTAATTTCAAGTTAACTAAATCTTATTTTGTTCTTGTACCAAATTTTGTTCTAGTAATACAATCTCTTAATAGAAAATGAAACTATTTCTTTCCTTATGAAATTATCAAATTGGACTATATGAAACTTAGTATGTGGAAGTCTCTACCGTTTCTTCTTTCTTTCTTTGTTTCATTTCTGTTGTTTATCTATTTATAAAAATTCCTCTGTGCTATAAACAATATAATAGTTTTGGTATAGAATATAAGGGACTATAAGATCTACACATTAATGGTATAAAACTTTAATTTAATTTCTTTTGTGAATTATTTGTCATGAATCTTTTATGAGAATGCTTATAATGATGGAATGCAGATGAAGATATTATGATTTTAGTATGATGGACAGAAACAAATGTTTAAGTGCATGATTTTAGTCTGTAAATGTTATCATTGATTTTCTTGAAAATTATGTTTATAGTTAATGTGCCTTGAGTTGTACACTTAATATGTGGTGAAATAGTTAATGACTATACGTATATTGATGGTATGATTAGGATATGTAGGTTCTCCTTATGTTAGTATACAGTAGGTGAGGAGATCTTGTTAGGATAGGATTTAATCCAGGAGACCACATTTAGAATTCAGAGGGGAAAGATGCGCATTGCGCAGAATAGTTAAAGATTGTTATGCCGACAAGGAAAAGTAGCCTTTAGAATTTTAGGAAGGGGAACATGTATTCTTGATAGTCATTCCTAAGATTGGGATGTGAGGATCAATGTCAGTCAGAAAACTAATTCCTTGTTTTTATGGGTCCTTTCCACATCCTCAAGAGAGTCGGACCTGTTGCTTACCAATTGGCTCTTCCAACATGGTTGTCATACCATCATGATGTATTTCTTATTTCTCAACTTCGAAAATTGTGTCAGATATGTCTCATGTAATAGCTCCTGAGTCAATACAATTGAGGGATAACTTAATATTTAAGTCAGGCCTAGTCAGATCATCGATAAGAGCACTAAGACTCTGCAGAACAAGACAATCCCTTTGGTGAAGGTGGTTGGGAAGAATTTAACTCTAGAAGAGGCTACTTGAGACGTAGAAGAAGACTTGGTTCGCCAATGCCCAGACTCTTTATTTGCTTTGTACGTGAGAGTGGAGTTAATTTCGGGGACGAAATTCTTAAAGGAGGGGAGAAAATGTAACATCCTAAAATTAAAAATAATTGAAGATAATAACGTTAGAGAAATTAGATAATTTTTGGGAGGCTTAGACTACATGTTTTGGGCCTTTGAATTAATTAGAAAGGATAAAAGATAATTAAAATCTGCAACAATAACAGAACTCTGTCTAGACTTTATCTAAAACTTATTTAATAACAAACTCTAACTACACTCTATCTAAAACTTATTCAAAGACTCTATCTAAAACTTAATTCAAAAATCAGTCTCTATGTCAGGATGCGTTAAAAATAGGGAATCAGTGCAACACTATATATATACCTTCTTATAACACCATAGTGCGGCTAGGAACCTTTTTTGCACCCTAAAACATCTTAGTAACGGCTGTGGAGCATCTTCATGCTTGGGAGATGGGGTTGCAACAAGCAATAAGTTTGGAAGGAGAACAACAACAACAACAACAACAACAACAACAACAACAGGAAGAAGAAGAAGAAGAAGATGAAGAAGAAGGAGAAGGAGAAGGGGATTCAAGACTGAGGAAGGCGACATCTAGGATTCGCCATAGGGTACGCTTGGAGATTCTTGGAGGTCTTCAAGAGGTGAGTAGAAATACTCTTTCTCACCCTTTTCATGGTGCAAATTGACTTGGGGTTTGGGTTATGTTTTCAAAATGTGTTTTTGGAAAATAATCATGCGTTTGGTCAAATCCTGATTTTGCAAATTTGAGGGTTTTCCTTCTAATGTGTTCCTGCTGTTAATTAAATGGTTATTATTGAAATTGATGCTATGATATATATGATACATACGTGATTTGGTTGAATTGATATGTTATATATGCACTATTTGATGATATTTGTGATATTAGCATGATTCAATAACTGTTAATATGTTGGATGTTGTTTGCTGCAATACCGCCTATGATAGGGGTATCGAAAGTAACACTGCCAATGATTTGGGGTGTCGAAATATGAAATACCGCCATGATGGGGTATTGAAAGTAACATCGCCACACGTTGGGATGTCGAAATGAGTAATACCACCAGTGTACAATGGTTGGTATCGAAATGAGTAATGTCACTGAAGAGAAGGTGACATCGAAATACCTTCATGAGTAAGGTAGGCAATGGGACGCCATTGTTATGTGCAGTTTGAAAGTCATATGACATATGGGAATATTTGAGATTGTTTGATATATGAGATTTTGTCATATTTGATTTATGATGTATTAATGATGATTGTTACTGTCAATAATAATTTATATTATTATTATTATTATTATTATTATTATTATTATTTTACTATACATTATTTTGAAAATAGCGGGTACCATGGATAGTTTTTCCGGTTACCGCACCGGCTGAGAACAATGCTTTTGTGAAAACCCTTTAAACTGTATTTCTGTTCACTGGGATTTTATATCTCATTAGTAGTATTGTTCTCAGAGCCTGAGGATGTCCCTGTTGAGCAGCCAGACGTTTTGAAGACTATTTCTTTAGCTTTAGAGCTTGGTTAGTATTGTATGGTATAAGCCAGGAGGACCTTTATTATCTTTTAGTTATTTTCTTATGCGAGATGTTATAGACGCCCTGTTTTGAAATTTTGAAACTGATTATGTTATTCGGTTTTTGAATTAATGTAAACAATTATTTTGGACTAATATTATATTAAGTATTTATTCAGTGTTTATTTAAGAAAAAATTTTATTTTTTCTGATTTTATTTAAATTATTAATTTGGGTTACTAATGTAACGAAGGGCGTTACAACATGCATATCAGAACTCATAATTGATCACTAACCTATCAACTCAGAAGCAATGTATAACAAAATAGACCAAATCAAACCATACTTACCTTTTCAACAATGCTCTTTAGGAGGTGAAAGCAAGTAGTTCGAAAAGCAACCCAACTGCCCAAGATTTCAATTCTCTGCACTGGAAAATCCATATCACAATTAAAACCAAACTGAAACAAGGTTGCAGGCAGGGAATGAGGATTATCTTATTCAAAATTAAAACACATAGACAAATTCAAAACTAATTTCATTGCACAAATCTCTCTAACATATCTCCAAGGAAAAACTCAATGTCACCAACTCCAGAGCTTTCAGCTTCAACTATCACAAACGCCACAAGCACTTACAATTCCACTTCCTCTAGTGGTTCTAATCCAAACCACCATAGATCATCATATTCTACTTTGTTTTGTCTACACTACCAATCTTTATCATAATTCAGTCTTTGAATTTGTTAAGCTACTGCTTAATCTCCATTTCTTTGTGTATCAAAGTCCTATATTTTTAAATCAAGACCAGCACTCAAGGACCCAAGTTTCTGTGTTAACTATTGTTGAGTTTGTGAAGAGTTTGTTGCGGAGAATGAAGAAACAATGTCATTTGCTAACAAAACTAAATTAAAGCACATAGAAAGTCTTTGTGGGAAATTGGAGGGAAATCAAAAATCCAGTCCAAAGCGCAACACAGTATTCAGGGAATGAAGGGGGTTGCAGGCAAGAGAGGGGTGTTACCTAGGAGCTTATAGTGAAGAGGAGGGCTTGCAGTGGCAGAGAACATTGGTCCTCGCAGTGGGTGAAAAGAAGGCCGCACAAACAATGTAGGTGAGGTTAGGGTTTGAGACGGTTGCGGTGGTCCTTGCGGTGGCAATGGTGAGTGAGAGTGGTGTTTGGGGGACGATGAGAGGTTCTGAACTTAGGTCATGGAGGAAATTAACAGTGGTGAGTGTTTTGTGTGAGCGCATGAGGGGACGAAGTATACGTACGTTATGAAAATAATAATTAGGGAAAAGGAGAATAGATAGCGCGTCCTCAAGGAAGCGCTGTCTTAGGACGCGCTATCTATTCCCATACCTTAGACAACGCTTCCTTGAGGAAGCATTATCTATTCCCTTCTCAGCCTTTTAACAGCGCTTCCTTGAGGAAGTGCTGTCTATTCCCATACCTTGAGGAAGTGCTATTGCATATTCAAGGAAGCGCTGTCTATTCCCATACTTATGAAAACGCTTCCTTGAGGAAGCGCTATTGCACATTCTCCGCCCTCATTAAGCACAGTGTTTCACTGGAAAACACTATTGAAGATGCGCTTCCAAAGGCATAATCTGGCATAGTGCTTTTTCCCCATGTTTTTAAAGAAAAAATGCACTCAACCTTTAATAGCGCTTTCTCATGGAAGCGTTATTAAAGGGTACCTTTAATAACGTTTCCTCAAGGAAGTGTATTTTTTCTCTTCTTTTTTTTTTTTTTGAAAAAAATGTGATCTACCTTTAATAGCATTTCTTCAAGAAAGCGCTATAAAAGGGGATACCTTTAATAGCGCTTCCTCAAGGAAGCATTATTTTTTCCCTTTTCTTAAAAAAAATGCACTCAACCTAGATCATGTATCCATTTATATTCGTAACCCCTTGTTGTGTTTTACGCTTGGGTTTTTATAGGACTCAATTGAATCGCAATTCCTTTCCATTCTTATGCCTACGTTTGAAGAATGTAAGTGTAAATTCTTTTTTCTTTTGGTTTTCAAATTGTGATACTAATGGAATTTCCTTTTTTGTTTCCAAATCCATAAACGCAAAGTTTGGAGTTTCTAAGAGGAATATCGCGGTTTATTTCCATTCTTATGTCTCCGTTTGAAAAAAAATAAGTATGAGTTCTTTCCTTTTTATTTTCCAAATCCAAAGAAACAAAGTATGAGGTTTCTAAGAGGAATGTCGTAATTCATTTCCATTTCTATATATGTCTCTGTTTGAAAAAGGTAAGTATGATTTGTTTCCTTTTTAGTTTCTAAATCGTGATACAGATTGAAATTTCTTTTTAGTATGCAAATCCAAAGACGCAAAGTCTGGGGTTTCCAAGAGAAAATGTCGCGATTCATTTCCATTCTTATGCCTCCGTTTAAAAAAGTTAAGTTTGAATCATTTCCTTTTTAGTTTCCAAATCGTGATACTGATAAAATTTCATTTTTAGTTTGATAATGCAGAGACACAAAGTCTAGGCTTTCTGAGAGGGAATGTCGACACAATTCCTTTCCATTTCTATGTCTCCATTTGAAGAAGGTAAGTATGAATCCTTTCCTTTTTAGTTTTCAAATCGCAATCTTGCCCAAAAAATTGACTGTGTTCTATATTGATATCATTTCTTTGCTTTGAATTCCTTTTTGAATCTGCAGGTTTGAACACTGAATACAAGAAATTATGATTATTTTTATTTAAAAATGAGGAAAAGATAACCCTTGCTCAAGGAAATGCTATTAAAGGGAAATGTTATTAAAGGGATACCTTTAATAGCGTTTCAAAAACGCTATCTTTAGTTACAGGATCCATTTAATAGTGTTAAGATAAATAGCGCTCAAAAGCACTATTAAATGCAAAAAAAAAGACGTTATTAAAGTTCATTTTTTATTGTAGTGATGCGTGGTAAGGCTATCCCAAAATCTTTGTAATGAAGGCTAGTAGATGACCGTATCTCTTACAATCAATATAGTAACAGTTACGGAGCAGATAGAGCATACTCTGCAATCAAATGCCATTACCAAAGCAATACATTGTTAATTATTAGCTCCATTATCTCCACATGAGCAATTAGACCAATTGATTTGCAGATGGCATAAAGATAAAAAGCTCCTCAAATCAAATCAATTAGCTATTCATCAGTAAAATTTAATCTGGTGGAAAGTGGCTGATCTGAAATGCAATCTCCAGCTGGATACCCCCACCCAAGAAAGAATGAAAGAAAAGGTGAGAAAAAGGAATCAAACAAGAGGTATGTTACTTTTTTCTAAGGGCCAAGCACATCTGGGATGAGGCTGCTGGTACTTGAAATGCATAGTTTGAAGTACTTTGAGTGTTCATAACTATTATAACGTAAGGATCTCTTCTTTTTCAATTGAAAAAGACGTTTAATATTCCACCATTACCTTAATTCCTCATCGGCAGGTCGGTCAAGTATGCCAAATTGAGGGATTAGTTTCACCTTTAAGCCAACTTGTCCAAGCATCATGGAGATATATGCACTAAATTGGAATCAATGCCAATTGAATGTACCTCCTCCTTTTTTTTGTCTTTGACTATGCTACGGGAAATATCATGAGACTAACCCCTTGGCCATTGCCGCCAAGGGTTCCACAGTTCAAATATTTGTCCTCTTCTTAAGAGTGTAGCTCGCTCACCGCTGCAAACATTTTATCTTTTTCATGATAAAGATCTATTCCTGTTATTTGTCTTTTCTGTTTTATCTCATTAATTATCAAGTTTTTAAACCCTTAAAATTAAAGTTTATAGCCGTTTTCACTTTTCTTTGTTGAATGTCTTTACCCTTTGTTCTGGATCACGATGAGAAGGTGTGGTGTCCTCTGTCTCGATCAGGATGGTTGTTCACAACTGCGCTCCCTCTCTGCAATGGAGGAAGAGGATGGTATAATTGTAAGGCATTACAACGCTCAAGTTAAGGGTTTGCATGAAGAGGCAAAGTGTGAGGAAAAGGATCCCTATCTTAGAGGCCATATTTCTTATTTATAAGTCCCCTTACAATGTACTAGCCAATCATTAGAATTTAGGAAGAAATACTCCCCAATTGGATATGAAGATTGTGACTTCTTTAAGGGCTGACATGACCTATCCTTTATTTGGTGAGGCTTGAGCTTGACCTTTTGAGCTTAAAATTAGTTGTATTTATTAGTACATTAATTCGATCTACATACATTTTTATACATGGGCTAATTTTGTTTGTTAATTTGTAATGAACGGATAGAGACAAGTTACACAAAACTTCTATCAAGATATTTTGTCCTCTACTCCTATCTATGTAGATCAGCATATGAACTTTTAATATTATTCTTGTGGTTCATAATACTTTTGTGGCACCTCATAAACCAATATTATGAAAATTATGGAGAAGATGCTAATAGCATGCTGAGGACCATATATTGTTATTAAAGGTTTCATCATTGAGAAAGTTCAGTTTCTTGAAATGAGGTCACTCTAGTTGTAGAATGCATAATTTATTGAAGGGCTCTCATTTGAGTGGGAAACATTGAATTTCATTTAATGTTATAAACTAATAAGGAAACGCCAAGATTACTCAGTCTTTTTAGTGGAGGATATATAAAAGAATGACAGAGACATTACCACTAGGGCAAAGAATGTAGTAGGAAAAAAAAAACACAAACAGAAAAATGGAAAGAAAGAAAATAAAAGGGACTAATATTTTGGCCTTGTAACGTGGATTTTTAATTTTGTCCCTATATCTAAATTAAAATTTGGAAATCGGTCCCTGCATATGTGAACGACTACAAGTTTTGCTGTCAGATCAGTCCCTAATGGCGCCACTAACGATCCTACGTGGCAAATGGAAACCTGCGTGGATACTTATTGTGTAAATTAAACTACGTGACGCGCGTTTTTTATTTGGTCCCAATACCTACAAAAAGTTTTTAAGTCGGTCCCTAAATTTGCAATTGATAGTAATTTCGTCTCTGTCGCCTGCCAAGTTTTGAACTGTGTGGATACTTATTGTGTAAAAACACTCGTTTCACTCCAACCTTCAGTAACAGAAGCATAAGCAAAAACATCAGGGAGTCAAACCCTGGGTGAGGGAGAAAAACTATGGAGAAGACACTACATTCGGTTCGTGCACAACCATAATTCCCTAAACACCATGTTGCCCTCAGAAGTATACGTCGGCTCGCTCTGAAATAGGATTTAAACAATTTTAATTTTAAAAAGGCTTAATTGCACTTTTTGTCCCCCAAATATCACATATGTGCAATTTTGGTCCCTCGGGTTCCAACTGCGTCAATTGGATCCCCCTGATATCACGATTGTGCAATTTTGGTCCCTGAGGTTCCAATTGCCCAATTGGGGCTCTAAAGTATCCCCTCTGTTACAATCAAGTGCTTTTGTCACTGTGTAGTCCAATTTTTAACACCATTAGCCTATGTGGGACTGATTTGGTACTTAGTGAGGCCAGCTTGGCAGCTTACGTGATATTCCTATGTGGCATCATTGACACCTCACACAAGAATGCAATGTAAGACTGGAATATAAGCTGCCAAACTGGTCTCACTAAGTGCCAAATCAGTCCTACGAATGTCACGTAGGCTACTGGCGTTAAAAAATTGCACAGTCGTGATAGCTAGGGGACCAAAATTGCACAATCCTAATACCTGAAGAACCCGATTAGCGCAATTGGAACCTGACGTACTAAAATTGCATAATTGTGATACCTGAAAGGCCTAATTAGCGCAATTGAAACTAGAGGGGCCAAAGTTGCACAGTCCTAATACCTCGGGGACCAAAAGTGCAATTAAGCCTTTTAAAAACTTCTTTCAACGGTGCCAACAGTCACAAGTATTGTAAATAATATTCTATATGTAATGCATGATATGTGGGTCTCCGTTTGTCACGCCCCGTTAGAAATTTGCCTGATTGTAAGAACAAACTTGTAAACGTTTGCACATATGGGAATCGATTTCCAGACTTTTTAAGATATATGAATCAAATTAAAAATCCATATTATGTATAGAGATCAAATCATTAATTAAACTAAGCGAATTATATTATAGAGAGATCTTTCCCCTATTCTTAATTGTTGAATTATTATAATTATAATATAACCTTCTCTATACCAAACTCCAACTTCCGCTACATGCTCCCTCCACGCCAAAAAAAAAAAAAAAATTTCCTTGTTATATAGTACTCCCTCCGTCCCATTATATATGTCATACTTGACTAAATCATACGGTTTAAGAAAAAGCAATAAATGAAAGAAAGTGAACAACAATTTTACCAAATTAATATTGTTTATATTTTCTTTATTTTTACAAATTTTGTTATCATTAATGATAAGCTACATTCAACGAGAAAAAACAACTATTCCAAGACATTGATAATAAAACAAAATGTAGTTATTGGTCACTCAAATGTTTCACTTTGAAAATAAAAAAGTGATGGCCTTGGTTAATGCATCACATAACAGAATTCTAAAAATATAATTGTAACATCCCAAAATTCCTATAGCTGTCTTTTAACTGTTTGTGTGAATAACTTAACTGAGAACACAAACTGATCAATAATAATCGTAAAAATAGCTAATAATTGGAAATTCATATTAGAATTTCAATTATGAGCTTAATGATCATAAGATATTGTTTTGAGTCGGAACACCCACTGATAACCTATAGTTGCCAAAACACTGGTTGGACATGAAAGGAATTCATAAAGAAGTCTGAGGGTATTTTGGTCATTTTGCAAGGAATCTTAGATATTTTCTAAGAAGCCATCATGACAAATGGTGAGTCATAGGACAAAGATGTGATTCCATTAGTTCCTAGGGGCAAAATGGTCCTTATTGCCATAAATATCTTAGATATTTTAGGGAGTAATGATGACTTGTGGTGAGTCATAGTGGTGACTCACCCTCTTATTCATCGCACTCAGGTGACCTGTGTCCCTTGTCCGGAGTCCGGATTTGTCTCTACACGTCCATTCTCGACTCCGTCGATTTCCCGATTTAATATTTTGCCCGAATAATATATACTATTCCACTTTTAGTGAAAAATTTTAAAATAACCAAATTCGTTGGAAATTCGATATAAAACCTAACTATTTAGTTCACGAGTCAAAATTAGGTTTTCTGATCAGTAAAAATTTTACTGTTAGTAAAAACATAGACCGGTTTTCGTCTGAATTTTCAACCTAAAATTTAACTGTAACTCTCTACAATAAAGTAGAGTATGTATGGACAATCATCCTTTTGTAAATTCATGACAACTTTCATCTTTGACAACTTTTCCTTATGGAAAAAGCTAAATCAGCTACATTTGGTTAATCTCTGCAACTGTTGTTATGGAAGCAACACCTATGTACTTCCATTAGATCTTGGCCCTTCATTTTCTCACAACAATTTACATCAACTTTAACCAAGATTTTGGTTAAACTAATACAAGGCCATTTGGCCATTTAGTCTCAAAAACACCTATTCACTTTCATTTTTCATCTTCTAAAGATCTAACACACCTTTCTCTCAAAAACTTCAAAATCCTCTCTTTTCTCTCTTCTCGTCATATTCGACCATACCTCTTAAATCATCAACCAAATTTCTTTCTTCAATTCTAAAACCATATTTCATCTTGTCTTGATCTAAGGATCAACTTTGGTGAAGAAAGTTTCATGATTTGGAGAAGTGTGTTCTTGAGCATCAAGAACATCAAGCTAACCTTGAAATTGTTCGAGTTGGTGAGCTTCTAAATCCTTTTTCCTTTCATTTCCTTACTTATTAACTTGAGTAATCACCTTCTAGTTCTTCATTTTCATGAAAACAAGTTCAAGATCTCACCTTTTTCTCTCCTCCAGGTTCGGCCTCCTCTTTGCTTTAAGGAGCTTGGACTTTCCTTTCACTTAAACCTCTTCACTAAAGGTATGGGGAGTGATCCTCATCACACCTAAATGGGTGGAAGATGAAAATGATTGTTTATGCTTTGTTTGGATGAAACCCTAGCTTGGGTTCACTACTTTATTGGTGAAGTTCTAGTTGAGAACATGGTTGTAATAATGTTTCTATGCTTAGTATATGTTTATGATGATGTATGCTTGCATGGAAAAATGTTTTCATGTATGTTGAAAACCATACTTTGATCTCTAGATCAAGTAAGGGTTTTTATGCTTGTTTATGGTTGAATGATGAATGATTTTTGTTCTTCATAATATTGTGATCATTTTGAGCTATTACTTGACAAGTTAGTGAAGCAAAATCTTCACATCCCGGCCATGACTATTAGAAAAGAAAGAACATGAATTTGTTCTTGAACTTCAATATTTTTGAAAGTTAATGAGTGTTTTAGCAACTTGTATTTCAAAAACAAACAAGAAATGATTTTGATCCAAAGATCAACTAGGGTTCGGCCCCTTAAGTGTTTTTAACTAAGGTAAAATGTATTTTACTTTAGGCATAGCTTAATCAATCAAATAAATGTTTTAAGAATCAAATGATGAAAGTGATTTCATGAATGTAACAAAATTAATATGAAGTTACCTTAGGTTTAGTAGGATGATACATTCATTTGAAAATTAGTTTAACATTCAATCTTCAAAGTATAAAGAAGACTTTGTCCTCAAGTTTGAATTAATTGAATCATAGTTTGAAAACTAAATGAAAGTTCCATTTCTTTTATGCTAACTTAGATCACGGTTTTACACTAAGTTAGTGAGGAAAAAACCTTTTCAAATTAGTTAAGGCACTTTACTTTAAGTAAGTAACTAAATTCTTTTAAATCAAATGAGTTTTCAATTAGAAAGGTTTTTGGTAAGCAAAGTCTTAAAACGAGAGTTTTCAACTTAAATCGTAAAGTTTTACGCATGAAAACCTAAGTTAAGTAATTAACTTAGAGCAAAAGAAAAGAGATAATTAAGTATAGTATTATGGTGGAACAAGACCATGCACTATACCATTGATGATTTAGTTCATCAATTCCTTCATAAGACTTAATTGAATCAATACTTATTTCATTACCTGGAACTGAAGGAATTAATATCTTAGAAAGGATCGAATACTTATCTAAGAGAATTCTCAATCCTTCTTCATAACACTTAGGACTTGAGATGTAATTCATAAGACACAAACACAAACATGAAACGTTTTGGGTTTTGAAACAGTAGTTCGATGACGTATCGATGATTCGAATCCAAGAAAGTCGTTCAATTGTTTTAGTCTTGTGATGACTCGATCCCGGAGGGATCACGAGATTTATCCGGTGGATAAAAGTTTTACAATACAAAGACGCTTGTAGTTCCTAAGGAAGAGAACCTTAGTGAACCTTGAGGTTTATCTTGTAACAGCCCGATTTTCTTGTTCTTTTTAATTAATCAGTATTTATATAATTGTATTTTATTGGAGGGTCTAGAGAGCGAAATAAAATAAACTAAGACCATAGTCAAGCTCTACGATATCGTGGGAGACTATAGTTAAATTTTGGGTCGAAAACTCAGACGGAGCCCGGTCTGCATTTTTCAGTGACAGTGGTGTTTTACTATTATCAAGACCTAATTTGGAGCCAAGAACAAAATTGTTAGTTTTAGAATCACATTTCTTACATCTTCGAAAATATCCGTCCTGACGTTCGAAAATGAAAATAATATAAAATATTCGGGCCAAAACTCGAACCAGGAGGCGATTGAAGCTGCAAAAGGATTTACCGAGACCCGATAACAGATAAACTTGATGTCACATCACCTCGGGAAGCGTACCATGACTCGACACTGTCATGATGACGTTAGAAAATATCTGAACGCATTCATACTGCAAAAAGACCAAAATGCCCTTGGTCTTCTTCCTGAAGGACATCCATGTCCCTAAAATATCTAAGTAGCAACCTCACCCACTCATTCTATCTCTTCATTTTCGAGCCCTCACTTCTCTCTCTCACCTCCATCTTCTTCTTCTTCGTCCTTTCTTTCTCTCCATTTCTCCATTTTTACTTCAAAGCTTCACCTCTATTTTTCCTCAACTTCCACAAAGATTTTCAAGCAAATTTTTGAAGCAAAGTTGATCCTCTCATCCTCCTCTATCACCTAAGAGGTATAGATTTCACTCTTGAGCTCTCAATCTTCATTTTCTTCATTAAAATTCATGAGTTCAAGTTTTAAGATCCAAACTTCAAAAATCCCCAGAAAATTGTAGAAAAATCCTTTTAATGCCAAACCAAATTCTATGATCTAGTTTCATACCCTACTATCATAATCCAAGAGCATGAAATCAAATAAGCTCTCTAGCCTATTTATATTTAAGGGGACGAACCTATGTTTCTTTTTGGGGAAAATGGGTTTTTGTCCAATTTGTGTGAAATGATTCTTGATTTCACCTATTTCATTCCTTAATCATGCAATCCAAGTTATTAGGAAGCCAATTCAAACTCTCACCTATTTTTAGAGGTGATGGCCGAAACTCTACTTTGTTGGTTTATGGAGTTTTGGTTCAAATCTTTGATAATTGATCATGGATTATGTCTTTGGTACGCTTAAAGATCATTGATCCAAGAGTTAGTAGAATTTCAAAATCCCTAGCCTATATTATTAAATGGGGGAAGTAGCTAATCCTAAGGATTAGGGGGTTTGTGATTTAACTGTATTAATTTCTGGTTGCGTTTTGTGGTATAGAATCGGACAGGACTCGGACGTTCGACCGCGCACCCGACTGACTGTTGCGGAGCCGCATCCGGAGTCACCTGGGAACATCACTAAGGTGGGTAAAAGAACCACAATATCGTCGGAGAGGCAAGCTTTAAATAATATATATTGATATGCGTAGGGCGACCCAAACCCTACTAGAGGTCGTTTGACCGTTAGGTTGATTTTACTGTATATTGAGGATGTATGCTCTGTGATTGGATATTTAATATGATATATGTGATATATGTTATGATTATTATATGCTTATGATTGATTAAATATGATTTATCTGTAAGTTGATTTTACTATTGAATCTGTTGCTGGTAGTTATTTATGTACTGTTGTGACTGCTGATGTCTGAGTAGAGCTAGGCAGTGATTTTTGATAAGTTGGGAGATGATCATATGGTGAGAAAGTCGAGGATATATATATATATATATATATGTCGTAGTGCTCAACCTAGAAATATAGTTGATCTGTTTATGTTGTGATATAAAGTCGATACCCGGTTAAGCAGGAGGAAAATTGGTTGTGGTTGTTTATAAGTCGTGGTTGAGGCACTAAGTGTGGATCCTGAGATGAGTCAGGGAGATTCAAGTTGCATAGTTGTTGTTCATCACTGTGCTGGCATACGAGCGATTCCGATCTTACATGCGGGGAGATGATCGTACCGATTAGTTTGGCGTAGGGGCGATTCGGATCTTACCTGCGGGGAGATGATCGTACCCGTTAGTCGAACTATAGACAGACGCGAATGTCTCGACCTCGCCTGCGGGCGGGGGGATATGTCGTTATCGAAAGTTAAGTTGTTAACGGACGGGCGAATGTTCCGACCTAGCCTGCGGGTGGGGGAACATGTCGTTACCGTAAGTTGCTTATTTTACGGGCCAATATTCCGACTTAGCCTGCGGGCGGGGGAATATGTCGTACCCATGAGACGAGTTGAGCCTACGGGCTTTTGGCCGAACCCTGCCTTATGGGGGTGGCATAGTGATGACTGATACACCTTGATCTATTGGGGATGTCACGTCGTGATCGCGTCCATATAGTCGATAGTTGCATGAGTGTGAAGACAGTAGTTAGGAGGAAATTATCCGGGAGTTGTTTGATTGTCACTATTGTGATTCTGAGTGTTGCTATCTATATAAATTATTTTATGTAGTTATTTTCCCATTTATGACATATTACTGTTTCTTATCCCCTCTATTTCCTTTGTCATATTTTATTATTCTCGACCGCACGAGAAGATCCTGTTGAGGAATTGTCGAAGGAAATTGATTGCAGACCCGTAGAACCAGATGCTGGCGAGAGAGCCCTGGATCCCGATGCTGGAGGACTTTAGACATCGGGGGTTAGTAGTTGTAGTTGTTATGGCCAGTATAAGGGACTGAGTGACATGTATTTTGGGGCCAGAAGAGAAAGTCATATGTATTTTTATTTCCGCTGCTATGGTGCTTTTATTTCATTTATCAGTTGCATACTCTGAGATTTTGTTTACCTCTGTTGTTGTAGACTCTATTGATGGAGCCAATACTCTTATGTCTGTATATATTATTATGGTATCAGTATATTTAATGTTTTAATATTTCGCAATTTTGTACTATCGCGCTACGATGTAACTCTAATAATTATAAGTGGGGTTACCAATGGGCCTCCCAGAAGGGGTTGTCTCATATCTGGTGGATAGACATTGCTTTATCGCATCTGAGCTTATACCTTGATGCGGGTGCGAATCTTACGATGACGTTTTAAATAGTCCTGGAGATATCAGGGTTGGAAAGGCTGGCATGTGACCAGTTGGTAGCTCTTCTGTGTCGTGGCAACTCCGAGCAATACAGTAATATCCTCGACTAGATGCCGTACTTTTCATGTTTGGTGTAAAGTGTTTCCGTAAAAGCCAGATATGTGCATGTTACGAATATTGTAGCATCTTGCCCAAGGCTGACATACTCGGAACATGTCCTGCCATTCACTCTCTCCGACGTTTTGATAGCTCCATGGAGTCGGGGTCAGAGTTTTACCCTTGTGGCATATGGCATTGAGTCATGTACATCATATTGCATTGCATGACTGTTGATGATTACATTTACTTGTTATACATCAATACTCTATTTTCAAAGATGTCTTATGCTGCTAATTGATTAACATGATATATTGAGATTTATGGTTTGCATGTTGGATATGTCGTTACCTGGTGTGTCATCCCGATTTTACTTCTGCTATTTTGCTGTATTGATGATGGGAATCTCATCTATATCTGTATCTTTTCTCTTCTTGTATTGATGTTTCTGCTTGAGAAGATGGGTACAACGGCGACTCAGCTCAACGTCTACCTTCAGTCCAGAGGAGGACTCCTTATGTTGTTTTGTTTTGGCCATGTTGTGTCTTGTTGTCAGTTGTACCTTTTGAGGATCTGTGACTCCTACTACCTACTTATGTACTTAATTTCAGTTAGGTTTGGACCTATGTCTGTATTTAGTATTGTTTATAATTCTGCCCTTTACTTCTGAATGATTCCTAGAAATATATGGTGAACCTAAGTATTATTATTAGTATTCATTTGGCATATCTCATTGCATCATTGCGAAAGAAAAAAACCCATATTTTTCGCATTAATATTATTTTCGACCTTATAATCGTTCAGGAATGTGGCATTCGGGAATGGGTGTTGCAATAATTAGGGATAAAATTGGCAGAAAATATTTAATATTACATTGAAAATAAAAAATGACATACATTTTTGGATAATTTTTTTTTTATAAATGTGACATATATAATGGGACGGAAGGAGCAATTCATTAAGAAAAACTCCTCTAAACTGAATTTGTCTCTAAAGTGAACATGTAAGGATATTTTTATCCTTGATTTAATAAAATGCATAGAGATCTTAATCCATTTTATTAAATCGAGGATTAAAACATCCTTATTTACTTACTGTAAAGCTAAATTCACACTAAAGAAACCATATTCAATTCAGTTATTGATCGCAGCAAATTGAATGGTATAACTTTATCTGATGTCAGAATTTCGGTGCTCTCAGTGTGAACTCCATAATGGGTTTAATTGTTCCCAAGAAATTGTAAGGTAATTGATCATTTTGATGAGATCATCCAATTTCATATCAAATTATTGGATAAACTTTCCAAATCATGGAATGATGTTTTAGATCAGATATTACTCCATGTGTATGGAAAGGTCAACGAGATGCATATAATGGGACACTCACATTATGACGAGCACTGGAAGAATAAAAACAGTGCTTCTTCCTTTACTCAGGTTTTGAAACTACATTCTGGTTCTCTTAATTGTGTGGCTCGTTATGTCGGAGCTTCATTATGAGATGAGAAACCAAACTCACAATTGACATTGACGCCGTCATGACGCGCTTATCATCTTGAGCCCAATCGCCAAGGCCATAAGTTCAGATAGATACATTAAAAAAAATTCAGGTATGTATAAATTAATTTTTAATAAAATAGATTGATTGATTCTATACATTTATTTAAATTTTTATATTGGTCTCATAAAATTTTTTTTTTTGAAATTGGTCACACACGTTATATTCCGTTTTCATATTAGTCTTTTTTGTCAATTTCGACCTAACGCCGTCATTTTTGACCTGATATGGCTATGATATTAATATTACACGTGGCTCTTGATCTGGCGCTGTAAGGTCGAAATAAACGGAAAGGACTAACGTGTAAGACCAATTTAAAAAAAAAACTTATGAGACTGATGTGAAAATTTAAATAAATGTATAATTTAGGATTATATATTTCAATTTACCCAAATTTCTAATTTAAAGATTGGTATGGATAGTTTTTTATTTTATTAACACTTGTAATAATATTGAGATATCTAAAAGATGTGCAACACACATGAATGATGTGTGAAAAATAAACAATTTTATGGGGAGATTTATTTTTAATAAAAAATAAACTAGGAAAGTCATGCAGTGTAAGGGTGATTATTTGCCAAGCAAGTTTTTGTGGGTTAAAGTATTTGCAATAACAAATTCTATAGGTTATAAAAATAAAAGAAAAGATTATAAGTAATGTTACGGTTGCGGATTTACAACATGCCCTCAAAAGTTGGATCCACGAAAGTTTGCAATTTTATTCACAAAAATTGCATTGGGTTTGTAACTTTCTCTACAAAGTTGTAGTATAGTTGAGAGAGGGTTTACATCTTTCTTCATGAAAAAGTTGTATTTATATATTATTCATAAGGAATTTGATCTCTTCTCATCCGTGTAGATACATATAAGAAAAAACTTAGATATAATTTCATAGGTACATTAGGTATTATTTTTAATGGGAATATGATATGTAATAACCGTTACATATATTATCTTTTCATTAATGAACATTTACACAAGTCTTATTCTCTTTGAAAAACTACATCTAACGTACCTATGAAATTATATCTAAGTCTTGTCCATAAATAAATTGCGTGGAACTATGTATAACTTGTATTGTATTTTTCTCCAATTACTTGTATTTATGCAAACGTGAAGAGGAAATGAAATGAAGTATTTCTCTAACTCATAATACTTTGTGACATAATCCCACGAAGTAACCATATAGGGAATTGAGGACTGATAAAATTCCGCAAACCACATTCTACGCAGAAACATTGGCTTAATTTTTTTAATCACAAGGCATTGGTTGCACGGTTAAGAGTAAAGAACATGCCATTGTGTGCCCTGCAAATTGTTGTACTTGAGAATGATATTCTTGGAATGTATCATAAAATTAAATTGAGAACTATATTAGAAAGTATATTCTTGGAATCTTGTGAATGTACTTTTTTTAGATAATAAACAAAATTTTTGCAGCAGTGGCCATATTTAATTGATCCAAAATGTTCCAATGATGTCTTACATTGTAACTATTGAGGGTTTATGAGTTTGTAAGCTCAATTAAAATATTTATTGTCTCGTAATTATTGAAACGATAATAACAATTAGACTGTACTTAACTCTTAAACATTCATAATCTACATAATTTGCACTCATGTGTGACAATCATTTCTCTGATCACTGTGGCTAAGCAATGAGTACGGTCAAAAGAAAATATCCACCAAACTCTAGGAAGGTTCAAGTTAATTGCCTAGAAGGATGCCAAAGTTGTGACAAATATGAAGGCATAAGACATTCATTGAAAAATAGCATTATTGGTTTAAGGGAAACAAAACCTTTACTTTTGCTTAAACACATTTATACAAAATGTTATGGATGGTACTCAATCAATGCAAAGACATTTAACAATATTGCCTTTTTAGTGTTAATATTGATAGTTAATCATGATTTTATAATTCACTAAATCATACTCCTTTGATTTTGTATGGTTTAAGTATCATTAGTTGATTAACACATTCAGACATGTGTTAGTTAATAGGAGTAATTAAAAACAAGTTATTTTTTCAGCTTCCATTGGTTAATTTTAACATCATGATACATTTAAGAATTAACCTGTTCCGTTCACCAACCAAAAGCATTTTAACCTGAAATCTTAATATTCCTCCTCGGGTTAAGTTATTTTTGTGGAAAGCATGTCGAGATAGTCTTCCATCTAGGCGTCAGCTGGAGCGAAAGGGCACCTCTTACTCTAGCTTTTGTGTTCTTTGTGGCAATGATCTGGAAAATTAATCTTCGGCACATAGTTTTCCTTGCCCTTAAAGCATTGAGTGCTGGTCGAGCCAGAACCTTTGGAGCCCTATTGCTTCCTGTTTGCAGAGTGCAGAATCCGTTAAGGATCTTTGCTTCAGTTTGTTAGCTTCGTTGTGTTGTAGATAATTCAAATAGTTAGTTTGTTAGTTACATGAGTTAGTTAGTATGCTGAGCTGGCATTACTGTATGATGAGATCCTTATAAATAAGGATGTGCTATGTGTAAAATGTATGAGAGTATCCATTCAATAAAGAGGTATATTCAGTATTCATAATTCTTCTCTGTTTTTAGTTGTGTGTGTAAGTGAGATTACTCTAACAAATTGGTATCTAGAGTTTCAACGGTTCTAGACCAGGTGAGATTAAGTGAGGTTTCTAGTGAGTGAAAGCAATTGTCGAGCAATGACTAGCAATGGAGGTTTCCCAGCAAATTTTCCAATTCTCGATGGCAAGAACTGGGAAAGATGGTGCATACAGATGAAGGTATTGTTTCGCTTCCAAGATGCAATGGATGTAGTCAAGAACGGTTATGTGGAGCTGGGGAAAGTCCTACTGATGCTCAGAGGTTGGCTTACAAAGAAGCAAGTAAGAAAGATTGTAAAGCCTTGTTCTTGATACATCAATGCGTGGATGGTGGCAATTTTGAAAAGATTGGTGCCTCTTCCACAGCAAAGGAGGCTTGGGACATATTGGAGAAGTGCTATTCTGGTGGTGACAAGATCAAGAAGGTGTGACTCCAGTCATTGCGCAGGCAATATGAATTACTGCAGATGGACAATACTGATAAAGTGAGTGATTATTTCACTAAGGTGCTGAGTCTCACTAATCTCATGAAGGTATGTGGTGAAACGGTCACTGATGTGATGATAATAGAGAAGATCTTACGCACTCTAACGCCCCAGTTTGATTACATAGTGATTGCGATTAAAGAGTTCAGAGATGTGGAGAAAATGAAGCTTGAGGATCTTCAAGGTTCTCTGGAAGCACATGAGATGAAACTATCCGAGAGAAGTGTTGTGAAGCCTGTAGATCAGGCACTACAAGCTCATGTAATCAAGAAGGGGGGTACTGATCGAAGAAAACAATGGAAGAAAGGAGGAGGAAGTGGCAGGTTCAATAAAAATCAAGATCAATCCATGGATCCTGACAAACCTGAGTCCTCGAGCAGAAGCAGCAGAGGAGGTTCCTCAAGAGGTAGAGGTGGAAGGAAAGGGCTTGACAAAAGAAAGATTCAATGCTACACTTGTAATAAGTGGGGGCATTATGCTGCTGAGTGCTGGTATGGAAAAGGAAAACAGAAGCGAAATAGTGATGATGAAGCACACATGGCCCAAGATGACTCAGATGATGAATCTGTGCTTCTAATGGTAACAACCATTGAGGCAGTACAAGATTCAGAGACATGTTTCTTGATACTGGATGTTCCAACCATATGACTGGACACAAGGAGTGGCTCACCAATCTTGATACAACCAAGAAACGCAAGGTTCGATTTGCAGATAGTAGAACAATAACACTGAAGGTGTTGGCAACATTGTGTTAAGAAGGAAGGATGGCAAGGCAGCCTTAATTGAGCATCTGTTGTATTTGCCAGGCATGAAGTGCAACTTGATGAGTGTTGGCCAATTGATAGAGAAAGGTTTCTCTATTACCATATAGCATGATCTTCTTGAACTATATGATCCAAACCAGAGATTGGTCTTGAAGTCTCCTCTCTCAAAGAACAGGACATTTCAAACCAAGCTCAAGGCATCTGAGGTACATTGCCTAGCAGCAACTGTGACAGATTCAGAAAGTTGGCTCTGGCATATGAGGTTTGGTCATTTAAATTTCAGAAGTCTTAATATGCTTGCTGCTAAAGAAATGGTAAAGGACTCCCAATGATTGCTATACCTAAAAAAAATATGTGAAAATTGCTTGTCAATGAGAGCCACAAATGTTTTACATGCTGTTAATTCTGATGTGTGTGGACCTTTTGAGGTGCCTTCACGAGGAGGAAATAAATACTTTACTTCCTTTGTTGATGAATATAGTCGTACGATGTGGTTGTACTTGATAAAGTCAAAAATGAGGTGTTTGCAGTCTTTAAAAGGTTCAAGGCAATGGTTGAAAAATAAAGTGGGAGAGCTATAAAATTTTAAGAACAGATGGAGGTGGAGAGTATACATCAGCTGAATTTGAGTCCTATTTTGTTGATCAAGGAATCCAACATGAAGTCGCAGCTCCTTATACACCCCAGCACAATGGGTTGGCAGAAAGGAGGAACAGGACAATGCTTGATATGGCACGAAGCATGATGAAGCAAAAGGATCTTCCACACTCCTTTTGGGGTGAGGCTGTTACTACTGCAGCATATGACCTAAATAAGTGTCCCACAAAGAAACGTAAGGAGAAAGTACCCGAAGAAGTCTGGTTTGGCAAGAAACCAGCAGTGAACCATCTTAGGATCTTTGGCTCCTTATGTTTTAAGCACATTCCTGATGCAAAGAGGAAGAAGTTGCAAGACAAGAGTGAGCTTATGATCCTAGTTGTTATCACTATACTGGAGCTTACAGGCTTTACAATCCTGTGACTAAGAAGATTGCCATTAGCAGAGATGTCTTTGTCAGTGAGACTGATTCATGGAGTTGGCCAGATCAGATCAGTAGCCTCAACTCCTCAGTTTCTGTACTGATAGGAGATGAACAGAGTGATACAGAAAACAATGCCATTCCTAATGCAAATCTGACTCAAGCTCAAAGACCACATAGGGAAAGGCAAGCACCGAGGAGATATGCAGATTTTGAGCTGTTCTCGGACACGGTAGTAACACCTGAGGGTGATTTGGTTCATTTTGCCTTGTTAGCTGATGCAGAACCACTTGACCTAGAGGCAGCAATTTAGGAGCAAGTATGGAAAGAGGCTATGTTGGAAGAGCTGAAGTCTATTGACAGGAACCAGACTTGGGATGAGACGACCCGCCGTCCCATCAGTAGAACCTAAGATATTAACTAACCTTAATCGCATTATAAATGTTAGCGCACCTTATTAAATACGAAGCGAAGCGGAAAATTGAGCGCGGAAGCAAAACGATTTACGGCACGCTACGCCTCAGAGTACACAGCTTTAAATATAAATAAATATATCACATACATCATTGCCCCATCAGTAGGGCTACAGCAATAAAGTAGTACATACAGAGTATATTATTACAAACCAAAATAAAAGTACGAAAGATAGGCCGAGAGATAGCTCTCCGGCTAATCACGATCACTGCCCAACCTCTCGAGGCTAGGGTTCGTGGCCCGTCCTCCAGCATCAGGCTCGTACGGAATGTCGCCCAGTTCCTCAGCAGCTGGTTCCTCTTCGGGATCTTCCCATTAAATAAAGTAACACATATAGAAAATAAAGGGAGAGAAACATAATTCATCAATATGGGAGAGGGGCATCAGTACAACATATATATATATACATCACACAACACAAATAACATATACAACACAACATCACCCATCTCTTAAGTCACCCATCACAATCATCTCAAACATCATTCTCTCAAATAAGCCTATAAGAGGGATACTAGTCCCTATGTATATGTTGTCTTCCCTATATGCATGTCAGCCGATACATCACGTCCCCAATTGGACATCCCCGTCGGGATTACATCACATCACATCCCGCCTCGGGATTTTAAGTAACGTCCCCAATCAGATATCCCCCTTTGGGAGCAAATGCTGTGGTATGAAATGATATAAAAATGCAACAAACATCCATCGCAGGTTGATATCGGAACCTCAAGCCTAAGCACTCGTCCACGACCACAACACATCGCATCATAGCAACATCAACATCAATCATCAACATCATCACATCATCATCAACATCACATCAGCATCAGCATCAGCATCACGACGCCTTGCGTCTACGAGCCACAGCTCCACAGTTGGGACAACAACGATATCAACCCGAACAACATCATCACTCACCATTCTCTCATCAACACTCAACCACCAGTCAAACCACAATAACATTACAACAGTAATTCACTCCAAGGCAGATATCATCATAAAAATCGAATAGCAGCAAATCACACAAGCAGTTCAGCACAACCGATAAGCAGATAATCAATTAAATAAATCAACACAGCAACCTCGATCAATCACATCATTTATAATATCAACTTAGTGGTGATAGCCCAAAAGTACCCACACCTAGAGTCCAGGCACTTTATCCAGGGCTCAACCTTTAGTAGGGTTTAAGGGTTCCCCTACACGGATATATATATATATATATATATACACTAAGCTTGCCTTCCCGACGATATTGGTTCTTTCTCCCCACCTTAGTGATTTCCTCGTGCAGCTTCGGCTACGACTCCGCAGCTGTCAGTCGGGTGCGCTGTCGGATGTTCGAGTCCTGTCCGATTCTATACAACAGAACACAACCAGAAATTAATACAATTAAATCAAAAACTCCCTAATTCCTTAGGATTAGCTATTGCTTCTATTTAATTAATTAGGCTAGAGATGTCTAAAAATTCCTAACTCTTGGATCAATGATCCTTAGGTATCCCTCAACATAATCAATGAAGGCATTAGCTCAAAAGTAAAGATTTCTCCTATTGCACTACCCCTAGTGTTCGGCCTTATTGAATGAAAAACATGAAAAATAGCTAGGGAGCTCCAAAAATTCTCATTTCTTGGATAACACCCTAACTAAATGTGATAACCCTAGATATCAACTCAAAACATCAAAAACCAACCAAAAACCCTACCCTACTCAATAGGGGGTTTCGGCCCCTCTATGGTTAAATACCCTAGAGAGATTTCATGGCTCTAAGCTCTTGGACCATACAAGTATGTCATGAACCTAGGCCATAAAAATTGGTTTGGTATCAAAATGATTTTTCTACAATTTTTCATGCATTTTTGAAGAATTAGGGATAAAAACCCTAACTCCTCTACTCATGAAATTTTGGGGAGATAAATGGGAGATTGAGAGAGATAGAGATGAGATTCTACCTCCTATGATGATCTACTTCAAGTTTGGTGAAGATTGCTTCGAGAAATTTCAAGGTTTAAAGCCCCAAAAATGGAGAAAATGGTCAGAAAGAAAAGCGAAAGAAGAGAAAAGGAAGGAGAAGAGTGTGTGGGACGGGAGGGCTGTGTTCTGCCGAGAAATGAGAGAGTGAGGGTGATGAGAGTGTGAGCTATTTGTCTTAAGCTTTCTTAAGACTTAAGTAAAGGTAAATGGTAAAAAAAAAAAGTAATTAGTAAAAACTAACCAAGGGCAATTTGGTAAATTCACATCCCGACATTTGAAAAAAAAAAACTCACGGCACTGGTAGGAGTCCCCAAATGATTTAACATAGCCCTGGTATGAAAATCATTGGCTCAAGGTTCTCGAAAAACCCTAAGACAACTCGAATCGTCTACCCGATCGATTTCGGTCCGAATGTAAAATATTATTTATATTTTTTGGACGTCAGGACACATTTTAGCAAAAAAGTAGAGGATTGAATTTTAAGACTAATGGTTCTGACCGTTAGTCAAAATGAGGTCTTGATAGTAGAAAAACACTATCATCCGAAAAAACATAGATCGGGCTTCGTTTGAGTTTTCGGCCCAAAACTTAACCATAGCCTCCTACGATGGTATAGAGTGTGACTATGGCCTCGGAATAATTTATTTAATTTTATAGACCCTCCAATAAAATATAATTACTTAATTACTGATTAATCAAAAAGATTGAGAAAAATCGGGATGTTATATGGGAACTTGTCGATTTGCCTCCAAACAAGCATCCCATTGCAGTAAAGTGGGTTTATAAGCTAAAGCTACAACTCGATGGATCCATTGCCAAACACAAAGCAAGATTGGTGGGAAAGGGTTTTTTGCAAAGGCCTGGACTTGACTATTCAGAAGTGTTTGCACCAGTGGCAAGGATTGAGACTATTAGGCTGGTTGTGGGTCTAGCTAATGCAAAAGGCTGGCTCTTGTTTCAGCTTGATGTCAAATCGGCTTTTCTTAATGGTCCTTTGGAAGAAGAAGTGTATGTACTTCAACCACTTGGCTTTGAGATTAAGGGAAAGGAGGCTATGGTGTACAGGCTGAAGAAGGCACTATATGGCCTAAAACAAGCTCCTCGAGCATGGAATAAGAGGATTGACTCTTTCCTCATTCAACATCATTTCAGCAGATGCCAAGTGGAACGTGGTGTATATGGAGGGTACATCAGGAAGGAAGAGCAGTGCTATTGATTTGCCTTTATGTTGATGATTTGTTGGTCACTGGAAATGATCTCCAGGAAATGGAGATGTTCAAAACTGTCTTAAAAGCTGAGTTTGAAATGACTGATTTGGGAAGGTTGACATACTTTCTTGGCATGGAGTTTGTCCGCACTTCCAAAGATCTTGTACTACATCAGAAAAAGTATGCAAGTGAGGTACTCCACAGGTTCAAGATGATGGAATATAACCCTGCTATAACTCCAGCTGACACAAATACAAAGCTTGAAAGAGTAGAAGGGGCAGAAGCAGTAAACAGTACCCTATCCAAGCAAATGGTGGGATCTTTAAGGTATCTTTGCAATAGCAGGCCTGATATCTGCTTTGCAGTTAGGATGATTAGTCGCTTTATGGATGATCCTAGAAGGTCTCACTTCCTAGCAGCTAAAAGGATTTTGAGATACCTGAAAGGAACATTACAATATGGTATTCTATTTCCAATAAAACCAGATCAGGAAATGAATGAGTTACTTGGCTATTCGAACTCTGATTGGTGTGGGGACAAAACTGATAGGAGGGGTACTACAGGGTATGTGTTCAAGTTTCTAGGAGCACCAATCTCATGGTGTTCTAAGAAACAACCCGTGGTAGCATTATCATCATGTGAAGCAGAATATATGGCTGGTTCGTTTGCAGCCTGTCAAGCTATCTAATTAGACTCACTGTTGCAAGAATTGATGATTAAAGTGAAAAAGCCTATGCAGCTGCTTGTAGACAATAAGTCAGCCATTAATTTAACAAAGAATCCAGTTTCTCATGGTAGAAGCAAGCATATAGAGACAAGGTTTCATTTTCTTAGAGAACAAGTGAACAATGGAAAGTTAGGACTTGTCTACTGTCCTACTGAATTGCAGACTGCTGACATGATGACAAAAGCCTTGAAGACTGATCGATTTATGCAGCTAAGACTTGAGTTAGGAGTTGTATCATTAGCTATTTGAATTAAGGAAAGTGTTGTAGATAATTCAAATAGTTAGTTTGTTAGTTACATGAGTTAGTTAGTATGCTGGGCTGGCATTACTGCATGATGAGATCCTTATAAATAAGGATGTGCTATGTGTAAAATGTATGAGAGTATCCATTCAATAAAGAGGTATCTTCAGTATTCATAATTCTTCTCTATTTTTAGTTGTGTGTGTAAGTGAGATTACCCTAACACGTTGGACATTTCGGATAGAACCAAGTTCTCTATGATGTTGTGGAGTATATGGCGTGGTAGAAACGAGAAACTTTGGGAGGATACTGTAACGCTCCATTTTTTTTAGCTTTCTAAGAACAGTAAACTATATAAATGAATTTTTATTTTTATTTGAGGTTTATAAAAATAAATAAAATAAACTAAGACCATAGCCACACTCTACGCTATTGTAGGAAGTTACGGTTAAATTTTGGATCAAAAACTCAGACGGAGCCCGATCTGTGTTTTTCACTGACAGTATGATTTTACTACTCGGACGACCTAATTTTGACTCGTGAAAGAAACAGTTAGTCTTAGAATTGAATTTCCTACAATTTTACTAAAATCGGTCTTTCTCACTAAAAAACGAAATAATATCAGTTATTCGAGAAAAATCTCAAATCGAGTGGCGAACGGAGCTAGATAGGGATTTACCGGGACCCGCTAACGGATAATCTTGAAGTCACATCAGGTCACATCACCCAAGGAAGCGTGCCAGTGTCATGATGATGTTAGAAAATATCTGGACGTGAAAGACCAAAATACCCCTAACCTTTTCCATAATTACCATTTAACCTTGTGTGAAAAGACCATTTTGCCCTTTAAGTGAAATTTTTTGGACACCCTTGCCCTTCACCTTTTCTCACATGCCTCCTTCACTTCATGAAGCCTTCAACATTTCATTTTCTCACTTCACCCTTTTCTCTCAAATTCTCCCATTTTCAAGTTTGGTTCTTTACCAAAATTGGTGAAAGAAGTATTGAATCTTGCTCATTCTTCATCATTCAAGAGGTAAGATTACTCCTTTAATCCTTAAATCTCATGAATCTTCTCTTAATCTTGTTTGAAAAACCATGATTTCCTTAAGTTTCAACTTCTTGATCCAATCTTCAAAAATTCATAGAAAATTGTAGAAAAATCTTTTAATGTCAAACCAATTTCTATGAGCTAGTTTCATTGCTCTCTTTCATAATCCAAGAGCTTGTAACCAAAAGAGTTCTCTAACCCATATAGGTATGATGAGGCCAAACCATAGATGCTGAGAAAGCTTGAGTTTTTTATTCGAGTTTTGAGTAATGAGACTAGTTTTAGTGTTAGGTATACGAAGGATCATCCATCCAAGAGATTGAAACCAAATAAAATCCCTAGCTTTTTGTTCTATATATGGCCGAACCCTAAGTCTAAGGGAATAGGAAAAATTTGTGTTGTTAATGTTGATGTTTGATTGGATTGTATGATTGTAGTTGGTGTTGAGTATTCGCACGAATAATCGGGAGATTCGCGAACCAGTCGGACGACTTTTCATCCGAAGGATTACTTCACCAAAAGGTATGGGGAGTGACCTCATCACCCCAAAATTGGTGGAAGGTGAAAATGGTTGTTTATGTTTGTTTGGGTGAAACTCTTTTGTTTGGGTTCACTACTTTATTTGTGAAGTTCTCATTGAGAACATAATTGTAATAATGGTTCTATGTTTAGTATGTGTTTATGATGAGGTATGCTTGGATGGAAAAATATTTTTATGTATGTTAAAAACCATACTTTGATCTCTAGATCAAGTAAGGATTTTTATGCTTGATTATGATCAAATGATGCATGATTATTGTTCATCATTATATTGTGAGCTTTTGAGCTATTACTTGACAAGTTAGTGAAACAAAATCTTCACATCCCTTGTGTGGGAGCATTCAGCCTTGACCTTAAGAAAAAGGAAGAACATGAGTTGTTCTTGAACATTCAATGTGTTTGGAAAGTTAGAAAGTGTTTTAGTAACTTATATTTCAAAACAAAACAAGAAGTGATTTTGATCTAAAGATCAAATAGAGTTTTGACCTTCAAATGTTTTACTATGGTGAAAATATAATTTTACTTTAGTCGTAGTTCATCCAATTAACTAAGTGTTTTAAAATTTAAATGATGAAAGTGATTTCATGGAAGTAAAAGTGAGATGAAGTTACCTTAGATTTTAATGGGATATCACCTTTATTTTCAAACCAAGTTAACCTTCAATCCACAAAGTATTGAACTAATTGAATCATAGTTTGAAAATTAAATGAAATTCTATTTCCTTTTACACTAGCTTAAATCATGGTTTTACACTAAGTTAGTAAGGAAAAACCCTTTTCAACTTAGTCAAGATACTTTACTTTAAGCAAGTATAAAGTTATTTCAAATCAAATGAGTTTTCAATTAGAAAGGTTTTGGTTTACAAAGTCTCAAATCGAGAATTTTCAACTCAAATCGTAAGGTTTTACGCATGAAAACCTAAGTTAAGTAATTTACTTAGAGCAAAAGAAAAAAGATAATTAAGTATAGAATATCGTGGAACAAAACCATGCACTATACCATTGATGATTTAGTTCATCAATGACTTCATAAGACTTAAGTGAATCAATACTTATTTCATTATTCGAAATCCAAGGAATTAATATCTTAGAAATGATCAAAGACTTATCTAAGAGGATTCTAAATCCTTCGTCATAATACTTAGGACTTGAGATGTAAATCATAAGACACGAACACAAAAATGAAACGTTTTGGGTTTTGGAATAGTAGTTCGATGACGGACCGATGATTCGGATCCAGGTCAATCGTTCAATTGTTTTAGTCTTGTGATGACTCGATCCCGGAGGGATCACGAGATTTATCCGGTGGATAAAAGTTTTGTAAGACAAAGACGCGTATAGTTCCTAAGGAAGAGAACCTTAGTGAACCTTGATGTTTATCCGGTGGATAGACATTGCTTTATCGCATCTGCTCTGTGTAAGCATTGGCATTTCATTGCATGAGTTATAAGGCCTTGAGCCTAGGAGTTGAGCTTACACCTTGATGGGGGTACGAATCTTAAGGTGACGTTTTTCATAATCTTGGAGGTATCGGGGTTGGAAAGGCTTACATGTGACCAGTTGGTAGCTCTTCTGTGTCGTGGCGACTCCGAGCAATACACTGATATCCTCGACTAGACGCCGTACTTTTCATGTTTGGTGTAGAGTGCTTCCGTAAAGCCAGATACGTGCACGTTACGAATGTTGTAGCATCTTGCCCAAGACTAACATATTCGGAACATGTCCTCTCATTCAGTCTCTCCGATGTTTTGTTAGCTCCGTGGAGTAGGGGTCAGAGTTTTACCCTTGTGGCATATAGCATTGAGTCATGTACATTGCATTGCATTGCATGGTTGTTGATGATTTCATTTACTTATTGTACATCACTATTCTATTTTCGAGGATGCCTTATATTATGTTGCTAATTGATTAACATGATATATTGAGATTTATGGTATGCATGTTAAGTATGTTATTACTTGGTGCGTTGTCCCGTTTTTTACTTCTGCTATTTTGTTGTGTTGATGATTGGGAATCTCACCCATATCTGTATATCTTCTCTGCTGGTATTATTGTTTCTGCTTAAGAAGATGGGCGCGACGACGGTTCAGTTCAGCATATACTTTGAGTCCAAAGGGGGACTCCTTTTGCTGTTTAGTTTTGACTAGGCCGTGTCAAGTGTCAGTTGTACCTTTTGGGGAGCTGTGACTCCTAGTACTTAATTATGTACTTATTATCAGTTAGGCTTGGACCTATGTCTGTATACAGTATTGTTTCTATTTCTGTACTTTAATTCAGTATGACTTCTAGAAATACATGGTGAATCTAAGTTCATTATTATTACTTACCTTTACTAATCCCATTATATTTTTGTGAAAAGAAAAAAAAAAAAAAACCTTATTTTCCTCATTAATATTATTTTCGGCCTTATAAATGTTCTGGAATGTGACAGTTGAGAAAGGGTGTTGCAAATACTACTTTCGTTCCTAGGTAGGTTGCTCTCAGAGCTCCATCATTTTTCCAAGACTGGATCCATGCGAAGCAAGTGGCTAGTATTGATGTTGCTCCCCCTTATGACCAAACTCCGAATAGGTGGCTTCCTCTCCCTGTTGGCACTCTTAAATGCAACGTGGATGTTGGGTTTTTTCAAGAGTAGGGTATTACCACTTTTGGCATGTGTCTTGGGGACTACCGTGGCAGTTTCATTTTGGCGAGAACAACCCATTATCCTCACTGCCTCCCAATGCCGGAAGGAGAAGCTATTGGTCTCCTTGAAGTCATTGCACACTGGGTGAGGAGTTTAGGCTTTCATAATGTAGTTTTTGAGTTGGATTGAAAGGTAGTGGTAGACCTAGTTAATTCTCCCAGGATAGACATGACTAAGCTAGGTTCCTTGATTTCGGACTGTGTCCAATTGCTCTCTATCTCCCCAAACTTTAGGGTAAGTTTTGTTAGGCAATTAGGAAATGGTGTGGCTCAGTCTTGCTAGAACGGCTCCATTGTTATCTAATCCCCAAATGTATCATTATGCCCCTCCTTGTGTTGCTTCTTTGATCATTAATGAAATGCAATAATTTATTTGGATAATAAAAAAAAAAAAACCAAAAGCATTTTAATAAAAACCCTCGGAAGAGATAATAATATCAAAGATATATGTTCTATAAGCTAAAATAAAAATTTCAGAAAAAAGGCTGCAAGCTGTTATACTGTAGCTACTAGTCTCAAGGGATTAGTTTAGCCGCAAATAAGCATAAACTATATAAGTACATGACCATATATTTAAATCCTAGCTAAAGAAATATTTTCTTATAAATCGCCTTATTTTAACATAGATGGCTTACCTCTGATTGCACCAATTAGATATATGAGTGTTATTTTTTACACTACAATTTATTCTCATGCATCACAATTTTTAAAAAAACATTTGAATATTTCTAAAAATATCTCTAGCTATCTTAATACATCCCATGACTCTCATTCCCTCTTCTTCCTCTTTCCCTCTTCTCCCTCTTCACCTTCACTCTCACCCTCCCATTTTTCTCACCTCAAAATCAAATTAACATAATTATCATATTCATTCATGTTTCCTCCTAGTCCTAATTATGTCTCTCAACAGTACCTTTGAAATTATAGGAGGCATCATCAGTGTTCATGACGCAATTTGACGATGAATATTGAATGAATAATGGAGATAGAGAGAAAGGGGTTTGGAATTTGCAGACGAAGTCATAAAAATCATAAATAATAATCAAAAACAAGACCAGCAATGTCTTTCCCCTTTTTGTTTTTTTTTGCGTTTCTTATAATCCCATGAAATGGTACTATATTCTTCTGGAACAGTACTATATTCTTTTTTTTTAATTTTTCAGAATACTTGCAACTTTTTTTCCTCCAAACCCTCAAAAGGAAAGAGAAAGAAGAGAAGAGAGGGGTAATGTGATGTATTTCTACATATAGGCTATGGAATGTATTAAGATAGTTGGGATATTTTAGGGATATTTAAATATTTTTAAAATAATTATGGTGCATAAAAAAAAAAGCGTGATATAAAAAATAACACCCTAGATATATTTATCGAGGAACGCATAACTGACTCAAGCAGTAACTGCATTACCCACCCCAAAAAACCAATAATTAATAGAACCAGTATGGACTCCAGAATAATTACAGGGTAAGCAATACATGAGATAACTACGATACAACCAATTCATAATTTAACATGACCTGAAACAAAGATCATCTCTAAATATAGCATTTGAACACCAGCTCAAAGTCTAACCACAACATTTAGAGCGAATTACAGACAATCCTTCCTCAGATCGTCTGCAACTTCAAATTTGATGCATCATGCATATTGCGACTGTTTTTTTTTAAAACTGACACTACGCAATTAAGCTTTTCATCCTCAAAATGATAAAAAAAATTAAACATCGTCAATGGAAATCCGAATAATAAAACCATGTTCCCTCATTTTAAACCAGTAAGCATGTTGACATAACCAATCAGATTAAGGAATCCATTCTCGCACCATTATGTAATACTTTTACACTACATTCTTCATAAAATCAAGAATTCCCACCCATACTCTAAAATAGTCATTTTGTAAACCTGGCCCTATATAGGCTGAGAACAACATACTCCACTGTCACCTTTCTGCCATCAAAGAAACGTCCATGCAGACAATGTGCTGCTAAGCAACATGCTTCATTTCTTCCATACTCAACCACAATAGAACCTGGTTCAAATATGCCATCATAAATATCATCTTCCTCATCGATTCCCTTATTGGGACCAACTAAATCTGTTCCTGAACTGGCATCACGTTCAGAACAGCCTTCCTGAAATGTACCAACAATGCTGTTTGAGTCCATATTGCCAACTACCATCTTGTTTTCAATATCCACAACAATATCATTAGCCACCATATTATCATGCAATTCCAGCCCAACTTTGGGTATATCCTGGTGATCAGGACATTCCTGAATGATACTACTAGGTATGCTCTTATTGCCCATGTCCTCAACTGTTGCATCACTCACAAGCTGTTCTCCTTGACTTGATTTATTGTCAAAACCTCCATCAGTATCTTTATCACCAATAACACCATCATCAACCTTATCTTCCTCCAGCTCTTTTGCATAATGGAACTCCACTCTATTTACTCCTTTGGACTTGGGGTCAGTAGCCTTTTCAGAAAAGCTAGATGTTGCATTGTCAATAACACGCAGTGTGTCTTGAGAAGCTTCTTTAGAATCCACATTTTTTATATCATCACATTCTTCTAATTTGGTTGCTAAATTCTTGTCGCTGCTATGCTTGACTACATTAAGTGACCTAATAGTCCCAAATCTGCAAAATTACAAGGACTTAATACAATATATATTTATAAACTTTAAAATTATGAGTAAAAAAAAAAAACAATTCTTAAGGACCTTGCACATTCCAATCGTACATCCTCCAAAATTTCTTGAATTGCCATGTCAGAAAGAGAAGAGAGGGACTCCACTGTGAACTATTCATAATGAACAAGCAGAATTCAAAATGTAATCATCAAAATATACAACTAAAAAGATTATTTAAAAAAGAGACATGTATTTGACCCAAAAACTTAACGTGTTAAGCAAGGGCCTAATAAAGCTTTGTACAACTCTAATGACCCTCATACGAAAGTCCACCAAGTTTGAAATGTGGACGGACAGGCTACAATTACTTCGGCTTCAAACTAAACACTACTTCATACCGCAATATTAAATATAACACCACGACCAGTAAGGATTGAATTCATATAGTTCAAAACAATCCCTTTAACCCATCAAAAAAAAAAAAACCAAACAAAGCCACTTAACAATAATAGAAAGGGAATAAGAAGTCCACAGAAAAGGAACAGAAGCATAAAATAACTGAACAAAAGCTAACTGAAAATTTCATACCACATCTTTAATCTTTAAAACTTGTGTTGGCTTTCTGAGCAGTGGCTTTGCATGCTCTGGAATCCCATAAGATGGTGACTTACCACCATTCTCCTAGAATATTTTTATTTTAGTAAGTACCCATCTCAAGTTATATAGAAAATTATGATTATTATTCAAATGCAATCAATGAACCGCATCCAAGGATTAAAATGAGGCAAGACGGATGAGTGGACGGTGAAATTACCAAGGGTGATGCATCAGGCATAGCCTGAACAACTGTTAGTACTTCCCCAGCCACCTTCATACCATTCAAACCAGCACAAGCTTTGATGGTAACAGAGTGGTCCACATACTGAAAAAGTTTGGGCAAATCAGAGTGTTCAATGCACGAAAAAGAGAGAGAGAGAGAGACTAAAACAGGACAGAGAAAATAAAATAACAAAACAAAATGTTGAAATGTCTTTATTAAAATTATAAAATCTTGTGATTATTTACTAGGGTAGATTGTTTTCACTATATTTTATAGCTCTAGTTTAAGTAGTTATTCCTTTAGTCACCAATATGTGTTAGTCTATGGGAGGATACACTGAGAAACCAAAAAAAAAATATTCCTTTACTCTATATTACGAGTTGATAATAAAGTATACAAAGAGTTTGTGAAATGCTTGAGTGGGAAAGACACTCAGCTGATTGGTATTTATACACAAAATGATTACAAGGCTAATAAATATTAAGTACAGTTTACAAGACTACTCTATTTCCTAAGGTACATTGAGACTATGAAAGATGCATTGTAACTATCTACTAGGAAAGTGGGACATTAATGCTATTCTAATTCCAACAAGAGTATTAATTATAAGCTATTTCCAACACTCCCCCTCAAGCTGGAGCATAGAGATCAAAGGCATCCAGCTTGTTACATATATAAGTAATCCTTGGTCCTCGAAGAGCTTTGGTGAGCAAATCAGCCAATTGATCATTTGAGTTGACAAAGGAAGTGACAATTTCTCCGGAAACAATCTTCTCACGAATAAAGTGACAATCAACCTCTATATGCTTGGTTCGTTCATGGAAGACTAGATAGATGTAATGTGTAGAGCTGCCTGATTATCACAAATCAATCTCATAGTTCCAATCTTGCAAAATTTTAACTTTTTAATTAGTTGTTTTAGCCATATCAGTTCACATGTAGTGAGGGCCATAGCTCGATACTCGGCTTCAGCGCTTGACCTTGCAACCACATTTTGTTTCTTGCTTTTCCATGAAATGAGGTTTCCTCCAAAGAGAACACAATATCCTGAGGTGGATCTCCTAACACACGGAGATCCAGCCCAATCTGCATCAGTATAGGCAGTAATCTCATTATGCCCCCTGTTCTCATACAATAACCCTTTTCTTGGAGATCCTTTAATGAATCTCAAAATTCTGACAACCGCATTCCAATGGTCAATATGAGGAGACTTCAGAAATTGACTGACCACGCTGACAGCAAAAGAGATGTATGGTCTAGTTATAGTTAGATAATTCAGCTTTCCTACTAACCTTCGATATCTGCTTGGATCTGAGAATAAATCTCCCTGGTCAGAAATAAGTTTAACATTCGGATCCATGGGTGACTCAGCTGATTTACAATTCATCATTCCGGTTTCTTCAAGAATATCAAGAGCATACTTCCTTTGGGAAATAGCAATCCCTGACTTTGATTGAGCGACTTCAATTCCTAGAAAATATCTCAACCAACCCAAGTCTTTGGTTTGAAAATGACAAAATAGATGCTTCTTTAGTTGCTGAATTCCGATATGATCATTCCCTGTTATGACAATATCATCCACATAAACCACAAGATATATGCTTAAAGTGGATGAATGCTTGTAAATACCGAGTGATCTACTTCACTTCGGATCATTCCAAATTTTTGTAAGACCAAGCTGAATCTCCCAAACCAACAACGAGGAGATTGTTTAAGACCATATAGTGATCGATGAAGTTTACAAACCAATCCTGTCTCCCCCTGAGCAACAAATCTGGGAGGTTGCTCCATATAGATTTCCTCGGTTAAGTCACCATGTAAGAAAGCATTTTTGACATCTAACTGGTGCAAAGGTCATTGATTCATGACTGCCATGGATAGAAAAACTCAAACTGAAGCCATATTTGCAACGGGCGAAAAAGTATCGCCATAATCTAGGCCAAAGATCTGTGTGAAGCCTTTAGCTACAAGACGAACTTTAAGGCGATCCACAATACCACTAGGCCCTACTTTGACAATGAAGACCCACCGACATCCCACAGTATTTTTATTCAAAGGTAGAGGAACCAAAGACCAAGTATGGTTCGATTCCAAAGCTTGCATTTCCTCAATCATTGCTTGCCGCCATCCTGAATGGGAAAGAGCTTCCTGGACAGTTTTAGGAATAGGGACAGAAGACAAGGAAGAGGTGAAAGCATACTAAATAGGAGAAAGACGATGATAACTAACAAAATTATAAATAGGATGAGGATTACGGGTGGAACGAATACCTTTACGAACAACAATCGGGAAGTCGGAAGTAGAGGAGGGCGAAGCCGGAGATAGTTCAAGAGCTGGGTCAGGCACAGGATCACGAGGCTCAAGACCTGGTGGAGATGTTGCAGCTTCCCGAGGACGATGATGATAGGTAATCAAAGGACGAGCACCATCTTCTTGAGGAGTAGAGGGATTGAGGAAAGGAATAGGTAGGACTGCAGATGGAGTGACAGTTTCACCGATGGAAGAGAAGAATGGAGAATCTTCAAAGAAGGTCACATCTGCACAAGTGAAGAAGCGATGCGAGGAAGGAGAGTAACACCTGTAACCTTTTTGGACACTGGAATACCCACGGAAGACACACTTGATTGCACAAGCAGTGAGTTTATCTTTCCCTGGAGACAAGTCATGAACAAAACAAGTGCAACCAAAAACACGCAGAGGAAGTTTATAAGTAGATGCATCAGGAAATAAAAGGGAAAGAGGGATCTGGTTATCTAGCACAGAAGATGGCATGCGACTGATTAAGTATCCAACTGTAAGAACAGCATCTGCCCAAAATTTTAATGGGCCATTAACATGAATTAACAAGGTTCGAGCAGTATCAAGAAAATGGCGATGTTTTCTTTCTGCAATACCATTCTGTTGTGGTGTGTGTGGACAACTAGATTGATGGATCATCCCTCTAGATGACATAAAAGACCTGAATGATGCAGAAAAATACTCTTTAGCATTATCACTCCTTAAAATGTGGACTGAACGACCAAATTGAGTAGAAATTTCTGAACAAAATTTCTGAAAAAGTTCAAATAGTTCAAACCGTTCTTTCATTAAATAAATCCAAGTACATCTAGAGAAGTCATCAATAAAAGTCACAAAATAACGAAATCCTAAAACGGAGCTGACACAACTCGATCCCCAAACATCTGAGTGGACCAATGCAAAAGGAAACTTGGACCGACTTGTTTCTTTACTTGGAAAAGAAGAACGAGCATGTTTGCCAAGTTCACACGATTCGCACTGAAGAAACTGCAAGTGAGAGAGACTAGGAACCATTTTCTTTAATTTATTCAGACTTGGATGACCCAAACGATTATGAAGAGTACCTGGGGGATCAGCTACAGCACACACAATTGATGATGAAGGTTGAAGGTAATAGAGCCCGCGCAACTCAGAGCCTGTACCAATCATCCGCCCCGTACTCCGGTCCTGAATATGGAAAGAGTCAGAATGAAAGGTTACTGACCAATTAAGAGTGCGAGTCAATTTACTAATTGAAAGTAAATTAAAGGGACTACCTGGAATAAGAAGAACAGAATTTAGATTTAGAGAAGGGTGAGGAGAAATTTGACCAATACCAGTGGCTTGTACTTTGGAACCATCGGCAAGGGTTATGAAATGAGGATCTTTTATAGAAGATAAGTTTGAGAATAATGAAGGATTACCAGCAATATGGTCTGATGCACCAGAGTCCAGAATCCAGGATTCAGAAGGCAATGATTGAGAAAAACAAACTGAGGAATTACCCGATGGAAGCACAGAAGATGAGGCATTGCTAGAAGAAGCAGCCTTTAGCTTAAGGTACTCCTGATATTCACTATCAGATAGAATCTTGTGGAGGATCATCCTTCTTCTCAGTTCCCAAAACCTGCACTTGTGAAATATGCGCAGATTTGAATGGAAAGCCATTCAGGGAGTAGCAACGGTCTTGAGTATGTCCCATTCGTTTACAGTAAGAACACTGTGGCCGAGTGCCGCGACCACCTCTGCCACGGCCACGTCCTCGGACTCCACGATCAGAATTGGTCACAAAGACAGCAAAGTCTCCTTGAGTCTGGTTTGGCAGATTCTTCAATCATTGGAACACAAAATAAGCAGTCAATCAATTCATCAACAGTAGGAATTTTTGGGTTCGTCTGGACTTGATTTCTAACATTTTCAAAATCTTTATGTAAACCATGAAGAACAAACACCATATACATCTGATCTAACTTGTCTACCACCTTTTGAGAATCACTATCAGTGAGAATCATCTTTACTTGCTGAATTGCAGACTGAGCTCTATTCAGATAGGAAATCAAGTCATCATCTTGCATTTGAAGAGTTGCAAGATTGTGAACAGAGTCATAGAGGCGCTGAATGTCATTGGTATACACACTTTTAGCCTTCTTCCAAATATCATAACAGGACTTATGCGAGCGGTAGTGAACAAGAAGTGATGGATCAACAGACTGCCAGAGAAGAGATACTAGTTGATAATCAACCTTCTGCCATTCATCCTTTAAGGTAGCATCAATCTTCTCAACCTTAGTTGTCAGATGATCACAGAGGCCTTGGCCGAGGAACCAAACCTCAACAGCGGAACACCAGTCTAAATAGTTTTTGCCATTGAGTTTGATAGAGGTGATAGATGGAGCTCCTGAAAAGGCAAACGAAATGGGACTCTTATGACCCTTGTCAGAACCTGAAGATGTCATTATGCAGAAATGAAAGGTTCAAAATAAAGGAATTTAGGAAATAGAGACAGAAACCTCAAGGGCACTTAGACCCACAACCCTTAAACTCAAACAATCGTCGGTATGACCCCCTAAATAGGTAGGGATGAGGCCGGCGACCAGTTCTGGACAAGCAGCGGAAGATTTCGGTGGCCGGAGGGCAGCGCATGGCTTCACGCGCCGAGATGAGCAGTGGTGCGTGGCAGGGCTTCTGGTGAGGGTTCTTAGTGGTCTGGCCGGTCGGAGCCTTTTGATGCTACTTCTGGTGGCGGTGAGCGGTGGGTCGGCCGACGGTGGTGGCTACCTGAGATTGGTAAGTGTTGGAATTAGTAGCATTAATATTGGGAGTTGTAGCAATTATATTCAAATTCATGTACATAGTTAGTCATGCATCTAGGGAATGTTATACATGCACCTAGGAAGTAGAAATATTATTAATCTCCTTGTAAATGTAAATTGTATTTACTCCTATGAGTGTATATAAATAGTAGATCAGCTGAGTGCAAACACACTCAAGCATTTCACAATTTCTTTCTTACTTCTAAGTCTGTCTACATGGTATCAAGAGCAGGTTCGTTCCCATTTTGAAGGATTCTGCCTCTGGTCCAGCAGAACCTTGAAATCCCTAAAGTCTTGTCCTTTGGAATACCCAAACAGCCACTGTCAGGTCCAAAACTCACTGTTTCCGGCCAACCCACAGTCTACTATCGCCGGAAACCTACTCAACAACCTCCGACGATCCTTTCCACCAAGCACCGCCACCAGAACAACCGTCACGAGCCGTCACGCGCCAGTTTCTTGACGGCGCGTGAAGCCCAGTCGCAGTCACGTCCTCGGTGCGTGTGAGTCACGCGCCGCCTTCCCACCACCAGAATCTCGCCGCGACCGCCCAGAAAGGTTCGCCTAAGCCTCCTCTGTCCGTCTAGCTGGTCAAAACCCACTTTTCCAGTTGTTTGGAAGTTGATCCTTGTTTTTTTAGCCCCCTATTTTTTTTTTTTTGTTGCTGTTACGGTTGTTTTGTTACTGCTATTTGCTTGCTCGTCTCCATACAATCTCAGGTGTTAGTTCGGACTCTCCTCTGTGTGGTTTTTTATTAGAATGGGTCGTCCTCAATGCACATATTGCAAGAGAATGGGTCACACTCAAAAGACTTGTTACTTTCTTCATGGTTTTTCTGGAAAATCAGTAAATATATGTAATGTTGAAATGTTCAACAAATTTTCCGAAGCTGAGTACCAAGAATATCTTCAATTAAAAGCTGCCCGTCACTTTCATGGGTCTACTGCCACTGGTGTTCATGACTCTGCGGCCTTCATATCTCAATCTGGTAACAATCAAAATCTTTGGATAATTGATTCAGGTGCCTCTGATCATATTGCTGGTAATAGTTCTTTATTCTCCTCCATATCTTCTCCTAAATTTCCACACTTCATAACACTTGCGGATGGTTCCAAGGTCACCGCCAAAGGAATCGGTCATGTTTCAGTCACTCCTTCTATAACTTTAAAATCTGTTTTGTTTATACCTGGTTGTCCTTTTAATTTGATCTCCCTTAGTCAACTTACTCGCTCTCTAAATTGCTCAGTAACCTTTGATGCTGGTTCTTTTACTATACAGGAACGTAGTACGGGTCGGATGATTGGCGTAGGACATGAATCACATGGTCTGTATTACCTCAAATCAGCTCCTTCTGTAAGCTGTACTGCGGTTGAATCTCCAAATCTTCTTCATGAACGATTAGGCCATCCAAGTTTGTCAAAATTGAAGCAAATGGTTCCGAATCTTGCAAAGATGTCATCATTAAACTGTGAGTCTTGTCAATTAGGCAAGCATGTTCGCTCTTCCTTTCCCAGCAAAGTTGAAAGCCGAGTTGATTCTCCTTTTTCCGTTATCCATTCAGATATATGGGGACCAAGTCGTGTGTCTTCTAATGACTTTCGATATTTCGTCACTTTTATTGATGAATTCTCCCGGTGCACTTGGGTTTTCTTAATGAAAGAACGATCTGAACTTTTGTACATTCTCACCACTTTTGTTAATGAGGTTAAAACCCAATTTGGTAAGACGATCAAAATCCTTAGAAGTGATAATGCAAAAGAATACTTTTCTTCTGCTCTTTCATCCTTTTTGTCATCACAAGGCATTCTCCATCAATCCAGTTGTCCTCATACCCCTCAACAGAATGGCATAGCTGAAAGGAAGAATAGACATCTTGTTGAAACTGCTCGGACGTTATTACTTCATGCACATGTTCCTGTCCGACATTGGGGTGATGCAGTTTTGACATCCTGTTTTTTAATTAATCGGATGCCTTCTTCTTCTCTTAATCACAAAATACCACATTCCATTTTATTTCCTAAAGAACCATTGTTTCATGTTGCTCCACGAATATTTGGATGCACATGTTTTCTTCATGACATGTTTCCAGGTCTTGATAAGCTGTCTGCCCGAGCCATCAAATGTGTTTTTCTAGGGTATTCCAGGTTACAGAAAGGTTACAAGTGTTACTCTCCTATGCAGAATCGTTACTACATTTCTGCAGATGTAACGTTCTTCGAAGAAAAACTTTACTTCTCACCATCCATAGTTGAGTCTCATACTATTCAAGAAGTTTTTCCGATCCCTTATCTTGGTCCATCACCTTCCCTTGTGCCTGAACCAGTTGAAACTGCAGATATTCCTGACAATTCTCCTCTCGAGCAACCTCAAAGATCACCCATCATATATCGACGTCGTCCTCGTGTTGCTAATACAGAAATAGAAGGCACTGAAAGACCGACCGAATCATGTCCTACTCCAACAGATGGCCCTACTACGGACCTCCATGATGAGAACCCTGACTTGCCCATTGCTCTTAGAAAAGGTACTCGGTCTACTCGCAATCCTCATCCTATTTATAACTTCTTAAGTTACCATCGTCTATCTCCTTCTTATTATTCTTTTGTGTCATCCATATCTTCTGTTTCCATTCCTAAAAATGTTTGTGAGGCACTTGATCATCCAGGATGGCGACAAGCCATGATTGATGAAATGCAGGCTTTGGAGCATAATGGTACTTGGGACTTAACTCTTCTTCCTCCAGGAAAGAAACCCGTTGGCTGTCGATGGGTCTATGCTATTAAAGTCGGGGCCGATGGTCAGATTGATCGACTCAAAGCCCGACTTGTAGCCAAAGGATATTCCCAAATTTATGGACTTGATTATGGAGATACTTTCTCCCCTGTGGCCAAAATCACTTCTGTTCGACTCCTTCTTGCCATGGCTGCTATACGTCACTGGCCATTATATCAGTTGGATATTAAAAATGCGTTTCTTCATGGTGAGCTAGAAGAAGAAATTTATATGGAGCAACCTCCTGGATTTGTTGCTCAGAGGGAGTCTGGTTTGGTTTGCAGGCTACGACGATCTCTCTATGGGCTGAAACAGTCTCCACGAGCTTGGTTTGGGAAATTCAGTACGGTTATTCAAGCATTCGGAATGAAACGTAGTGAAGCAGATCATTCGGTCTTCTATTGTCATACCTCTCCAAATAGATGTGTTTACTTGGTGGTCTATGTAGATGATATAGTCATCACAGGAAACGACCAGGAGAAAATTTCTCAGTTGAAGGAACATTTGTGCAACCATTTTCAAACCAAGGATTTGGGGAAGCTGAAATATTTTCTTGGGATTGAAGTTGCTCAGTCAAAAAATGGAATTATCATCTCACAGAAAAAATATGCATTAGACATACTTAAAGAAACTGGTATGTTGGACTGTAAACCAGTTGATAGTCCCATGGATCCGAATCTAAAATTACTTCCTAGTCAAGGGGAGCCATATTCTGATCCGGAAAGATATCGGAGATTGGTTGGTAAGCTCATTTATCTCACTATAACAAGACCTGATATTTCCTTTGCGGTTGGTGTAGTAAGTCAATTCATGCGGTCTCCTCATAATGATCATTGGGATGCGGTGACTAGAATTCTGAAGTACATTAAGAAGGCACCAGGACAAGGACTACTTTATGAAGACAAAGGAGACACTCAAATTGTTGGATTTTGTGATGCAGATTGGGCAGGTTCACCTATTGATAGACGTTCCACTTCAGGGTATTGTGTTTCTATTGGTGGAAATCTTGTCTCTTGGAAGAGTAAGAAGCAAAATGTGGTCGCAAGGTCCAGTGCAGAGGCTGAATATAGAGCTATGGCTACAGTCACTTGTGAACTCATTTGGATTAAACAACTTCTTCAGGAGTTGAAGTTCGGAGACACCAAACAGATGAAACTATGTTGTGATAATCAGGCAGCTCTTCACATAGCTTCTAATCCGGTGTTTCATGAAAGAACTAAACATATTGAGATTGATTGTCATTTTGTTCGAGAGAAAGTTCTTTCTAAGGAAGTTATCACTGAATCTGTTAGTTCTAATGACCAACTAGCAGACATTTTCACAAAGTCTTTAAGGGGGTCAAGAATTCAATATATTTGTTCCAAGCTTGGAGCATTTGATTTGTATGCTCCAGCTTGAAGGGGAGTGTTGGAATTAGTAGCATTAATATTGGGAGTTGTAGCAATTATATTCAAATTCATGTACATAGTTAGTCATGCATCTAGGGAATGTTATACATGCACCTAGGAAGTAGAAATATTATTAATCTCCTTGTAAATGTAAATTGTATTTACTCCTATGAGTGTATATAAATAGTAGATCAGCTGAGTGCAAACACACTCACGCAGTTCACAATTTCTTTCTTACTTCTAAGTCTGTCTACAGTAAGATAAGGGACTTTGGAGACTTTGGATTTAGGGTGCCAGTGCTGGACTAGATGGCAGAGACCCTAGGACAAGACTAGAACAGACGCAGGACCAGCCTGCTTTGATGCCAAGTTGAGAATAAAGTATACAAAGAGTTTGTGAAATGTTTAAGTGGGAAAGACACTCAGCTGATTGGTATTTATACACAAAATGATTACAAGGCTAATAAATATTAAGTACAGTTTACAAGACTACTCTATTTCCTAAGATACATTGAGACTATAAAAGATGCATTGTAACTATCTACTAGGAAAGTGGGACATTAATGGTATTCTAATTCCAACAAGAGTATTAACTATAAGCTATTTCCAACATTATGTAAAAACCTTGTACAGTGATGAATTATTCAGTCATCTTAATATTCAGCCCTAGTTTGCCTTCATTGCAAATTGTCCCTTTCCTATTTTTGCACCTTCATTGCGCTCACCCATCACCACCACCGTCCGCCGCCTACTGCAGTTGTTTCTCACTCCGACGAACCTACCAGACGGACCACTGTCCCTACTCCGGTCATCCACCAAAGACCCACCGCCAAAGCCATTGACATGTGCCCCCTCGCACGACACCTCTTCTCTAAGCATAGATCCACCTGCCGCCACTTCCAGCCGGCACGTGGAAGGTGTGTCTTTCTCACCCTCTACTCCGATCGGCCCACCCTTGATCAAACTGAGTCTTTCTCCACCCCTTCTCAGTCAAACAGCACCCTTTCACCTTGTCAAATGTCCCACCTTGCCCAATGATACACCCTTAGCTCAAGTATACAAAAGAAAGAAATATGGGCTGAGAAAGAATGGACCGAACCAAGGTAAGGGAGACATGAAAAATAATGAAAAGGGAGAGAATGAGACAGAAGTGGATTCTGTTATGCATGGGGACAACTATCGTGCTGTGAATGGAGAAGGAATTAGAGGAATGATTGAGAATCAAAAGGGGAAGGGGATATTAGGGACGTAAAGGGTGTTAGGAGGATATGATTGTATTGAGAGTAAAATTTGGAAGGTTTAGGTGTTTGGGTGCTTCCTGGTGTCTGGGACCCCATAGGATTTCCTTTCTCTTTCTTGTTTTCACCACTATCTACTGAATTTGTATTTCACAGAGTTTTCTCTGTTTAAGAAGGAGCAAGTCTCCATTATCAATAGTAATATCTTTCAGTCCCTATCACCCAAACAACATCTTCCTCCTTCTCCGCCAATCAACAACCATCCTCTCTCACCGCTATCACAACCGATCAGCCTTCATTGCCAGTCTGCCTGTGCCACCACAACTGATTAGCCTTCATTGCTGGTCCGTATTGGCCACAACAAAAGCCACCTTCATTGCGGCTTGAGTCTCTTCCTTGATGCCTTCATCGTGCTTTTGGGCACCACACCCAACCACCATGTCTAACACTGAGATAACCAACATCTCAACCACCACCTACTACTCCAATAAGCAGTCACACTCATGTTCTAACCTCTGTTAACAATAGTGGTGCGATAGCATGCTATCGCGAAATGGCGGTGCGGAGCGGCGGGTAGCCGCAATTTGGAATGCCATCGCGGAGCGGATCTCTACAGCGGCGAAACACGGCCTCAAATCGCAGCCAATCGCAGTGCAAATCACTCCAATCGCACTTGCTACTGTGATGGGTGGTTGAAAACCCAATTTTGCCCTTACAATATAGTCGTCCACTCTTTTTTTTTTACGTCATTTCACACGACCCTTTTTGGTTCAGGGTGAGCAGCTATTCACTGAAAACAAATTTCAACTTTCATACATATACAACAGTCATTCACCCATCTCTCTCGCCCATTCCCTCTCTATTCCGGCGACCTGCAGTAATTTCCGGCGAATTCTAGTGGTTTCCGGTGGCCACCAGTGGTTTCCAGCTACTCATCACTTGCATTGTTTTCTTCTTCTATCCTACTCTCCGTTGCTCACTTCCTCTGCATCCTCAACCACCACGGCATCATCTCAACCAAGAAGTCAACCACCAACTCCCCAGAGCGCTGCATCCTCAACCGCTTCGTGTGCATTGGTGAAATCTTCTGGTGACAGCCTTGATATGGCTGGGGAATGGAATAGCTTGAAGGACAAACAACAAGGAGGTTGTCACTTGTGATTTTTGTGGCAAGACAACTAGGGGAATTACTAGAGCCAAGAGGCACCAAATGGGGGTGAAGGGAGATGTCAATTCTTGCACTAAAATTCCAGCTGCAATCAAGGCCAGAATCAAGGAAGCATGTGAGAAAAAAGGGCTGTAAGTGATGCATACCTAAGTGAGTTGAAGGAAGATGATGATGAGGAAGAAGAGGTGCGAGAAATTTATAAATTCGGGCTGAAAAGGACCTGCAACATCAGGTTCTACCCCTGCTGCCAAGAGAGGAAAAACAGTGAAAGGCCCCATGGATTTGCTTCAATAGGAATTGAATTCCTCAATTCTGGCTGAAGCATTGAACAAATTGACACAGGCTAAAAGTCAAGTAAACATAAATGATGCTTGTGATACAGAAACAAGGGCTAGAACTATTCAATATATTGCCCAGTGCTTCTATAGGAATTCAATTCCTTTTAATGTTTGTGCGCTCTAGAAGCGTCAACTTGATGGTTGAAGTTATCGGAAACTATGGTCCACACTTAAAGCCTCCAAGCTATCATGACATGAGGGTTCCCTTGCTACATGTTGAAGAGGCACAAGATAAAGCGAGCTCAATATGGATGCTCAATCATGTCATGTCTAATGCATGGGCAGACAGAAAGACGAGGACATTGATCAATTTCTTGGTCAATTGTCCACGTGGGACCATGTTTATAAAGAGTGATGATTGTGTATATGAAGACTGGGATGAAGCTCTTTCAGCTCTTGGACTCTTTTTGAAGATATCAGAGAAAAAAATGTGCAAGTTGTGACCGACAACAGTAGCAACTATGTTTTGGCGGATAGGAATTCTATTGTTAATTGTTAAATTTTCTAATGCTTCATGTGATAATTGGTTAAAAGATAAATAAGAAACCAATGCCTCCTTACCTCAAGAAAAGCACATGATCCATTGGTGTCCTCATTTTCAAAGTGGTAAGCCTTCAAAGATCCAAATGCACCAGCAATCTCCAAAAGCTGGATTAGCAAGGCAAAGTATGCAGATTTAGTCACAAGAAAGGCATTGTATGTAGGTTTAGTTACTCGAAGGTGTCAGGACAATTTAACAGAAAAAAAAACTTAAATGTAATATAAGGATAAATTTTGAAAAAGGATTTTCTTTTCTAAATAATTACCATCTCCGAAGAAAGATGATTTGAAATTCCACCAATGAAGATCTGCCACAACAAAAAGAGACACCATCAATACTAGACAAACAATTAACTGACAAAACACGGTATTGCAAAGCATACATGAAAATAACTAGCAAAGATACACAGTACCAAGATCAGAAAAAGTAGAAAATATGGAACCCAGAACGCACTTAAAGCTGTTTAGTCAGGAAATAACGACTTGAAAGTCAACAATGACAGGGTAGAGAGATCCTTCAAAGCAAAAGCAAGTTCATCGAGAAAGAGTAATGTTCTGTATCAGGTTACTTTTGGTGGAAAGGCCCATAGTTATAATTTATGCAAACACGAGTTAAAGCTAAAAAACTAGTTCATGAAGAGGACAAAGTATGAAGATAAACCACAAGAAAGAATTTTACAATAATAGTCATATTCAGCAAGAGCAGGGGAGCCTTCGCGCGACAGTTGGAATTATTGTCATATGAGAGGAAGGTCATAGGTTCAAGTTATGGAATCAGCCTCTTGCAAATGCAAGGTAAAGCTGCCTACTTCAGACACACTTCCCGAGACTCATGTTAAGCAAGAACATCCATTTATTCTTGGGGAACAATAAGAAATAGACCTAGACCACTAATCGACTGGGATGCTCTAACTCCCTACATGTTAAATATAACATGTATAAGTCCAACATAATAACACAGTCAAACTCAAGATTATTGTGGGCTTTAATTCATGGACTTTGGCAATAGAATCAGAGGGACAGAGCTCAACCCCCTGTGTTATGAAATCAGGTGTCCAGCCGCTACTCCTTGGAATCTTCATTGATCATAGTGAATTTTCTATGTTTTGCCCATGGATGCAGTTCTGTGTAGGGAGAGTCAGACCGTGTTTATATTCCATGTATATTTCTCTTCTCCATATTTTTGTTTGCACACCTGGTTTTGTAACAGTCAGTTGGGGGGGGGGGGGGCAAAATAGTGTCCTAGATAGGTAAGAAGGAGAATGTTGCATTATCAAGTACAAAATCTGAATAAAGGACTGTGACTTGTGAATTAAAGTGGACGTATCAGGGTGTCCATTTTCCCAAGAACTTACCGCATCAAAATCGAGCAGCAATTATATTACAACCAAGCTAGTATTTCTTGAGAGGTCTAAGCATATCAAAGTTGATTGCCATTTTATTCCTGAGAATGTGCAGCAAGGACAAAATTACTCCAAATCGTATTCAAACAGGAGACAAGCTAGCTGATGTTTTCACTAAAGCACTTCTGTGAAGCAGGTTAATGAAATTTGTAACAAGCTGAAGCTGGACATAATATTAATTAATGTCTATGCCGAGCTTGAGGGGGAGTGTTCATGGTCATTAGTGTAAGGGTTTTTTATCATGCAATCTCTACAGTCTACACCAACCCTTGTACATTCTTATTATAAAAGCGTAGACCTATGGACTGTGGCTTTTGCATATCCTCTTCTCTATGTGATTCTCTTTTAAATCCTCCTCTATCTGTTGCGGGTCGACGACTCATTCCCCTTCTTCAAACTCCAATTCATATTTTTCATTGAGAAATCTCTGATCACGATAGAACAAGATGTAGAATCTATGTTGAATCACCATTTGGCAGGGCTACTAGGACTTGGGTCTCTTTCTTGGGCAAGGCATCAAGTACATGTATCTTTACCGATTAACCAATTTCTAAATGCGTTGTCAAACTCGAGATCTTACCTAGGATCGTTTGAGGGAAGGAAGATCGTAACTCATGGGATCGTAACACGAATCGTAAGATCCCACCAAAGAGACAAAATTATATTTAAATATTTATGTATGTATAGAAAATAACATAAATACGAAAAACATTAAAATAACATTTACATAAGAATGTAACATACAAATCATAAGTCATAAACTCTCATACATAAAACTAAAAATAAAATCAATGAAGAAAATGAACTCTTTTAGCATTAAAAAATAAAAATAAATCACACCCCAACCCAAACCCAAAATAATAACAAGACAGGCCACAATCCAAAAACTTAAGCCCAAAAACAATTGGTCACAACCCAAGCAACATAGGTCAAAGTATCCAAACATTAAAAATAATTTAAACAACAAAGGTAAATAATAAATAAAGAAAAACATTAAAAGATTGGCTTACGCCTTATTGCCTTCTTCACGATAACAAGGGAAATAGAGGGGGAGTTTGCTGACGCGACAGTTCTGGATGGAAAGGCCAGACTGGTTCGCGGCTGGGTGACACAGTCTAGAGCGGAGGGGGATGTGTGGACAGTGTGGAGTCTAGAGCGGAGGGGGATGTGTGGACAGTGTGGACAGAAGCGCGGTTCTGTGAGTTAGGGTTACTACAAAACAGGCTAGGGTTGTGTTGAAATCGGGTTGTTGGGCCAAAAACGGGTCGCCCCGAAAAAATCAAAATTGTGTGTCACGTCCGAAGATCACTGCTCCCACCGCTTTTCCGCTCTTCCCCGACAATCCCACCACGCCGGCCGCATTCCGAGCTATGGCTGCGAGCTGCCTCGCTGAAGGGTGAAAAACTCGTAGGATCATCGCGCGAGTTTGACAACAATGCTTCTAACTGTCTACATATACAATCAAAGTTTCATATTCATTTTTTACAAAATCCATACACTAACACTCATTTACTGCAGCGAAGCTTCACATTCCATTGTGTAACGAAAAGATGAAGCCAGGTGGGTGAAGAGTTTGAGCAATTCAACCATGGATAAAAGAGCACATCATAAAAGAGCAAGGTGTATGCTTGGCATTCACCTTCAAGCTTACACAAAGAAATTAAAATTATCAATTCTAGATTGTTTGCCATGCATACCTTGTCCGGCGAATCAACTACAACATCGCTTATAGTGACAGAAGCATCCACCAATCTCTTTGGTTCAGCAGTCTGCATGAAAATAGCAATTGTCTGAAAACCTGCTACATGGATGATAACAACAATGTACCTTAGAAATGCAAATTTTACAAAATGGCGGCAGTTTGAAATAATAATAGATTTGTGTCATTAAATTCAAAAACCCAAACTGATCCGTTGAAAACAACAACAACAACAACAACCAAGCCTTTTCCCACTAGGTGGGGTTCGCTAAATGCATCAAACGACGCCTTAGCGTCCTATCATAAATCATGTCTATATACAAGTCATTTACATCTAAATCTTTCTTAATGGTTTCGCCTATAGTTTTTCTTTTTATTTTTCTCCCTCTACCTCTAGTGATTGAGCTACCCTCCACTAATCTACTCTCCTGATTGAAGCTTCTTCAGGTCTTCTCAACACATGTCTGAATCACCTGAGAAAAGATTCTATCATCTTTCCTACAATAGGTGCTACCCCAACTTTCTCTCTAATGCATTCAAATGCAAAATTCTCAACTCTTCTACATTAAGTTTTCTCTTGTTGGCTTTTTACCGTCCAACATTCAGTCCCATCCACAGGTCTTATAGATGTATGGTACATTTTTCCCTTAAACTGGTGTGATACTTTTCTATCTCAGATAACACCAAAAATGCTCCTCCATTTCATCCATCCCGCTTGAATCCTATGGTTTACATCTCCCTCTAGCTTCCTATCATTTTGTATAATGGATCCGAGGTACTTAAATTGTGTGACTTGTGATACGGTATGGTCTCCAACATTCAGTTTTCTCTTGTTGGCTTTTTACCGCCCAACATTCAGTCCCATCCACAGGTCTTATAGATGTACGGTACATTTTTCCCTTAAACTGGAGTGATACTTTTCTATCTCAGATAACACCAAAAATGCTCCTCCATTTCATCCATCCCGCTTGAATCCTATGCTTTGCATCTCCCTCTAGTTTCCCATCATTTTGTATGATGGATCCGAGGTACTTAAATTGTGTGACTTGTGGTACGGTATGGTCTCCAATTTTCACCTCTAAGCCAGAATTAGTGCACCTTCTGCTAAACTTACATTCCATAAACCCTATCTTACTTCTACTCAAACGAAAATCATGTTCTTCCAAAGCTTATCTCGAAATCTCTAAGATCCCATTTATTTCCTCTCTCAGACTCTCCCACTAGGACTATATCATAAGCAAAAAGCATGTATCATGACACTAGTTCTTGGATATGATCAATAAGCACATCCAAGACCAAAGGTAAAAAGATAGGAGCTCAAAGTTGACCTTTGATGCAGTCTTATAGTTATAGGAAAATCTTTTGTGGCCTACCTTGTGTTCTCCCACTAGTCTTGACTCTTGATCCCGCCATACATATTCTATAAGTTTGAATATAAGCAATATGAACTCTTCCTTCTCCAAAGCCTTCCACAATATTCTCTTGGCATCCTATCGCACGCCTTTTCCAAATTGAAGAATACCATGTGTAAGTCATTTTGATTCCTCTGATATCATTAAATCAATCTTCATAGAAAGTATATTGCTCCCATGGTCGACCTCCCCGGCAAAAAACCAAAGTAGTTATTGTAATGTGAGTTTTTTGTCTTCATCTCGCTCAATTACCCTCTCCCATGGGTTCATAGTATGGCGGATCAACTTAATCCCCCTATAATTTGCGGAGTTTTATATCTCGCCCTATAATTTGTGCAGTTCTATATGGCTCATTAGCTTAAACCTTGCCTATATTGCGCATTGTTGTAAAGCTATAAATAGGCGGTCCCAAGCCCGGATAAAAGATGAGGGTTGTGTTAAGCAGTCAACAGCCAATGTAAAACTTTGTCAAATCTCAATGAATGGATAAACGAAAGTGATCATTTGACATTAACCTTAGTTCTAAGATATAAAAAGTGAGCATCATAAGTTACTTAGCAAACAAACATGTATAAACATGATAGATCATCCACCAATACAAAATCCTGTAAACAAATTCTCACTTATATCTTATATGTGCCAAACAAACTGAAAGAAAAAAGTGCTACTGGCCTTATAGCATAGTCACCTCCCATGGTGACCAGGCAGTTGTGGTGTTCAGGGGAGGGCTCAACCCATATACCCCATTTCCCAATTCCCCACCTAGATTCCAATAGAGATCTCTTACCTTACCCCCAAAAAAATGGAATGAGTACCCTGCTGAGTACATGCTCTGACCAACACCTATAGTAAGCACTTTCATTGTATATTCGAGTAATTTAAATTATTCTTTCCAAAAGCTGCTCCGTGTATACATGAAATCAATATCCTATATCCAACATAAAAATGGCTTCTTTCTGGGAGTCGAGAGGTTAGAACTCCATATGGGTTCAAAATTAAAATCCTACTGAGAGGTCTACTAAAGATCAAAAACAAGATTTTTTATTTGTCCTTTCCTGGTAAACATGGAAAAAAAATAGTTAATAAATTCAAGATAATATATACTTACAAAATAATGCCTCAAGCAATCCTATCTCATTAGTGCAATATCAAATCTCTAATGCCATAATTAGTCATATCAAATCAAATAACATAAAAGAAAATTAAAAATGTTCCAAACACTTGAAAAAAAAAAATTTAAAACATGAAAGTGATACATCTCCAACCAATTGAATCAAAAGAATCTCAATTTTTTGCCTTATGATAATTTGGCAACTCACTGCAAGAGAACATACTTATTTTTGCAGCAAAATCAAGTCATCTTGTGGTCAGAAACAAAATGAACAAAAGCACTTGCAGCCCAAATCACCCTTCACTTACACAAGCATGTAAGGATGAAATATTAGAGGACTGTGAAAGATGCCATCATTCCTTTAAGCACATACAATTATTATGTTAACATCAATTGTAGGGGTAAAATAGACCATTTAGGTGCATGGACGTACACCAACTCCAAAATTAAGCAAGGTTCTTCCTTTAAGCATTGCATGTGCTACATGTCAAGTCACAAGTACCCATGCACATAAAACTTTATGTGAAAGAGGAGAAGATATTGAGCTAAGAATGGTGAATGCACCTCATCCATGTTTTTTTTTTTTGGGGGTAAGATGCACCTCATCCATGTTTTATTTGGGGGTAAGATGCACCTCATCTAAGTTAATTAAGGATGACATGTTGTCAGCATGCAACAAAGTCCAAATATGTTCAAGCCTAAGGATATCAAATATGAAGATAAATCAGGGTCCCCAGGAAAAGAAGAAAGCAGACACTGGAACCAAGAGTGACATAAGAAACTCAGTAATAAGTTGCAACCCATAGCACTTACATGCTGAACTCGATATAACAAACAAAGCATGAGATCATAAATAGCATTGTCAGAGCAGCCTAGAACAATAACCCTGAAACATTGGCCAGCTAAATCCTGGTTACGCATGAAACTTGTCAATACACCTGGAAGTCTTCTTAATTAGGAGTCGGCTTCATCACCATGGAGAATGTGTATTACGATATACCTCATACAAACATCCTATTTAAAAGATTCCAATACTAGGGTCAGAAAATATCTCATATAATGGAATGGAACAAGCATATCACTCCATGTGAATTATAAAGCTTTTGAGGCTACGGAAGCATTTTCTAGCATTTGATTATGAACAATATGAATTTATTTTCCAAAGAAAAGTCCAAAAACCCTATGACTAAATATGTCATGAAACAAAATTCTAAATTTACCAAGATACCCTTACAAACATAACCCAGAGGATTGGATTTAAGCCTTTAAGCCTGAGTTAAGTTGAGATTTAAGCCTTCGAGGCTGAAGACAGACGGCCACTAAAAGTTAGGCCTCATTGGGCACACTAGATTCTTCAGGAACAGAACAGAGAATTAGTATATAATAATTATCCTGTGATTATTTTCTCTTATGTGTTTCATGTATGACAGTAAATTAGGATACAATGTTTTTGGCAGGTTTTCAAACATAAAAAAAGTTAAAATACCAAATTAATTTATTTGCAACTTGATGCAGAAGTATCCCAACTTTGGGTTAATTTTATGAATATATTGGCAGACAAAAACCTAGAGGGATAGGTTGTTATCTTGTCCTAAAACCTAACAAATATGCATACGGATAAAAGCTATCCTGTCCCCTAAAAAGTGCACCATAACAAATAATACTTTAATAGTAATAGTTAGCAATAAATCAGAGTCGGAAGTTTTCTTCTGAGCATGGAAATTCTCAAACTAACTTGCTTATGGTGCTTCAGCCATTGACTTGTAAGAAACATAACCATGACATGAAAGCACATTTAAGTACCTCTTTAAAGGATTTGATTTTCTAAAGTTACTTAAATATACCATAGGCCAGTTGCAAGAGCTTCCAAGAGGAAGGCCAGGGGTCAAATATCTTTTTCTTAACAGGAGCGATAATATAACTAATGACTTGGTGTAGATTCATAAGCCTCACAATACCCTTTCTTCTGATATTTGATGCTGCACAGTAACCATTCAGAAACAGTAAAGGGCAACCTGGTGCTATAAAACTCCAAATATGCGCATGGTCCAAAGAAGGGTCGGACCCACTATGTGGGTCTATAGTTGGCAGCCTTACCTTGCAAGTGGCAAGAGGCTGATTCTACGACTCGAACCTCCTTGTTACATAGCAACAACTTTTACCAGCTCAGAAGTAGTAAAACATCTTTCTTTTTTTTGCATTGTGAAGCAGCCAAATCCCATTGGAATAAACTTTTTGAGATTCTTGGTGAGCACTACCTGAGTCTTCAATTTTTGAGCACATTTTCGGGGTTCAGTACATCGGTATAAAGGTTTCAGTTAAAAAAAAGAGGCTAACATATTGCAGTAGTGTGCTATGAAGTCATTGGTGCATTTGGTTGGAGTCGAATTCCCACATTATTATCCCAAAACTTGCTATTGGTGTATGTTTCTTGTTGTATCCAGATTTTTCTCATTTTCCTCATAGTCGTATTTTTCTTCCCTCCTCTCTGACATTTCTTTCTTTGATAAATAGCTATGCAAAAAAACATCACTTTCCAAACATAATATGGCTAAGAAATTCAGTAATGGGTCATCCGACATATGTAACAATGAATTAGCTTGGAGCAAGAATGCAACATGATCAAACTCATTTTTGAGATGGGAAGTCAGATTGCCATATATTGCAAGAAAAATTAACTAAAACCGAAAAATTCATGCTATGGAGTAACTTAAAAGACCATCGTATCCAAGATCCAACCAAAAAAAAAAATCAAATGAAAGGTACAACTATTTGTTTACACTTTTTAAAATAGAGAAAATATTAATAAGAAAAAAATGCATGTCAAATTAATTGTATTTTCCATCAAATAGAGATTCAAGAGAACAAACACTACAAAAATCATTAACAAGAGAATATTTCACTTTGTACCCAAACTTTTTGATCTCATATTAAATATCAGCTTAAGTCTAGCATGCACAAATATCAAGATGTAATTTCATGAATTAAAGATACATCAAGGCAGCATTATAACATACCATCCAATTATCATTGATAAGACAAATCATAATGAGAAAAATATCTTTAATTACTTCAGTAGATTCTCCATCGTTTGAGAGGCGAAACTTAGTGGTTTCAAAACTTCAGACCAATGTGCAAATATTACACAGCATAAATTATAACGGTTTCAGTAGTTAGCACACTAGACATAAGGTCAATGTAGCCGAGATGAGAATGTTGCATCGGATGAGTGGATACACTCGACAAGATAGGATTTGGAATTGAGGCATTAAAGAGAAAGTTGAGATAGCGCCTTTTTGTAGAAAAGGTAGAATCTCACCTTACGTGGTTTGGGCATGTGTGGAGAAGACCAGAAGAAGCCCCAATAACGAGGGTAGATCAGATGGAGAGTAACCCAATAGTTAGAGGTAGAGGGAGACCAAGAAAAACAATAGATGAAACTATTAAGAAGGACTTATCTTTAAATGGTTTGTCTATAGACATGTTTTACAATACGACATTATGATGTCATTTGATCCCATATAACCAACCTCAGCTAGTGAGAAAAGATTTGGTTGTTGTTGTAGTAGTTGGCACTTTTTGAGCCAATTTTCAATTGTTTTAGGGCCCACTTGGTTGAACCTTAAAAGAAAGGGCTTCTATGATGTAGAAGTAGAAGCAAAAGCTATTTTTGCGTTTGGATGAGCTTTATAAAAGAGGGCCTTTATAAGATTTATAGCAGGGACATTATTGTCCAATAAAACATACCTAGTCCTCACTCTCTCTCTTCTACTGCATCTTCTTTTTTCAGAAGCTAGGAATTGTAGCTTCTTAAAAAAGCACCAAAATGTGGTTTTTTCACTGTTTTTGCTTTTTTTTTTAAAAAACTCATCCAAACACTCATATTTGTTTCAAAAGCACTTTTATTTTAAAAATACGTGCTTTTTCTCAACCAAAAAAACCATCCAAACGGGCTCTTAGTGTAGTTATCAATTAAGTTTAAAAAGATTCTCAAAAGAATTATTCAGCAGGATGTGGGAAACTAGTGTTGAATCAAGTAAACATCCCAAGTGTTAATCATACATATTAAAAAGAGAGAAGAGAGAGTCGAGAGAGCGAGAAGGAGAGAAACTGTAATCTGTTATTGTTAACTAGAGTTGGTTACACAAGTCCTATATATAGATGCTGAGGTAGCTTGTAGCATAAGCTACCGAGGCTAACTCAGCAGAGTAACTAACATACTCTAACACACCCCCTTATAAACTGAGGGTGGTTCTACAAGGACTTACTAACACAGTCACTAACACACCCCCTTATAAACTGAGGGTGGTTTTACAAAGGATAGGATATCTATGACTCCAAGGTTTGTCCTGAGAGCTTCAAACCGATTCTGTGTGAGAGCTTTTGTGAGTAGGTATGCCACTTGATCAAGACCAGGTATGTGACAAACTGAGAGTGTTTTAGCAATAACAGAATACTGTACCTAGCATCTCTACTTCACCTATTCAATGTAATAAAGTGCCTAACAGTTACTATACTTGGCACTGTAGACTAGGACATGCAAATGAAGTTGCTGTTAAACAGATTCTACAACAATGTAAAATTGCACATGTCAATAAAAATGCTTTGGATTTTTGTGTGCCATGTTGCTTTGGAAAGTCTCATCGACTCCCCTCCCATCTCTCCACTACCACTTACTCAAAACCCTTTGAGTTGCTTTTTCTTAATCTATGGGGTCCTACACCAATGCAGTCTACACTTGGGCACTCTTATTATTTTTCTATTGTTTATGCCACCACTAAATTTACTTGGATCTACATACTTAAACAAAAGTCTGAAACTCTCACAGTCTTCAAACAGTTTAGAGAACTTGTTAAAGTACAATTCCAAACCGAAATTCAAGCTGTCCAAACTGATTGGGGTGGGGAATTTCGCCCCTTCACCCAGTTCCTAACTGCCTTAGGAATTAGACATAGGGTCATATGCCCTCACACTCACCACTAGAATGGGAGTGTGGAAAGAAAGCACAGACACATCGTTGAAACTGGGCTCACTTTACTTGCCCAGGCATCCCTGCCCATGTCATATTGGGAACATGCCTTCACCACAGCTGTCTTTCTTATAAACCGATTACCTACTCCAACTCTTGACTACCAATCTCCCTACTCTGTCCTCTATAAGACTGAACCAGACTACTCTATGCTCCGAATATTTGGTTGTGCTTGTTACCCATGTCTTAGACCTTAAAACAAAAACAAGCTTGAATTCCGGTCATGTGAGTGCACCTTTCTTGGGTACTCATCCTCCCATAAAGGGTATAAATGCTTGTCCAAAGAGGGGAGACTATACATCTCCAAAGATGTTCAATTTAATGAGACAAAATTTCCCTTTGCACAAAAATCAACTTCCACACACCAATCCAATCCACAGCACTTCAATTGCATGCCTAGCTCACACATGCCTCTCACTGTTCTCCCTGCTTTCAATCCCAGACCTGCCCCTGTGTCACCCACTTCTCCTCTGTCCCCTGCAACGACCAGCCCTCTGGCTTTTACCCCTTCAGAAACCTCCAACTTACCTTCCCTACACTCTGGGCTTACCCCACACTATCCTTCTCCTGCCTCTCAGTCCCCTGCTTCTCCTGGGGGGTCCTCACCCACCCCCCCTCCGTGTCCGCCTCCCACAAACAACATCCTATGCTCACTAGGCTCAAGTCTAAGATTCAATCTACTCCTAATTCAACGGCTTTATTAACTCAATTTGAACCTGCTACACCTTAGCAAGCCCTTGCCATTACCCGGTGGCAGCAGGCTATGCAGAGTGAATATGATGCTTTGCTCAGTAATGGCACCTGGACCCTTGTGGATTTGCCTACTGACAGAAAAGCCATTGGCTGTAAATGGGTGTTCCGAATCAAGGAAAATCCAGATGGGGCTGTGAATAAATACAAGGCCAGACTAGTTGTTAAGGGCTTTCATCAACAGTGGGGGCGAGACTATACAGAGACTTTTTCTCCAGTTGTTAAACCAGTCACCATCCGAATTATTCTTACCTTAGCAGTCACCAATGGGTGGAATATTCAGCAGCTTGATGTCAACAATGCCTTCCTTAATGGGCTGTTACAAGAAGAGGTCTACATGCAACAACCCTTTGGCTTTGAAAGCTCCAACCCGACTCAGGTGCAAGCTTAACAAGGCAATTTATGGTCTGAAACAGGCCCCCTGAGCCTGGTTTGAAAGACTAACCCAAGCTCTAGTGCAGTTTGGGTTCTCCACAAGCAAGTGTGATCCTTCCCTCTTCACTCACACTCAGTCTGGTCATACCACATATATTCTAGTCTATGTTGATGATATCATAGTCATTGGATCTTCCTCTCAGCACATAAAAGACCTAATCACAAAGCTCAACACAGAATTTGCCCTTAAGCAACTTGGGGAACTTGACTATTTCCTTGGCATAGAGATTAAGAAGCTCCCTAATGGCTCTTTGGCTCTGTCACAGACCAAGTACATTAGAGATTTACTATCCAAAGCTAACATGAGTGATGCAAGCCAACCTACTCCTATGGTCAGTAATCTGAAGCTTACAAAGTATGGAGCAAACTACTTGGATGACCCCACTCTATACCGGTCAATGATCGGGGCACTGCAGTATGCCACCATCACTAGACCAGAGATCAGTTACTGTGTTAATAAAGTCTGCCAGTTCCTTTCCCAACCTCTTGAAGATCATTGGAAAGCTGTTAAGAGGATACTAAGATACTTAAGAGGCACCATTTCCCATGGGTTGGTGCTGAAATCTGCAAAACCAGGGCTGCCTTACACACTGTAAGCCTTCAGTGATGCAAAATGGGGTGCAGATTTGGATGACAGAAGGTCAACCTCTGGTTCTTGTGTTTATTTTGGTCCAAATCTGGTCTCATGGTGGTCCACAAAACAGCCTCTCGTTGCTAGATCCAGCACAGAAGCTGAATACAGAAGCCTTGCAGCCACTACCTCTGAAGTTCTGTGGATCCAATCGTTGCTAAAGGAACTCAGAATATGCACTCAAACCCCTGTGATTTAATGTGATAATCTGTCAACAGTCTCCTTATCACATAATGTCAGATGGGACTGACATTATTAGTATCAGCTGAATTACAAGTAAACACACTAAGATAGCTTGGGGATACACTGGAAGAGACACCACAGCTTGAGTTGACAGTAAAATTGGAGAAGACATATAGGCCATCAGAGTTGACAGAACCTTCTAAAATAATGCTTCTATCAACCTGGGATTTAACATAGAAACAATTAGGAAGGAATTCAAAGACCACATTGTTGTCCTGTGAGAATTTACTTACACTGACAAGGTTTTTAGTAATAGCAGGAACATATAAGAGTTGATTAAGTCTAAGATTTACACTGCTAACCAAAGGCGAATTAACAGAAGCTGAACCTACTGCAACAATATTTAAGCCAAAACCATTACCCATATAAATGTGTTCTGGTCCACTGTGCTCAGTCTGATGAGTTAGGTTGGCCTGATTAGAAGTGACATGGTGTGTGGCACCACTATCAGGATACCACGGAGTGTTGGAATCAGTACCTAAGTTGGTTGCAACCATTGCCATAGGTCCAGCTGATGACTGAGTAGATCCATGATCATTGGAATGCCAAGGTAATTGGAGGAGAGGTGGAGGTGCTGGTAGAGAAGCAGCTTGCTGAGGTTGAGGTGCAGTAGGAAGCTGCGGCTGACCAAAACGTGGTGGTTGATTAGGATAGCCTTGAAGAGCATAAGTTGGAGGTTGCTGAGGATAGGCCTGATTAGAATGACCATGAGTCATGTAGTTGTGGTTTTGTTGAGGAAACTGCACCGGATAGCTCTGGGCAGGATAACCTTGCCCTCTGCCATAAGCATCGAACTGCGAATCATAGCGATACCAACAACTGAGAGTGTCATGTCCAGCACGGTGGCAAATCTGACAATAAGGGCGAGGACCAGACCTACCACCACGGCCGCGACCTCTGTAGCCAGAGCGGCCACCACGACCTCCTCGAAAAGCAGGACCAAAAGTGGCATTAGGATCTTGATAACCTTGTGGAAAATTGCCTTGCGGCTGAGATTGAGTGGAGTAGGTTACCTGAGGAGTAGGTTGCAACGAAGTGATAGGTTGCAACTGAGGAGTAGATTGTGTGAGATTAACAGAGAAAGCATCAGTGTTGAGTTGTGTTTTGGTTTTGTTTCTCTCTAAACGTGACTCTCGAGAAAGTAACAACGATTCAACTTCAGCAATTGAGCACAAATCAGCACGACTTTCAATCGTGGGAAACAGAATATGGAATTCTTCAGGTAAACCCTCCGAGATTGCTTCAAGATGCTCTTGGTGAGAGACGAGATTGCCAATCGAGATCAACGCATCAACGAGAGCTTTGATGCGTAGGAGATATTCAGAAATGGTGCGTTCTCCTTTGACCATGTGTCGTAGCTCAGATCTGAGTTGAGTGCTTCGAGCTTTGGTTTGAGAGTTGAAATAGCTGTGAAGCTCATCCCAGAGTTCCCAAGCATGAGAACAACCTACAACCCGCGCATGGATGGTTTCAGAGATCAAATTCAACATCCATATGAAGAGATGTTGATCCTGAGCGTCAAACGCAAGAAACTCGGGATTGAGAACGTCATTAAGGCGATCGGAATCGGTGAGAAAATGTGGCGGAATGCGTGGACATACAACAAATCGTTCAAGACGATTAGCGCAAAAAACAGCTTCAACAATCTGCTTCCAGTGCAGAAAATTGCGATCAGATAGTTTGGTTGTGATGACTGTCGAGAGATTAGAAAAGGAAGAAGCAACTGGAGCTATCGGTGGCGGTGGTGGTGGTGGTGGTGGTGGAGTTCCACCATTGTTGCCTTCGGAAGTCATGGCTCAAGGATCCTTAAGCTCAAAATACCATATTAAAAAGAGAGAAGAGAGATTTGATAGAGAGAGAGAAGGAGAGAAACTGAAAACTGTAATCTTTTATTGTTAACTAGAGTTGGTTACACAAGTCCTATATATAGATGTTGAGGTAGCTTGTAGCATAAGCTACCGAGGCTAACTCGGCAGAGTAACTAACATACTCTAACAATACAACATCTAACTCATGATGGATATGCCAAGTGTCAAACACATTTTACAGGCTTCTGACTCACCTGAGAAAACTCTTATTTAATTTGGGCGCCCCTATGATTTTGACTGATTTTGAAATAGATAAGTACAGTCTTCTCAAAGTAATTAATGCTACGAATTTTTATCCTATAAAATTCACTGTGAATGTGTAAAGTGCAGCTCAGTAACTAATGGTAATTAACAACATGATTATCATACAATGACTTAAGAATTAAAGAAAACTTAAGCAAGTATGCATACTTCTTTTCATTAACTGTGGTTAAAATGCAACTTTCAATAGGTATCCTAAAGTTTTTTTTTTTTTTTTTGCTTTGTCATTAAAGACAAGCTACCAAGTATTATCATTATTAAAAGTCCAAAGAATGAACAACAAACATAGAAACTAAGAAATAAAACTTCATATATTCCATTCCCTTTCAGACGAGAAAGAATTTTCTTCAGATTAAAAATAACCATAAATCATTTAGAAGTATCCATAAGCACATATTAAAGGACTAATTATCTATTTTAAAAAGAAAAAAGAAAAAAACACTGTAGTGTGAATGTTGTAGACCCAGCAAGGAGCATTTACAGCTAGTGGGAGTGGAGAGAGTAAAGAAGGCAACAATTAGCATTTACCTAGACGGGTTATGGCAAATGAATGGTGGCTTAGATCATTTGGGCAGAGATAGCACTCATGCTTCTCTGAATTTTCTTCTTTCTCCTTCTACTGTTACTTTTATATCTATATTTTCTGTTTTCTATCATTGTAATTGGAGCTTGGTTCCTTGGTTTTCCTGCTGTTTTCTACTGTTAAAACTAGCACCTATCAGAATGTGATCATGTCATAAAATTCGAAAAAAAAAAACCTACTGATATAAATAAAAATATAGAAGAATGCACAAGGATAATAGGAATTTGGCAATTTCGAATTTAAACATCAATATTATTACAGCAACAATCAGCAAACCAATATACAACTAAAAACAAAAGAGATTTATCAATTTAAAACAGATATAGATAAGCAAGATAAGTGGTAAGACAATGTTCACCCAAAATTTTATTTTTATAGATGCCTGCACAGTCTTTTGAGAAAACTAAATACATTTTTATTAGAGGAAATACTAGAATGTAATTTCTATTTAAAAAATTGAAATTCAAGAAGAGAAAATCATCAAACATTTGTAACAAATAGCTATGATATTAATAGAGTTATATGATACAGATCAGAGAATGAAGATATGGATAAGAGTTTCATTCTTACTGCAGCTTCAACATAGTCTTTGGGGCGTCTTATTTTCACAATGGAGCCAAAAAGTGTACTGCCATCAAAAGAAAGAGCAGCTGATGCATCCTCAACTGTAAGGAATTCTACAAGTGCTTGGCCCCTATCTTTATGCACCTGCAGCAAAGATATGCAAGAACAACCTCAAACCTATTGCTTTATAGAAAATATTAAAAACTTTCATTTTGCATTAAAACTCACAATGCAGCTGATACATGGTTCTGCTTGTTGTATATGATTTACACCGGCAGAGGGCAAGAGGTTATTGAAACAATCTATCACAGCTTTCTCAGAGGCTGAATCTGGTAGATTCTCTAGATAAAGTCTTCTCATAGGCCGGGTTGCTTGTGTCAGTTGGACGGAATCAGTGTTGGCATTCTTCCCTGTTGATAAATTATTCAAAAAAGGCACTGGCAGAGGCTTCACAATGGCCGGATCCACTGAAGTTGCTGCAGCCACATCATGCATGTTGGATAACACGGTATGATTCGATAATTGAAAACTAGAAGAAACAAAAGCTGAAGCAGGATTTTCTGTCCCTACAGGGGGAAGATCCCATCCAACTCTTTTTTTCTCCATGGAATGCTTAGATGGGGAAGGAGTCTTAACAGCAGCCTCACTTTTCCTCTTCCTCGGTGAATAGCCACCAAGTCCACTTGGAGACCCACCATGCCGATGATGGTGACCACTTGAACCATTAGTTGATACTCTACTTCTATCAATGTCAGAATGCTTTTTTCTAGAACTATCTTTCTGAGAAAGCAGAGACAGCTCTTTATGCTCTCCATTATGATAAGAATGTTTTCGTGCCATTGGTGAAAAAGACTTAGACCTTCTTCTTCTATCCTCCTGCTCACGGCTTCTTGATCGTCTCCTCTTTTTTGTTGATTCTTCATGATGTGACCTCACCTTTTCCCGCCTCTCCTTCCTCTCATAATTCCCCTGATTATGATTCACAGCATCTCTTTTCCTTGCTGCATTCTTGTCTTGAGTTTTATCACCTCCATTTCGGTATTTTCTTTTTACTTCACGTTCATATTTTCTTCCACCGTCGGCATGCCTATCCTTATCAGCTGAATCTATATGATTCTTTTTTTCAGCTACTTCTTCAGAATCATTGCTTAACCACTTTTTCCTTTTCCCCCTATCATGTCTATCTTTGTCATGCTTCCTTTCAGTACGATAATCATTAGGATTTTCATCATCTTCAATTTGGTTCTTTTTCATTATATTCCTTTCAGATTTTGGCCTCCTTGTTTCTGCATATCGATCCTTATTAACTGAATCTCTTGAATGCTTATTTTCAGCTTCATACTCAGAAGTGTCATTCATACGTTCATGTTTTCTCCGACCATGCATCTCTTTTCCAGTCTTACTTTCTTTAGTTATCCTGCCTATGTTGTTTAACACACTCGATTTGATTTCTAAATTACAGTTTGCCCTATCTTTCCCTTCAGTTAAATTATCTTCCTTTATGCAAATGCTCTTAACCTTCTTGCCAGAACTTACCTTCACTAGTTCCTTTAAAGCGTGTTTTTCCATGCCAGATGATGAACTTTTATCATGTTTATAGATACTCGCAGACTCCGAATGATCAGCAACTTTCTCAGATGAACCTCCGGGTGATACATTCCATGTTTCCTTGGCAGGGTCTTTTGCATTTTCAAGCATTTCTTTCTTTCTTCTTCTAAGCATAATATCTTTGAGACTGAATGGCCTTGTACGGGCTGCACTCTCTTCATTATAGTTATCCATGGAAAGCCAATCACTGTGCCCATGCTTCTCCATCAAACGTTCAGACCTGCTCATCTTGTCTTGTATGATGTAAATAAGTTGCAAGATAGATTATACCATATCCTGAGAAGAAGAAATGACCACTTGTTGAAATCTTGAAAGTATCCCAAGATAGATTATACCATATCCTGGTAAGAAGAAAAAAATGATGATGTCAACCACAAATATGGATCTATATGCAACAAAGTATTCAACTAAATGCAAGGCAGAAGGTTCCATTTCAAGCATCAATGAGTTCATTGATTTCATCCAACATTGTCATGAAGAAAAGATGAGCTACAAAATGAATAAACTATATACATTCATCTATGTTGTCAATAGCGGAATAGCGGTGCGGCTTGGAGGGTGGCTGCGACGCGGAACCCAGGTGCGGTGCGGTTTGCTCTAGCGGCTCTCGCGGCCGCTTTTCTCGGCGGAATCGCGGCTCTCGCCGCCTGACGCGGCCGCTACAGGGGGCTTGAGGTGAAATGCACTCTTTGCCCTCATTTTTTATCGGTTGAGTCCTCTTTTTTTGGATTTTCGATCATTTCCCCTACCCTTAGAATTTTAGGTCAAACACCCGTTCTCTCCCACCTTCGACAAAGACCTCCTCACCTCCTCCTCACTTCCTTCTCTACTCCAGCGAGCCTTCTCTGCCACCTTCATCTCCAGCGACGGCTGCTGGGTTTTCCGGCGACGACAGGTACCTGCTGTAAATCTGCGAGCCTTCTCTCACCTCTATTTCTCTACGGTACTCTCTGTTTCTCTACACTTGTCCTTGCTCCTTTCTCTCCTCAATAAATCATCACTTGTACTTATTTTGATTTTTGAATACTTTTAGAACTTAAGTTAAATTAGTAGTTGAGTACTTATGTTATACTTTTTGAAGTGGAGACATCATACTTTTTGAATGTTTGTGACTATTGAGTATTTTGAATGTTATGACTACCCCTTTAATTTTGTGTATTTTTCTGTTTTTGAGTATTTATGTATGTATATAACATAAAATATGTAAGCTGTTTTCTAGTCTTCGCAACAGCGGTCATCCCGCTACCGCTATCCCGCTATAGCGTTTTTGGGCTCGGCCGCTCCGCGTCGCTATTTGGGATTGACAACATAGACGTTCATTCCTTATATGGCTCCAGTCTCTAGAAAGTTGTATTTAGCCAAATTAGCAACTAAATTGATCGGCAGATCTGACGTCCAGCTAATGATTTTATCAAATTGGAGAACAGTGACGTAAAATCAATATAGAAAATCAATATAGTGAAGTTAACATCAGGAGAATAAAATATATAATAGAAAGTTAAATTGCACCTGAATATGCATACTTTTGAACATTAAAAAATAAAACCGTCAGTCCTTTGCATAACATAGGTTGACAAGCTCCATGATATCATACCAAAACAACGCAAACTCGACAATAAATCAAAAGCAAGTCCGATCATAGAAAATCCGAGGAGTCCTACCAGTCTCATGAAATTTTTATTTTACTGAAATTTTTTTACTTATAGATAATTTGAATAAACATTTTAACCCACAAAAACATGATGTCCAAGCAAAAGTAACACATGTTTTTGTTAAACAACAATCACAACAAAGCCTTTTCCCACTAAGTGGGGTCAGCTACATGGACCGAAGAACCCCATAATATCCTATCATAAATCATATCAATAAACAAACCATTCACCTCTAAATCCTTCTTATTAGTTTCGCCTATACTTTTCTTCGTCTCCTTCTACCTCTAGCGATTGGGATACCCTCCATCTGATCTACTCTCCTTACTGGGGCTTCTTGAAGTCTTTTCCACAAATGCCCGAACCACCTAACGTGAGATTCTACCATCTTTTCTACAACAGGTAGTGCCTTAACTTTCTAATGCATTCATTCCATACATGTTTTTGTTAAACTTCTAGTCAAATAGACCCTCAAGTCTATTTATTTATTTATTGATCAACTGTCACATTATAATCTTTAACACTACCATTCAATCATGTACTGACACATCATTAAAAGAATTTGACTATGACAACAACCACCTGAAAAGCTTAATTTTTTTAACACCATGGCAACTTAGCATTGGATGACAGTGCAAAACAGTTTTGCACTACCAAACAGATCAAGAAATAAACTCCAAGTCTACATCCGTTAATCCTAGAGATCTAGAAAAGATTCAGCTATCTACAACATCTCAATCTTTTTCCCCTGATAGTTGACTTATGCGTTTCATTCCTTCAGAGACATTGGCATGAATTGAAAGTGAATCTTTGCATCGTTGTTGTTTCCTTATACATTTAAAAACATTCTTTCTTTACTAGTGCGTGAACACTCGTAGTTTATCTTCAATTTTTTAAGCAACTACGATCATAGTATACAAAACTCCAATTGCATTTATCCCCAATCCCCTAACCTAGGGTTTTTGTCGCCCTTTAAAACCTAACCCTAAATCAAACGGACTTACCTTATCACCAACACATAGCCAAAAACCTAACATCCGAAAATGGAAAACGCTATCCTCAACCGTAAAGAGAGGAAGAGAGAAAAAACCTGAAGACGGAAAGGTGCGGTGGTTGGCGGCGGAGGAAGCGGGAGAGGATATGGATGAGTAGTGGAGGAGTATGGTGGCGTTCAACTCAGTATTGAGTCGATGGACTGATTTGCTATACTATTCCCTCACTTGATATCTTCCTTTTATTTTTATTTTTAAATTTTTAAATTAAAATAAAATAATAAACTAAAACAAATGTGTAACTCAACATTTGAAGTATTCACATAAAATAAAATAAAAGGCTTAATTATACTTTTCGTCCCCAATTTTTTAAATTATCCGATTTTGATCTCTCAAAAATTTTAATTGCACTTTTCGTCCCTCAACTTTTTCAATTGTGTCATTTTGGTCCCTCAAGAAATTTAATTACACTTTTCGTTCCTCAACTTTATGAAATTATGCAATGAAAGCCTTTATTTTGGTCCCTAGAAGTACTAATTTTGCACAATTTCACAAAGTTGAGGGACGAAAAGTGCAATTAAATTTCTTGAGGGACCAAAATCGCACAATTGAAAAAGTTGAGGGACGAAAAGTGCAATTAAAATTTTTGAGAGACCAAAATCACACAATTGAAAAAGTTGAGGGACTAAAAGTGTACTGAAGCCTAAAATAAGAATATCTCGATATCAATTTCATTTTAGTAAATATATATTATTATAGTTTTAATTGGAATGCATTAATAGTATAAAGGTTTATTACACGGTACTAATGATGGATTTTCATATCATTAAAAATCATTTTTTGTTTGTAATATTTTCTTAAAAGTCATACATGAGACGATGTATTTTTTTTGGTATACAAAAGTTTAGAGTAGGAGAAGGCACGTCCCCTGCAAGGTCAAGGAAGACCAACAACCTCAGCGAGGATTTATAGTGGAATTTACATATCACCTATTAACAGAAGTAATTTAAGAATCGAACCTAAGCCACGGTAGATGTGGACGGAAGGCTCGATCAGATTGTCAATCCCCTATTGGTATTGGTTCACCTTGTAAATATATCAAAATTAAACTCTTGTATTATTTTTAAATATATCCATTTTATATTTTATTTTTGGTTAAATTAAATTTTTAGTCTTATTGATTATACTTATTCTCAATTTAGTCTCTTCTTGAAAAATTTTCTTTTCAGATCAGTAGTCGCAGTTCAAAAGTATTGTTAATTTAGCTCCTATTAGATATTTTATAGAAAAATCATGTTTGTAAAGTATAAAGAATCGTTTAAAGAAATGTGACTTTTAAGGTGCATATGCAAGAAAGTTGTGCACCAGAGGATATGTAAATTGACCCACTATCATATGTAATTTCGGTGGTAATATTTTGATATGAAATTTTTATAAGGGCATGTTTATAAAATTTTGTAAATTGCAAGATAATCCATACCCGTTTCTCACTGTTGTTCAGTTGCAAAACTAAAAACAAAAGGGGAGATTGTTTCAATCGAGCTCAACTGTCGTGCTCAGTCTGAAGAATCGATCTTCGGTATCAACATAAATTAGTCGGTGGAGACAGACTTCTTTGCCATATCGAGATGAACCCTAACGTGTTCGTGGTCTTATGTTCGTCGTCACTCACCTCCCTTTCCGCCACCTACTCTGTGTTCAGAGGCAAGTCTTCACTTCATTTTAACGAATGTTATAGATTATGTCTATTAATTTGCCTTTCATCTTCTATTTGAACACTAATTAATTTTCTCCTTTTATTCGTCAATTAGACATAGTCATTATTATATATATTAATTTTACTTTAAAATGATATGGTTTACATGATTGTTGCGATGAGTAGAATAGCATCATTCTGAGTATATATTAAGGTGAAGGTCATGGAAGATAATAGTCAATCATCTAGCTGGATGGATGAATCAAATTAAATGATGAAAGTAAAAGATAGCCATGCGTTTATATTTGTTTTGTAATGGTTAATTGTTGATTATGTATTTAATAACTTCGACTTTGCAATGTATTTCAGTGTTTGTTGTAGCGGGGTCTGAATACCTAGCCTTCGGGGAAGAAGATGAAGATATATGTGAGAATTTTGAAGAAGATGTTGGTTTCGACATTGGGGAAGATGTCTTTGGGACAAAATGTGATTATACTGAACAGATTGTTGAAGATGATGGTGTTGGTTTTGACGTTGGGGATGGGACAAATTATGATATATTGAATAAATTTTTAAAGATGATAGTGTTGTTTTCGACGTTAGGGAAGATGGCGTTGGTAGAGAATGTGATTATACTGAATAGGTAGTTAACATTGATAATTTGGAGGACATCCTCGCAATCTACCCAAGGCATTTAGCCCCCATGAAATAAGAAAATATGATTTATGCTCATGATTTATTTTGATCATATTCCGATGCAGGTATTGCCTGATTATTTTCGCAACAATATGGTAGATTAGTACTCCAACCCCATTTTGGACTAGGCTGCCAACTAATCAAATCTGGCAAATAGATCTTGAGCATCGAGACAATAGAATATGGTTACAGTGTGGATGGACAAGATTTTGCACCAACATCGGTGTGAAGAAGTATTTGTTCTTTGTCTGGAAGTTCAATCGCACCCCAACTTTCAATGTGTTCATCTTCAACATAGGCGGAATGGAGATCCATTACCCGCCCGTCGCTCCTCCACCGCCACAACCTCCTATCCGACCACTAAGCCAATTCACAGTGGAGGTCAAAGATTTCAGCCTAAGGGCAGGTACACTGGTAAGTATTGTGTTCATTTGTTAATATCCTTTATAGTTTCACATAATCAATTGAAATTTGTTACCTCCCTTTAATGCAAGTCGTCCAAAGGAAACACTTGAAGGACTATATTAAAGAAGCAACACATCAAGAAGTTAAGTTGAAGGTTGGCACCAAAAACGTCCACAGTCACCCTACTAAACTATGCAGAATACAAGAAATGTCACCTATCTAAAGGTTGGATTGAACTTGCTCTTAGACACGGTGTGGACAGTGGTGACCACGTGACGTTTGAAGTGTTCAACACCGTGCTGGAAGGATTTTTATGCAAGTGACCATTTTAAGAAACCTTGGCTAGATTGACATTGTTCTGGTTGTTTTTGGAACACAAATTCTTCAAATTGTGTTCACGTTGGCTTGATATGTAGTTTTCTTTGTTTTTTTATTGGATTAGACCCTGTTTGTACTTGTTTTAATTTGTGCTTTGGACGGTTTGAAACACATTTTTTTTGAACCATTGTTAGTAACGAGTTGTTACTCTGACTATGTTTAATAAACTCTTTTTAATTTATGTTATCGACTGCACTAATGCACATAGTGTCCTATTGCATCCATTTTTTTGATACAACAGCTCCTAATACGCACCTCTTATATGTCATTTAACATTCATTTTGTGCTGCTTTCTGATATGTCATATTGTATGGGTACGTAAAAGAAGTAGTTGACCAAGAAGCAGTTGCAAATCCTACCTAAAGGATCTTGCATATTTCCACATCATCTCATCATATTCACTAGTCTCATAACTGAAGACGAATGCAAAACCAGGATAGACAAGCATACATATTCCTGGATCCATATGCCCTGCATTCACTTTTTTCACGCATTCACGCACTCATCTTAATCTACGGTCAAGATCTCATACACACATTTTTACATTAATACATATATCCTACATGAAATTTAATCAATGGTCACGATCTCCCTACAGTCAAAAAATGACTGCAGGGGATCGATCCATTTCCCATATTCCTCTACCATCCATTAATTAGTAACTTCATGGATGTAAATGGGAACCAATGCAACCACCAATGCTAAGTCAATCACTCATACCTCATTACATGAGCAATGAAAAAATTTCACTTCATTTGTTAAATGGAACCTGAACATGAAAGGGAAAAGATCTAAACACCTCAGACAGGCCATACAATATTCAATCTGCCAAAATATGCATAAATGCAGAGTAACTCATTGTAGCACATCAATAAAGAAGAACAAGCTTAATGATTAGTAGGACCTTGAAGAGGAAAATGTTAAGAAAAATTAATAATTGTCTCCAATGTATAATTAACCACATGATTTCAACACCTAACTAATAGCCAAATTTTAGCTCCTCCTTTCACCTTCCTACATAGAAATCCAACGACCTGTTGTAAAGACGTGGTCGACAGATATTCCATTTTGGTTTTTGGGTCTTGAAAGTTTTACACATATTATTTATTAGATTTATTGAATATGAATACCATTATGTCCTAGGTTTTATTCAAATTTCCCTTTACCTACACGGCCTTGGTCGAGCACAATAAAGTTGTATAAATATTAATGGGTTAGGGCTCTTTTTGTACTTCCTCTTCGATTGTATTAGTTTTCTTGGCTTAATGATAATTATTTTGTTGATTAATCACATTTTTTGTTATATTTTGTCATTTGGGTGTACTTATTTTGTAATCAACCTGATAAATCACATGGTTACACTTCTAATTTTTTTTTGTTTTATGCATGTTTTTTTTCTATATGTCAAGTTACACTCAACTATCACAAGACGTTCTCAATCCATTTTATGTTTTTTTCCAACAAAAATTTATGGGTTGCTTGGTTGAAAATGTTTGGCAACCTACAACTTCCTTTAAAAAATTTGGTCGTATATTGGGACTACTTATTTAGATTAAATAACGGCTACTTTCTTACTTCATTACACTAAAATGATGAGTGATTTGCATTTTCATATTATATTTTGAATTCAAAATGACATTCCTTGAGCTACATATATGGGAGGCTAATTAGACGTATGTGTGTGCTCTAAGTTCTCTTAATTATTGTTTGTGTTATTTGAGTTGTTCGTGTTGGTTTGGTGTTAATTATGGCTCTTATTGTGGTTGTGTCAGCAAAGTTTAGCCTGAAAGAAAAGCATGGAGACTAAAAGTTAGGATCATTAGGCTTTTGATTTGTACTGATGTTTAACAGTCCATTAATTCCAAGTTCCCTTGAGTTTGTGCTAATGGATGAGTTTGTAAGAACTCTATTTTTATTCTAATTGATGAATCTTAAGTTGTAGTTAATTTGCATGATAGTTTTTATTAATTTGTAGTTTATTTTGTTATTTCATTTCAGTATTTATTAGGATTTAATTTAATTTCAGTTTTCCTATAGTTATGATAGGAAAATTGGAATTTGGAAGAGTTTTGGGCATTTTGTACAGCTATTGCCAATGCTCAAGCGTTGGATTCTTCCACGTCTAAGCGTGCCAAAGATGAAGTGTCCAGGAGACCTACGCTTGCACGTGGGTGGTACATATTCTAAAAAAATATATAAGAGCAGCAGCTCGAGTCCAGTTTTGAGGACGGTTCAGAGGGGAGTTTGTGGTGAGGATAATACACGGAAAGCTAGTATTGAAGCTGGGAGGCGGATATTCAAGCTGGAGATCACTTCTACTCTTCTCCTAATCAGGTTATCTTTTATAATTATGTTAGAGTAGTTTCCTTTGTTAAAGGTAGATGGAACTACTTGTATGACTTGTTTTGATATTGGATATTGATCTGAAGTTATGGTTTATTTGAATTCAAGAGTTTATTCTATGATATATTGACTAATTACAGTTTGAATTCACCATTGGAAAATTGGGATTCATGTTTGCTATTGAGAATGAATAGTTTGTGCGTGTGTCTTAGGAATAAGAGCACTATCAAATTAGAATTATTGAGTTGTTACGATCTTAATGTTCTTGTTGAATTGCTACTATTCAAGGAATTGAATAATTACGCTTTGATAAAAAGATTTGTCAACCTGAGGAATTAGGGGATAAATGATTAAAACTCAACTTCTTGAATTTAGATGAATCGGTCCAATTAAAATCCAGTATGAAAAACAAGCAGGAAAGGCAGTGAAGTCGACCCTCTAACAATTTGTCTTGATTATTTATCAAACCAATTTCTGTTTGCTACAGTTTATCCATTTGAAAATTTATAAAAATAGTTTCTTCTTATTTAATTTTAGAAATTCACATATCAATTGAATTTTTGTTTACTCAAAACGGAGTTAAGTTGGCATACTCATAGTTAACAAATCAATCCTGTGGGCGATAATTTTTGTACTACAGTAGCGATTTGGTATACTTGTCAAAGTGCTCATCAAGTTTCTGGCGCCGTTGCCGGGGATTGTAATTTGTTAATTTTAGTGCAGCTAGTAAAATTTCGATTTGAGTATTTTAGTTATTTTATTATATTTTAATTTTTTAGTGCAGTTTTAGAGTAATTTTATTTTTCTGCAATTTTAATTTAAATTTAGTTTACATTTTTGTTTTTATTTTATTTTATTTTATTCTAACATTGTTGTCCAGTGGTTTATGCGAAGTATTATTGATAAGAATTCTCTGCTGTTTGATCTTGAACCTAAAAGGACTTTCCGGAGTAGAAGAAGGGCATCGAGACAACAAAGGGAACATGCTCTTTTAAAGCAATAGGCAGCTGAATCAACAATGGGAGATGATGCTAGACGGACTTTCAGGGATTATTCCAAGTCAAGTGTTGATGGGTACCATGGCACAATCATGAGACCTACTATTTAGGCTAAAAATTTTGAAATAAAGTCAGTTCTCCTTCTCCTAATTCAGCAAAATCAGTTTAGTGGAGGAGCATCGGAGGATCCAAATCAACACTTGGATACTTTCTTGTAGATTTGTGACACGTCCAAATTCAATGGAGCTGGTGATGAGGGTGTCCGATTAAGGCTTTTTCCTTTCTCTTTGAGGGATAAAGCTAAAAATTGGCTTCAGTCACAACAATAGGGCAGTAGGGATGACTTAGTGTCGAAGTTTGTGCAGAAATATTTTCCAGCATCAAAATCAGCAAAAATGAGGAGTGACATTGCCTCATTTGTGCAACAAGACTATGAATCATTATATGATGCTTGGGAAAGGTTTAGAGAGTTACTCAGGAGGTGTCCTCATAATTCTTTACCTAAATGGCTGCAAGCTCAAACATTCTACAATGGTCTGAATCCTAATACAAGGGTGATGATTGATGCAGCATGTGGTGGAGCATTTGATTTGAAAACTCCAGATGAAGCTTTTGAGATAATCGAAGCCATGGCTACTAATAACGCTAATGTGAATCACGATAGAGAAAAGAGGAAAGGAGTTCTGGAGGTAAATTCCATGGATGCACTTCTTGCTTAAAATCAGATAATTACTCAGCAACTAACTTCCATGTCACAGTAGATGGGGTATATGCAAGCCAATGCAGTGGCTACACCTCCTTTAGTGTGTGATTTCTGTGGAGGACAACATGCGAATGGAGAATGCATACCTCATCAACAAGAAGAGCAGGTGAATGCAATGGGGCAACAAAATAACCCTTTCCGTAATACTTACAACCAAAGTTGGAGAAATCAACCTAATTTCTCTTCATTTCAAGGTCAAGGGCAATCTCAGAATCAGTATAAGTCTCAAGCTCAACCTTACCATGGGAATTCTTCATTTCAAAGTCAAGCACAATTTCCTAATCAAAACAAGATGTCAACATTGGAGAGTGCTTTGGAGAAATTAACTATTCATACTTCTTCTTTCGTGGAGCAAACTTCCAATTTCATGATCGAGTCAAAGGCAAATTTTAAGAACCAAGAGGCTTCCATTCGGAACTTGGAGAATGAAGTGGGACAGATTTCTAAACACGTGTCTGAAAGATCTGTAGGTACTTTGCCTAGTGACACCGTTTGTAACACCTTTCTTTTTACCCCTATGTTTATATATGTTAATCATTGTTTATATATGTTGTTTATGCTTGCTCTTGGTGCCTAAGTTCATAGTTGGGGTAGTTCAGCCTTAAGGAATGGTTAATGCATTCGAGTCCAAGAAACCTGTTTTACGGTTTTGTCCATATCTTGAGTTTTAGACATCCGATTGAGGTGATCTTGGATGCGTTGGACAGCTTAGAGAATTATCTCCAAGTCTTATGTCAGGTGTCAGGGACAAATTCGGCTTCTATAGTTTTGCCCTGCGAAGGCAACGTCGCCTCGAGAATCTAACAGACAGCTTCTTGTAGCTCCCTGGTTTGCCTTGCGAAAAGTTCGCTTTGCGAATCGGCGCGCAGCAGAAACGTGTTTTTGAGGCTGTGATCGTGAAAATAAGCATCGTGAGATCGAGTATTCGTGAGACGCAACCTTTTCCAGACCTTTTTCCCTTCCTCTGTTCATTGTGATCATCATACCAAGTATGAGAGGTGTAACACCCCGTTTTTTTTTGAAAAAGCTTTCTAAAGATAATAAACAGTATTTATGAGTTTGTATTTTATTAGAGGGCCTAGAGAGTGAAATAAAATAATCTGAGAAAAATATTTGACTTCTAGGATGATTTGTGATTGGTTGACAGTACAAAAATTCTTTACATTCACAGTGCATATCAATTAAACCCTTTATATTTGTGATGACATTAATTGGTTGACAATGTAAAAAACTTTACACTGACAATATATCTAAGTTAAACTCTAATTCTATATCCTCCTACTAATTCTCCTATCTACTAAACAAAGAAAATGTTGAATTCTTTTTATATTTTCAAAACAACAAATAGATTACTTTTTCACTTAATTAATATTTTATTTATTTTGTAGTAGGAGGATTAATATGAACATTTTGCAGGAAGATATAGTAAAACTCATCAAAATGTAAGGATGCATTAATGGTCGTGGATTTTAATTATTGCACCAACTTAATATTTTATTCAATTTCATATAGTTTGTTTTTATATACTAGTTAATTTTTTTATTGTTATTTATGTTATGTATAATTAATCTTGGCCCCCTCATAAAAAATTCCTGGCTCCGCCCTTGGTGGTCCCGACCATGGAGCTGTGGCTCGTAGACGCAGGGCATCGCGATGCTGATGTTGATGTTGATGTTGATGTTGATGTGGATGCAGTGCTTCGTGGTCGTGGCCGAGTGCTTAGGTGTGAGGTCCTGGTATCAACCTGTGATGGATGTTTGTTGCATATCGTAGCATTCCATAACACAACATATTTGTCTCAAAGGGGGATGTCCAATTGGGGACGTAATGTTTTTAATCCTGAGGCGGGATGTCCAATAGGGGACGTGATGTATTTTTAATCCATACAAGGATGTCCAATTGGGGATGTGATGTTATCCCGACGGGGATGTCCACCTGGGGACGTGATGTATCGGCCGACATGCATATAGGGAAGTCAGCATATACATAGGGACTAGTATCCCTCTTATAGGTTTATCTGAGAGAATGAAATTTGAGATGGTTGTGCTGTACGACTCAAGAGATGGGTGTCGTTGTGTTGTATGTTTTCTAAGTGTTGTGTGCTGCACGTATATATATGCTGTAGTGATGCCCCACTCCCATATTTGATGATGCATGCTTCTTATCTCCCTGTATTTTCTCTGTATGTCTATTTTATTTTATGGGAAGACCCTGTGGAGGAACCAGTTGCTGAGGAGTTGGATGACACTCCGTATGAGCCTGATGCCGGTGGACGAGTCACGGACCCTGGCCTCTAGAGGCGGAGATGGCGTTCGCTGTTAGCTGAGAGTCTTCTCTTTACCTTTTGATGTATTTTGATTACAGTTTATACCAACGTACTCTGTATGTATATAGTATTACTGTAGCCCTACTGACGGGGCAACCGATGCATGTATGTATCCTTTACATTTGAACTACGTTACTCTGATATATGAGTATATTGGCATCGCCTTAATATCATTTCGTTTACACGTTTTATTCTTTTCGCTGCGTTTCGTCTTAATAAAGCGCATTAACTTTGATAATACAGTTTAAGACTTAATTAAATATCTTAGGTTCTCTAATGGGATGGCGGGTCATCTCAGGGGGGAAGGAATAGATCATGAGTATGTGGGTTTTGGGATAGGTTAAGATGAAGGGGTTAACCTATGACGCCTATGGTGCTATGATCATGATTGTTGGTGTTTGTCTTAATGATATGATTGAAATATTATGTGGTGCAATGAATGGTATGTACATACATACGATATGCATTGATGAGATTGTATGATGTGCATTGATGATGATGACTTGATTATGATGTACGTTACGATCACGAAAATAGGATTAGTGAAAGAACGTAGTTTTAGGACGTCGGGCACCACATAATGAATGAGTTGTTATGAGAGGTGAGATTGATAATATTGGATTAGTTTTGGAAACCCATAGGAATGATTATTGAGAGATAAAATGAAAGGCATAGGGATAACTTAGAGAAATTCTTAAGATTCCCACATCTGTCACGATTCGCCTGGCGAATAACAATTCGCGAGGCGAGACAGAGAGACCATTCGTGGTCTGACACGATTCTCCTAGCGGATTGTAATCCGCGACACGAATGAGAGAACCAGATATTGAGGCGAGCCAACTTTCGCCTAGCGAATCTGAGAACCTATTTAGGAGCTCTCAGGCTCACCTCGCGAGCCACGATTCGCCTAGCGAATTTGGGTTTCCCACCTAGATTTCGTTGTGAAGAAGTAACTGAATAAGGTAATGAGAAAAGTCTGTGAGATCATAATTCAAGCTGATAATCTAGAGAAGAACGTCAATACTAATAATGACGATATGATAATATTGGTAATGTTGATAAAGGCAATAATGACGGTTAGCACCTAGTTGTTTGATGATAATCATTGATGGTCATTGTTGATAATCAATGTGATTGATTATGATGGTGGATGGTTGGACATGTGTTTGCATGTTGCTGAGCATAACATGCATCATACGTTCACGTTGATATGTTTGGTGGAAAGTACACGATGAATCGCGATAGTGGAGGCCACGATGGGTGTTATCTCGGCCTTGCGGGTACATTGGGTATGAAAGTTCCAGGTGACATGGGCTAGCTACTTATTGTCGGAATGACTTAATGAATAAGCTTGAGTACCCTGACTAGCCACTATACGTTATCAAGATTGGTGAGAGTGTTCGGGGATGGCCCGTGGTCTGGCATATCTTGATAACTGGACATGTACTCCGAATCGTCTTTCCAGAGTTAGAGTTGTTGGCCACATGCATACGGAGTAGTGATGTTGCACTCGCATTGACATGCATCTTTGATATATATTGATTATATCTGTGTTGATTGTTGTATGTTGTATGTCATCTTAATTACTGTTCCATTCCGTATACATATATTCATGATTGTGTTTCTTACCCCTCTCTTTGCTATTCTTGTGCATATGTTGTGGTATATACAGAGGAGGGTGAGCATGCTGACAAGGAGTGATCCCGAGGAGATCTCTCTCAGTAGTTAGGATTTATGTGTTACGTTATTCGGTTTTATTCCGATGTATGTTTAGGGATACCAGCTCTGATCATGTGGCATCGGGATTTGGGTTATGTTTTATGTTTTATGTTTTTTCGTAGTTTGGTATATGTTAAAGGATTTCGATTTATTCAGATTCTCATGTTATGTTTTTGGATGATGTGATACACTTTACCTTTGAGATTTATATTATATTGATATTATTTTAAAAGCATGTATGATTTTCTTTTGTATTATCGTATGCGGGATAAAGGGTGTCACACCGTTCCTAATCCAAAAGAGCAATGTAAAGCAATTCATTTGAGGAGTGGGAAGATTGTGAACACTTCTGTTGATGAGGAATCTTTGAAAAATAAAGAAGATGAAGCTGAAAAAAATGAAAAAGATGTTCATGTTGAGAAGCAAGAAGAAGAGGGGGAGATTGTAGTGGAAGAGAAGTAGAAGGAAGCTGAAATATCTGAAAATGAAAAAGAAAAACAACAGTCCCTCATCTCTCAAATTCCTTATCCTCAAAGGCTGAAAAAGAAAAATGAGAACAAGCAATTTTCTCGCTTCTTAGAGGTGTTCAAAAAGCTACAGATTAATATCCCTTTTGCTGAAGCATTAGAACAAATGCCAAGTTATGCCAAATTTCTGAAAGATTTGCTGTCCAAGAAGAGGAAAGTTGTTGAAGATGAGACATTCATGTTAACAGAGGAGTGTCGTGCCATAATTCAACAAAAGTTGCCTCCCAAGTTGAAGGATCCAAGAAGTTTCACCATTCCTTATGAGATTGGTAATATCATGGTTGGCAAGGCTCTATGTGATCTTGGGGCAAGTATAAACTTGATGCCCTTGTCAATTTTTAAAAGGTTGGGAATTAGTTAAGTCAAGCCTACTATGATGGCTCTCCAATTGGTGGATCGTTCGGTAAAGTATCCTTTTGGCATAGTAGAGGATTTACTTGTTAAAATCAATAAATTCATCTTTCCTACCGATTTTGTGGTGTTAGATATGGAAGAGGATGCTAGAGTGCCTCTCATTCTTGGTAGACCATTTTTGCCTACTGGCCGAGCTTTAATTGATGTACAACGAGGTGAATTCATATTGAGAGTAGATGATGTGAAGGTGACTTTTTCACTTAAAGAAGCAATGAAGCATCCTAAAGGAACTAATTTCTGTTTCCGGGTTGATATTGCGGATTCCTTGGTCTTGGAGGAATGCGAAAAAATGTAGCAAAAAGTCCCTTGGAAGCAACTTTGGTGAGAGGTAGAGATATCAAGGAGGTGAAGGAAGAAGATAATTTGGAGATGGTGGAATGCATTTATCATTTGGAAGCATTGAAGTCATTAGCTCCAAATCAAAAAGTGGAAGAACTGAAAAAAGAAGAGGAGGTAGTGAAAGAAGAACCAACTTTAGAATTGAAACCAAACCTTCAACTCTGAAATATGCTTTTTTGGATGAGAAAAATAAGAATCTAGTTATTATGAATATGGAGTTAACTGAAATTGAAGAAGAGAAGCTGCTCCGGCTGTTAAGGGAACACAAGTTTGCCATTGGGTGGAGTATTGGTGATTTAAAGGGGATAAGTCCTACAATTTGCACGTACAAAATTTTAATGGAAGAGGACTTTAAACCAGTGGTGAAACATCAAAGAAGACTCAATCCAACTATGAAAGAAGTGGTGAGAAAAGAGGTGATAAAGTTGCTTGATGCAGGTATAATCTATCCCATTTCAGATAGTGTGTGGGTTAGCCCAGTTCAGGTTGTTCCCAAGAAAGGAGGGATGACTGTGGCTGTGAATGAAAACAATGAGTTGATTCCCACAAGGAAGGTCACTAGGTGGAGGATGTGTATAGACTACCGGAAGCTTAATCAAGCTATAAGGAAAGATCATTTTTCGCTTCCATTCATTGATCAGATGATAGAGAGGTTGGCGGGGCATGAGTACTATTGTTTCTTGGATGGTTATTCGGGCTACAATCAAATTGCAGTAGCTCCTGAAGATCAAGAGAAAACATCCTTTACTTGTCCATTCGGGGTTTTTGCCTACGGACGGATGACCTTCGGTTTGTGCAATGCCCTCGCCACTTTTCAAAGGTGTATGTTTTTTATCTTTTCTGATTTAATTGAAAAGTGTATAGAGATTTTCGTGGATGATTTTTCAATTTTTGGATCTTCTTTTGATATTTGCCTATCTAACCTTGCATTGGTGTTGAGAAGATGTCAGGAAACTAATCTTGTTCTCAATTGGGAAAAATGTCATTTTATGGTAAAAGAAGGTATAGTACTTGGTCATCAAATTTCTGCAAAAGGAATAGAGGTGGATAGAGCAAAGGTAGAGGTAATTGAAAAGTTACCACCTCCTGTCAATGCGAAAAGTCTAAGAAGTTTTCTTGGGCATGCGGGATTCTATAGGCGCTTTATTGAAGATTTTTCAAAAATTGCAAAGCCTTTGACAAATTTGTTGGAAAAAGATGAACCTTTTGTGTTTGATGATGCATGCTTAGAAGCTTTCAAAAAAATAAAAGAAAACTAATTTCTGCACCTGTGATAATTGCTCCGGATTGGAATTTGCCTTTTGAATTAATGTGTGATGCGAGCGATTATACATTAGGTGCAGTGTTAGGACAAAGAAAAGATAAAATTTTGCATGTGATTTATTATGCAAGTCGTTTGCTGAATGATGCTCAAGCCACGACTGCAAAAGAATTGCTTGCTATTGTGTTTGCTTTTGATAAGTTTAGATCATATCTTGTTGGATCTAAAGTCATTGTATACACTGACCATTCTGCCTTGAGGTATTTGTTTGCTAAGCAGGATGCAAAACCAAGGTTAATCCGATGGATTTTGCTTCTTCAAGAATTTGATTTGGATATAAGAGACAAGCAAGGAAAGCAAAATGCAGTGTTGACCATCTCTCTAGACTCATCCAAGCTGAAGAAGACAAGGAAGGACCACCCATTGTGGAAGAATTCCCTGATGAGAAATTACTGGTTGTATCATCTCTCTCTTGGTTTTCTGATTTGGCTAATTGTAAGGCTGCAGGTATTGTTCATGATAACTTAAATTGGCAGCAAAAGAAGAAATTCTTACATGATTCTAAGTTTTATTTGTGGGATGAACCTCTTTTATTCAAAAGGTGTGCATATGGTATTATTAGAAGGTGTGTCTCTGAAGATGAGTTTGAACAGATCATGTGGCATTGTCACGGGTCTGATTATGGGGGACATTTCAGTGGTGAAAGAACAGCTGCTAAAGTCTTGCAGAGTAGCTTTTATTGGCCCACCTTGTTTAAAGATGCTCGTAAGTTTGTAGAAAGTTGCGATAAATGCCAAAGGGCAGGGAACATCTCTAAGAGGGATGAAATGCCTATGCAAACTATCTTGGAGGTTGAAATTTTCGATGTTTGGGGGATTGACTTTATGGGGTCATTCCCTCCTGGTGGCAGTACCAACCAATGATGCTAAGTTTGTGGTTTCTTTTCTTAAGAAACACATTTTTACAAGGTTTGGTGTGCCAAGGGCTGTGATAAGTGATGGTGGTTCGCACTTTTGCAATAAGCAGTTTGAATCCTTGTTAAGCAAGTATGGTGTGAAGCATAGGATAGCTACCCCTTACCATCCACAAACTAGTGGACAGGTAGAAATTTCAAATAGCTAAAAAGGATCTTAGAAAAGGTGGTAGGATCCTCAAGGAAGGATTGGTCTATGAAATTGGATGATGTGCTTTGGGCCTATAGGATAGCTTTTAAAACTCCAATAGGAATGACCCCATATAAGTTGGTGTATGGCAAATCGTGCCATCTTCCAGTGGAGTTGGAGCATAGAGCTTATTGGGTAGTGAAACTCCTCAACTTTGATTTGAAAGCTGTAGGTGAGAGGAGATTACTGCAATTAAATGAGCTGGATGAGTTTAGGTTGCAAGCTTATTAGAGTGCTAGCATTTATAAAGAAAGAACGGAGAGGTGGCACGATAAGAGAATCATTGTGAAAGAATTTGAACCAGGACAACAAGTGTTATTATACAATTCTAGGTTGAAATTGTTTCCTGGAAAATTGTAGTCCAGATGGTCAGGTCCTTTTGTGGTCAAGGAAATAAGTCCATATGGTGCAATTGAGATCGCTCAGCCAATTTCAGGTAGAAGTTTTAAAGTTAACGGCCAGAGGTTGAAATTATACCTTGGGGGTGAGCTTGATAGGAATAAGGTCACTGTCACTCTTAATTCACCCTCCATTGAGGGTGAGAAATCTAATTAGGACTGTACTATGGTGAGTTTTTAGTTTTAGTTTTAGTTTTGCTTTTAGTATATGTCTTAGTTTTGGTTTGTGTAGTTGTGTTTTCCTTTTTGTGTTATATGTTGAGTCACAAATGTCATTTTAGATTGGAGTATGGATCAAGAGTGGGGGAAGTTTGATTTTAAAAAGAAAATAAAAAAAGGGCAATTTTAAGGAAATAGCTTTGTTTTGGAAAAGGAGAAAAAGTTATAAAAAAAATATTTTGATCAAGTTGGCAAGTTTCTGCAGAGTTCTTGGAGCCCCGAGCACACTAGAACGTTAATATACAGGACGCTTGAACGTTCTCTGAGCAAAAAAAAGTAGCCTCTATGCTGACAACGCTAGGGCGTTAGGTTAGTGGACTCTAGAGCGTTCTCTGTACGAGAGTGAGCACGAGAGTTTTCAATGTTGAAGCGTGAGAGACTAGAAAGCTTGAGCGTTCTCTGAGTTTAAAAAAGTAGGTCTCTGCTCTGATAACGATGAAGCGTTGCGAAATTTGAACGCTTGAGCGTTCACTGAATCAGAAAAGTGGTCTCTATCATGATAACATTAGAGCATGTGGGTTTAGAAAGCTCGAGCGTTCTCTGAATGGGGGTGCTGTGTGAGGAAGAGCACGATTGAGCGTGCACAAATGTAATGCTTGAGCGTTCACCGGGGAAAAATGTGTGCTCTGTCCTGCAACATTAAAGCGTTGGGTGAGCCCACGTTTAAGCGTGGGTCGCGATATCAGGAAATAAAAAAGAAAGGGACGCTGAAGCGCGTCGTTTTACTTAAGGTTGAGAAACCCCTTCCTTTCTCCTCTTAGCACACTTCGAAAATCAAGCCAGACCCAATCTATCCCTTTCTTTTCCAAAAAACCCTTTTTCTTCCTTATCTCTTGTTCTATTTCCCCATTCTTCCTCCTTCTCGTACTTCTATTTTCTCCCGTTCTCCTTTCTCTCCCAGTTTTTGCATAGTGCGAGTTGCTTGGAGGGAGTTGCTTTTCTAACTCTCAAGGGCAGCTCTCAAGAGTTGCTATTACTATGTGTTCTCCATTAGAGATGGCTCCTAAGAAAAAAAAAAAAAGAGCGGAGGCCCCAACAGTTAGGAGAGCACCTAGGAGAGGAGCTTCATCCTCCAATCCTCTTCCACCCGAAGCAAATCAATTTGTCTCACCCGTGCACGAGCAAAGGTTTAAAGGTAAGCTGATGGGTAGGGACTTTGTAAGAGAAAGGGGTTTTCAGTTTTATGCGGAAGAGTACCCTGAATTTAGAGCTAAAATTATTAGGAGGGTTAGGAGGAATTGGTTAGTACCCCCGATGTTGGCTGCAAGATTTTAGTCAGAGAGTTTTATGCTAATGCTTTTCTGGAAGCAAAAACAGTCATCATTGAGTATAAAAATGTCGTGAGGGGTAAGGAAATCATTTATTCTCTCAATGTGATCAATGAAGTTTATAAGTTAAGGGAGCCTCATCCGGATGATGAAGGCAATTTTGATGTTTTATTAAATCTGCATGGAACCCCCAAGATATTTTGAATGAATTATGTTTGCCTGGGGCTGCTTGGGAGAAAATGAGGGGGTCAAATGAGTCAAGAATTATATGGAGGGCTTCCATGAAGCCAATGGCTAGAGTTTGGGCTACTTTTGTGATGGCCAAATTACTCCCTGTATCTAATAAATCTGAAATTAATGTTAATAGGGCTTTACTGATATATTGCATTATGACTAAAAAGTTTATTCCTGTAGGGAAGTTAGTTGCTTTTAATATTTATCAAATAGCCCAGGACCCCAAGAAGAAGTTGGGATAACCTCAGTTGATCACTCATTTACTCAGAAAAGCAAAGGTTGATATCCCAATTATTGAAAGAATTAAGGCAGAAAAACCCATTAATGCAGCCTATATTGATCAAGTTTTGAGAGAAATCCCAGAGCAATTTCATCCTCTTGTAAGAGAGAGGCTAGCTCCTAGAGTTGCTCGAGCTAACTAGATGCAGTTGATGACTTATGCTAACCAGAGGATATTAAGAAATCAGCAACACCTTCATGAATTCATGGCGGTTGTGGCTGGGATTTGGATATTCCTGAAGAGGAATTTGTTCCACTAGAGCCTGAGGATGAGTTGTATAGACAGTTCATGCAATTGGATGTTAGAGAACTTGATGAGGCAGCAAGAGACAACATGGAGGAAGATTCTGATGGTGGAGAAGATGAGGAGGACTGAATCTGGTTCCATTTTGTTGGGTTTTTAGTTTTTAGGATTATTTTTTTATGTTAATTTTTTTTTTTAGTTTGAGTAATTTTGTGAGGTTGCTCACCTATGTTTGTGAAGTTTTTAAATGATGACTAATGTTTATTTCTATTTTGAGATGTGATTGGCAGTGTGCTTCATGGTATTTTAGAACAGGATGAACAAGAAGAGGATGCTACTGATGGTGACTGAGCTTTTTGATGGATTTGCTTGAGCACAAGATATGGGAGTGATGATTTATTTTATTTTCATTCTGTTTTTATTTTTCTGGTTGAGCTTTGCTTTGATTTTGCACTCTGTGTCTACAAATTGAATTCATTGTCCTAATGTTTGTGATGGTATTTTTTGTGCATTTGTCATGACTTCTTGTTGGAACCTTTCAAACACACACTTCAGTTGGGTTTTGGCATTATGACATTTGGGAAGGATTTTCAAAACAGTTAATAAAAGTTAAATCTTTAATTCCCATGGTGACACTCATTGCATCATTCACTGCACTTGGTTACTGGAGAAATGCCTAAGTTATTCCGTATTGAAAAATTGAATGAGAATGTTAAAAAAAAAAGACAAAAAGAAAGAGAGGACCGTGGAAGGATAACCGAACACCCTTTTGAGTTCATAGGTTGCAGGGGAAATACTTATAGTACCCCTTTGAGACTGATTGACTACTAGGGAAATGTTTAGGCACTCCTTTGAGAACAAGTGTGTTAAGTGCTTGCTGTGTATGTGAGTGGAAGATCCATGCATGGTTGGCAGGTGAGTGTCTTCTATGCTGGGAATTAAAGTTAAAGAAGGAAAGACAAAAAATTAGAAATAATTATCCGACCCGATGTTTGATATTTTTAACCCAATTGATCCTCTTATTCACAAGGGTCCAATAAGTTTGTCTAGTAAAAATGTGCTATTGGATATCATTATGTGACTGTGAGGATTGTGCAGTGGTACTTTTGGGTTTTGCTTTGTCATATTTTCTGTCTTGGTTTACTTGTGGACAAGCAAACACTTAAGTATGGGGGTGTGATGAATCTTAAGTTGTAGTTAATTTGCATGATAATTTTTATTAATTTTTAGTTTATTTTGTTATTTCATTTCAGTATTTATTAGGATTAAATTTAATTTCAGTTTTACTATGGTTATGATAGGAAAAGTGGAATTTGGAAGAGTTTTGGGCGTTTTGTACGGCTGTTGCCAAGGCTCAAGCGTTGGATTCTTCCACGCTTAAGCATTCCAACGATGAAGTGTCCAGGAGACCCACGCTTGATCATGGGCGGTACAGACTCTAAAAAAAAAATAATAAAAGCAGCAGCTCGAGTCCAGTTTAGAGCAAGGTTCAGAGGGAAGTTTGTGGTGAGGATAATACACCGAAAGCTAGTATAGAAGCTGGGAGGCGGATATTCAAGTTGGAGATCACTTCTACTCTTCTCCTAATGGGTTTATCTTTTATAATTATGTCAGAGTAGTTTCCTTTGATAGAGGTAGATGGAACTAACTGCCTTTATGACTTGTTTTGATATTGGATATTGATCTGGATTTATGGTTTATTTGAAATCTAGAGTTTATTCTATGATATATTGACTAATTACAGTTTGAATTTATAATTGGAAAATTGGGATTCATGTTTGTTGTTGAGAATGAACAGTTTGTGCGTGTCTTAGGAATAAGAACACTATCAAATTAGCACTATTGAGTTGTTACGATCTTAATGCTCTTGTTGAATTGCTAATATTCAAGGAATTGAATAATTACTCTTTGATAAGAAGATTTGTCAACCTGAGGAATTAGGGGATAAATGATTAAACTTTAGTTTCTTGAATTTAGATAAATCGGTCCAATTAAAATCCAGCATGGAAAACAAGTAGGAAAGGCAGTGAAGTCGACCCTCTAACAATTTGTCTTGATTATTTAACAAACCAATTTCTGTTTGCTTGAGTTTATCCATTTGAAAATTTATAAAAATTGTTTCTGCTTATTTAATTTCAGAAATTCACATATCAATTGAATTTTTGTTTACTCAAAACGAAGTTAAGTTGGTATACTCATAATTAACAAATCAATCCCTGTGGACAATAATTTTTGAACTATAGTAGCGATTTGGTATACTTGCCAAAAATGCTCATCACTAATCTAATATGAAGAGTTTCTTAATCATTTTATTTCTATATCGATTTTCAATCTTTAGAATTTTTAAATGGATTAAAGTTGTGTTAGTTTTGTATTTGATCAATTTCTATTGGATTTCATCTTTCTATCTGTTATTGGTATTATTATTTTATTTTATTTTTACTTTTTTTACATTTTTATATTGTTTTACTAACATGTAAAGGGAACAAAAATTCGGCCTCCTTGTCAAGAATGTTGCTTTCAAATATATGCCTATTCTAGTTGAGGGAAATGTCTACAAGATTGCAAATTTCATTGTTGTCCCTAACTTGGATTCCTTCTGTGCTATGAGGCGTGAATTTCGGTTAGCATTTAAGTTATGGACAACTGTTGCTTTGTGTTATTCTCAATTGACCCCTTTGTCATCGCCTAAATATGTCGATATTACTAGTATTAACTCATTTGTTAGTTAGTTACAATAAGTTACCAGACTCTCTGTTAGGTAGCCGTTCAGTTTGTTATATTGCTTAGCTCACAAATCAACTTGCGACAGTTAGTATAAGTAGCTGGCTCTGTTATCTGTAGAACACAATAATACAATCAGTTACCCATCTCTCAAATTCGCTCATGTTTCTTTCTTATCTTTCTATTTGTGTGATGGTATCAAAGCTCCATTAGGGGCTTTGCTGCGCATAACCGGAATCCTCAACAAATTCCTTTAGATTCATCACAAAATCCGGCTAGTCCCTATTTTGTTCATCCAAATGAAAATCCAACTATTGCATTGGTGAATCCAATCCTGTAAAGGAACAATTATCACTCCTAGGCGCGTTTGATGATGAGAGCGATGATCTCAAAGAACAATACCAATTTCTTGATGGTAGTATCTTGAAACCAGAGAAGATCGATTCGAGCTTTGACGCTTGGGAACGATGCAATAACCTAATTCTATCATGGATCTTGAGTTCGGTTGCGATCTCGATAGCTTAGAGCCTTTTCTTCATGGAGAATGTCGCTGAGGCATGGTAGGATTTGGTACAACGTATTTCACAAGGCGATTTAGTAAGAATTTCTGATTTGGATCAAGAATTGTACTCGTTTTGGCAAGGTTCTTTGTTTGTGATGGATTATTTCACTGAATTGAAAGTGTTGTGGGAGGAGTTGAGAATTATAGGCCAATACTAGAATGTGTATGTCCAATGTAGTGTTCTTGTGCATCTAGGCGAAATGCAAAAATGTTTAGACAATAAGACTGCATTATTCGATTTCTCCAAGGTTTGAATGAAAATTTGAGTGTGGTTCAGTCTCAAGTACTATTGATGGATCCATTGCCGTCCTTGAATCATCTGTTTTCCATAGTGATACAACATGAAAGGCAACATTGCCTTGGTGCTTTAGAAGAGCCACAAGTCTTGGTCAATGCAGCTGAAGGTAGGAAGCCTTATGGTAAAGGCATGGGAAATCCTAGTGGTGGAAGAGGTTTAAATGGAAAATTATGCATCTACTGTGGGATATCAGGTCATACTGTGGATGTGTGCTATCGCAAACACAGTTTTCCACCAAACATGAAATATAGGCCCACTTCTACTGCTAACAATGTATCAAGTGAATATGAATGTATTAAGGATGATGATGCACAATTAGTAAAAGATCAAGTAGCCTCTTCTTTTACACATGAAAAGTATAATGCTTTGTTAGCTCTATTGAAGGATTCCACTCCAGTTACAAAACATGTAGCTAATCATATCATTGTTAGTAATCAGCCTTTTCGAGATTCAAGTCAAGTCAAGTTAATTGTGAAGGTAATCAGTATTTGTTATCAACTTTGACATGTGCAGATGACAAATGTGACTTGTGGATGGACTCTAGAGCCACAGATCACATATGCTCGTCTCTTCAATGGTTCAACACCTACACAGTAATTGCTACATTAACTGTAAAGCTGCCTAATGGACATGTTGTCTGAGCAAGAATTGTCGGGAATATCCTGATAAAAGCGGTAAATTCAACATGTGCAAGTCAACTTTCTCATGGTTCAAAATGGGAGAAAAACCAACATGCAATAGTAAAATTAAATGTTAAATAATTGATTGAAGAAATTCGTCCTAACAGTTGAAATAAAAAAATAGAATGATATCATTATCCTTTTTTCAATTTAAGAAAACCCTTAAGAAATTCAAAAAGATAAGATAAGAAAGAAAAGGTCTCACCCATGAACAAAATTATAGTTGAAAGTTAATAGCAAACTATAATTATAAAATTCAATATTGTTCATTAACTAAACTAATGATGGATGTAACATCCCAGCTTTCGGAAACCTTAATGGAGATAGATGGCTTAGATTGAGTATTTATATGCTTGTTGATAATTACTATTATGGCTTGAAAGTATGCTTAGAGAATATGTTAAGAGTAGGAATGAATTGGATAAGAGAAGGATGAAGGACAAGGAATCAGGAGCGGAACGCTCAAGGGTGGACAAGTAGAATGCTCAAGCTTGCTAACGCTCTAGCGTGGGGAGTTTTGGACGGTCAAGCGTGGACCCTCTGACCAGTTGCCTGGTAGTGATGGGACGTAAAGTGACACGTGTCGGTTACGCGTCGTGGCTAGCACGCGATGGGCGGTGCCTTGGCGGTGAGGAAACGTCAACACTCAAGCATTGAGGAATCCAATGCTCGAGCGTTGGAACGCTAAAGCGTGGAGTTCCAGAATGTTTAAGTGTTGTCAATAGAGTTTTACCTCTATAAATACTTGTTCATTTTTCACTAGCACGAGTTTTCACCCTTCATACTAATATAGAGAGTTCGTGAGGAGGCCCAGAAACAAGTTAAAAGCTTTGATTTGGGTTTATGATCCGTTCGTTAGTCCGATTCCAATTCCTATTGTGTATTCGTGATCAGCTCGACTCCTACTCCAATTCTACCGGTTTGCTTTTGTGATTCGACGAGGGTAAGCCGAGGTTCCGTATCTACCTACATTGTACCTATACAATTTTCTCTTTTGGTTTAAGCTTATTTTCACAGTTTAACTTCGTATTAGGGTTAATGCTATAGTCTCGTGTTATTTCCGTGATTAGGGCAAGTTTGGAAATTGCGTGCAGAACCCATTGGAGCAAGTAGGCTGTAGCTGTAAAGGCAAGGAGAGGAGCAAAAAGTGTTCGTTGTGTTCACGATTATCACTACGTTTGCTATCAGGTGGGGAGAAAGAGTTACACACGTCGGGGAGGCAATAGTAGTTCATATAACTTTATTGTATGTTTTGTGTGGGGGGACCCTAAACCCTACGTGAGGTTGAGCCCTGGCAAAGTACCTAAAGCCTAGGTTTAGTCTACTTTAGGCTATCACTGTTATATTTGATATCCAAAGTTAGTAGATTTGTAATGCATGATAATATGTGCTATGTGTTGATATGTACGTAACTGCTATTTATGATATTTGATATTTGCAAAGATGCATGATGTGTTGATGATACTGGCATGTTGGTATGTATACTGTTTACTGCTTTATGGAGCATAGGGATGAACTGTTTCCATGTGTTGCTATATCAGCTCAAGAGAGATGGATGACATGCATAGCATGTGCATATGATGCCAAGTAGCGAGCCGTATGCTGTGAGGCATATGAGGTTGGTGCACCGAGTGCGGATGAGGAAAATGGAAGGGTAGATCTGCGTGATCTTAGGGATATACTGGACACATGAGTACCCACATGAGACCGATAAGCTAGCGCCTATCATGTCGTAGCGGTCCAGGGCACGTCCTACTATCTCGATTGGACCCTGAGTCTTTCCAGTTGCCGGTGGATCTTTCCAGGAAGCCCAGTTAACCCTCTTTGTCTGGGATAGTTGAGCGGTGATGCACTCTTATGGGTCATGGCAAGCGGAACGAATTGCCGGAACAAACCAACTTGTTGTCCGATGTGCGGACGTGATGTTGCCCTTAGTAGGTGTTTTGTACCGGCCGACATGCATAGAAAGAGTATGTGTACATCTAGCTAGGGAACGACGTAGTGTCGTGGTATTGAGAGATGATTGTGTTTGCTATATGTTCTGTATTGCATCATCCCTGTCATAGATGTTCTGTATATCTCATCTCCCTGTATTTCCATGTGTGTTATGCTTTCGATCTGCGAGCAGACGACGAGTTAGATGGAGGTGACTATGAACCCAAGGATGCATCCCTTTCTCTAGACAGCACCGGGGATCCCGATGCTAGGTGAGCTTGAGATCGTCTACCATGATGAGCAGGGGTGGCTGGTGGACCCCTCTATGTTTTTTACCGTGTACGTCGGACCAGTGAGCTTGCTGTTTCGGGGCGGTACTCCACCACGAGCGGACATCATGGGGCCGTACAGAGTAGTCCAGCTTCTTCAGGTTCCCCAGATGTGGCACCCACCCAGACCGCGAGAGCAGGATTTTATGTGGGCTGCCCCAGCATCATCTCACGTGACGAGTCGCAGAGGCTTCATGCTAAGAGGACAGCGCCGAAGTTCAGTGCGGTATTTGAGAGCCGCCAGGCGTAGGCGGATTGTTATGTCTAGTTCTTCCTCGGACTATGTGCCCCTGTGGGTTTATAGGCGCACATAGCTCTTGAATTTCACGTCATCGAGGACGTGACGTCGCCAGTGCGTCTGTCGTAGGGCATGAGGTGAGATCTTTTGATGTATTTTGAGAGGGGATGGGGAGAGTGTGAGAGTTCGAGCTTTAGAGTCCCTTTTGATGTTCATATTGTATTTTTGCTTTATCTTGTATTTCCGTTTGTATATGTACTTAGACCTACTGATGGGGCCACCATGTATATATATTTGTACTATATGTGTTTTTCGTTTACCCTGTTGCATTTACTCTGATGTCGTGCGCTTTTATATTGAATGCATGTTATCGTTGGTTTTAACAAGCGCGAAATCGCTAAGTTATAGTTAACAGTATAAGTGAGCTCTAATATAATGGGATTTCCTCGAGTGTAACTTGGGGACATCACATTAAGGTGGTATCAGAGCAGTTTGGTTCTATTAGGACTGTGGAAGTTGGGGACCAAGACTATGAGGTATTATGAAGATGAACTGGCAAAGTTTGTCATCTTTGCAAGAGAGTACCAATGTGTCTAGAGGGGTAGTATGAATGCGATTGATTGTTGTGATGATTATATGAATGATAAGTAGATGTGTGAACACCTAAGCGACAAGATGTATGTATTTATGTTGCTTATCATGTTTGAACTCTAAGCTAACAGTTACTTAAATCAGGAACTAATGGCTCGAGGTAGAGGTAAAGGCAGAGGTAGGACTGGACCCAATGGAGGTCAAGAGGCTGAAGCTTCACACACTGGGAATGGAGCTGAATCGCTGGAAACCCTCAGGACCATGAGGGATATGGTTGCTGCAATGCTACAACAAACTCAATAGAATACCCAACTCATTCAGTTGACCCGTGAGAATCAACAACAACAACAATAACAGCGGAATGTTAGAAATGAGGATGCCAATCTAGATGCCTTTATGAGGCGACAACCTCCTCGGTTCAATGGGGATTACAATCCCGAGGGGGCGGAGCTGTGGATTCAGGAGTTGGAGACGATTTTTGCACGACACATTGTGATGAGGCTCAGAAGGTTTCTTATGCTTCTTTCATATTAGTGGGAGGAATAGAATTGTGGTGGAAAAGAAAGCAGATGTTGTTAGAAGCTGAAGGAAGAGTCGTGATTTGGAGGCTATTCCGAGAGTGTTTCTCAGAGAAGTATTTTTCTAGGATGACCAGGAGGGAAAAGGATAAGGAATTCCCGATTCTAAAGCAAGGTAACACGACAATCGGAGAATATGCAACAAGGTTCAAAGCGTTGCTTAAATTTTCAGAGTTTTATCAGCGGTATCCAGACGAGGAGTGGATGTGCCACAGGTTCAAGGACGGTTTGAAGTATGAGATTCAGAAAGCTATAGTACCGTTGGGGATACTGTATTCCCTGACATGCTGGATCGATGTTCGGCAATTGAGAACATCGAAATGAGAAGAGAGATGGCGACAAGTAGTGGAGGACCCATTCGCAGTAACCAAAGGGGTAGAGGTGGAAGGTTTCAGAGTGGTCAACGACCTTACCAGAGGCCAACCCAGAAAACAGGAGATGCTGGAAATCAAAGGCCAAGTGCAACTCAGGGGTTTCAAGGATGTTTAAAGTGTAGAGGACCACACATGGCTCGAGACTACAGGAGCCAAGCGCCCGGGAGGACCATGACTTGCTATACATGTGGGAGGCAAGGACACATGGCCAAGGACTGCAGGCAAGGGAATGCACGACCATCTGGTGTGACTGGACATGCTGCGCGACCACAAGCCATGGGAAGAGTGTTTGCTGTGAGGGGAGCTGAATCCTCTCGATGCCCAGATCTGATTCAAGTAAAGTGTTTAGTTTCAGGCAAGATCTTATCGGTGTTCTTTGATTCGGGGGTTATCCACTCGTTTATTTCAATGGAATGCATGGATCATTTAGGGTTACCAGTTTCATCTTTACCATATGACCTTACTGTATCCACACCCACGGGCGATTCATTGACTACCCTGTTTGTATGCTTGAAATGCCCTATTACAATAGAAAACAAACACTTTGATTGATTGTGTCTAATTTGAAATGTACAACTCATATTTATACTAAAAATTGTCATTCTACACTAAAGTCTCTTCCATTGGCCACTAAACCCTTTTTTTCAGCAACTAAGATGCATCATGGTTAACAAAAGAACACTTTAGTACGCAAACAGTTACAAATCCAACAGCTAACCACGACTAACAATATTTCCTATATTTTAGGCATATCTTCACGATCATCCTAGTTGGTCAATCTCCTCAGCTTAACACAAATCTTTAAAATGGCAGACTCTCCAGCGTTTTAGCCTTCAAACGGTCTTTTTACCCAAATCCACTTTTGTAGGTCTAAGCGGTTAACCTCCTAAACACACGGGCTTTACTTGATCTTCGATTAGTCAACTTAGTTCAAATATTAATCATGTAAATTTCTTCACATAATCCAGTTATATTACTTGATCCAACTAAACAACCAACCAGTTGTTATTGCAAACCAATATTAAAAACGGCTACCAACTTTTATCATTAATTCGGCTGTCATTAATAACACTACTTCGGCTGCCTAGAATAATATATATTTCGGCTGCCTTTACTCTTACGCATTCAGCTCTTCTTATTCGACTGTTGCCTAACCATGCTCACTCGACTGACCATTAATTAACATCTACCGAGTGAATATTTTTGTGGAGATAACACTTGCCCCCTTGCATCCTTTATTCTTGCCGTTAGACAGAATGAAGGATGTAAACGTTTTCTCGAGCTCCACAAAACACTCCTTTCCCCTACAACTTCACAACAGTCATATCACTAGGTAACGACTCTTTTCCTGCTCCCGCTATAAAATCAACTGTGCGCCTAGTTCAGCCGACTACTGTTACTCTTGCAATCAATCTTCTTTCTGCTCAGCATCTTCTTCCTTCCATCAACCAAGAAAATCCCCACTACAATGTCTGATTCTAACTCCAATCGTAGCCATTACTCTTATAGCGGTGATGAGTAAATTCAAGAATCTTCATCCAAGACCTCCTCACTCCAAGAATCGTCTCAAGAATCTGAAAGCCCACCAATTGAAAACACCACCACTTTCCTTCGTGTTCGCCAGAATTCGTATACCCTAAAATCTTGTACGTCTCATATTAATGATGGAAAACTCTTTCTGGAACAGATTCTTGCTCCCAATACTTTTGCTTTTCCTATTGCATGCGGCTGGTTCACCATCCATAGATGCCTTTCAAATTTCCGCGCATGGCCTCGTCTGACTCAATCTTACTCTAACTAGCTTGAAAGAGTATTGAACAGTAGAGAAAAAGAGTGGAAATCTTGGGGAATTTAAAACATCATAATGCTTTCTCAGTACGATATTCCCCTTAATTCTGAGCTAATCTTTGGCTTTATGGGTTTCTAGGCAAGCATCAATCAACGAATTCATATTCCTTTTTGGTATGGCTAGCCCAACCTTGCTAGATGTAGCTTCCATTACTGGCCTACCAATGCAAGGGGACGAACTTCCCTCTCTTCATCTTTCTACTGTTCCTGACTTGGGAATCAAATTTTCTCATAGGGAAGCCACATACTCCACCTTCCTCTCGGCTAACGCCCAATCGACTGGAGCAGTCTCGAATAGAGAGCATAATGCTTTTTTACTCTATTGGCTGTGTAAGTACTTCATATGTACTAACTCCTGCCAAATAGTACAAGAATATTCTACCTTCGTATCTTACATCATTTCAGGGAATTGGCTGGCCTTGGGCCCTTTATTCCTTTCTTTGTTATACTGAGGATTGTTTGTTCTTCGTAAACGGCTGATGAAGAAAGGCAACCCAGATAACAACCCTGGCCCGCTATGGTTCCTTCAACTATGGATTCTTCATTATTTCATTGACCCCATTTTTAACCCAACAAATCAACATTTACAACTAATACCTCCTGCCCCCAAATCAGCCTTTGACATAGCCAATATACTTCTTACTATAACCAGATCCTTATCAGAACTCAATAAAGTCTTTCCAACAAAGATTGGCCCTAAAGGGTGTTCACCATCCCAGACAACATTTTTAATGATTCCCTGAGACAAGAAGTTGTATCAGAATGGAGCAGTATTTTAACGACAAGAGACCTCCTTTGTGGGGTAAAGCCAACTTCTAGGAACAACAAATCTTCTGTCGAACCCTACAACATCCAATGTTTTGCCCGACAGTTTGGTCTTCTTCAAAGTATTCCTGGCACCTATGAGTCAAAAGCCTCTCCTTACAGCAGGCCAACTCTATCAGCCAAACAAGTAGCCGATATTACCTCGGCTAACATAGAGCTCATGTTGGCCTTCACATATATCTCTTTTGATCGACAGCCAGGAGAAATGTCATCCTATATTAACTGGTGGCCATCCGTTCCTTAAAAGCTCCTCTCTGACGATTTATCCAAATATATGGCCAGACTGATAGATGATGGGCAACCAGAACCACCTTCTCCACCAATGCCAGAAGTAACACCTTCTTCCAGCAAGAAAATCCCAACTACCAAACCTCCTCCCAAATCCAGAGGTAAGCCAAATATTTTCACGTTTAATTCTTTTCTATTTATTTCCAAGCATCCCCGACTAATTCGGCTCTTTCCCTTTCTTTAGGGAAACAAGTTATTGATGTGGATGAAATGCCAGACTCTACTCCTATTACGACTAGTAGGAAGAGAACCAGACCAACAAGGCTAGTGATTCAACCTCAAGAAAGTTCCAGGCCATCAACCAAGCCTTCTTCGGCTGAGAAATCGGCTAAGGTAAAGAACTATCTTCTCTTCTCAATACCTTTGTCGAATCACTCTTCCGTTTCTCTCAAAAACCTCTTTCTTGTCTTTTTGATCTTAGAGAGCAAAAACAACAAGAATTGTCCAGACCATTTCACAAGAAACTCATGCTGAAGCTTCCCCAACCGAGACTCCTCCTTCACTTATCAGAAAGAAGAAATTGCGCCTTTCAAGTTCAGCCATCCAGGTATATTTACTTCACCTCCCTTACTTCCATTTCGTATTTTGTACTAATTTAAACGGCTAACCTTGCTCCTTTACCTTTCTTTTCATCAGTCAGCTATACTTCCTGAGGCTCACCCAAGTGCTCTTGCAATGACTGGCACTCTAGACACGGCTGGCATTCCTCAGTCAACCAGTATTCCTGAAACGGCTGCCATTCCAACCCATCAAGCACCACCAACACAGATGCCGATTGGAGAAGCAGAAGTTCAAACCATACCAACTTCTCCAACTGAAACAATTGAAGAGTCTATTCTCGAAGAAGAACTCTCTGGTTATTTTCAAATGGTCATTCCTTTAGGTTCACTTCCGATTCCCAGCTCTCCCATAGAAGAACGCATCTCCCGCATTGAAGAAGAACTTCACAAAGATATCCCTGTGGACGAAGCAGCAGTTACAGAGCTAAGAGTGGCTCTTTCATCGGCTATTTATACCAGAGGCATTTCTAGTCCACAAAAAGAAGCTCTCAATCGTATAGCCGCTAAAGTAGGTGACATCTCCTTCAATTATGTGGCTCACTGAAGTCATCATGAGAAGAGTTTGAACAACCTCAATCGGCTAGCCCAACTTGAGGAGTAGAAGATTAATTTTCAGACTTCTTTTCAATCAAGCGAAGCAGAAAGGCAAGTGGACCTGGCTGAAAATCAACAGCTTTCTGCTCGACTAAAGCATCTGATAGCCGAAAGGGAAAGGATAGACAAGGAGATAGCTGTGACTAAGCCTAAACTGAAGCAAATAGAGAGGAAACTTGTAGCTAGCGCGAAGACCAGAATCCAAATCTATCATTAATCCAAGTCTTTGGATATTGAGCTTATCCATTTGGCTCAGCAAAAGGAAGTTTTGAAAGAAGATATGGCCACAGCTGAGCGTGGCATGGCTACAGCTTAAGAAGACTGGGAAAGCTTGAAACTTCTCATAGCTGAGGCCAAATCACCCATGGTTGCCCCAAGCCTATTGAAGTACCTACGTCGGCTGACATTGTTAAGAAGAGGCAATGCCTAAACCTGCCGAAACAAACGTGACTAAGGTTGTTGTGATTAATCCTACTATGCCTTCTAAGGAAGAACTTCCATTGTCTGACTTTGCTTCTTCTCCAACCCAAACCGAGGAAAGAACAGAAGAAGTCCCTGCCCCCGAGCATATACCTCCTTTGCCTTCGGCTGACACAACCACCAAGTCATCCGCCGAAGAGGATAGGGGTGACCAGGCCCAACTAACTACGGAATTTCCTTCGGTTGAAACACAAATGGTTGGAACAACATCAGCCGAAGGCATCACATTCAAACCCAAGCCCTTAAGTTTAGCAAGACCTTCACGTAGCTATTAGGATTTGAATGTTGTATTTTTTCTTATATTTTCTTTTAAAGAACAATTTATATGACAGGCCTTAGTCCTTTTTTATTTTGAATCCTTTGTTTCCCAAACCGAAGGATAATATGACTTCAAGTATTTCCCGTTTATACTTCGATTAAACTCTTCTCCATGCATATTGACTAGTCGATAAGCACCCCCAGGAATAACTTGACGATGATAAAAGGACCTTCCCAACTTGGTGACCATTTCCCATATTTAGGATCCTTAATCCCAATCGGCAAAACGGTTTTCCAAACTAAGTCCCCCTCGGCGAAACGCTTACTTTTAACTTTCTTATTGTAAGCCTTAGCAACCATTTGCTTGTTCAGCCGAATATTTTCTAAGGCCATTAATCTATCCTCATCAGCCGATTCCAATTCCATCATCATTGCTTGACAATAATCATAAAAAATCATCCCATGTTGTTTAGCCACTCTAAAGGATTTGACCTTCAATTCCAATGGTAAAATAGCATCATGACCAAAGGTCAGCCGATAAGGTGTGAAACCGGTTGCAGTGGACTTTGAGTTCCTATACTTCCACAAAACTTCAGACAAAACTTCATGCCACCTTCTGGGCTTGTCCTCAAGAGTCTTTTTAATCATGGCAATCAATATCTTATTGGTAGCCTCAGCCTGCCCATTCCCCTAAGCATAGTAAGGAGAAGAGTGGATTAATTTAATTCCATACTCCTGAGCAAAGGCCACCATTTTATCCCCTGTAAACATGGTACCCTGGTCTGTTGTGATCGATTCAGGAATACCATATCTGTGGATGATATGTTGCTTGATAAAATTAATCACATCTTGCTGTGTAACATTCACCATCAGTTGTGCTTCCACCCATTTGGTGAAATAATAGTGGCTACAATGATAAAGGCATGCCGTTTAGAAGATGAAGGGTATATTTTCCCAATTAGATCCATTACCCATCCCCTGAAAGGCCAAGGTTTAACAATGGCATGGATGTCTTCGACTGGGACTCTTTGAATAGGACTATGCTTTTGACAAGCTTCAAAACCTTTAGCATAAGCATGACAATCAGCGGTAATAGTAGGCCAATAATACCCCACTCGATACAAAGTCCATCTCATAACTGCTCCAGGTATATGAGCCCCACAAATCCCTTCATGGTCCTCCTTCATTGCTTTTAATGACTCATTTTGATCTATACACCTGAGAAGAACACCTTCTATTCCTCTTTCATACAAGTCATTGCCCATAATAACATACTTCAAGGCCCTTCGTTTAACCTTAGAATAAACTTTAGCCGACGGATTCTTCAAATAATCTAACAATTCCTTCCTCCAATCATCGGCTGACTGATTCTCAACATTCATGACTTCTGGAAAACAATCACTAAATTGGCCTTCTTCCAATTTTAATTCCCTATATCCAGAAGCGTGTTAGGCCAAATCATTAACTTCATCATTTTACCCGCGTGGGATGTGCATGATTGTGACATCAGCAAACTCTTCTAACAAAGAGCTAACCATTTCACAACATCCTAAGAGTGCAGGGCTGTTGCACTTATACTCCCTGTTAGTTGTTTCACAACAAGTTGCGAATCACCCATAATACAGACATATTGAGCCTTTATAGAGATCAGGGTTCTCAATCCTATTATTAATGCTTCATACTCGACTTGATTATTGGAATATTTTGATTGCAGTTGACACATGAATCTCCAATCCTGCCCTGCCGGGCTAGTTATAGCAACTCCAGCCCTGAGTTTTGGATCCATCAAATCTCAGGATCTATGGTTTCAAATTAATGCAACTATTAACTTCTGACAGGGGGTCCTTCATCTCGACTGAAGGATGCTGAGCCACGAAATCGGCTACAGCCTGCCCCTTAACTGCCCTTAAGGTACATACACTAGTGCAAATGCACTCAATTTAATGTCCCACTTCATTAATCTCCCTTGTAAGACAGGCCTATTAAGCAAATATTTAATTATGTCAATCTTGCATAAAACCAAAACTTCTAGTGGCATTAAATAATATTCAAGTTTGGTACAAGCATAAAATAAAGACAAACATAGTTTTTCTATAGGAGAATATCTAGACTCAGCATCGTTTAATAAACGGCTAAGATAATAAACAGCTTTCTTTTCACCATCTTCGGCTTCCTGCGCAAGCAAGCAGCCGATTGACTCTTGAGCCGCAGAGATGTACAACCTCAACGGCTTCCCGGCAATTGGAGGTACCAACACTGGAGGATTGGCTAAAGCTTGTTTGATCTGTTCAAAAGCTTGCTGCTGCTCTTCTCCCCATATGAATTCTTCTGCCTCTTTAAGTTTGAGCAAAGGAGAGAAAAACTTCAATTTTCCAACTGAATTCGCAATGAATCTTCTCAAAAAGTTGATCTTCCCTATCAAACTTTGCAATTCCTTTTTGTTTCTTGGAGGCCTGGCTTCCAATACTGCTTTGGCTTTATTTCTGTCTATTTCAATGCATTGCTGATGTACTAGAAAACCCAAGAAATTCCCAACCGAGACTTAAAAGGAACATTTCTCTGGATTCATCTTCAAATTATGAAACCTCATTCTCTGCAAAGCCATTTCCAAATCAATCAAATGCTGATCAAAATCCTTAGATTTGACCACCACATCATCAATATACACTTCCATACTTTTCCCAATCAACTCGTGGAAAATAGCATTCATTGCTCTTTGGTACGTGGCCCTTGCATTTTTCAACCCAAACGGCATCACCAACCATTCAAAGATCCCAATAGCTCTTGGGCATCTAAAAGCAGTCTTATGAACATCTTCCTCAGCTATATACATCTGGTTATATCCCGAATGCCCATCCATGAGAGTTAAGATACCATTGCTAGCCACAACATTGACTAACATGTCGGCTATAGGCATAACATACTCATCCTTGGGTGTTGCCAAGTTTAAGTTTCTGTAATCAGTACAAATTCTTAACTTTCCATTCTTCTTAAACACAGGCACAATATTGGAAAGCCATTCCACATACCTCATGGTGCGAATAAAACAAACTTTTAACAATCTCTCCATTTCTGGCTTAATCTTTAGGAGCAACTCAGGATTAAACCTTCTGGGAGTTTGCTTATATGGCTTAAACCCTTCTTTAATCGGCAATCGATGTTCCACCAGATCTCTAGATAAACCAGGCATCTCGTGGTAATCCCAGGCAAAACAGTCTTTATATCGCTTGATGAGCTTGATAAATTTGATTTTGTCTGGCTCGGTTAACAAACCACTAACCTTAGTTACTTCTGGCCTGTCAGACGAACCCAGATTCACCTCCACCAAGGGGTCTTGAGCCTCGAAAACAGACACCTTTTTGTCAATAGGCCTTTGCAATTCTTTCTTCTCAGAGCCCTGCCCCCTGGTATGACCATCTCCTTCCTCTGAAATTTTCTCCTCGACTGAACCTGCCTTAATAACTTTGCTTTCCATTGTAAACAAGGCCAGCCGTTGGACCAAATCCCTTATAACGTGGGCCTTATCAATCATCAAGAACTTTTTCAAAAGGCCGTGATTCGGCCTGTAATGTGATGGTAAACCCTTGTGACGTCAAATTGCATGATTCCCAGGCACCTTCGTAATCTTCAGACACTTGGATGGGTTCCATATAGGGAGAATAATACATGGCCTCAGCCATTCGCACGTCAGCCGTAAAAGGATTCTTATCGTCTAACACTGTCTCCACCTTATCTCCATTCCACATGATAAGCATTTGATGTAAGGTGGAAGGCACACATCGGCTCGAGTGTATCCAATCCCTACCCAGGAGAATAGCATAGGTAGTTTTGGAATCAACTACAAAGAAAGCAGAAGTGGTGGTCTTAGAGCCTACCATAACATCGGCGATCAACACACCTAACGCAGCCGTAGCTTCCCCAGTGAAATTAATCATCTTCATGTTGGTAGGGCATAAGTCTTCTTTCGCCTTGCCTAGCTTTTTCATAGTGCTAACTGGCATAACGTTCAAGACTGCGCCTCCATCCACAAAGACACGGCTAACTGCCTTGCCGTTCAATTGAGCCTTAATATACAAAGGCTTTAAATGTTTAACCATCTATTCGGAGGGATTTCAAAACACTGTTCCCTTGGGTTTTAAAGTAGTTTCATCAGCTAGTATTGCCCATTCTACCACTTCAGCGCATACATCTCCTTCCAATGCACTTGGCTGCCATCATCTACCCAGAATTCGCTAGGAAGGATTCCTACTACGTCAACCTCAGCTGTGTCAAATTCGTCTTCCCCTATGAAGGTTTGCAACATAGATTCCTCCAAAAAGGACAACATATTAGTTTCTACCCCATCTAATACATCTCCAGCCTTACCATGTTCTTCTAGAACTGATCATCTAACTCAATGATAGGATCTAAATCTTCCACCACAAAAACATCAAATTCTTCATTCATCCAACTACCCTCTTTCTTTTCTTCTGGTTTGGTGTCTGATCCATTCTGTTGAAGGTCTTTCTGTCCCTCTTTTTCTCCTGCCTTATGGGAACCGAATGCAGCATCTAATGATTCGACTACTTTAGGAGAAGAAACCTCATACCTTGTCACCTTCTTGGCCTCAGCTAACATTTGTAACGTTTGCTTCATTTTCTGCACCTGAGTCATTCTTTGCTTCCTCCTTTTTCTGGGTTCGTGTTAACTGAATCCTTACAGGATCAATTGGCTTCAAATTCTTCGCATATTTATTCAAGAACCAATGTCCCTCCTGAACATTAGCCACGGGCTTGACCATTCTCTACGGCTTCATTTCTTCATCATTGCGCACAATGATCCTTAAAGAAGTCACACCTTTCTTTTCACTGAATTCTGCAACACGCTTTTTTCCTTCTGGGATAGGACTTTCATCCACCATTGGCATTCTCCTTTTTTCACTTTATTTGGCCTTTGAACATTCTTACCATTGTCGTGGTGAAAATCAGATCTGCCTCTTGCCCAATAGTTAGGCCTCCTTGACTGAAGAGCTTGTCGTTCAAGCTGTCTTCTCAAAGCCTTAACTTTTCCGGGGTCAGGTTCCAGTAATTCGGCTACCAACGCATTCACGTGGCTGAATGTTTCAGGTCTAGAGAATCCCCGGGGACCATGCCTTCTCGGTTGTTGCTCTAGCTTGTGAAAGACACTAGATCTTGGATTAACATGACTCGACTGGGACGCCTCTGACCTCTGCACAACCATAACCCTAGGAGTTCCCGTCTTGCAAAGACATCCGGTTTCTTCTTTATCTGGCTTTGTTTCTCGGCCATGGCTGCTTCATCCCTTTTTTGTTCTTCCGAAACATCCCCTTTTCTTCTCCATTGCTGCTGGATCGGTTGTTTCCACCTCTCGTGTGAAGCACCCAATTGTCCACAAAAAGAGACCATACCAATGGTAATGACTGGGAATGGGTAAATATCAACTCCCATTTCAGCCACTACCTTGTAGGCCAATTTAAATCTGCCATCTTTAATAGCCTTTTGGATGGCCTTTCTGAACACCACATAGTTCACAATAGAATGACTATAGGAATTATGCCACTTACAGTATTTCTTGTTTTTTAGTTCCTCGGCAGAGGGAATCTTGTGTCCTTCGGCCAGCCGAATTTGTTGATCTTTCAGTAGATAGTCAAATATCTGGTCTGCCTTGGAAATGTCGAAGGCATACTCCATCTTGTTCTCTGAAACAGTTCTCTCCTTTCCCTTAGTAGGTCTCAATGCTGGGCATGAGTATGGTTTACCCCTCAGGATTTCAGCCGCCATAATGTCAGCCGCGGGATCGGTTGGGCATTCGGGTGCCTCATCGGACTCTTCAGTTTCGATGATAGCAATCGTATGTGGCCCTCTTCCTCTGCTGGCCCTCTTTTGTTCCTTCTCGATAATATACTGCTCAATTCTTGTGGCCTTGGAAGCCAACTGGCTCAAATCATCGCAATCTTGTGCCACCACTTGCTCTCGTAATTGGGGATGCATGTTCCCAATCGCCATACTTGCATATTCTGCCTCAGGGAATTGCACACTACACCTACTTCCCAATTTTCTAAACCTCTCAATGAAATCTGCAACAGACTCATCCACTTGCAGCTTGAGATTCATAACATCAGCCACTGTTACCTCAGGCTGTGGTCTATAGAACCTATCATGGAAGCACCTTTCCATGTCTGTCCAATTCTGAACAGAATTAGGGGGCAATGCTGAATACCACGTGAATGTCGTTCCCGTCAAGGACAATGGGAATAATTGTAATTTGTAGAATTCATTTTGGTTAGCCTCCCCACACTGAGCCGTGAATCTACCAATATGCTCCATGGTTGACTTACCATCATCCCTAGAAAAAGTAGCAAAGTCAGGAGTCTTGAAACCCCTAAGCAAGGGCATCATCTTATCAACCCATTCTGGATATGGCTTCCTGTAGACTGGCTTGTCCAACGGCTTCAGCTGCACACCAAAATACCTCCAATAGTCTCAGCGATCATGTTGGGATCAATCAGCTGAGGTCCAAAAGGCCTGCCATTGGCTGCCAGCCCCTGAGGATAGGTCCCCCCAGGTGCAATGGTTGGCTGCCTGAAGGCATAGGTGCCCTCTGGTATTGATTCTGATACCCAAGATCAGGTGCGCAGAAGTTCCCAGCCTGGCCACTCGGTTGAGGTGGGTGCATAACCCATTGCTGCTCAGTCATGTAACCACTAGGAACCCTGTGTTGATATCCCTGAGCGGCTGTGTAATTACCCGAGAGAGGTGGGCACATGCCCCATGGCTACTCCCCTGAGTATTCTTCACCCGTTCTGCACAAAACTCCTCTTGGAGGAGCCGAACCCGTTTGACCAAAAGGTGGCTCTTCTGGTACAGGCAGAAGGAATGGCATGTTATTTGAGGCAGGTGGAAGCACATTCCATGGCTGCTACCCCATATAATTACCAAATTGCCATCCTGCATAACTCCATAGCCCGTGGATGATCCCGTTCCTTGGGTTTGATGGCTGACCTGCATGTATGTTGGCACCATAAGCCAAAGCACTTGGTTCCAATTGCGGCATGCCTATATATCCCGTTGTTCCTGCTGGCCTTCTAGCCATAAAAACCTACCCAAACTGTAGGTTAGACTGAGATTCACCACATGTTCCAGGAAAACTTACAGGATATTGGTTAAAAACGACAGCATTAGAATAAATAGGAGTAGGCAATGGTACCTGTTGTACGTTGTTCGGCTGAACCACGGATAGGGGCCCTGCCTGAACTGGTGGCATACCAAAGCCAGGGTGACTTCCCACTGGGAGAGCCATATATTGATGACTCGGCTGTCCAGGTTGCCCCAGGTTAGCCGAAGCTGCAGAGTTTCAACAGAACCTTGTCTAGGCTCTGCTTGTTGGGCCTGCTGTATCTCATTATGTACCATTGGCTTCACTATATCAGCCAGTCGCCAAGACATCTGATACATCAGCTCGTTCAGTTCAATGTCTATCTGCTGTTTTATAAAGGAAGTTGTCATCATAATAGATTGTGGTGACCCTTCTTCTCTAGATGAATTTCCCACCCCGCCAATGCTTGGCGTAGCAGTATTGGAAACAGGGGTAGTTGGGGATGCCTGTGGAGAAGATGGTATTCCCAAAGGTACAGAACCATTCCCTGTCTTCTTTGATGCATTTTTCTTAGTTGGTTGTGACTCCATGTTTCCTAGATCTCTTCTTGAGCGCAAGTCCATACGCCAAAAATAATCGTGACCAGGAGAAATGAACCTCCCAATTAGTTCACCTTCACTGGTCCCACCAGGTGTGCCAATTTTGTTGTAGGATGGATTGGTGCTAGCTATTTACTCGGCTAATCCTTCAACAGTGATTCCCCTTTTTTTATCTTTAAACGTTAGGAAAGGGATTATGTTTCCTAACTTAGTGGATTCCTAAACTACTCCAAAGAGCGTTTAGTGTGAAAGTGAAAGTGAAAGTAAAAGTAAAAAAGAGCTAAGCGCAAAAACTATGAACTCGAAATGAATAATGTGAAATTTGCAAGTTGTATTTGATTGATTGTGTCTAATTCGAAATGTACAACTCATATTTATACTCAAAATTGCCACTCTACACTAAAGTCTCTTCCACTGGCCACTAACCCCTGTTTTTCAGTAACTAAGATACATCATGGCTAACAAGGGCTAACCAGTTACAAATCCAACGGCTAACCATGACTAATAATATTTCCTATATTTTAGGCAC